>CM057388.1:83216961-84416961 GCA_030015415.1 Cynopterus sphinx
CATTCCTTCCTTGTCCTTGTGTTTCTGTTTTCTTTCTTTTGGTTAACTTTTGTGCGTTCTGCCTCTGATTCTTCTTGTTTTATGTTATATACTGCAGTTCTGAATATTTGGTATGTGGTTACCATTACGACTATGAAAAGGATAGTTAAATATATATGGTCTTCCATTTTCTTCTGCGTGTGCCTTATCTCCATTCTCCTTTACATGTTTGGATCTTTGAATCCTCCCCTTTTCAGTCATTGTTGTCTCAATTCATCCCTATGTGTGCTGAATGTTCATTACTATCTTGCTATAGCAATTCTCTTATTATTTAAGCTTGCAATGTCCTGTTCTTAATAAGCGTTGCTCTCCTCTGCTTCTATTTGCCTGATAGTCACTTTACTCCTAATTATGTATTTTTGTGTGTGTGTCATTTTGTTTTAGGTGAGCTGACCCCTTTCAGTATTTCTTATAGTGTAGGACTTGTAGTGGAAAATCCCCTCAATTTTTGTAAGTCTGGAAAGGTCTTAATTTCTCCTTCACATCTAAAGGAGAGCTTAGCTGGATACATTATTCTAGGCTGGTAGTTCCTTTCACTTAATAGTTTAAATATTCAATTCCATTTCTTTCTGGCTTGTAAGGTTTGTGCTGAGAAGTCCGATGATAACCTAATGGGTTTTCCTTTATAAGTTACCCTTTTCTTCTCCCTGGCTGCCCTGAGAATTCTGTCTTTGTTGTTGATTTTTGATAATTTTAATACAATGAGTCTTGGTGAAGGCCTTTTTGGGTTGAGATAATTGGGTCTTCTTTTGACTTCTTGAATTCCAAGCTCCAGCTCATTCCTTAGATTTGGAAAATTCTCATCAACTATTTGTCTGAAAATGCTTTCTAGTCTGTGCTCCTTTTCTCTGCCTACAATAATGCCTGTTATTCTTATGTTTCCTCTCCTGATGGTATCAGCTAGTTCTTGAATTTCTCTTTCATTATTTTTCATTCTTTGATTTCTCTCTTCTTCCTTCTAATTTATTTCTTGATTTCTGTCTTAAATATCACTGATTGTTTTCTTCATTTCTATTTTTCAAGCTTGCTATTTCATTTTTCAACTCTTGCAGTGCGTTTTTTATCTCTAGAAACTCTATTTGGTTCTTTTTAAGGGTTTTAATCTCCTTGTTCATCTAGGTGTTTTTCCAATTCCTGAAATTGTTGATATGACTCAATTTGGAATTCACTGAGTTTTTTCAGAAGTACCATCCTGAATTCTCTGTCATGTAAGTTGCATATTTCTATGTCTGTGTGCTTACTTTCTGGACATTTTTCTTTCTTTCTGAGATGCCTTGTCACCTTGGTTGTTCATGACGTTTAATGGACTATTTCTTTGCTTAGGCATTAATGGAAATGTATTCTTTTTTTCCTCCAGAAATATTTATTATATAATGGTCTCTCTTTAGCCTGCTACAAAGAAGGCACTTTTCTTTTGGTTTCCAGTAGCAGGTATCTAAGTCTCTTGTATCCCTGCTTTACATAAAGCCTTAAAAATGCCTTAAAAAATTTTTTTTCTTGTAGATATTTAATCATGCTTGCTACCCTCAGTTTCAGTCCCTGTCAGTGTTAGCAACATTTTCAATAGCATTTCCTCAGACTCCCCTGGAGCTCTGCGGTATTTGTTTTCAGAGGTATGGGAGCAGGGACCCTCTGAGTTGGGTGTTGGGGGCTGCAGCCCAGCCTCAGTTTTGCAACCATGGTTGGTAAAAACCAACTTGTTGTTTTTCTGCTGTCCCACTCCTCTACTTTCTTCCCTGATATCTGGGCCCTGCCACCAGCTATGTGGAACTCATAGCTCTCCCAGGCAGGGTTGTTGAGGGAACTAGCCACTCCTTCTCCCTTCCTTCCTCCTCCTACGGTGAGCTCTGGCTGCAAGAGGCAGGTTCTTTATTTCTCCCAGTCCACTGCCTGACACCCAGGGTTCTGACCTGTGGTAGCTCTTATGTGCAGATCCCATGCTGAGACATGCTGGTTTGCAGTTTGGGTGCTTTTTGTTCAGTTTTAGATATTCAATTTATTGTTGTTTCAAAGGGAAAGACCTGGGGATGTCTCTCCGCCATGTTTCTGAAATCCTTCTTTTACTGCTTTTAAGATTCTCTCTTTGTATTTAACCTTTGGCATTTTAATTATGATGTGTCTTAGTGTGGGCCTCTTTGGTTTTCTCTTTTTTGGGACTCTGAGCTTCCTGGAGTTGTATGTCTATTTCTTTCACCAGGTTATGGAAGTCTTCCATCATTATTTCTTCAAATATCTCTTCAATGTCTTGTTTTCCTCCAAGTATTCCTATGATCTGGATATTTTTACATTTAATAGTGTCCCATAATATTCATAAATTATTATTATAGTCTTGGTTTTTTTCTTGCTGTTCTGATTAGTTGTCCTTGGCTTCCCCATCCTCTATATCGGTGGTTCAATCCTCTTCTTTATTCACTCTGTGTATTCCATTTAACATACTTTTCATCTCAGATAACGTGTTCTTCATTTGCGACTGGTTCCCTTTTATAATTTCTTTTTCCATTTTTTTATACTTTTTTAAATCTCTTTGTGAAAGTTCTCACTGAGTTGATCTACACTTCCTCTGAGTTCATGGAGCATCTTTATAACCAGTGTTTTGAACTCTGCATCTGCTAGATTGCTTGAGTCCATTATTCCTGGATCTCTGCTGTTCTCTCATATGGTTTCTGCTTCTTCATCTTCCCATTTTGGCTGCCTTTCCTCTGTTTCTATGTACCAAGCAAAGCTCCTAAGTCTCCCAGTCTTATTAGTGTGGCTTTGTGTGGTAGGTGTCCAGTAGCACAGTCATGAGAGGGTTCAGCTGCAGGCCAAATTTAGCCCCAGCCTATGCCCCTCCAGGGCCATCTGTTAAGATTCAGCAAGCAGTCCACAGATGCTGTACTTAGAGTTGCCTCAAGAAACCACACCAGATACCAAGGGCAGCTGCTACCAGTTTGAGTCTTGACGTTGCTCAGCGAATGGCACAGGACTCATGTAGGATACAGCTAGATGTGGCTTGGGTGAGCCATGAGTTGGGGGAGGCGGAGTTTCAGGAAATCCTCTGTCGAGTGACCTCTGTTATCCAGTTTGATGATGTCTCAGTTATGGCAGCACTACATCTGCACACTAGGGCAGAAAGGACTAAACAGTGGAACAATGGATACTTCCAGCACTTCTGTACTGAGCGAGCCTCACATTCAGCCCTCACTCCGAAAATTCAGCATCCCTCTGTCAGTCCCTGGTGCACCTGGAGCAGCTGACTCGGCGCTGCTGCTCAGAGTGAGCAGGTCTATCACTGCCTAAGTTCATTTGCAGACATAGCCCCTTTAAGAGTCATCTGCAGCTGCCACATCTTCTGTCCTATTCAACAGCTCGGACGGGGCAGTGTCATACATTCGCCTCCTTGTACCTCCTACCATTGCAGGGCAATTTCTTATTTCTCTTCCTAGTTGTTGGTCTTCTGTTCCTCTAGATCCCAGGCAACATTTGTGCTGTTTGCTCCTTGTTTCTGTCACAACTTTGATTTGGTTACAAGAGAAATGAACGGAGCTTCTATCATCTATGATATTTTTTCTCCTCCACCTGCTCATTATTACTTTATTGTTCATTGTTCTACATTTGTTAACACTTTCACACTGCTTCTTGAGTCTTTTTGACATTACTGTAACATATATTTAGTTCAGGAGTATAATAAGATGTTCCAGACTCATCTTTTCCATATTCCACCTCAGATCTGGAACCAGCTGTTTCTCCAAGGGTCTCTGGTTTCTTTTAGAGACCATAATGCAGACACTAAGGGTACTCATTGCAACTGATATTGCTTCAAGGTCTTTACAGTGGACAAAGCTAGAATACACACTTTTTTTTTTGGGGGGGGGGAATCATTACTGATATTTTGGTTCATCCCGAATGAGTTTATGCTACTATTTCATGAGGTAGCATAATAGCGACTTTCATTTAAATTTAAGATAGACTAATTTTAAAAGTCTATTTACTTTTACACTAAATACTCTGATTTCTTAAGACATTCACAAAATTGCTTATTCCTTGCTCTTTTTATATTTACTTGTATATATATTTCAAAATAATAATTGCAACATCGTTAGTAGCAATATGGTTGCCTAATATAGTTCAAAATACATTGTGCTTTTATTTTTATAATATATTTCTCATTTGGGATATAGTCAACTTACTATGTTTTAAAGACATTTGAAAGAGTTAAATTCTGCAGAATTAACCGATAAATTTTATTTGTAACCACAAACCCATTTATTTCATTTTTTAGATTTTAAAGCTTGTTCAGTTTGTTTTATCATTTCATAAATCATTTTATGCTTCTAAAACCAAAACCATGAAATAGTTACTTTAAGAAAAGCCTAGCTCTATTCTCTACTCTTTATTCTGGTTCTGCCTTTCCCCCATTTATAATCATTTCTTTTTTTTCCTTGGTATATATTTCTTTACATATAAATATAAAAACACACATATTTCCAAAGAAGCACATACACATATTATCCCTTTGTTCTGAATCTTTCCTTTTTTACATAACAATATACTCTAAAAATCACTCATAGTAGTGAACAGAGAGCTCTGCTATAATTTCTTCAACCATTGGTCCATTGATCAATATTTAGGTAGGTTCTAGAATTTTACTAACATAAAGGGTAATGAATAGTGCTTCATAAATAGCTTCAAACATACAACATTTCATATTTTGTTGGTATATCTGAGATGAATCCTTATAAATTAGATTATTAAAATTAAGGACACATGGATCTATTTTGCTCGCTGTTGCCACATCCCTGTACATTGAGATTGCACCATATTGCAGTACAATCGACAATATTTGAGAATACCTGTTCCCGTATGCTGAATAATGTTGACAAACATTTTCCCAGTCCCATAGTGAGGAATAATCTCTGTAGGGATAGCTCCCCTCATTGCCTTTCCTTTTTAAGATTTTCCTATCCACTTGTCCTGTTCATTCATCTTCTTAAATGTACTGTATAATAATCCACTTACCTCACTATAGAAAAAAACTTATGATATTGGAAGGTCTGGATATTGTTTTTTAGGAGCTAGTAACTTTTTCATATATTAATAATATTTGCATACTTATTTCTGGGAATTATTTATTCCTCTTTTTAATGTATTCTATTAGCTATTTGCCTCTTCTCAAGTTTTGATAGCTGTTCCAGAATCTAAACAAATCTCAATTTGTAAAATAATAACAAAAATTTTTATTCAAGTGTAATAATTTTATATGGTTTCATTTGTACATTAGATCTCTGATCCATTTATAATTTATTCTTTTATACAGGATAAGGAATAAATCCAGCTTTCTTTTTCGTATGTCTATTCAATTACTCCAATTAGATTTTTAAAAATTTTATTAGTTTCAAGTATACAGTACATTTGTTAGACATTTGTATAGTTTATAAAACAATCCCCCTAATTGTTCTTTCTCTCCTCCAGCTCTCCACTTAGCCATTACTTTAATACTAACTGCATTCCCTATGCTGTGCCCCCCCATCCCTGTGACCATCTATCTGTCAACTACTAATTTGTTCTTTTTTAACCCTTCACCCCAATCTTTCATCTCCACAACCCCCCGCCACTCTGGCCATCACCAGATTGTCTTCTATATTTGTGAGTCTGTTTTTGAGTAGTTTGTTGTTTTTGTTTCTTAGATTCTGCATATCAGTGAAATCGTCTGGTATCTTTCTGTCTGACTTGTTTCACTCAGCATTATACCCTCTAGGTCCATCCACATCATTACAAATAGTAGGATTTCATTATTTTTAATGGCTAAGTAATATTCCATTGTAGATATAAACCATAACTTCTTTATCCAATTGTCTGTTGATGGGCATTTAGGTTGCTTCCATATCTTGGCTATTGTAAATTATGCTTTCATGACCACAGGGCTGCATAAATCTTTACAAATTATTGTTTTGGTTTTTCTTTTTTGGATAAATACCCAGAAATTCAATTGCTGGGTCAAAACGTATATCTATTTTTAATTTTTTGAGAACCCTGCAGACTGTTTTCCATAGGGGCTGTACCAATTTGCAGTCCCACCAAGAGTGTATGAAAGGTCCTTTTTCTCCACATCCTCGCCAACATTTATTTTTTAATTTATCAATAACAGACCTACTGACAGCTGTAAAGTGATATCTCATTGTGGTTTTAATTTGCATTTCTCTGATGATTCATGACCTTGAGCATCTTTTCATAAGTCTATTGGCTATCTTTATTTCCTCTTCGGAGAAGTATCTGTCCAGGCCTTCTGCCCATTTTTAAATTGGATTGTCTGTTTGTTTTTGTTGTTGTTCCCAATGAGCTTTGTTCAAGTATTTTCCCCCTTGATTTGGCATAGAATAAATTTCTATTTGCATTTTTCTCTTATGTTGCATTGTTCCTATGAATACACCAATACCACACTGTTTTAATTATATAAATTTTATAATAGGTTTTAGCATCTGTAAAGGTGAATTCCCTCATTAGTCTTCTTTTCCTTGGTTTTCCTGTCTCTGCTTGCACATTTGTTTTCTCTAAATGGTCATTAACTTGTCTAGCTCCTGAAAAATACATATTATTTTTATTGAGATTACATTAAAGTTATAAATTTATTCAGAATCAACTCTTTATGATGTTGAGCATTCTGACCCAAGAGAGTGGCATGTCTTTCCATCTGTTCGAGTGTACTCTTGTGTCTTTCAGAACAGTTTTTAGTTTTCCTTATTTATATTTTGATTATTTCTTGTTAAAATTATGTCTAGGTATTTTGTTTGTGCCATTGGTAATGTAATCTTCCTTCTTATTTTCTAGTTGGCTATTCTTCTAAATATGAAAACTTTGATTTCTGTTTGTTAGTTTTATTACCTGCTACTTCACTAATATCTCCTCTGTTGTTTATAGTGGTTTTCCCATTAATTTTTTCATTCTAATTTTATGTGTATATTTCCTCTCTCTTGCTAATTACATTGGCTCATATCTCCACCACAATGTTAAAGAGTAATATGTTAATCTCCTTTTGTTTCTGACTTTACTAGTGGAGTCTCTAGTTAGTATTTCCCCATTAAGCAGGTTATGGGCTTTGGAGCTGAGTTTTGTATACATAATTAGTTAACATAGTTTATCTGGCTACATTATTTTGAAAAGTCACTAAGCACAACATTCACAAAATACACTTTCAAAAAAGAAGTGGCTGTTTTTACAGACCTTTTGCTGTTTAATACCAACTCCCACTAATTAGAATACCTATTTGAAAGAGGACAAGTTGGAGGACAATTGAAAAGGGCATATGCTAAGTAATATATTATATTCA
Source organism: Cynopterus sphinx (assembly GCA_030015415.1). Classification (NCBI taxonomy): domain Eukaryota; kingdom Metazoa; phylum Chordata; class Mammalia; order Chiroptera; family Pteropodidae; genus Cynopterus; species Cynopterus sphinx. The sequence continues at coordinate 83,224,307 of CM057388.1, forward strand.
CATTATATTAGATAGCAAACCATTTGGCAATAGAGATGCTGGAGTACTGTAGTTAACATTACCTTCTTTGAGTCATTAAGTAATAGAATTTAATAATTTTTGAAATCTGTTAAGAGAAAAAATTTAAATATGTGGAATAAGAGTTTGATGTGGCTATAGTAGTTAACATTTTACTTATTACATGTTTGCTACTTAATAATTCTCCAGTTTTCAAAGCCATCTACCATCATTTATTAGTATCAATTCTGCTTCAAGTGTAGTAAACACACATGCTCCGAAATCAGACTTTTACCATTTCTATTCAACATAGTACTGGACATCCTAGACAGAAAAATCAGAATAGAAAAATAAATTAAAGGCATTCAAATCAAAAAGGAAGAAGTAAAATTATATATGTTTGTAGATGACATGATCATTTAAGTAGAAAACCCTAAAGCCTCAACAACAACAACAAAAAAAAAACTGTTAGAACTAAAACAAATTCAGTAAACAAATTCAGGATACAAAATCAACATAGAGAAATCAATGGCATTTCTATAACAAAAGATGAACTCTCTGAAAGGAAACTAAGAAAATGGTCCCATTTGAAATAGTAACAAAAAGAATAAAACACTTAGAGATAGACTTAACCAAAGTGGTAAAAGACTTGTACACTGAAAATTATAAAATGATAATGAAAAATTTTAAGAAGAAAGATAAATGAAAAGATATACCATATTCAAGGATTGGACAAATGATTATTGTTAAAATATCCATATTATCAAAAGTCATCTACAGATTCCATGCTATCCTGTTGAAATTATTGGATTATTTACAGAAATAGGTAAAAATCTTAAAATTCAAATACAAATGTTGTGGCCGCCAGCCCCTGAAAGACACATGGGCCACCAGAACTCAATGAGTTATAGGAATCACACTCTTTATTCAGCCAGCTGGATCTGCCAGGGGTACACAGACCCCAAATTAAGCAGCCCCAAAATGTAGAGGTACAGGATTTTTAAGCCCAAAATTCCATTCTTCATTCTGTCTGAACACAAAGGTCTGTTTTTCTTCTATTCACTACCCGTCAACCCACAGGTCAGGTGTACAAGTTGGGGTACAGAAGCAGAAAGCTTGTCAGAATGCTATGTTTTTATAGTTAGTAGCCTATGTTCCTATGGCAATAACCAAACAGTAATTTCCCAGTCAGCACGTTCCCCACTGGCCTTAGCAGAAAATCAAATCTTTGATTCTTCATGAGGAATTTACTAATAGCCTCTATTCTGTTATACTAAAAGTTTAATAGAATTATTTTTTTCCTTACATATGCAAACAAGAAATTAAGGAAACATGGTCCAAAAGTTAACAAGAGGAGGAGGATGATTAAAGGTCCAGCTACAGCAGATTAAAGGGTTGTTAGCCATGGTGACCAATTGAACATCCTATGAAACTGGTTATTTGATTCTAGTCCCTACTTTTCCCTAGCATTTAAATTTCTCTGTATTAGTCATAAGCTTTCTCTAATTACTCCAGAATTATTGTCATAGAAGCAACAGGTTTCACCTAGAGCCATACAAAGCTCATCTTGTTCTAAGAATAATAAATTTAAACCTCTTATTTTGGAGGATCACTTCTGTTAGCGAATCAACTTGAAGTTCTAGCCTACTGAGCTCAGTTAAATTTAGGGGAGTTCCTACCCCGACATAATAAGGGGATTTTGGGTTTAGGCACAACCAGCAATCTTGTCCTATGTCTGGAGTGGTCTTATTTAAGACCTTGTGTATTGTCATTAGCAAAGTTATTAATACTCCTTCTGGTTCTGGTGTGGCTGGTCGAATGCCTGGGCTAAAGAGGAAAAAAGGAAGAAACAAAAGATTAGACTTATATATGCTTGAGTCTCATTCTTAAGGGCCCATCTTCCTGAGCTCTCCACTCATGCTGCCTTCACTTAGGAGTAATGAATCCATGTTGGGATGCCGTGCACTTTAATTGCAATGGGCATCATCAGGTAGACAGTGAAGTGTTCTTTTTATTTGTGTTCTAGTCCCTTGGAAGTGAATTTCTGGATCCACACAGAGTCCCCAGGCTGAAACTGATGGGGAAGTTCATCCCCCGGGGCTGAGGGACAGCATGAACCTGGGACCAAATCTCCTCCTGTACACATTGAAGGGCCTGTAAAGACTTAAGACAAGGTTACGTAGTTCCGCCTTTTTCTCATCTTTTATTCTAGGTATTAAAGCTTGGAGTTTTCCAAAGAAAATTTCAAATGAGGTGAATCCATTAGTATATGGAGTACGGCTAGCTAGGAGAAGAGCAAAGGGGAGAAGTTCTACTCAGGTCTCACCAGTTTCTAATCCTAACTTGACTAATGTCTCTTTTGGGGTCTGATTCATTCACTCTACTTGGCCTAAACTTTGGTGCCAGTAGGCCCAGTGGAGTTATCATTTGCAAATTTAGCTAGGCAATTGCTGTGATACCTTTGCTACGAAGGCTGGCCCGTCATCCGACCCTAAAGTTCCAGGGAGACCAAATCGAGGGAATATTTCTTGTAGTAGTTTCTTAGGAACTACTAAGGCAGTTGCTTTCCTGGTGGGGAAGGCCTCTATCATCCTGAAAATGTGTCTATAAAAAGAAGTAAATGTTTGTAGCCCCCCACAGTCGGGATTACCTTGGGGAAATCAACTTCCCAGTAGTCCCCCAGATAAATTCCTCTTTCCCTATTCCTAGGTTCTTGTATCTTCCCCTTCTTTGGATTAACCTGGGCACAAGCCAGGCATTGTGAGACAATCTCCTCTGTGGTTCTTCTTCCTTTTGGAGCTTCTTAGTTCACCCTAGGTGTGTTGTCTGGAGTAGTTGGTGGAGGAGAGTGCTTCCAAGGGCCTGTGAGAGCCCAATTTTTCCATCTGGGGTTGTTCTCCACCCTTGTTGGTTCCTAGTGGCTCCCTTGTCTTGAAAATATGTTCTTTCTGTTGTATAGGTCAGAGATGGAGACAGTTCTGGGTAAGGGACAATAAATAGTCAGTAGATGTGGTGGAGGCTCCACTGGCCTTATGGCCACTGTTCTTGCCTCTGCATCATCTTGTCAGTTTCCCTTAGCCTCAAGACTATTCCCTTTTTCATGTCCTTTACAATGAACAATAGACAGAGTCCTAGGCATCTATATAGCTTCAAGTAAGGCCAAGATTTACTTCCTCCTTGTTTTTAATGTCCTTCCCAGCTGAAGTCAGAAGCCCTCTTTCCTTGGTGATGGCTCCATGTACATGTGCAAAAGCGTATCAGCTGTCACTGTATATTGTGACTGCCTTATTTTTTCCCCATTGTAGTGCCTCAGTGAGGGCCATGAGTTCTGCCTTTTGAGCAGAAGTTCCTATGGGGAAGAGCTTGTGACCAGATGGTGCCAGTTAGGGTAATGACCACTGCCCCAGCACACCTCCTTCCTTCCTGCATGAAGCCACTCCTGTCTGTGAACAGAACTTCATCGGCCTCAGGCATAGAGGAGTCCTTGAGGTCTGGCTGCGAGGAACACACAGCATCAGTGAAACCCGTGCAGTCATGAAAAGGGGGATTCAGGGTCTGGGTCTGGCAACAGATTGGCTGGGTTGATGATAGTAGATTTGGAATTTTAGCCAAACGTTTGGGGTCATCTAGTGCCTCCCTGTTGTTGAACACCTTCTGGGCTATCTCAACAAGTTGGGACAGGTTCATCCCCGCAAAACCTTCCAATTTTTGTAATTTATGCCAGATAACAGGAGCTGCCTGAGTAGCAAAGGCCACATTAATTGCCCACTGGTTCTTAGGGGCCTCAGGATCAATGGGGGTGTATACCCGGTATGCCTCATTCAAAAAACACTCCAGGGGATTCCTAAGGTTTCTCCCCGTATAGCTTCAGTTACCTTAGAAAAGTTAGTTGGCTGACAAGCAGTCATCCTAATTCCCCCAATTAGAATCTGGTGGAACCGATCTAATGCCATTTTTCCTGCCTTAGAACTGTGTCCCCAGCCTGGGCGGGTGGAGGGAAATTCCTCCTCAATCTGTTCCAGTGCTTCCTCAACTTTCTTTCCTCCCCCAGCTGTCTTTTGTGTTTCACTCCTAATGCATTCACTTTCTTCTGAGGTCAAAGAGGGTAATTAAAAGCTGTTGGCAATCGTCCCAAGTGGGGCGGCGAGTCTGAAAGACACTCTCTAGGAGTGATGCCTGGGGTTTCTCAGAGAAAGGTGGATTCAATGCCTTCCAGTTGTACAGGTCACTAGTCAAGAAAGGCACATAAACCATAAAGGGCCTGTCTGTGTGATGCCCCTGGGGTGGTGCTTCTCGCAAAGGGAGAATGGTTGGGGTGGTAGTGCTGGCTGGTGCCCAGGCCGGAGCAGGAGTGGGAGGCCCATAGGGGCTACCTGCCCATGTCTCAGGAGGTAAGATGGTGCTATTTGGCCTGTGTTGTCCTGGATTATAGGGTGGGGGAAGGTCACTGTCCTCCAGTGGAAATTGGAGGACTGAGGGCCTGGGCTATCTTAGAGATTCAGTGGCTGCATGTTTTGGGGTACCCACAACTAAGACTTGCACCCCTAGAGAAAGGGCACACTGGTGGAACCAAGGAGGGGGTTTCTGAACAAGATTTAACCACTGATCAATGTAAGGAAACTGATCTGGATGTCCGGGGTCTCCTGTAACAATCTTCCAAACATTCCTCATTAAAGCCCTGTCTAAAGAACCCTCCAGAGGCCAGTTTACATCAAAATACAGCCACTCGGCTTCACACAATATCCTTAATCTGCCTAGAGAAAACTTTATGCCATAATCAGCTCCCTCTACAAACCCTTCTTTGAAATGTTGCAAAAGACATGAGTGTCTCCTGTGAACTTGGGCTGCCCCCCATCACTTGTACAGAAAACACAAAACAGACACACAGAAAAAAACAAAACAGACACTCAGACAAGAACAATTACTGGGGTGTAGGTGAACCCAGAAAAGTCTGCCACCTACAACCTAGACAGAACCAGAGACAATAAACAGAACCCGACAACAGGGAACAGGAGGTGGTGTCCCACGGCCTGGCCATGGTCTGGGAGATATGACTGCATCCAGTCTCTCCATGGATGCCCAATGACTGGTCAATAGAAACAGGAAGGTACCTTTTATCCAGGCACCGAAGCCTCGGAGATTCTAGATTCCCATCAGGACCAGGAACAAAGAGTGTGTCCTAAAGTTGCGTCCTTGATGATTGCATTAACCCTGTCACGGTGTTCAAGGGCCCTGGAACATCTCAGGTTGGCCACCCCTTTGAATCTATAACAGGGACAGCAACCGCTTTGAAGGCCGGTCTGGTTTTAGATCTCAGGGCCACTCCCTGAGATCTCGCTGGGGCCTCCGAATGTTGTGGCCGCCAGCCCCCGAAAGACACACAGTCCACCAGAACTCAGTGAGTTCTAGGAATAATACTCTTTATTCAGCCAGCTGGGTCTGCCAGGGATACGCAGACCCCAAATTAAGCAGCCCCAAAATGTAGAGGCACAGGGTTTTTAAAACCAGAATTCCATTCTTCATTCTGTCTGAACACAAAGGTCTATTTTTCTTCTATTCATTACCTGTCAACCCACAGGTCAGTTGTGCAGGCGGGGGTACAGAAACAGAAAGCTTGTTAGAATGTTATGTTTCCATAGTTAGTAGCCTATGTTCCTATGGCAATAGCCAAACCGTAATTTTCCAGCCAGCACACAACCACAAGAGACCCCAAAGAGCCAAAGCAATATTGAACAAGAAAAACAAAGCTGGAGCTATAACACTTCCTGATTTAAAAACACATTACAGGGATATAAACCTAAAAGTAACAAATGAACAGGACAAACAGAGACTCATGAACATGGACTATAGAGTAGTGGTTACCAGAGGGTAGGGAGTAAGGGGAGGGGGTAAGTAGACAGGGTAAAGTGGGTCAAATATGTGGTGACAGAAAGAAATCTAACTATGGGTGGTGAACACACAATGTGTGTGTGTGTGTGTGTGTGTGTGTGTGTGTGTGTGTGTGTGTGTGTATGCTTTACTCTTAAAAAGTACAGCTGAAACTTACTGGATTTCATTAACCAATATTACCACAAAAAATTAAACAATTGAAAAAACTGTATGGTGCTGACATAAAAGCAGACAAAGACCAATAGAACAGAATGGAAACCTATAAATAAATCCACAAATTTAGAGTCAACTGATCTTCTACAAGAGTACTAAGAACACATATGGGGAAAGAATAGTCTCTTCAATAAATTGTGTTGGCAAACCTGGATATCCACAGGCAGAAGAATGAAGTTGGACACTTATCTTACACCAAGCACAAAAATATCAACTAAAAATGAATTAGACTTAAGCATAAGACCTAAAACCACACTTCTATAAGAAAACATGGCAGAAAATCTTCTTGACATTGGTCTTGGCAATGATTTTTTAAATATGATACCAAAAGTACAATCAATGAAAGCAAATTAGACACATGGGACTGCATCAAACTAAAAATCTTCTGCACATAAAAGTGAACAATGAACAGAGTGAAAAGGCAACATATAGACTGGAGAAAATGTTTGCAAATTATATATCTGACAAAGGGTTAATATTCAAAATCATAAAAATTCATACTATTCAATAGCATTAATTAATTAATTGATTGATTATTAAGAAATAACCTGATTAAAATGGGCAAAAGAAATGCATAGACGCTTCTCAAAAACAAACAAAAACGACATATAAATGGCCAACAGGCATAAGAAAGGTGATCAGCATCACTAGTCATCCAGGAAATGTAAATCACAACCACAATGAGATGTCACCTCACATTTGTTAGGATAACTATTAACAAAAAGACAAGAGATAACAAGTGTTGGCAAGGATGTGGACAAAAGAGAACACTTGAACACTGCTCGTGGGGTATAAATTGATACAGCCCTTATGGAAAACAATATGAAGTTCTCTCCAAAAATTAAAAATGAACAATCATATGATCCAGCAATCCCACTTCTGGGTATATAGTCAAAGAAATTTAAATCAGGATCTCAAAGAGGTATCTATACTCCTATGTTCATTGCATCATTATCCACAACAACCATGATATGGAAACAACCACAATGTCCACCAACGGATGAATGGGTAAAGAAAATGTGATAAACACACAGAATTAAATATTATATAATTTTTAAATAAAGAAGGAAATTATGCCATTTACAGAAACATAGACGAATCTGGAGGATATTACACTAAAATAAACCAGAGAAGAAAAAGAAATAGGACATAATCTCCATTATATGTAGAATCTAAATTAGACTCAGAGAAGCAGAAGGAAATGGGGAGATACTTGCAAAAAGGTACAAAGTTTTATTATGCAAGATAAATAAGTTTTGAAGGTTTAATGGACAGCATGGTGACTATAGTTAACAATATTGTATTGTACACTTGAAATTTGCTAAAAGCATAGATCTTAAGCATTGTCACAGGAAAGAAGGAAGGAGAGAGAAAAGGAAGGAAGGAAGGAAGCAAGAAAAGAAGAGAGGGAGGAAGGAAGAAAGAAAAGAAAGAAAGAAGGAAGAAAAGAAAGGAGGGAGGGAAAGAGGAAGGAGAAGGAGAGGAGGGGAGGGAAGGAAGGGAAAAGGAGAAATGCAGGGGAGAAGGAGGAAGGAAGGAAGGAAGGAAGGAAGGAAGGAAGGAAGGAAGGAAGGAAGGAAGGAAGGAAGGAAGATAAAGAAAGGAGACAGGGTGGAGGGAGGAAGGAAAGAAAGAACGTGGTGACTATGTGAGGTGGTGGATATTTTAATTAATTTGATTGTGGTGAATATTCCACAAAGTATACATATATGAAAATACCACACTATACATCTTAAGTAGGTACAATTTCTGTTTGTCAATTAGATCCCAATAGGCATGCTAAATAAATAAATAAATAAATAAATAAATAAATAAATAAAAAACTGTTAGTCAGTATTGAAGAAACAGGACAGCACTGCAAAGTACAAGATTCTGAAACTACTTTGTGTTAGAAGTAAGCAGCCCCTATATATCTGTAGGGACCTGAGGAGAGCCCTACAGATATGTTATTTGTATTCATAATGATGAATCTAAGTCATCAAGTAAAAATTAAATTTTAATTGATTATACTCTGCTTAATAAAGGGATGTGAATGATACATGTATTTTTATTCAAAATGCTTATAATACAGAATTATGATTTTTGAGAAACATAGCCATAAAAGAAGAAATATCATTGTCAGTTAACATCTCAATATAGGATAATTATTAAACTTGCTATTTAGTTGGGATGTATTATGATAATGATTGGTCTCCAAATAATTGTCATTTGGAACAATTTTGTTGCATTTTAATGTAGTTCTGGACCTCACAGGGCTTTATCAAATTGTTAGTGACATGCAAACACACAAGGAAGTACATGAAAAGAAACCTCAAAGTGAATCATTTAATAATTTGAAAAATTTCACCCTGTTTGTCTAATGTAGGTTTTGTAAAAAAAAAAAAAAAAAGATTGTTACCCACACAAAAGTTTTCCATTCTTCCTGTGCAATTCTTAATCTTCCTAGGTAGTCAATGAAACAGTTCTTCAGGAAATATTCTAAAAAGTGTTTTGAAACTAAAGTATTTGATTTGCAAACCCTTAAAAAATCGTAAAGCTCCAAAACAGTACAAATGTAATACATAAAGATGATTATTCAAAATGTCTGAATATCCATGTTAGAATTTCCTTTATGTACTTAGATATGCATTACTATATGTAACTGGTAATACACATCTAAACCATTAGGTAGCTAAAACTCCAGTACCAATTTTATAAAGGACTGAGTCGGCCTGTTGTTTGCCATGGCACTATGGTAAACTGAGGTTGCAAACCCTATCTACATAAATCAAATTCAATTTTTCTGTAAAACACGTGAGTCAAACAGACTGGATATGCCCTTTGGCATTGAGATTATGGCTCCAGTTACAAGTTCCCAGCCTCAGAGAGAAAAGGGCAAGATGGTACTCAAAGTAAAGTTAAGGAGATAATATGGAAATATCCCCTCTCTACGGAAGGCAGAAAAGCAAGAGGCTCCCTTCCCCTCTGGGTTTCACTGTTGGAAGACAGTACTCACCCCTGGTTTGTAGGTAAACTTTCTAAAGAGCTATCTTTGAGCCTTCGGCCCCAAGTTTGTATGCACCCTAGTTTTGTATTTGCCTCTCCTCAAGTATTGTGTGTATTCCAAGACTCTTATCTTCTTAGAGATAATTTCCAATTATAATTATCTGATGAAATGAGTTGATAACATGACAGTGACTTATAGACCCTTCAGGTAGGAAATATGTGGCTTCTTTGCACAACAGGAAGTCAAAACAGTCTGAAGTAGAAGTGTTGGGTTCAGTGACATATTTTTAAGATAGGTTCAGATATCTGAATATATATTTGGTAAGTAACTTTTTTATGTTAGTTTCACGTATACAGTACAATGGTTAGACATTGGTATAATTTAGGAAGTGATTTCCCAGTTACTCTAGCACCTGCCTGGCACTATATGTAGCCATTACTTATGGGTTCTATAACTTTTTAGCTTTAGAATTTCAGCCTAGTCCTTTTACTCTTGTGACTCAGTCTCTGTGATTATGAAATGCCCTGCATATTCCATACAACTCCACTAAAGTTCACATATTAAATACATGAAAAGACAACCTACTGAATGTGAGAAAATATTTGCCTAAGATATATCTGACAAGGGGTTAACATCTAAAATTTATAAAGAACTCATACAACTCAATAACAACAAAAAACAAACAATCCAATAAAAAAAAATGGGCTGAAAAACTAAATAGACATTTCTCTAAACAAGACATATAGATGGCTAATAGATGCTCAAAGTCATGAATCATCAGAGAAATGCAAATTAAAACCACAATAAAATCTCACCTCACACCTGTCAGAATGGCCATCAATAAATCATAAAACAGGTGTTGGCAAGGATGTGGAGAAAAGGAAACACTCATAAACTGTTGGTGGGATTGCAAAATTAGTACAGCCACTATGAAAAAGTCTGGAGGGTTCTCAAAAAATTAAAGATGGATATACCTTTTGACCCAGAAATTGCATTTCTGGGTATTTATCCAAAGAAAACCAAAACACTAGTTTGTAAATATCTATGCACCCATATGTTCAGAGCAGCACTATTCATAGTAGCCAAGATATGGAAGCAACCTAGGTGCCCATCAATGGATGACTGGATAAAGAAGTTATGGTACATATATACAATGGAATAACACAGACATAAAAAATGAAGTCTTACCATTTTCCAACAACATGGATGGGCCTAGAGGGTATTATGCTGAGTGAAATAGGTCAGACAGAGAAAGATAAACACCATATGATTTCTCTTACATGTGGAATCTAAGGAACAAAATAAACAAACTAACTAAATGAAATCAGACTAGTAGATACAGAGAACAAAGAAGCGACTGCCCGAGTAGAGGGGTTTGGAGGGCTGGATGAAAAAGGTGAAGGGATGAAGTAGTACAAATTAATAGTTACAAAACAGTCATGGGGGTGGGAATGTAGAATACTGCATAGGGAATATAGTTGATATTATTGTAATGGCTGTGTATAGTGCCAGAAGAATGCTAGAGTAATTGGAGAGGATCATTTCATAAATTATAGAAACATCTAACCATTGCGCTGCATACCTGAAACTAATATAAAACAAATTTTTTTTTAAAAAAAGGAAATGCATGGAAGTACTCTAATATGTAGTATTTTTAGTGAAAGTTTTTAGATAAAGGTTTGATTTTGGAAAAAGGAAAATAACTGCTATTTTATGACAGATGATAATAAGTATATTTTATTACTGTTTCCAAAGGTCATCACATCATTGATATGGTGTCATATTTAGTGCTTCATGTTGGAAAATGTTAAGACATCATTGTAATGTCCTCAAGACATCATGTCATCAAGCTTAATGACTGACTATCAGTCCATGGATAACAGGAGTTTAGGGGAGTCTCTGGCTGAGGGGATTGCAAGAAGCCACAGCACTACCAAATGGGTTCATATTTGAATGTAAAACAGAAGTCTTGCAGATTCTGTCTATCTTAGTTATAGAGCCCCCAATAATTGACAACATTTAGGTTGATGGGTATGACCAGAGAGCAAGTACAGTACATTAATTAGAAACATGACCAAAAAATAAATTCAATCCTGAAGATCAGAAAGAAAAACACAGTAGTCAAAGGAACAATCTCTGTGTCTTGGAGACATCCTTATCAGACACTTGGGATTTCATTGCTAAAAGATTACATAAGAAATATTCAGGACATGAATTTTAGCCCTACTGAGGTTGTGTTTACTTTGATTGCTACAAATTGAAATGTGAGATCATGATACTGCAACCTATAATTCTGCAATTGTCGAGTCAAACGATATTAGAAAAAAATGACTTTCTTAGCATTAATAATTTTTCAAAGAAGGCATTTAATTACTACAGAGCTAAAGAAAATATGAGCTATAGTATAGTAATTAAAATTTTAAAGGGGGAGACTGGACAAAATATTGTAGATGATATAAGCTTCATTCATACCCTCTTGTGACCACATCAAAGTTGTGACAGAAGCACGGAGAAAACAGCAAGCAGAGTTGACTGAGGTCTAGATGAACAGAAGCCCTACAACTAGAAAGAGAAAAAAAATCACCATGCAATAGTAGGAGGTGAGGGGGGCAAAGATGGGTGGCTGCGCGGTCTGAAGAGGTTGAGTGAGATAGACGCTGTGGCCATGGCAGTTGGCAGGGGCAGATGCTCCTTTTAAAAAAGCTGGGTCTGTGATAGGACTTCTGCAGTATTCTGAGCACCAGCTCCAGGTCAGCTGCATTGAAGGGGGCACCAGGGACTTACAGAGGAACACTGAGTTGTTGGAGTGAGGGCCAGGGGTGAGGCTCTTTCCCAGACAGAAGTGCTGATGGTATCCAATGTTACTCTTTGAGCCCTCTGCCTGCCCCCAGTGTGTAGATGCAGTGCCACCATAGCTGAGAAAAAAATGATAGAAAACTTCCCTAATCTAGTGAAAAAAATACACATACAACCCCAGGAAGCTCAGAGAGTCCCAAAAGAGAGGAACCCAAAGAAACCCATGCCAAGACACATCATAATTAAAATGCCAAAAGTTGGAATACAAAGAGAGAATCTTAAAAGCAGCTACAGAAAAGCAGTCAATTACTTACAAGGGAGCACCCATAAGACCGGCAGCTGATTTCTCAAAAGAAACTATGCAGGACAGAAGGGCTTGGCAAAAAAATATTTGAGAAGATAAAGACTCAGAATCTACAACCAAGAATAATTTATCCAACTAAGCTATCACTTAGAGTCGAAGGACAGATAAAGATCTTTCCAGACAAAAATAAGCTAAGGGAATTTATCAACACCAAACCAGTATTACAGGGAACATTGGAGGGACTTCTTTAAGGAGAAAAAACATGCATCAAAAAGAGGAATAAAGAATAGTAATAACTACATTCCTATCAATGAGCACCACAAATGGAAAAGAACTAAGTGTTTCAACCAGAAGATAGAGTGGCTGAATGGATAAGAAAACCAGACTCCTTCATATGCTGCCTACAAGAGACTCACTTCAGATTAAAGACACACAGAGACTAAAAGGTAAGGGGATGGAAAAAGATATTGCCTTGATGGACATAGAGGGCATTGTGCTGAATGAAGTAAGTCAGATAGAGAAAAATACATGATTTCACATACATATGGAATCTAAAGTACAAAATAAACAACAGAAACAAACTCATAGATATCGAGAATATTTTAAGGTCTACTAGATGAAAGGGAGTTTAGAGGAAAAATACATGATTTCACATACATATGGAATCTAAAGTACAAAATAAACAACAACAGGAACAAACTCATAGATATCGAGAATATTTTAAGGTCTACTAGATGAAAGGGAGTTTAGAGGGATGACAAAAAATTACAAAAGGATTACGAGGTAGAAATGAATAGATACAAAGTAGTCAAGAAAATATAAAGTGTAGGATAAGGAAAATAGTCAACACTGTTGTAAAAATATGTAAGGGGAAGAGGGGTACTTGATTTAGTGGGGTGACCACTTTGTGAGTTATACAGATCTCTAATCACTATACTATGCAACTGAAACTAATATATTATTGCATGCCAACTATAATTGGAAAGAAAATCTCATTAAATTGTAAAAAATATATTTAATGGGCAAAGTGGGATTTTCTACAACCTGTATTTTGTAAAGACATCTGACCAGTTTTTTGAGAAAAATGAAACTTTACATTTGCTTTAGGGGGGACTTGTCCTCGATACTCTGAATTTAAAATTTACTGTTACAAAAAAAAGCTGACATTAAACATTACTATTTATGCAAAATAAAACAGTAGCTAAAACACAGTTGACATGTAAGAAAATAAGACATTTACAAAATAGTAAAAAATCTTTTCTTTACAATATCAGCAAGTAACCTCAAGCACACATTTACCTGTTTGAGGTGGTAAGAAATATCAACTGTTTGATCACCAAATGCATTATGTCCTGATTCTTGTCTGTGTACACTAATAAAATTATTTATATTGCTCAGTATAACTACTAGAACTCTCATGAATCTTTGGAATACTTACTTCCCCTCTGTAACTACAAATTTCTTAAATGAGCACCTTTTTCCAAGTTTGCAATAGTACTTCAGATTTATACACCAATCTATGCTTTGACTTAAAAAAGAAGATCCTTTAAAATGCAATATATAAGGATTAAACTGTCCCGTTAATATAAAATATTGAATAATGGTGCAGAACTCACTCCAGTTAGGAAAAAGTAATGTGTGTACTTGTTTTTACAAGCTCAAAAAACCTTAAAAGGAAGAGAGGGTCTTGTTTAGGGGCAATAAAAATTAAAAACAAGCAGGAAAAAAAGAGAATGTCACTCTTATCTTCCAAATGGATTTTTTAATGACATATTAAAAGCAATTTCAATAATTGAAAAACATTTAACTGACCTATTTAAAATATATTCTGAAACCATTTCATATTTACTAAATCAAATGTTTCCAAATGAAGATTTGGAAATATAAAAGGTATAAAATTAATCATTCAAGTTTTCAGATGACTATACAATGAAACATTCATATATTTACTGAATATTAACTTGGAAATACAAACTTTCTAGGTAATTTATCTCTAAAAACAGGTGTGAAATATATAAATCATAAGTAATTAAGTATATATATATGTTAATGTAACTTTTAATTAATGCTAATGGGAGATGCATTTAAGAGTGAACCAACACCAATTAAATGACATTTTGATGTCTTTGTGGAAATGACACATTCACAAACCCATGTCTATGCACTGATATTCATGTCTTCTCACTTGCATTAATGCTATTAACCAGTTTAATTCACTCAAGAAGGCAAAGCCAAGTTGCTTTTAATAACTTTTGTAAGGCTCTAGAATAGATCTTCTTTTGAAGTCTTATTTTAATTGGAATTGGCCCTGTAACCTAATGAAAACACAAAAGGATACACATACATAACAGATTCTATATTCTTTGTTTTTTTTCCATATGGAAGAAGAATGAAACATTACATACTTATGCATTTGACCCTTGCGAACTGACACAGATTTGCCAGGTACAAAACATAAAATTAAGTCAATTTATTGCTAAAAGTTAATTGACAGTGTTAGGAAGAAAAAGTCTCCATTGCTACCGAAGGGTCAAAAGCTTGATACATATGACTGTGGGATTGCTTCTACAAACCATAACTGTTTAATTCATTTGGGGGTTAACAGAAAAGAATTCTTGCACTTAGATAAGAAAATGGTAAATAATATGTGCTGATTTTAACTAGAAATAGTTATACTGTAATGTGCTTTGCAAAGATTCTGTTGCACTTGTATCAGATAACTGAGGTTCATGGTCTCCGGTTAGTCAGGATATCAGGGATTGAAGAGAATTTCGAACAGTTGCCAGCTCTTCCTGTTGCTGTTTCAGGAAAGAAAATATGATATAGGTAACTGTTATATACATATCGGCAAACAAAATATCCCAGTGCTCACATTCCTCATTAGTTCTTAATATTAAGTATACACTACTTACAGCATCGAACATAATTTTTTTATGTATACAGGCCAATTCTTGTTTAAATTCACTTTCTTCGTTAGTAAGAAAATTTTCATGGTTCTTCTCCAAGTCCTCAATACTCTAAAACAAAAAGCCAAGCTCAGTTATTCCAAACTTGTACAATTAAATTTCAAAAGAAACAACATTTAATATTCACAGATGTTCGTTATTTATTCCAAATCTTAAGATTATAACGAATGTATGCAGATCAAAATAACCACTTAAGAAAAATTTTAAACTTCATAGTTAGTCAAATATTATTTTCGGACAAGTGCAACATTAGTACACTTTACTGGAAATGATGGGTTAATGAAGAGCTAAAGTCAAGGTGGAGCAAAAAACAGGAAAAAACTGACAGCCCCATATCATGAAATACCATAATTTAACAACCCTCTAATAACCTTTCAACATCAGGTAACAATGTGCTTATAGTGACTAATAATCAATGTAACATGATTCCATTGGAGGGAATAAAACGATCTGTAATATAACTTCTTAAAGTTATGAAAAACAAACTTATGTTGTAAATTTTTACTCTTCTTTCAACAAGGAGTCATCTAGTGCTTCCTATATAAAAAGTACTCTATTAAGTGCTGTGGAGGAAATTAAAAATGAACACATGACATGTTCCTTATTCCAGTGAGAATTAAAAAACCTAAATAAAAATAGCACCAAAATTATAATTGTTCTTAATTGTTTTATACAACAATTAAGGAAGCACATTTTGCTGTAACTACGTAGTGAAAAATAAGACTGATAATTATTTAGATGGCGAAAGAATAATATTTCAATAAGGAAAGGAAAGAAGAAATTAAAAGTGCTCTAAGGGAAGAGCATACGTAAAGGAAGTAAAGGTGAGTTAGTTCAGAGAAAGCAACTAATCTGGAGGGGTGGGAGGAAAGAAAGAATGCAAGTATGAAGCTATACAGGGAGTCTTGTTATGGGGCAGATGTTGAATACCTGAGAGCTTAAAATGGGAAGCTAAGGACATGCTTTCAGGAGGGAAGGTGTACGTTTTGGAAGATGATATTGCAGAACTGTAAAAGATGGATTGGAGAAGACAGAAACAGGTCAAACTGTCGTAGTACAAGTATGGAATGGTGAGGTCCTGAACTAGGGGAGCAGCTGCAAGGATTCAAAGAAAGAAAATAAAGTACAGTTGCAGGGCCTAGAAATAACTGGATATGAAGGGGAAGAGACTCTAAAAGAGTCAAAGACAATACTGAAGCTCTTACCCTAAGTGCTGACATGTAATAATATACTTTAGCAGAAATCTTCCTCAGTACTTTATGAAATCTTCACCTCAATGAAAAACTGGTTCCCAGGGAGCATTAGAACAACGTGTTGTCTGCTTGGAATCACTTATAAAATGACTTTATATATATGTGAATAATTTTCATATGTATTCTTTCATATATGTAATTTTTCAAACATATAATTCTAAAGTTTTTAAAAGAATATTTACTTTTGAACTCTTACTACTTAAACCATCTCAATTAGCTTAGAAGAGTGACATGTGTTTGATGTGTACTTAACATATATAGTAACATGTATTTAAATAAGATGAATAAAAAGAATACCCCATCCCAAAAAAAATTAATATATCCAGGATTCCATCCCCTCCTACACAAGTGTGCATCTGTATGAGGCAGAGAATGATGTCATGAGGACAATTTGCTAAAGGAAGAATGGGGTTCTCAACTCATAAGCATCTTGCCCTCCTGTGGCTTTTTCATACTGTCATGAACCTGGCCTTCTCTTATAATTGTAAGCTGGCATGTAAACCCACTTTAGATCACTGTAGTAATTCTAGCAGCAAATGTGCCATAGTACACTCACATATTTTACAATGAAAGAAATGTTCAATATTACAATTCCTACTTCCTGTCTTAAACAAACCAGGAATACAACAGAAATAAAAGAAACTAATCATAAAATTTTTGTGCTATTCTCCTAAGAACTGATTGTTGAATACAAAATTATAATTAAAATATAATTTTAATCACAAATATCTATTTCTGAGTAATAGCCCTAATTTACCATTTCTTGTTTAAATAATATCACAACACTCAATCTCTCCTGAAAATAAATTTAGCACCAATCCTAAGCTAGGAAAAATAAGTTCAAATGGAAAACAGTTAAAAATTTAAAATGTATAACCAAACTATTGTTTCCTTAAAGTATGAAACAATTTTATTTCTACTTCAAAACAGACATTATTTTATAAGAATGTATTATGTTATGAAATAAAACATACCTTTAAAAACTCGTCATACATATTTTTCAGTTTTTTCACTCTCTGCATCTGAGCAAGTCTAGCTTGTTGAAAAATCTTTCGTTGCTCCTGAAACAAAATCTACAAGTATAAAAGAAAAAAATCTAGATTAAATGTAGTTAATTTATATTTAGCAAAAAAACAATTTAACATTGTTAAAGATTATTTTTAAATCAATATTTTTACCATTATATGTATTAACTTTTATAACAAAGCTGAGATATTTCTGCTGGCCACTAAGATAGAATATTTCCATTACTTTACCCATATCCAAAATAAGTTACTTAATTCTTGGTAGTTTCAAAATTCACAGATTACCCCTACAATCATCTCATTAGCAAAAATAAGTAAATACTGCAATAAACCAACTTAGTAACTAAATAGTAAAAATTCTTTCCTAACAGTATTCAAAACATGTAATAATTATTGTCCATTCAACATCCACACTGATGAATTTTCCAATAATGCATGCCTTTGACTTATTCGACCTAGTCTTCGGAAACAATTTTGTCTTCTCCCCTAGTTTAGCCATTTACTGACATGTCTGCATCTTAGATTCTGTCATGCCCAACAACTGTGACACATATGTAGTAAGAAGGGCAGACTATATGTCAGGTCTTGTCCTGAAAGATTTTAAATGAACTTAGTATACAGGACCTTGTTTTTTCTCACAATAAGCCTATGATGTGGGTACTCTTATTATGTCCCTTTCATAGATGAGGACCCTAAGACACAGAGATACATAATCTGCACATGCTCCACAACTAGTAATTAGTCTTGAACCCAAACATTGTGGTTCCAGAGCCCAAGGTCTTAAACACAATACTAGATGCTGTTTCTCCATTTTTCCCAGCATTCATCCTGTACCTCTTATGTTTATAATTCACATTCCTTCATACTACAGCTAAACACTCTATCAAGGCCTAACATCCGCCTAACATCACTGTCCCTTATTCCATCCCAGGTCTTCACTTTCCTCCTTCCCAGTTTAATTCCACAGTTGATCATAATACCTACACTGTTGTATATATACCTTGGCCCCTTCTCACTCCATTCATGTGCATGTGTAAACTCAATCCTAAAGAATCCAACCCTCCAGCTCCTCTGCCATAGCATTGCAGAGTTGACTAACAATGGATTCATAATCACTACAACATTAATCTAAGCTGGACCCATAATGATGCTCGGCAATATTGCCCTAGCCCACTCACTGGCCCCTTCTCAAGAAATAATTCCATGCTTTCTCTTTTGCCCTCAAAAAGTAACACCCCCACCACCATCCTTCCTCCTTGAATATGATCGATTCAGTACATTAAGAGTAACCAAGTGCTGACCGCCACAACTGGTTCAGGAATGAGCAAATGATCCAAACTAGATGAGTGATATTCCTCCAGAGGACTATTCTGTCAAAGATTACTGACAAAGATTGCTTTACTGAGAAAGATTGTGTCAGGCCACTGGGACTACGTAACCTGGTGGTGACTCTAGCATTGGAAGCCTAGATTCTGAACTCATGTTGAGAGCCTAAAAGAAGATGGAGACACAGCCCAGATGCCACTGCCTGAACAACCTTTTCCCAGCCCCATCCAGCCGCACCTGAAGCTAACCTCCCCTTGACTTCCTTAGATAAAGCAAGATGTCCCTCTTCTGTACTTTAAATATTCTGTTACTTAGAACTGCAAGGATCCCAACCAAGAGGGGAAGTAAAGACCAAGGACTTTTACGAGTTGGGTGTGTGCCTGTAGCTCTGATTTTCTGTGACCAAGGCACAACCACAAAGCCAGCAATGGCAATGCTACCCTGACACAGGTGTATGGGTCTAACACAAGGCCAGCTTCTCCATTCCTACTTGAGACTTGCTACAATAAAGTAATTATAAAGTGAAGCCTGATACCCACAGCCAGTTTTTCTTCTTGTGCACTGGCTTTCTGCACATCTGCATCCCACTCATGAAACAAAGTCATAAACTGCTGAGAATATTTGTGATAATGCTTCAGCCTGTAAAACATAATGAGCAGAGTCGTACTTCATATCATGAAAAAAAGAATAAATTCAAAACAACATTGGTTTAACATAACTTATATGATAAAGGGAGAAGAGAGGAAGAGAAACTGAAATCTCCTGCTAGGAAACAGAAAAATGAAATGCATAATTTACTGTCATCCCAAGATAATTTTCTGCTACCTGGCTAAGAGGGAAGCTATTTCACATGCCTTAGCACTTGAAAACTAAGGAAGATCAGTATTATAAATTTCCCAGAAAAGTGCATTTTATCTACAGTGGGTTTTCATAATTTTTTCTTAATAAAAAACATGTAGCCTGTGCTATGATACATAGAACATTTAGAAATCATATATTCATTTACCATATAACATTTCCAAACTGGAACATTTCACTTTTTACCCACTTTGGCAATATAAAGATTTTGTACACATAAAAAGTAAACCCACTTCAGGTTAATTTAGAAATTATTAACAATATAAGATTAACTGTTTTCTACTTAATTGAACACAACTAAATAGCACAATACTTTATTTTTATTCAGTTAACATATTCCTAGAATAAAGATATATATAGAATCTCTTGAATAGCAAGAAAATATAATTGCAAATTGAAAGGGGGACATGGTCATCTTTATTGACCTTTAGATAATTCATCTCTATTCAATAAAGATGTGAGGTTTTAAGAATAATTAAATTTTTTTTGTTTTGAGAAAAATAAAGCCAATAACATCTTTCAATACAGAACTTAATAAATAAAAAATAATGGTATATTATTCTTTAAAAAATCTGTACCCACGTATACTAAAAAAGATATAAAGATTCTGTCTCTGAAAAAAAAAAAACCCAGCAATCTTACCTTTTTTCCCTTACCTTTTTTCTTGATGTTTTTTCCTGGAACCTATAAGTTTCTGGTTAATGAATTCAATTGAAGCATTGGTATTTGCTATGAATCTTTTTCTCTTTGCCTGAAGAACCTTTCTCATATCACCTATGTTAAACATATATATTTATTAACATTTAATGATAAAATAATTTTTTTCTGCTTGTTCATGCCAGTATGAGTAATGTTTGGTCAGCAGTATTGGAAAATGAGTTAGCAGTAAATAATAGGCATCATTTATAAAAAAACAAGACCATTTGCTTTTTTATGGGGGCTGTGCAAACTTTCACTTACTAATACCTTAATTCTAAATTTTATAACTCACAACCATGAGTTAGTTAGAATGAAAACAAACTAAGAAAGAAAAATTTGCCAAAAATGTATAGAAAGGGTCTCAAAGAAATTCTTTAACTTCCTCATTAAAAAAGTTATAAAGACTAATATTCGATAAATTTATAACATACCCTCCAACTCTAAGGACATAGTTAGATGAATATTGTTAGATCTCATTATGTAGAACACATGAAATTACTCCATTTAAAATGTTTCTAAAAAGATTAAAATCATTTTCATCCAAAAAATTATTGTATATTAAAAATTTTCTCACAAAGATTTAAACATTTTTGACTAAAAAGGAAAGATCATGCATAGATTGAGGAAACCAAGAAGTTGTTCAAGAACACGTTAAACACCTTCCTAAAGGTTTTATCTAATTTTAACCAAAAAATGTACCATCGCGTAAAAATTTTAATACATCAAATAATGCTTTCATAAGAATGCAGTTTTATGGCATGGATCCACCATGAATAATGATTTCCACTAATAAAAAGAGAGCTTCACAATTACACAAATATTTCATATGACCCCATTACTGTGCATAATCACCAATTATTGAGATAGATCAGAAAACAAGCACCTTGTCACCACCAAATAGAACAAAGCTTCCAAAAACACCTGCTTGCACGAATGATCCACAGAGGACTCAAAAATTGGCCCCGACTCTTTGTTGAGAGTCTTGTTCTGGAACCCAGTTGATGTAACTGATGACTGACAGAACAATTTCAAACTTTTAGGTTTTTGGTTCTGATCCTACATCGCTAGCATGCTAGCAAAGTTGTCTCTAGTTCTCCACTACAGAGTTTATTCATGTAAATATAACAAGAAAGACTTATTTTACAGGCTTCAATTTGAGCTGCAACGAAGAAATTAGGAGAGGCAGAGAAAATAGCTACAATGAGGAAATTTAAAATGATACTGGAAACTGACGTATCACTTCTTCTGTGACACCAAGTGGAACAGAGATTGCTTCGTGTAAATTCTTCTAATATTGCACAGCCCCTCCAACGTCCCCATGTTTAAAATAAAAGCATCGCTCTTACCTCACCACTGCTAGCACCATTCTCTCCACATCCACCATAACAAGGGAAACTAAGGGAATCTATGAAGCCAAACCACACTAAATGCTTAAGAAAAAGTCCTGTATCTGAGAACAAGGCATTAAATGGCAGTGTCACAGCCCACCGATTAACATTTCAAATTCTTCATGATTATATGGTTTAAAGGAATTCACTTTCACTACAATATCTCCCAATCATACCTTCAATTCCAGCCAACATGTCCTGTACATCACTCCTATAAAAAAATTACATTGAGTTTTTAATGAAGAGTATGCAAATCATGCTTGTTTTGGAGGTAAAATGCCTTGTTATATGTTTTACATACAATTCTTGTTACCTGAATAGACTTTTATTTTTCTTAAAGTACCTCATCCAACAAACAAAAATGACTGCAAACATATTACCCCATATCGCCCGAATTTGTTCCCGAAGGACTTTCTTTTGAAGAAGGTTCTCCCTCATTGTCATCAGGTACTGAATTGTTTCCTGCATGGAAATAAGAATGGAAAACACTTCTCAATGAACTTGGTACCTGCGTAGTAGTTCCCAGAGAAATCTCCTCACTATGGAGTGTTTTAGCCTTTTGCCACCAAAAGATTTTAAGGCAGATGTATGAAAACACTCATCTAAGAATAAGTCAGATAGATATAAATAGGTCAGGGAAAGGCTGTTGCAAGCTTTTCAGGGTTAATGTCAGTGACAGCCCCTTAGCACACATCAGATATTTTGGACAGAAGGACCTCCAGTGTCCAGAAGACCTGCTGTGTCAGCTTCAGTCATCACGGATGGGGATAGGAATCTCAAATAGGCAACCCCCAGGACATAACACTGCTTTTCACACATGTGGATTTCACAGTTTACAATGCAGAGGACTCAGAGCAGGGACCTTAGGGATGCCATCATCGCACTTGATCCCTGCCCCCATGTGCTGTATCTGCAAAGGTGTCAGAGAGATGGTACCTTCAAAAAGATCCTGGCTTGGATTCATCTCCATTCCCTCTTGTGCCAAAAAGTCATACGGATCCACATCTTCATCCATCGTCGGGTCCGTTGAAATTCCCAGAAAATCCTGCCTCCCAGACGATGACATCCCTAAATGTCCTGGAAAGTAGAGACAGTGCCCCTGCACCTTGTGAGTGCCAATGCACATTAAAGGAACAGGGACATGGTCAGCTTGCCATGCCGGAAATGGGCCCTCTGCACAGACTGGAGTGTGCAAGTGTCCACGTGCCCCATTTGGGGCCAGAAGAAGACACAGCAGGAGGGGACACCTGTACCTCACCCCAGGTGGCTATTAGGGCTGCCACCTGTTCAGAAGACCACAGTGTCAGGCCCCTTTGCCAGATTCTCGCCCCCACGTTGAGATAGAGTCCATCCCTGCCCCTGAGACTGGAAGGGCAAAGTGGTGGTTGCAAGGCCCAAATGCAGGCAGAATGAAAGTTAAATGTCTCTCCATATGAACATAAAATAAGCCATTCTGCACCAGTCAGAGCACAGTCACATGTTGGGGACGCTGACACACTGTCGGAAATAAAGGACCAGCACAGGGGGGTGAACTATCCCTCCAGAAAGCGAGCCAGAGCGGCAGAAGCTGACGGCACTACGCACACAGTAGGCCCCTTAGACATGCTCCCCCATCTGGGCACTACAAGCCAGCCCTCGGGAGTAAATCGGGAGCCCAATTCCAATACACGGGAGCCCTCGGGGTCGCCACATCAGAGGTTGGCCGGCCCACCCTCGAGTCCCAACCCTACCGCACCGGAGCCCTCGGGGTCACCCAGTCTGAGCCTGGCTGGCTAGCAATCGGAGTCGCCCCATCAGAGGCTGGCTGGCCCGCCCATGGGGTCACCCCATCAGAGGCTGGCCAGCCAGCCCTCAGGTCCCAGCCCAACCATGCCAGAGTCCTCAGGGTCGTCCTGTCAGAGCCTGGCCGGCCCTACCTCGCGTCCTAATTCCACCGTGCCAGAGCCCTCGGGGTCACCATGTCAGACACTGAACCGCCCGCGGGTCCCAGCCCCACCGCGCAGGACCCCTCTAGGTGGCCCAGTCAAAGCCTGATTGGCCCGCCGTCAGATCCTGTGCCGCACCATGCCAGAGCCCTCGGGGTCGCCTCTTCGGAGGCTGACTGGCCCTCGCTCGGGGTCGCCCCGTCAGAGCCTAGCGGGCCCGCCCTCACGGTCGCCTCGTCAGAGGCTGCTCGCCCGTCCTCGGGGTCACCCCTCAGAGGCTCGTCGGCCCACCCTCCGGTCCCAATGCCACCGCGCCGGAGCCCTCAGAGTCTCCCTGTCAGAGACTGGGCGGCCCGCCCCGGTTCCGCACTCTAGCCCCTTTTATCTGAGGAGACCCCCGATGGCCGCGAGTGCCGCGGACCCACCTCCCCACAGCTCGGTGTCCTTGAGACCCTGACTGTTCCCCCACAACTCACGTCCCGGGACCCAACGTCTCTCTCCCGCTCCGCGCGCTCCGCGATCTCCAGACCCCGCTTCCTTCTCGAAATTTCTGAGGACCGTTGACGTCGAGCTGCGCGGGAGCGTCGCTGATTGGCTGGCTCCACGCATGCGTAAGGCGTGGCCTTCACTTAGACACGCCCCTTCACGGACCGTCCAAACAATACCGAGCCGAGGTTGGGGCCTCCTGACCGGAGGTTTCCGTTTCGCCCATTCAAGGACGTTTCACACATATCTTCCTGGAAAATCACAAAAGGACAAGGGAGTGTGTGCAAGCTTTCATCTTCCTGATGAAAGAGAATTCACCAATTCCTAGTCGATCTTCCTCTGGACTTCTTGTCACCCATCCCTTCCCCTTGCGGTGGAATTGCCTTCCTCCTGCATGTTCCACGTAAATCACCCCACACCTTCCTTAGGTATTTAACACACACACACACACACACACACACACACACACACACGCTCATGTGTGTATCTCCTTAAATATCATTTCTGACTGTTCTTTGTTTCAGGTATTACAACAAATTGTATCACATTCGATGTGGTATTCTGCCACTTCCATTTTTGCTTGACATTGTACCACTAACAGTGTTTATTGTATCACATGTAGCCATAGCCACAGCACTATCTTTTCTTCTGCTGCAGCCTATCCCATTGTGGAACCACTCCTCAATTCACTCCTCAATTTTCTTGTCTTTGTACACTTCCAACAATACTTTCCACTTTAGAGCCTATCAATCCTAATGTCTGGCATGGGTATAGCATGTTTCCCAGAGATTCAAGGAGTGAGATTTCTAGGTCTAGGCTAGGAGAGTGAACTCAAATCATTTCCAGCTGAGGACCCCACCCCTACTCTGAGTTCTGATTGGCCCATATACCACCAATACTTGGTACAATCAGAATTCTTGATGTTTCCATTTTGGTGAGTACAAAATTACTTTTTTTTTTCCAGGGAAGGACAGTTCTTCTTTTGTGCTTCTCTGATCACTAGTAAAATAGCGCTTCTTTAGGGCTTATAGGCCATTTCTATTTCCTTTTTTACTACTCATTTTTACAGTTGGGTAAGTATGACTATCTTGCAGTTTGCCAGAAACCCTCCATGTATTCTAGACATCAGTCTTTATGACAGTGTTTTCCTTTGTTTTGGTGGCAATGAAATACACATAATGCAAATTTTATCATCTTAACCATTTTTGTGTGTACAGTTCAGTGGCACTGAGTACACTCCTATTGTAGTACAATTGTCCATCTTTGGAAATTTTTCATCTTTCCAAATGGAATCTCAGTTCCCATTAAACATTTATTCTCCACTATTTCACTGAGCATAATGTCTTTAAGATTTATCCATCTCATAGCATTTATCAGAATTTCCTTTCATTTTTAATTTTTTTTTCAATTACAGTTGACATTCAATATTACTTAATATTAATTTCAGGTGGACAGCTTAGTGGTTAAACATTTATATAAATTACAAAGTAACTCCCATCCCAATTAGTCTAGTACCCACCTGGCACTAGGGCAAATAATAATCCATTTTAAGTATATACCACTTTTTTTGGTGGTGCTTCGGTTATAGGAGCTCTTTATACGTCCAGGATTTTAATCTTTTATCGGATACATTATTTAAAATAATTTTCTTCCATTCTATAGGTTATCTGTTCTCTCTGCTGATTATTTCTTTTGGTGCACAATGGTTTTAACCTTTTGTGAGGGGAAGACTAAATTCTTTTATTTATACTGTAAACAAGTAAAAATGCAACATGATATTTTTGCAGTGTGAAAGCTCACAATATGTTCTTACATAGTAGAAAAATATACGATGCTCAGTTCAATTAAGAACCTTCCAAGGAAGCATTTCAATAGAATGAGCAAATCACAATGTTTGTTTCACTGTATTAGTTTAAAGTACACTTGAAATTTCAATATGTGCAAATTCTGAGTTTTAAGAAATTTTAAAAGCCACAGATGTGGTATCTAGGAAGCTGAAGGCTGTGAATTTTTTTCTGACTTAATCCATGCTTAGTTTGGCATTTCTCACAGGTAAGCAGGCAGTGCCTGTTATGCCGTGAACGAAAATGAGCCTCACATAGCTAGTCATCAAGGGAATTGCATTTACTCTGGCATGCTCCTATGTATGATGCCTTTCTGAGACCAAATCCCAAGATACCAGCAAGTGCAACTTTAGGCAATAATCCAAATCTTGGGTTAGCTGCTAAATAGCAGTTCTGGAGGCTGAAGTCCAAGATCAGGGTTTCAGTGTGGTAGATGAGGGCCCTCTTCGGGGCTGCAGACTACTTGCGGTGGAAAGGCAACAGCTTTAAACTTTGATGTAGTCCAATTTATCTACTTTTTCTTTCTTGCCTTGTGGACCGTTTTGAATAAAATGATCTTAACCCAAAGGTCATACAACCACCATGCCTCTGCTCCTGCTTTGCATTTTTAAGTCTTTGTTCATGTAGAATGGATTTTTGTGTTTGCTGTCAGGGAGAGATCCTACTGCTTTTTTCTTCTTCTGAAAAGCTAATTGTACCATCCCATTTGTCTAAGCCACCATTTAAAATACAAAGGCAACTCATGACAATAAAGCAGTGCATAACCAAAATGGATTTTTATCCAACTTGAATTAGTTATGGTAGACAATTACTGTAACATTTAAACCCCCACACATACAATGATGGAAAACTAGTTCATTATTTTTCCTGTAACATTACCGGGAAAATGCAAAGGTACAGCTGGTAGGTCTTATCCACACGCTTGTACAGGGACCAAGGCTGTTGGGCACTCTGCCACCTCTGCCTTCACTGCCTGTTGCCCCACCTGGGAGGTGGCCTCCTTTGCAGTTTGCTAGAAGAGAACAAGCACACAGAGATGTACCAGGTACAATGGTTCTTATGAGCTAGTGCTGGCAGGTATACAAAATCACGTCCAGTGACATTCCATTGCTGAGATCTCAGTCACATGGTCACATCAAAAAGCAAGGGAAGCTGGGAATGGATACCACAATGGGGACCCAGGAATAAGAGAACTGAGATTTAGGTGGGGAGCTGGAGTCCCTGAAATCTACACCTTTTCATAATTAATATGAACCTCAACAATATGGAGTTGTTCTAAAAAGAAACTCAGCAAGATGCTTGAAGCCTGAACTGAAATTCCAGCGTGTAATTTAATGAGGCTTTGCTGCTTATGAACTGTGAGATGCTGAGCTCATTTCTTGACCTCTCTAAGCTCCATGGCTTTGTTCGTATTTTAAAGGCACAATAATGACATCTGTCTCATAAAATTTGATGATATTAAGTGAAAGAATGCATGAGAACTCATATAAGTACTCAGTCATATAAAGCAAGAGATAAAATATTAATAAGAGTAGGACTGCATTAGTGCTTAAAATTATTTGTGATCCTATTGTATTATAATAATGATTACAACATGGTAATTCTTATGTTCACATTATTATAACCACTTTTTAAGCCACTGGTATACAGTTTTCTAAATATTGCTCATGGAACACAAACTAGTGCCCACGCTACATTTCAAAGCATAAAGAATTAACATTTTGATCATTAGGATTCACTGTAACAACTTAATAAATGTGGATTTGTGCATGGGGAATGTCATATTTGTTTCAAAAGAAGAATCATTTAGAATGGATGAAACATCACAGGGCTTTCTTATTCTTTAAGGCAGTGTTTCTACAGAAAATCTCAAACGAGATGACCGCTATTTGAAAGAAAAACACTGTGGGAGTCTGGTAGACCACATGCTCTTTCCGTTTTGCCTTCCATTCCCTCCGCCTTCCTTGGGCTTTCTTAACTGCATGTTCTCCTGTTACCCTCTTGCTTTCTGACAGCTTCTCATTGCCATCCCTGGCTCTTTCTCCTCAAATGAGCCCTCACTCGGTGGTGTGGCTCAGGGTTCAGCTTTGCTCAGTTCTTTTCTCAATCCATGCACTTTCTCTAAATGTTCCCATATATTCCTAGGGTCCCATGACACCATTTACATCAGAGTTTCTCAAAGTGTGCTGCGTGGGACCACCTACATCAGAATCATGGGAAGGGGCCTGTTAAAATCCAGGGTCCCTGGTTCTATCCCAGGTTGAAACCGCGGTTCTATCCCAGGTTGAAACCGTCGACTCTGCAGGTGGGCTCTAGGAATCTGCATTTTGAAGAAACCCTCCAAGGTCCTCCAGCAGCACTAGACTGGAAACCACTGTTTGTGTCAAGAGGGGCTTGGCCAGCAGTAACAATAGCGGCTCAATGTCTCCATCTGGTGGCTTCCACACACCATTGTCTTTGTTTTGCCAATGCAGTCTGTGCCTGTTCAGAAACTATTAAACATCTCAAAAAGAAGAAAGAAATAGGAACCAAGGGCATTGAGTATGCGCTCCATGAAGAGCCAAGATTGAGTTATTACCTCTTTTCACTCTTCTAACACCAGTGTTGAACTTGTCTGTCCTAATCTTTTAAGAGGAAATCAAATCAATGTCTTTTCTTTCTCTACATGAAAACACAGGTATCAGATGACATCTACCTATAGAGGCTGACACCGTGTTTTGATTTCTTACAGAAGTGCCAGGGGGACTTAATGAGCTTTCAAGTTATCCTTCCTGAGGTTGGCTAAGAAAGAGTATGCTATGTTCCAAACACAGTTAACTTACATTCTACTGCCAAGACTGTGTTCCAATTATAAATGTAACAAATATTCCCTGTAAAACAATTTTTATGAAATATGTGAAAGGAATGAAATTCACACTTCTTGGCTCTATGTGGACATACTGTACTACTTTAGATGGGGCATTTTTTCACTTTCATCCTCCCTTCCTTCCTCTCTCTTCCCCCTACATTATTTTTTTTATCATTATTTCACATTTTGGGGGTAGCTTCTTTAATTTGCTGCCAGCTCTGTAAGATTTTGTTTTCTGTTTTTAATCACTTGTATGACTTCTTTCTTCTCAGATTTGGAAGCAAAGTTTCAATATTGTATTCGGCCTGGGCACACTTTCCTACCGCCTCAATCAAGTAATGTGAATGTGAAGCCAGTGGTGTATGAGTGACCTATAATTCTCTTCCCAATAACACTCAACATTTCACCAGCTCTTGGAAGTATACCAGTGAATCAGTTGAGTGGTGGTCGATGATGGCCATTCGAAGGGGGTAAGCAGTGTCTCTTCAACAAGCACCTCTGACACAACTGCATCCACACACACACTAATGAGATGATTTCTTAAATATTAGACCCAAAGCAAGAGCAACAAAAGAAAAAAATAGATGCAACGGATATAAAATCGATAATTGCCCTTCATCAAAATGAACATCTTTCTGCATTGAAAGACACTATCAAAGGAGAAAAAGAGGTGTACTACAGAATGGGAGAAAACATTGGCAAATCAAGCCTGTAGCGAGAGTCCAGATATGAGATTCATCTTATACAAAGGGTCCAGGAAAAGCCCATCCTTGACAGAAAGTAGTTCAGTGGTTGCCAGGGATTGGCTGCAGGTGGAATGAGGAGTGCTTGACTTCTTGCTGGGTGTAAAGTTTCCTTCAGGACTTGGGAATGCGTTTTGTAAGGAAACAGAAGTGATGCCTTGGCAATACTGTGAATTTACTTAATACCACCAAATGGAACACTTCTAAATGGTTACTTTTATGATGTGAGAGTTCCAATTCAAAATACTTTTTTGTAACTACAAAAATAATCTTTGTAGACTCCTCTACTAAGATATTTTAGTGTCTGGGTAAAACTAAGCAATTAATTTTCTTGCATTTTTTCAAAATAATATTGAACCCATTGTTAAATGTAAATATGTTTCATGAAAACATTACTCTATTTTTGAAAACAAACAAAAAATATATATTGGGATATATATTGGAAGTGTGACATTGATTTACATTTGTGCACATTTATTTAATATCTGGCTAAATGGAAAAGAGCCGAATGTCCTTACCTGCTGCTTCATCTCACTTCTTAAAACCTGTCATTTCCACAGAACGGAAACAAACAGTCAGAATTCACTGAGACTGGGTAGGGAAAGGAAGACCTCACTGGTCCCCCAACATGTTCTCAGGAACTACATGCCAGAGTTACAGGAAAGACCACTGGGCACTGCTGAGCTCCAGTGTTCTTTCATAATTCTTAATCGACCTTCTCAGAGCAGAGACGCTATTACTTCATTTGCCAAAAATGGAGACGAGGGAACAGAGATGTTAGGGTACGACGTGAAAGTCACACAGCTGAGGAGAAGCAGAGCTGAGACTCAATCCCACATCAATATTCCAGAAGGCCTCTCTGATTTGGAAATTTTGACCATGGATGCACCCCACCATTTGCCCCCCGCACACAATGGATAGGTTCTCCGGAGAGGGATGTCTGGAAATCTCGCTCCCTTTCCTCTGCACTAAGAACCTGTAGAAAGCCTGCATTCAGTTTCTGCACAGTTTTATAAAAGTCCAGCTTGCCCTTCTCCTGTGGGCTGTATGTGGAGTGCGGTGGGGTGGGTTGGTCTTGCTTTAGAATTTGGTGTCCAGGGATGTGCTGGGTCTGTCTGCACCCCATGAGAGCTGATCTGGGCCATCAGTTGCCAAATCAGCATCCAGTACCCTCATGTAAGTGGCTTGCAATCGGCCATGATGGGAGTACTTACGTCATGAAAGTAGGTAAAGGTTGGAAACTGGCCCTGCACCCTCCCCTCCCGAGGACTTCTTGCCAGCACGTCACCACCCAGGGTGGAGCAAAGAAGGGTCACCTAGAGCTCATTAACAAGAGGAAGAGCTGCATCTCAAGGTAGCTATGACCCACGCGGCGAGTGGCTAGGAGAGAGTCAGTGTGTTCCCTGCACCCTGTGTCTGAGCATAGGGGTCCCGTGTCTGAGCACGGTGTCCACTGGCAGTGTGCAGCAACAGTGCACAGTGAGCACAGTTTGCCAATAGGAGACGCTCACCTTTACATTTCTGACGCCCCGGGACAGGGTCATTTGAAGGAGCCATCTATCTTCTCAGGAATCATGCTTTCCTGGCAACCACTCAATACACATTTGCCCCAGGGGAACCCCAGGGTCTTCTGGTCTTGCCATAACCTGAGTTTCTGGTTTGCTTTTCTCTGGCATCCAAGGGCTTCATCTTGTCACGTATTCTCCTCTCCAGGTCACCTTAAATCCACAGAGATTCCTTGGATCCAGCCCGCACAAACGTTCCTGGACTCATGTGAACAGGTAGGTAGAAAGGAGGTCCTTAACAGGATTTGGATCCTGAGTGTCTGTGTGTGTCTGTGTGATGTGCGTGTGTGCGCGTGCGCGCGCGCGCGTGCGGCTCAAGGCAGGACAGAAGCTATTATCCTTTTACTTTATTTCATCCAATGCCCATTGGTGAGAACTCCCTTGCCCCCCTCCCTGTGCTTGTTCCACAAGGACATGGCGTATAGTCTCTAATATTTAATTTATTTAATTATTTATTCATTCGTTCGTTCACTCTTTCGCTCATCGGATTGGTTGGGGTGTAATTGACTAAGAACCAGATCAATGGTCTGCCTCTGAGGATGTACTAGTACTTCCTGCTTTCCATAGAAAGCTGACATCAGGGAGAACGCTTTGATGATATTCTGGTTTCCATAACAACTGGGATAAGCCATTTTTAACAGCCCGCAGAAACATTTAACAAGGATATTTACAGACTGGAGAGATGGAGTAACTAACTGGAGAAACATCGAGACTAGTCACTGTCTGCTTTTAATGTGAGTTTTGTGCGTGCGTGAGTGCGTGTGTGTGTGTGTGTGTGTGTGTGTGTGTGTGTGTGTGAGATCAGTGTGTTGTCTTTAATCGGACCTTCAAAGCTCAAATCCCTCCTGTTTTATAAGAGAGAATAGCAGTTACTCTTGTTGTGGGCTAAGCTGATTGAATTACCTGGCACATACCCCAGCCCGCTTCAGGGTCCTAGGTGACACCTGTTGCATGAGGGCACTGACACCTGAGTCCTTGAAAACAGAGATCCCAAGTATTTCTCATCGTACGCCTCTGCTTCACAACGATTGTCACACGAACTGTTAAAGATGTAAGCTTACTCATTTACACCTACTTCTAGTAAAAGTTCTCGTGTGTACGATATAAGAGGGAACATTTGCGGGCAGCCAGTGAGATGAATGGTCAGGACTGGATGCCCTAAAGTAACTTTGTGTAACCCGGGGACTTTATTGTGCTCACCCTGAGTCGCTGACACACACAAACTAAGAGGCATGTTCTTCTCTACAAGTCAAATGTCCCATTATCACAGTTAGGTAGATTGAATTGGAATCAGTAAATGGCTCCTTCTTTAGCATATAAGCATAAATAAAACTTTCTTCTAGAAGATTCTGCGTTTTTTGGTTGCGTGTTTGGAAGTGGATGGTGCTGATATTACACTTTGTGTATGTCTCTTTCTGTTTCTAGAGAAAAACACATTTCTAGGATGTATCGCTGCATTCTTTGCCAGGGACGTGCCTTCAGAAGAAGCAAGTCCTAGGGACAGGTTCCCACGCCTCTCAGCTCCTGTCCTACATGCTGCTGAGAGCGGGCTCTGCCAGTTCCCCTTTCCCTCTACCTTCTGACTGCGTGTGAGGGTCAGCCTGTGTGGTCCCCGGAGGGCGGCGGGAGGTCCCAATGTGAGACAACTGGCTGTACCTTCCTCTCTGTTCCTGCTCCTCTCCAGGCCACCATAGTAATGGGCCTTTACATAACACAGACAGGGACATGTGATTTTAGCAAGGCCCAGTGCCAGCAGACTGCTGAACTCTTTCCTAAGAGACCAGGATCCCGGGTCAAGGGCATGGGGGCCCCCTCAGATCCTGGCCCTGTGGCGGGAGCTCATCACTTTCTCTGTCATCACTGGGAGGGCTGTCAGGATGCATGGATGCCTCCCCTGACCTCCTTGAGAAACTTCATGGAGCTGGGCAGCCCCCTTTCCTTAGAAGTCTCAGCCCAAGTTCTGAGGCCTCCTGGTTCAAGGTCATGAATTCTCAGAACCACCTCCTCTCCCCTTGTCTTTATTTTCAGAACTGCAAGTGCCCATGCCTCCTACCACAGCACACTTGTCAGTGTCCTTTGCTCCCTCTTTGCCTCTTCTGGACTCCAAGTCATTCTACTGAGGTCTCTTCTCCCTAATTAAAGTACATAAGGGGACCCTGCCCAATATCAGGTGTGTTTTCCTCTCTTTGCATTTAAGGGCCTGTCATTCGCTTTGGTTCCTGGAACTTTTATTGTAAAGGCCTTGGACCTGTCCCTATGCTCTCATGTCTGTGTGAGCATGCTTCTGTGTGTGTATGTGTGTGTGTGTGTGTGTGTGTGTGTGTGTGTGTGTGTGTAAATTATTCTTGTGTTTGGGCACATCAGACAGACCACCTGAAATTTTTCTTTAGCTTGGACAATTGTTGACTACCGTTCCTTCACACATTCTGCAACCACCACCTGCACGCCACTTCTGCTTGGACTACTATAATGGACAATTCTTGTGTGGTGAGGTACGTACATTTTAATAGTGAATATTTCCTTTGATCTGTAAACCACACCTCGAACACCTTTCAGACATTTCCAATGTAGTCTCATTGCTTTCTGTGCCATGCTATTTTGCCATTTTGCTCTACCTGCTCTGTCCTTGTTCCCTGACATCCCGTATTTCATTTCCTATCCCCTTAGAATCCTTCTAAGGTAAGCTTTTGGCGCATATGTACATGCAAATATGTTCTCCCTGTAATATTTTACAGCACGATTGCAAAAGTAATGTCTACCCTCAACACCCACTTCCACCCCTGTCCCCCTTCTCTTTTGATGGAACCGGTCGTGACATTTGCAGTCAGCATGCTCGACTTTTTCCTTGCATTTGCCTGTCTTTCCTATCCCAAGGTAAACTGGAAAGCATCGCTCCCTGTGTGAGTGTGCGTTTCACCTAAAGCACGTAACTTGTACTTAAATGGTCCATGGCCAGAGTTTTGTCTGAATTTTCCCCGAGTCAGTATGTGAAGGTCTGCATCAGTCTTTCTGTCGAATACATAATGTACCCTTGTCGGTCCTCCCCCATGGGCAGCAAGCACCTGGCGTACGTTCAACGTCGTTGCGATGAGTTACAATGCAATGCCTCGTCCTGGGAACAAGGGCACCTTTTTCCTGTTGTGCAGGACACAGGGAAACCAGTAGGCTCTGAGATACAGGCCTCGTTTTCTCTGCGGGATGCTGGTCATGCTGGAGGTCTCGCATGAAGTAAAGAGGAGGCTGCCCCTTCCCTGCCAACCGTAATGCTGTGAGTGATTTCATTAGTGTCATAGAGGACACTGGAGGTCTCCCTGTGGCAGTTGGCAGGAAGCGGAGGTTTACCAGAGCTCCTCTGAAACAAAGTGGGCCTCCTGGAGGGGAAGAACCACCTGAGTTTGCAAAGGAAATGGGAGAGAACTGAGTCTCGTCTTAAAACAAGGTGCTCGTGAGAAGCTTTGGCCTTGTGCAGTTCTTCCCTCAAGTGCTCTTGCTTCTCCCCCTCTGAGTAGATGTCAGGAGAAGGTGAGGTCCTGCGAGACTAGGTTCTGGGGCTGCCTGTTTGCTCAGGAAAAGCTGGGAGGCCGAGCTTGGGAATTGGAAGGTGGACGTGAGGTAGGGTCACAGCTGATCATCTGCAGGTGGGAAATAGCTCTCACTGTTTTTATTCCTTTGAAAAAGCTGAGGGTGGTTCATGATTTTTCAGTCTGTAACAATTGCCATTTAACTATCATGTGCAGAACAACCCAGATCTCCAGGTAGGGGTGACCTCTATGAAATGATGAAGCTAGTGAACCACACAGGAAAAAAATATTCAAAGAGATTGGTTCTCACTCAATCTTTCTGCAAATAGAATTCAAACCCAGTGGAATCCTAAAAGCTTTGAAACATGAAAAACTATGAGTGAAAGTTTACGCTGAATTCATCCGGCAGCAGACAGCTGTAAAAATAGGCAAGAATGTATTTTCTTCACAACAGTAGCCTTACAAAGTGTGCCTTTATAAGAAAGGGAACTGCCAACTCGTCCTTTTATGGACATCCATGTTTTGGGGACAGTTAGAATCACAAAAGCTACAGTTCAAAAGAAGCTGCACTGAAATCTTTAAGGGAATTACAATGCATTCCTGTACACTGTGTACAGAAAAGTAGAACCTATGAACTGGCATTTCTGGGTGGGAAGAGGGGCATTGAGAAAAGGTTGCATCTCCCGCATTCCACACATCTAAATGTTTGCAGTCTACTGTAAGTTTGAAAATCTCAGAAAACCCACCTTATCGAGCGATTCCAGAAAATGGTGTGCGAAACAGGCATTCACATGAAAGGGTGATCTACGATGCTCGTGAGGGAGGAAATACACTCCGAGGTCTTATGTGCAGGCCCGTGCCCATGGATGCACAGGAAATGTGGGGGCACCCGCTCTCCATCATGCCGAGGGCGGGCCTCTGGAATGTGTTGTCTCCTGCATACCTCTCTTGGCACGTTGTCTGTCCTCTGCAAGCCCATTTGCTGTTATCTTAGAAGCACAAAACAGCACACTATCGTGACAGGCCCCAGGTTGCATCTCTCACACACACACACCCACACACACCCCACACACATACACACGCACACACACTCGTGCGCGCTGCTGCTGTGAAATAATCCATGTGTCCAAGACAAATGAGAGCTGTCACGAAAGCGGCAGTTCGCAATGTTGGGAAAGGGGAAGGGGTGGCATAAACTAAGGAGCTTAAGGTGGAAATATTTGCAAAAGCAAAAGAAAGAAGAGGAGAAGCCTGACATCTGCGTGGTAAGTGAGCTTGGACTAACATTTCTGTTTCAGAACAGCATGCATTCCAGACCCGGGGAAGGGAAAAGGATTAATCCCTCCCCACTTCATGGGCTCGATTTCCTACCCCTTTTGTATTTTCTAGCTTGACATCAGAGATGTGTAGAGCCTGGGTGTCCACATTTGACCCCTGGGGGGACGGTGCCCTTCAGAGGCACAGAGCAGGGTGAGGGGTCTCTCAGAGGAGCAGTTGGTGTTTGCGGATCAACCCATCCTGCTCACACAAACACACCTACCGAGATCCAGATGGAGTTCGGTGACACTTGCCCATTTTACCAAACATTGCACCTGCAACCGTTTCTTCATGTGGCGCTGTGATTTATTTGGCTCTTTGCTCTGCAGCCACTACTTTCCACTGATGTGGTGCTGGGTGGGCGGACCATGTCAGCCCCAG
Source organism: Cynopterus sphinx (assembly GCA_030015415.1). NCBI lineage: Eukaryota > Metazoa > Chordata > Mammalia > Chiroptera > Pteropodidae > Cynopterus > Cynopterus sphinx. The sequence goes on from CM057388.1 coordinate 83,260,637, forward strand.
TAGAGAAATTGAGAGGTCCACATCCCAGCCAATGGCCAGTGCCTGCTGCAGCGCTTGTGAAGGGGGTGACCGGTAACCACCGCGATGATCTTCACGAAGGTCTGGAGTCTAAACTCACGCTCTTGAACACGCCATTGTGCCTGCACCAGTGTGTGTGGTTTAAGGTCCCCTCTGGCTTCCTTGGGTGCACAGGGTGGCACTAGCACCCGAGAAGAGAAGCACGGAAGCATTCCCCTACGAAGAGCACCGAGGGGCACAAGGGCCCAGCGAAGCCAACAACACAAATGAGAGCCGGACATGACACCCAGCTGCCCACACAGGTGCCCTTCAGTACGCAGTGGTTTCACATAGAGCAAGGGTGGGGTTCAGAAGGCTTCCCGACTCCTCCTCTGGTAGCTTCTGTGCTCTTTTCCCAAATACTTTGCTTCTGTCTTGCCCCCCGCCACACCCCTCCAGTCTGACACACTGTATTTCTTTGTTTTATCTCATCAGTTCTCATTGACCAACATTCTTGTACTTCCACGAAAGGAATTCTTTTTTAGTAGCTGATAGACGGTCACGGGGATGGGGAGCACGGCATATGGGATTCGGTCGGCAGTAACGTAATGGCAGGAGGAGAGCCAGGGAAGAGGAAGAGCAACGAGGGGGGTTGTTTCATAAACCACAAAAATGTCTAACCGATGTACTGTGTACCTGAAATCAGTATAATAAAATGTAAAAATTTTTAAGTGGTTCTTTTTATCCATTTTATTTTCTATTAGTTTCAGGTATGCCGTACAATAGTTAGACATTTATACAATTTGCAAAGTAATCGCCTCGATTTGTACCCATTCGGCCATGCACATAGCCATTATGATACCGTCTACACTCCCTAAGCTGTACTCTACATCCCCGTGACTGTTCTGTAACGAGCAACGTGTACTTCTCGCTCCCTTCACCTTTCAGGAAAGGAAATCTTTCTGATACAGTTCTTTTCCTTTTCTGTATTCCAGTATTCCACAGTATAGTCTGTGAAAACAGGAGTTCCAGCGCCCCGCGGAGACTCGGGTGCAGAAGGACAGGCCACAGATGCCGTAAACCCTTTGTAGGCGTAGGCAAAAAAAGTCCTCCGAAGGCCTGCTTAGGGGAGACCTGCTGCGCAGTGGGTACGACGGCCAGACCCCTCGAGCTCTGTTAAGGGCCTCTCGACTCCCAGGTGAAAGCACGATGGAATCCGAGTACATCCTATGCAACTGGAAGGGCCGCTGCTGGCCAGCAAAGGTTTTGTCCAGCTCCAAGACCTCACCCAAAGATACGAAGAAAAAGTCACATTCTCTACAAGTTGAAATCCTCTCCATAGGTAAAAAAGTTAGAGTGAAGCACAGCACCATAAAGATCCTAAATGAGGCTGAGATCGAATCCATTGCCTCCTCACTAGGGACCCCGCCCAAGGCAAGGGTCCCACCGAGAGAGGAAGTGGCCTACAGAAGCGCTCTGACAGCGGCACTGCAGGTTCTGAAGGAGAGGGCAGACCGGGCTGAGGCAAGAGCATCAGGTGACCCAGAGGCCACTCTGCTGCCGCAAAAGGGACCGCAAAAGCGATCTCGTACGAAGTCTCAAAAGCACAAAGGGAAGTCACAGAGAAGCCTTAGGAAAAGTGAAAAGCCCAAGTCGCTGTCGGTGCGTTCCGGGGGTGAGGACACCCCAGACGGTAACGAAGCACAGGCGCCAACATCCGCCGCTCTGGTTCCAAGGGAAAGGCAAGCCAAGTCCTCACAGAGCTTCAGCCAGGGCCCAAACGTCCCGTCGCTTTCAGAGGATGACCATGAGGAAGAGGGCCTAAGACAGAGGAACACCTCAAGAGCTACGCTCCAGCGTTCCACGGTCAATGGAGACGTCCTGTCATCTCAGCCACCCGGTTTCATCGTCACTGAGCCCAAGGATCCGAAAGGAGAGGTGCGTGGCAGCTGCTGGAAGACCCTGGCTGTCTCCTCGGAGGGCTCCACCATCTCCGAGAACACTGAGGACCCTGGAGAGGGTTCTGCCAAGAGGCCGGGCTCGGAAGACGTGGCATCACCCTCCAGTGCCCCTAGCCTCAGGCGTTTTTCAGCCCGTCTGGCAATCAAGAAAAGGAAGCAAGAACTTCAGCTTTCCGTTGACCTCAAAGCTATTCCCCCTGAGGTGTCCACCAAGAAGCATGGCACCAAGGAGGCAAGTCAACCGACAGGCCTGGCTTCCCCACGGGACCCGGGCACCATCGAAACGGGGACGATCGTCTGGTTTCAATTTCAAAATCACCCGTTTTGGCCAGCAGTGGTCAAGACCATCAGACGCACAGAGCAGATGGCATGGGTGCTTCTGATCGAGGCAGACATGCACCGTGGAAAGAAAGGCATTCGGGTGCCTCTTCGGAGATTAAAGCATCTGGACTGCAAAGAGAAGGAAAAGTTCATCAAGCGAGCTGGAAGAGCATACGAGCAGAGCGTGAACTGGTGCTTCTCTGTGATTTCCCACTACAGACAAGAGCTCAGTCGTGGCTCTTTCAGGGGCTCCTTCCTGGAGTACTACGCTGCTGACATCAGCTACCCAGTGAGGAAAGCCATCGAAGAGGGTGACCTGTACCTTAATTTCCCAAAGGTGAATTACGCGGACCTGGAAGATTCTGAGGAGGAGGGCACTCTTTTGGGGAACAGGACCGACAAGAAAATTCTCCCTGACCGGACGAAGGCCGCTCGTGACCGAGCCAACAGGAAGCTGGTGGACTTCATCGTGAAAAAGAAGGGGGCCGACCACCATCTTCTGGACATTGTCAAAGGCAGGAAAGAGTCCAGGTGGCTGGAGTCATTCCGGAAGTCGGAAAAGTACGTGATCTGCGTTGAAACGTACCTGGAGGATGAGGATCAGTTGGATGTCGTGGTGAAATATTTACAGGAAATCTACAAAGAGGTGGACAAGAACAAGCTGGCCCTGACGAGGGACGACAAAGTGAGCTTCATCCTGGAAGTCCTTCTGCCAGAAGCCATCATTTGCTCCATTGCTGTGCTCGAGGAATTAGATTACAAGCAGGCAGAAAAAAAGTACCTGCAAGGGCCCCCTGTGCGTAGACGGGAGAAGGAACTATTTGACAAAAACATCTTAAAGAAAGCAAGAAGGAGACCCGCAGTCAGGGGCAGGCCTAAGTAACTGTCTCCCTGTAGCCACTCCTCGGCATGGAGACCTGTCACTGCATCATCGATGAGATCTCCTGCCCACATGAAACGTAGCATCCCTCCATCCCCCGTGGCACAGAGAGACATTCCGCAAGTCCGAGACCTCAAATTCCTCTTGGATCCACCTCTGGCATTTGTGGGAGGCACCGTCATCGGCCTTTCCTGTTGCCAAACTCTTCGCCAACTGATTTATCAAAATATTGCAGTCGTACTTCCCTCTACTTGCCCGGGTCTGCAACCATCCAGAGACCTTTGTCACGTTGCTTTAGACTGCATGTGCTTCACATTTCGATACAGAAAGCGTACTCTTTCGTTATATGAATGAGCCCTGGTGTCAGGTATTAAGCAACAATCGGTTTCAAAGCCTGAGATGTATCTCAAAGAAACATCACACGAGTGCTCATCCTGCAATGCGTCCGCATAAATGACTGAATTTCTTCCTAAGACGATTCCGGTTTTTCCTCCACTATTCTTATTCATTTACGGAAACAAACAAACAAACAAATCCAGCTCTGAGATGTGACACCAATGACAGAGATGTTTTCTCTCTATCATCATTACCATGAAATGCTTGTAGGGAAAGCGATCTGAGAGCCAAAGTGCGTGAACGGTCATCTGCGTGGAGCCCACACGTGGGTGAATTCAATCTCAGCGTGTAGTTCACACTGGCTCCACCTCTGCGACGCTGTTGATGCTTCGTTTCCACGAGATTCCATTACGGGAGTAGCTCTTCTTTACCAACCAGTGCTTTCCTAAAACAGGCAGGCCGTCTTCCTCACCAACAGTGCCTGAGTCCTCTACATATAGCTGTCTGCGTCCACACGGAAGACAAGTGGAGTCACGGCATGCACGGCGTAGCTCCTCCGGACCTAGCAGTGCTGCCTGACTGCAGAGAGCCTGTCTTGTTGGCAAAAACTGGAGAGAGGCAAACCCTGTGCTGGGGGCCGGTGTCTCCTTTGTCTCAAAGCAAGAGGGCTTTGTCTTTTGACTCATGCGTTGATTAACTGCGTTGAACAAGTTTGGTTTGTTTTTGTTGTTGTTGTGCTTTTCTTTTTTTCTTTTTTGCGAAAAGTTGTTAGAAATGCCAGTTTACTTTTAAAAGTTGATGTGAAAATAAACAGTAAAGTTTGACATGAACCGAGTGCAATTTTATGCTCAGGGGAGGTGAACGGTCACCCTCAGGCCCATGTTGTGTGGTCGAGTGGCCACGTGATTGCTTTCCTTTGGTCAAATTTGCAAAAGTCAGCAGTGTTGATTCACCTTAAACCACTGTGACTTTCACCTTGGACCTCGGTGTCATCTTTCTTCACGCTGTACAGCCACGTCGTTGCAATGTCTAAACTACACATGCACACACGTGTGTGTGTGTGTGCGTGTGTGTATAACATTTATGCATTTTGGAATTTCTGTGGGTTTTTTGGTCAACTGTTAAAGCTCCTTATGAAGGTCCTTCTCATTCTAAATAAATAGCCACATGCATGCTCGTTTTGAGAATTTCAGAAGAGGGCCTCCCAGACTGTATCAACTGTAGCCCCAGCAGGATCCTTTTGGGCACTGCCTAAGAGAGACCCAGAGTCCTGGGGCACTCTGCCCGGGCCCATCTACATGGCACCCTCGTGGCCACAGGAAGGACGTGGAAACTCACCCCCTCCAGGTCCCGCGTGGGCCTTGTTCTCTGGAACGACACACTTTAGTTCTGCTCGGACACCGTGCCTCTTTGACCCAACTCCAGCTTTCTCACATAGCCATCTCTATCTCTACATTCTAATGTTTTCTTCACTCCCTCCCTCCCTCCCTCCCTCCCCCAGCCACCCATAGCCTGTGAGTCAGTAGAGCAAGTGCAGTGTGGTTCAGGACTCTGCTCCGAGGATAAATTTCAGGTGCCACAAAAGGAATCACAACGTGGTCCTTCAAGTGACAACCTCATTTCTAAGATGACTCCGATGCACTATTTTATCTTCTTAGTGAAAATTTTTATCAGCGTCACAAACGATGGTCTGTGACATCGAAATGCCAGGTTTCCTCACATTCGTGAGATCGTGGATGTCCGTTGGCTTGGGGCAATCGGAGAGGACCTGGTCCCTCCCGGGCTGTCGTTCATAACTGAGACATTCACTGAAGGGAGGCAGACATGCCTGGGGTGTACATCTAGTCTCTTCTTTGAATTGGGGTCACATTTTGGGTGTGGAGCTGGAGTTGTGGTTGGTTGTATGAACTCTGAGATCCCTGCCAGCCTAACAAGTTGGTAAGGAGGCTCTCAGATGGACCGAGGCCGGCTGTCTATCACAGGCCTGTGTGCCCAATCTGTCACCCACGCTCACCCATTGAATTCAGGAGAGCTCGTCTCCTCTAGTCATAAGTCTGATGCCTTGGGGGGAAGTGACAGGACCTGGTTACACGGAGATGGCATGCACAGCTTTTACAATTCTTATATCCATTTGTAGATTTCACACACAAAAAAACTCAGAATGCTGAGACCTGATCATGTGAGAAGCATAAAATATAGAATATCTTTAATTTCATAAACCCTCACCTAGGGAGTAGCAACCCCCTAACCCTTGGGAGTACAGGCCATAAGCAAGGTGGGAGGGCATTGTTCTGTTCTCCGCGATTCCTGTTGATCCAGACCTGACGTGTCACACCTCACTTCAGGGACATTTTTAAAGGAGTCAGGACAAAAACCGTTTCCTATAAGAGCGTGACAAGAATGGTAAAACGGCAACAGCTGGAATCACAAAGCAAAGCCAAGGGAAGATAGGATGTCAACCCTGGAATAGGATATGCTGGGTGGCTGTAGCACAAGAGAGGAAGACTCGTGTTCAGCTTCCAACTCCTACAGAGTGAGTGGCCCTCCCATTATCTACCAGTCTTAAGATGGGACCAAGGACCTGAAGTAACTGTTTTTCTCATTAGAATGAACAGGCCAGACCGTTCCACTACTCCCATGGGCCCTGCCATTCCTGAAACCCTCAGCCTGAGACGGCCTGAAATGTGCAGGGCCGGGCACTTAAGGAAGGAGCTTTGCAGGACCAGGGTGCCCTGAAGTCCGTATGGAGGTTTCACAAAAGTCTCTGGCTTGAGGCAGGGCTGTACGTGCAAGGGGACAGCAGACTCCAGGCGAGGAAGCCATGGCTGCTGCAGGGTTGAGAGCAGTACAGGGATACCCAAGGCGTAGCAGTGGTAGACGATCTGTCTGGGCCTCTCGTCAAACACAGACATGCAGCCAAGATGCCAGAACGGTCACACAGCCAGAGCGAGGGCCAAACCCAGGAAAAAGAGCTATTCTAGACTTGTCCAAACAAAGTCTCAAACTACACTTTGAGAAGAAGCAACAGCGAAACAGAATGTGGAGGATGAGTCCTAATAAGTAAGATGAGCCCTCAGTTAATTTGGCCTCCTGATTTTTCCTTCATGTCACCCCTCATGTCTCTTTGAGGACCAACATTCAAAGGTTCTGGGCAATTCTGCGGGCATAGTCCCAGGGATCTGCTCTCCCAGGCCTAACGGACAAGGAGGTTGCCCACGGTGGAGGCTCCAGTTCCAGGAGCAGGTCTTTCTCTTCCCAGAAGGGTGGATGGAGAAGCAGCCTGAACATGTAGGAGAGGGCCCCTGAGAAGGCCAGGAGGTGTGATGCCTCTCCCCCCTCTCCCCACAGCTACACCCGTCCAACCCCCGGGCTTAGCAGGAGCACAGGTAGAGTGGCTCAAGTGGCCTTCGGGAGGTCCCGGAAGGGGCGACAGTGGGAGCAGGTGGGGCAAGAGCCGAGCCACACCCGGTAGGGGCAAAGACTCCTGGTACCTGAGGACGGAAGGCAGGCCCCACAGAACCCATGGGGCCCTGGGTTCTGACCATGGGAAAGTGCCTGCTGGTGCAGGTCTCTAGGCACACCCGCCCCCAAAGTGGGGAGAATGGCTGGGGGCTGGTGGGGCTGCCAGGGCCAGAAGGACCCGAAGGGAGGGCAGGAGAGAGGCAGGAAGAGAGGGAACGACTGAGAGGCAAGCATCATCCTGCCCGCCCTGCAGGTGGCTCCGGGCCCTGGCAGACCTGGTGATGAAACCACCTTCCACCTCTCTAGGAATCGCCTGCTCAGAGGACGGGCCAAGGACATGGCATGGGGTCTGTTGCTCTCATTGTTTACCAGAAGGGGCCCCAGGTCCAGTGCGTTCCTCTCCAGGAGATGGGTGTTGGGGTGTGCCTTCTGTGGGGTTGTTGCCAGCCTGTTTCACTCATACCTCGGGCGGCTGTTCTGTTTGGCAGGGCCAGCCCCTGTGCCTGCAGCTGGGCACACAGAGAGGGTACACATGGCCTGTGCTCCAGGCGCCCACCGTCTCCAAAAGGAGACAGGCAAGGGAGGACTTCCCATCACCATGGAAGTCTAAGGGGGCTGGGACAGAGTTGGCCAAATCAACCCTCAAAATTTCCTTCCAGACCAAAGTCCTCCACTGAGGAGAAACTACTGGGTTATTTTTATTTGTACCAATAAACAAACATTTCAGAATGTCTCTCTCATTTCTTAATACAGTAAATATTGATATGTGTGTGTGTAAGTATGTGTGTGCATACATACATACACATACATACATACATACACACACACACACACACACACACACGTATTATATGTAAACCAAACTGTCCTTCAATAATCTTTGGTATCATGAGACCAAAAAGTTTGAGAACTGCTGATATATTTATCAGTTTGCCAGTTTGCTTAGGAGGAGAACTCTTCATGGATATGATACAGGTAAAATTCTAATCAGAAAAATTAAGTGGTCTAGTTATGTGTCCACAAGTTGAGGGTCTGGAGACCTTTTTTCTATTCTGGGCCCAACAGCTTGACCATGAACATATCATGTGGCCACTGTGTGCCTTTATTTCTTTCTCTGTGACTCGAGGCTTACCTATATTTGCTTACAACGCGCCCTGTCCAGGGGATGGAAACAGAGCCACACTGGCAGTATTCCGTAGTGTTTCTCTGACTTCTATTCCCCCTCAATATTTTTAGAACTCTCAATTCCTCACAAAACTGTCCCCAGTACGTCTAGGAGCACCCCATTAATTTCTGGAAGTTTGTTTAAAGGAAACACTTTCAGACCAGAATCTGGGTCTCCTCCATTTAGTTGACCCTGCAGAGAATCTCACCGGTGCATGAGCAGAATCATTAGGCTATGAAGTCTCCATTTCCAGGCTCTGCTATCTCTGCTATTCTAGAAGTTTGGGGGGCCCATCCAGTGCTTGCTTTTTGTCCTGGTATGATGGAAGGAACCATATATTGGGAGTCATGTGTCCTGATTCTAGTCTTTTCTCTGCTAATGGCCAGCCACATGACCATAGGCATGTCATTGAAATGATATTGGAAAGTGCTATGTAAAGGCATTAAAGTCTATGTCCAGGTCCACTGTCTGTGAACAGAAGCTCTTTACAACTTCTCAAACTAACTTGAAGAGAAAAACGTTAAAGACCCAGATTCTGCTGCCAATCCCATCAAGCCTCCAGGTGGGAATCCCTGACCTTCTGTTACCCACTATCTGAGATCAAAGGGCAACCTTTTAAACTAAGCTTTAGAGTTGGGATTTTAGGAAATCTGGAAGGGGGCAGACTTCCTAAATAGAGGTCATGCCTCTCACAAGGCTGGGCACAGGCATTGAGCAGCTTGAAATAAAGGGTTTTTGAAGAAAGGGGGCTATGAAAACCATTTCTAATTATGTACAATTCACTTTGAAATGAAATTATAATAAGCTAAAAGAAAATGACAGCACCAAAGTAGAAATGAGGCTTCCTTCTCCCTCCAACCCCTGCTCTCCAAAGCCCTGAGAGCAGGGAGTAAATATATGATGTGTTTTCTGCCATACAGAGTCTCTGTCAGATCCAGAGCACTATTATTTAATAGGACAATTTTCCTGATTTAGGTGCTTACACCACCCCCCCCCCATTTTCACATGGGAAAAACAAACCTACCCTCCACCCTCAGCAAGTCCTAAGAATATGGAAGGCAAAGGGCTCCACCACAACCTCACCTCACTTTCAGAACTGGCCAAGTTCTGCACTATGACAATGGGAGAGGTAAGAGTCCATGATATATGTCTTATAAGTGCTGTTAATCATTTATTGAAAATCTGTGTCTCCTTCCCTTTGTGCATGGGGAGAGGAGTGGAGGGTGAGCTGTCCAGGTTTCCCATTTCAATGTGCAATGTCAGAGCACTGACCTGACTAGACCCACCTACAGTGTCAGAGGCTGCACCTTGGAGGGAGGGAGAAATGGGAATCAGCAGTAGATGTGATGGTCTAAGCAGTCTGGGCTGACAGGTCCTGGCAAGCTCATTGATGTGGTAGACAGAATAGTATCTCCACCCACCCCTTGCTAATCCCTAATCCCTGAAAACTATTTTACCTTATATAATAAAAGGGATTTTGCGGATGTCATTAACTTGAGGACCTTGATATTCAGAGCTGAGCCTGGATTATCCTGGTGGATCTGATGTAATAACAAGGGTCCTTATAAGAGGAAAGCAAAGGTCAGAGTCACAGTAGGAGAAGTAACAATGGAAGCAGAGTCAGAGAGAGATTAGAAGACACAATGCTAATGACTTGAATATGGAGGAAGGGGCCACTGGCCAAGGAATTCAGGTGGACTCTAGAAGCTAGAAAATGTAAGGGAATGAATTCTCCACTAGAGTTTCCAAAAAGAGCATGACCCTGTTAACACCTAGATTTTAGCCCAGTGAGACCCATCAAATTTCTGACCACCAGAACAGTAAGAGGATAAATTCATGTCATTAAAGCCACTCAGTTTGTGGTAATTATGGCAGTGATAAGAAACTCATACAACTGGTAACGGACAGTCTGGCTGATAGGAACACACTGTGATCTTGAGGCTTGAGTGTTGATAATGAATTTCCAGTGCCAGCAAAGACTGGGAAGAAACACTAGACTTACTACAGAGGAGCCAGACTTGTAGGGCACTGAGACAGGGTCTGTCCCTGGAGCTACCCAGAATAGAGTGTGGACTGGGTCTCCAGAAACAAGGCAAGAGTCAAGAGACTGAGTTCTGTTGAATCTGGGCTTGAATCCAAATTCCACCATTTATAAACCACGTGACCTTGGTATCTTATGACAGCTCTATGAACCCGTTTTATCTATAAAATGGAAATAATGGTACCTTCCTAGGCAGTCATTAGGGAAAATAAATGCTTGGTATAGTAACTGACACACAGATATGCTTAATAAGACTATCTGGCATTATTTTTATTCCTAGAAGTAAAATGAGCAGCGCCAAGTTGACCAGGCTCTGTATTCTCAGACTAAATGCAGGATTAGTCCCAGAGTGCATGTGTTGGCAGCAGCAGGTGGGAGGCTTTACAAGATTGTAGTAAGTGGTTAAAGTTGTAGGGACAGCTTAACTAGCAGGTCATTCATCAAGCTTTTCTTCAGAAGCCCCATAAGGGAAGGGAACAAGTAGGTTTTGGAGTTCATGTTAGGATCACAGATTACCTATCTTAATCCCCCAAACATCTACACATCTATTTGGTCTTAAGGTTCTTCTTCTAAGATGAAATTAGAGACTGTTGGCTGATATTTCCAGGGTGGCTACAGCAAGTCCAGAAAATAGGTGTTCCATTCCTTATTTGACCCCAGAGTCCATGGAGGCCTTCCCACAATGGTCAGTTCCCTCCATGGGAATTTGAAGCAAAATCTTGGTTGCTGGGGCACTTTCACAAACTCTATTGCTCTGATCAGGCAATCTCAGGTTGAAGAGCAAAAGTTAGAGTATCAGTTGAAGATGCAATAGGGGAGAGTGATTGGGAGATTTGGATGCTTTCACTTTCAACAGCAGCTGAAAACCCACTTCCAGGTGATCCTAACAATATAGAAGGTCTGTTATCTCATGTCACCAGAGCTCTTGAGGCAGGAACTCTGATATTGTTAACGCAGTGTCCCCTTGAGGCCATTGATGGCCAAGTTCCTTTCATACTTCTGTTATGCAACCTTCAATGAGCCACCCTTGTCTTTGCTAGCTTCTCTCTTGGTGACAAGATGACTGCTGTGGTCCTTTGTCACACATGATATGACAATATACAGCAGATGAAGGAACAACAGAAGCCCTTCCCCAACACTCCCCACCATCTCACATCACCAACAATAGGAATGGGGACCTATCTTCTACAACTAGAGATGATCCCACACTTCCCTGAAATATGCTGGCCTTGAGGAAAAGGGTGATACTTGGGCAAAATTGGAGTACTCTGAAGAAGGCAAGAGAACAGGTGTGTTTGAAAATTCACCATGTCTACTAAACATATGGAGAAAATGGAAAATGCAGCAAATACTTTCCTCTAAGTGAAAGAAGGGAAACATGAGACTGATAGTCTAAGAGGCATAGAGATGTTCATTTTTGTTTCCCCTTATCTAGCTCCATGGAAAGAAGTAAGAATTAGATACAACAGAACAGAAGGAAAATTTACTGTGGGAAACTCCATCAGAAGCAGAAGAGAAAATATTATACATATTATTTACTATGTCATTGATATTTAAGGCTACACAAGGAATTGCCACAGTATCCTGGGATGTGGCTTTCTCAATGCTTTCTGTGAAGCAGAATTACCCTAGGAGGTTTATCAAAGTACACATCAACAGGTGAACCCTGCCCTGAAGATTCTGATTTGGTACCTTTAGAGTGGGCCCAGAAATCTGCATTTTAATTAAGACTCCCCAGGTAACTCTGAAGCATATGGGTTGTTAAAGAGTAACAAATCTAATAGGTCAGAAGAAGAGGAAGCTCCTGTTCTTTCTCCTTTTCAGTATTATTTTGTCACTCTCAACATTCAAGTAACTTTGTAAGTTCTCAAATACTGGCATCAGTCCCATCTTCTCCCAGCTCTGAATTGCAGCCCAGCAGATGTATCTTCTTTGGTAAAGTCCTTCAGGTATAGCTCTTGAATTCTGACAACTGAAATCTAGCAGGTGGCCAAGAGGAAGCATGAACTCAGACTGAAAAGCAGAACCACAGTTGACAAGGTGTTAGATCGACAGTGGGATATAGACAAGACTGCCCTGAATATCAAGTAAAAGAGGGACCCAATACATACATGCATACATGCAAGCATGTATGTATGTATGTATGTATGTAAAGAGAATGTAATTTCAAAACATTTGAAAAGCCCTAGACTGGATGACCCCAAATAACCTTCTCAATCTCTCTCTCTCTCTCTCTCTCTCTCTCTCCCTCTCTCTCTCTCCCTCCCTCCCTCTTTTCTGCCTTCAGTTATTAGTGCTCCTTACTGCCCCACCAGCATCACACTATCTGTCTTAAGCCTGACATTTTCATCACTCTAATGGGAGTCATTGTAGGCTTTCCTAGGGACCCAGAAGCACAAACACATAATAATATATTAAGACCATCATGGCCTAAAAAATCCCAACTGTGTTTTATATAGAGATTCAAACAATAATTTTAATACTCAGCATTTATAGTTAAACCCATCTTTGACTTCAAAGCCCCAACCAGAGTTAACCCTCAATTCACTGATTTACAGGGGAGGAAGATATATTTGCAATGGTGTTTTATGACACAGTACTGAACGCAATCCTAGGCAAAGAGGAAGACCCCAGCATTTACTACAACCACATCCCAGGGTGGGAAGGGATGTTAAAATTTAATCTGCAGCAACCCCCACATGCAGTGGCTCAATTGAGCATCTCCATCATACGTAGGTTCTCTCTCCAGTGTAAATACTCTTATGCTGAATAAAGAGTCAGGATTCAGTGAAGGGATTATAATTAATTATAATTAATATTAATAGGACTTTTATCTAGTATGAATTTTCTGATGATGCATAAGGGATACACTCTGGCTGAAGGCTTTCTCACATTCCTTACATTTATAGGGTTTCTCAGGTGTTAAATAAGGTGGGCACTTATGTTAAAGGCTTTTTCCCATTCTCTGCCTTTATAGGGCTTTTCCCCATGTGTGTTCTTTGATGCTGAATAATCCCTGAGGGACCACTAAAGGCTTTTCCACATTCGTCACATTTATTGGATCTCTCTCCAGTGCGGACCTTCTAATGCTGGGTCAAGAGTGTGCTGTGACTAAAGGCCTTCCCACACTCATGGCACTCATAGGGTTTCTCTCTAGTGTGGATGTGTGGATGCTGGATCAAGTGTGTGCTCTCATTGAAGGCCTTCCCACATTGACTGCATTGATAGGGCTTCTCTCCAGTGTGAGTTCTCAGGGGCCTGGTGAGAGAGGAGTTCTGGAAAAAAGCTTTCTCACAGGTGTTGCACTCATAGGGCTTATCTATCTACAGATGGTCAATAAGAGACAAACTCCAGGTAAATGCTTTCTCACATTCATTACACTCATACAGCTTCTCTCCAGTGTGAATTTGAAGATGCTCAGTCAGGTATGTGCCCTGGCTAAAGGATTTCCACACTCATTGCATTGGAAGTTTTTCTCTCCAGTGTGAGCTGGCTGATGGTGAATGAGAGATAAACTCTGGCTGAAGGCTTTCTCACACTCACCACATTTAAAGGGGTTCTCTCCTGGGTAAGATCTCTGATGCTTTGTAAGAGATGAGCTCTGGCTGAAGGTTTTACCACATTCCTGACACCTAAAAGGTTTTCTCCAGTGTGAATTCCCTGATGCTGGAATGGTGACCAAAGGGCTTCCCACATTGACTACATTGTCCAGGTTTCTTTTCCATGCATAAGCCCTTCTGATTAATCAGGTCTAATTTGGCATCAGGCTCCCTACATATGTCACAAATAAGGAGACTCACTCCTATAGAAATTCTCTTGTGAAAAAAGGATTGAGTGTAGATTGAAACTTTCCTCAAAAGCATTGCATTCAGAGGCAGCACTCTCCCTGGAATAACTCTATTGCAATACTGCTACCTGTACTGAATGTCTAAGTGGCCCTCACATCCCCAGGTTTCACACAGCATGAGAACCAGCGACCATTCCCTGACAGTCTTTCTATTATTGATCCCTGGAATGACCCTTCTTCAGAAATATCCTGCTAAAAGCCAATTCCTTAGTCTTGGGTCTGGTTCCCCAATCTGAAAAAAAAATACAAAAGTGGGATTTGGGCCAGGGACATGTGATGAAAAATACTGCCTCTCAGGTATATATGGAATCAACAATTCTCAGAATCAGCTCTATAATTTCAAGAGGGAATTAAAATAAAGAGAAGTACACAGGCATCCAGAAGAGCAGGTAACACAAGGGGAGTATGAGAAATGAATGCCAAGGATAACACTATGGTCTGAATGTTTATGTCTCCCCAAAATTCAGATGTTAAAACCCTAACCCCCAATGTGATGGTGTTCTGAAGTAGGGCTTTGGGAAGGCAATTCCGTCTTGAGGGTGGAGCCCTTATGTGTTGAATTAGTGCCCTTATAAAAGAGGCCCTGGAGATATCCCTTGCCCCTGCCAATATGTGAGGACACAGTAAGAGGTCAGCAGTCTGAAACCCAGAAGACAGCCTTTACCAGAACCTGACTGTTCTGGCACCCTAATCTTGGACTTCAAGCCTCTAGAACTGCAAGAAATATATTTCTGTTGTTTATGTCACCCACTCTGCAGTATTTTGTTATAGCAGCCCCAACAGACTAAACACAGAGAGCCGGGCTAGGCCAGAGGCAGCTGATAAAGAAAACCATGGGAAAGACTACAGAGAAGGTCTGAAAATAATGGGGAACAACATAAGATGAGCCTAGAACTCAGCTTGGGAAGGACCCTGAGATATGACAATGCAGGGTAGAGTTCCTTCTGTATTGTTATCTCTATTTGCTTGGATCATCAAATAGCTTCTTGGTTGGTTTCTTTCCCTCTAGTCTCTCTCTATCCCAATCAATTTTGCATATTGTCAGGTGGGAAATTAAAAACTTGGGGTTACAGGTAGTATTTTCATCTCTTATTCTAGTTGAAAGTTACCTTTGTTGAAAAATGGAGTGCTCGGGAAGCAGAAAGGTGCTGTGACTTTGCTGAAAAAATATCTAGAACATGCTTTATACTAGGATAGACATCTCTCAGCAAAGGACATAGAGGTCATCTATGAATGACTTTTAAAATATTTTACAGGAGATTCATCAGACTGATAAAGAATTAAATTTTGAAGGGGTTCAAGAAAAAAAAAAAAAAACACCAGTAAAGCCACATGCTATGATGGACAAAATACATGACTTGGAGAAATATTGTCCAGATATTTTCAAGTGACAAGATAGGAGTAGCAGTTCAAGACCTATCTTAAGTCTTCAGATACCTATATATATATATAATACATAAAGGGGACAAAGATAATTAAACTGAAATTGTTTGCATGAGCATTGTTTAACGTCAACTGAGATTTGCTCAGGGAGATTCATTAATAGATTATGGCAATAGAAGTGACACCTTGGGGATGTGAAAGTGATGGAAACATCAGAAGAAAATAGCTAGCTTAACTCTGAATTAGTAATAGTGGGGAAAAAAGAACAAAGTTTGTGACTTTATATAGTCAAGACATCCTTTCTCTGCTCTTACCACCAGCTCCATAAACCTTTCCAGATTCTACCCCTACTCCCTCCAGTTGAAGGTGACCTTTGCCTCTTATGAACTCTCAAATCCCTTTGTAATTCTCTTATGGGATTCATAACTGCCTACCTTACACTATATTATCCTGGAGAGTAGGAGATGTATCAGATTCACACCAGTTATCACATAATACCCAGGATGTAATAAATCTTTGAATGAATTAAGATGTTCTGAGAAAATGGTTGTGATCCATAGTTAACCAGTCTATAAGGGAATCAGCCACATGAGGGATGGGAAAGTTTACAGCAGAGAATTCTGACCCTATAGCTATGAAGATTCCAGTAAAAAGAGGGATGTGTACTTAGGGAGTCAGTTTCACTGTACTGGGATGTTTTTATGACTAATGCCATGACCAAGACATAAGCAAAGAAATAAACGAATGGCACATCTCAAACATCAAAAGTGGCACATGGCTCACTTTCTTTTCTTTGGTCAACAGGACACCGCTCATTCCTGGTTTTCCTCCCACTCCCTAACAGCTGCTTTTCAGTCTCATTTGCTGGTTTCTCTTAATATCTTGAAAGTACAGTCTTTAGACCCACCTATACTTCCTCTTATCCTCTGGGTTATTATGCCCTGTGTCATGGATTTCTATACATTTATATACAAATACATACACTAACTTCTCCCCAGTTGATATGTCCATCCTGCCCAAGCAACAGCTATATTCAACTGCAAGCTAGGAATTTACACTTGAATGTCAGATAGACATCCTAAATTTAACACGATCAAAACCATTTTGTCCCCCAAACCTACTTGGTTGGCCTACACCTTTCCCATCTAAGTTATGTCAACTCCATCCTTCCAGTTGCTCAAACTAAAAACCTTAGGGTAATCTTTGACTCTTTATCTCATGATCTGCCATCTGAGCTACTAGCAAATCCCATCAACTCTATCTTGAGAGTATCTCCAAAATCTGACCACCTCTCACCTACTCTGTGGCTACCCACACGGTCCAAGTCACCACTTCTTCTCTCCTAAATCATTTCAACTGCTTATCTTTTACTCCCAGACACACCGTCCTCACAACAGCCCAGGGATTCTCTTAAAACATTAAGGCAGATCATGTCAGTCTTCTACCCAAAACACTCCCCTATGGCTGAGTCAAGGCTTGCTACTTCATGATCCCAGAAAAGCTCTTGAACTCATATCTTCCCACTCTCCCCTGCAATCCCTCTCATTCAAGGAGGGAGGAGATGTGTAGCCAAGTAACTGCAGTACGGTGCTGAGTTAAGTGCTCTGAAAAACCTGAGAGGGTGAATCTACCAGGGGAGAGATCAGTGGATCAGAGGAAGTTTCACAGAGGAAGTGACATTTGAATTGGGCTTAGAAGGACGAATAATAGTGTGTGTGAGTGTGCATGTGAGTATATATATGTGTGTGAGAATGTGCATGTGAGAGAATTAATATGAGTGTATGTGAAAGAGGTATTTGTGAAAGTGTGAGAGAAATTTTGAGAGAATATGTGTGTATGAGTATGCATGTATGTGTGAGTTCATGTGTAAGGGCACACATGTGTGTGAATCTATGCAGTATGTGTATACATACACATGCAAATAAGAATGTATGTGAGGGAGTGTGTGTGTGACAAAATGTCTGTGAATGATGTGAGTGTGTGTGTGAGTGCATGCATGTGAGGACATACGTATAAGAGAGAAAATCAGTATGTGGGGAAAGGAGGATATACACACACAGACACACACACATATATACATACATATACACACATATATATGTGTATGTGTATATATATATGTAAGTATGTGTATAAGATTGTGTGAGAGTGTGCAAGGGAATGTGGTTGACTGGTGTGATGTGTGAATGTGCATGAGTGCGAGGGCAGATGTGTGTGAGTGGATGATTGCATGTGGGTGGATGTGTATTGTCAGGCATCTATGTGTATATGTGAGTACGTAAGGATGCATGTGAAAATTAATGAATGTGTATGTGAATGCATGTGATAGTGTGTGAGAGAATGTATATGGAGTTTATGTGAGAGAATGTGCACTCCTGTTCATGTGTATGTGTGTGCATGCATGCATACATGTGTTGGGGGTTTGGGGCAGGGCAGAAGAGGAATTTCAAACAGACTATAGCCTGAGTGAGGGCAGAGCCATGCACGGGGGAAATTGCTAATGGTCACCTCGGATTCTTTCTTTTTATTTGCCATCAGCAACTGAACACCAGTCTCACCTCAGTCCTCTCCTCTGCAGTCCCACTGCCACTGGTCAGGCTCTGCTCATTTTTTACTACTGGAAAATGGCCTGTTAACTGGCTTCCCTGCTTCCACTCTCCTCTAGACATCAAGCCTCTAAGGCTTTTGATTTCCAACCACTGAGTAACTTTTGCAAAATACAACACAGGCACACCTCGTTTCATTACACTTCAGTTCATTGCACTTCACGGATAGTGTGTTCTCATCAACATCGAGGCAAGATCTTCCACCAGAAAAAAAGATTATTACTCACTGATGGCTCAGATGATGGTAAGCATTGTTTTTTTAGCAATCAAATTTTTTTTAAGGTATGCACACTATTTTTATAGACATGATGCTATCACGTGTTTAACAGACTACAGTATAGTGTAAATATAACTTTTATGTGCACTAGGAAACCAAAAAACTGTGACTCTATTGCTATACTTGCTTTATTGCGATGGTCTGGAATTGAAACCATGATGTCTCTGAGGTGTGCCTGTAAAAATTTTGCAACAATGTCAGATTGCCATAAAAGTGTCAAAATGCTTCCTCTATGTTTCTGTATTCACCTTCACCACGGACTGGTAACAATGAGTATGTGGATCAATACCAGTTTGTGGAACTCTCTCTGAGTAGGCCTCTTCTAGATGACAGGACAGACTTAGCAAAGGCTTGTTGCTTTGAGGTATAATCAAAAGGAAGAAAAAGTAATTAAAGACAACAGGTAACTAGTAAAGTGGCATGAGTATTGTATTTAGCTAGTAAAGTAGTATGAACATAGTATTTTGACCGCATACCTACCCATAGGGAATGGAGAGTATCGAAGATATGGGTAGTCTCTTTTTGTTTTTAAAACTTGT
The DNA here is from genome assembly GCA_030015415.1 of Cynopterus sphinx. Taxonomy (NCBI): domain Eukaryota; kingdom Metazoa; phylum Chordata; class Mammalia; order Chiroptera; family Pteropodidae; genus Cynopterus; species Cynopterus sphinx. Next base: position 83,279,452 of record CM057388.1, read on the forward strand.
TCTGTCTGTTGTTCTGTTTACAATTATATATTTTATTTAAAAATAAAAGTGAACAAGCTTAGGGGAAGCTGAGTGAAGAATGTATGGGAACTCCCTGTACTATCTTTGCAATGATTCTGGAAATCTAAAATTATTTCAAAATAAAAAGTTTTTGAAGAAAATTCAAGAGCTATTTTAGTGGATAAAAATAATTAAATTTATGTAATTTAGTGGAATGGTGTGTTTCTGAGATTCATCATTTTTCATTCTCATTGTTGACTAAACCTCAAATTGTATTTTCTTTTGATTTTTCCCACCCTCTTGTGAAATGGGAGGTAACGATATCAATCTTATGAAACGCTGGCTTAAAAGAAGTCACACATGCAGTCGTTTAGCAGTCAGCACACATTAAAGTTTTCCTGGGATAGTCCTGGTTTACTCTGGTTGTCCCCTAGTCCCAGCTGATTTAGCCTTCTAGAACTCTCCAAAACATCCTGGTTTAGACAATAAATAGTATAGTTACTCTTGGTAGAACTATCACATAAAAGGTGGTCAGAAAGTGCTTGGAAAATTATAAGATTCTCCATGATACATATCAATGGGTGCACAGAAAATTAGGCTGGGGGAAAGTCCCTTAGCAGACAAAGTATTCTCATCCCCAGAGTCCACACCACCTTGGGCAACAGGTCCTGAAGATCCACCCTGTGGGCCCACATCTTCCCACTGTTATCAGCACCCCCTCTGCAAACACCAGCTGGTAAATGGGAGCTCTCTGGCTGTCTTCAGGGCCTGTCTCCCCACAACCCTTTTCGTATATCCTAATAAATTCACAGCTCCTTGAATGTACAACAGACTCCTCCACCCACTGTTCCTCTCAGTAGCAATTATCTTCCAACACCTGGCCATGACACCTTCCCACTTTCATTCACAGAAGGTTAAATGCCCTGGCTTTCTGTCTTTCTCCCCATCTCTATGTCTGTTGTAACTTTTGGCAATTTCACTCTCCACATGGATTCCTATTCCCTACTTGGCCTCTCAGTGCCTTGACCATCTCGATCCAACTATCCTTCCCTGTAGCCCACCTCAGCCACTCACTCCTAAAGCCACAACCTTATCATTACCTTGTTATAACCAATAACTGAAGCACCTCCAAATCCTCAATTTCAAGCACTCTGTTGTTTGATCACCACTTCCTGACTTACAGCTGGTTAACACTGGTGTTGCCAGTTCAACAATTCTTTAGTGCCGAGAGCCCACCAATTCATTGACCCAACCCCTTTTTTACTATCCATCACCCCTAGCATAGTGCATATGTACACATGCATGTGTGCATGCATGTGCATGCATGCATGCATGCACACACACGTGTGCACACACACACACATTCATGTGTTCCCACACACATGCTCCATACTCTTGTTTCCCTGTTTACCCAGTGAGATGCTGTGGTCCAGTCCCATAACTGCTCCCTTGCTGACACCCTTAGTTCCTTTGCCCTTCTCTCCCTCTGGTGCCCTAACTTGTTTAAAGCCGCATGCCTCCCTGAACCCCAGGACAAGCCTACTTTCCAGCTGCACTTAAACAGCTGAATGTTGTTGGAGGACATCTCTCTCTGGTGTTGACTGGTTTAAACTTGACAGCCACTTTTTCTGGTACTGTACTCTGGGTCTGTCTCTCTAAATTACTCTTTCATATCTCCTCTCCTCAAACTTCCAATCTCCCAGCCAATGACCTTCCCCATACTTCACTTAGAAAACAGGTGCAATCAGCCAAGAATCATGTCATCTACTATCAAACTTACCCGCTGTCTGTGTCTGTGTCTGTGTCCCTCTTCTCAGCCCTGGCCTGGTGACAGTGGATGAACTACCTCAACCCCTACCTGAGGCCAACTTCCATCCCTTCTTGCTTCCTAGAGATACACGCTCATATCCTTGTCTCCTCCATTTCTCTGCATCATCACCTCTTTTCATCAAATATCTCCCAACAGCAAACATGCATGCCATTTGTCTCACATCCTCAGAAGACTCTCTTTTGTCTCCACATTTCCCTCTAGTGACAGCCTTTGTCCCCTGCATCTGTTCTCAGCAAAACTCTTCAGTAAAGTCGTCTGCACAATTTTGCTCTTTCTCCCCTCACTCCACATTTGAACACTCGAGAATAGTGGAGAGAATGAAAATGCACTAGGTAAAAAGGGAGGCCATGGGGCACATGAGGATAGCCTTAGGCTCACAAAGTCCCAAGATTTTGGAGTGGGCAAGATGCAGAGGGCCTCGTTCTTTTTCATTAATAAAAAATATGTACCAAGATATTCATTTCAAAGTAGGAAAGAGTGGATGTCCATCGAAAGAGGCTCTTCTGCCTTTGCTATAAGGTGCTATGCTGTGCTGTTTGGAGCCAGAGCAGTGCCTCACTAGAGGGCTTCTGCATGGTGCCATGCCACTGCCATAGTTACCCTAGACGACTCACTGTGCCACCAAGCACTCTCTCCTTGCCTGATCTTCTGCACCCATTCTCCATGCAGCACTCAAGGGGCCATTCTAAATGCATGTCTGATTATGGCACTGCTTAGCTTGCAACCCTCCAATACCTACCAGACCCTGTCCATGGCCTATAAGGTCCCTGTGCAGCTCCAGCTCATCTCCCTTTCACTAATTCTACTCCAGGCAAGGTACATGGGTCTTTCCATTTCTTGAAATTCCTGTCTTAGAAGTTGTACCCTTTTAGCTCCCTTCAATTGCCCTCACTCATTTTTTTCCAGTCTTCCCCAAACAGGCTCCTTCTCATTCTTCTCTCATTTTCTAAACGCAGCTTTTTAAACCATCTGTCTACAGTAAACATCACCCCTCAATGCTTGTTTTTCCTCTTTTTGTCTTAACAGTGACCATGAGTTATAATTGTATAGATTTCTTTTTCCTCCATTGAGTTATCATCTGCTCCCCCAGTAGACAGTAAAGGCCTTGCTATGCCATTCATTGTGGAGTCCCCTGCAGCTGCTGCAAGGCCTGGTCCAGAGGAAGCCTTCCAGAAACCCCTGTGAATGAAAAGGGAAGGTGATGTTGGTAAGAGGCTGAAAAGTGCTTTATGTAAGTACTCTCACGAGGGCAGACCCCTTGTTTTGTGTGTGTGGCTGGGGGGAGATTTATGTAAAAATGAGATGATTGTTTCTTTGCCTCACTGCCAAGTCCTCTGCCTTCCCTCTAGAGTGTTCCCCTCACCGGCTCCACTGCTATCCCCAAAGCCCTGGCTGTGGACTGCAGCAAAGGCAGAGAGGCTAGAGAGAAAGGAGAGGGCTGGGAACTGCATGCAGAATGAGGCTCTAAAGGAAGCAGTGATCCCAAAAGGGCTAGACAGGAAGAAGTGAAAAGAGAGAAACCTAGATTTGCATGGGGAAAGAGGGGACTCAACGTGCTTAGGACTGCACACACACAAAATTGCACCTCCTGCAAAATCTCTCTCGCCTCGAGGGAACCAGAGGAGACCTTTGTTCCTGGAAAGGTTGGCTGATGTCAGCCTTGAACAATGGGGAGTGGGGAAAGAAGTGGAAACAGAGATCACATATCAGCCCTACAAGGTTCATTCACACACAAGAAAGAAAATACGTGTGTCCTACCGAATGAACACAGGTAACTGCCGCAGCTTAATTCAATTGAGATGGTGGAGGAGGAAGGGTACCACTGGCTGCTCACAGAGGCTGACTAACTAGAGTATAACACACCTGTGTCTATCACCTGTGTGAACTGGAAGGGAAGGCAGGTTGGCTTAGATGTTCCTATGAGCCTCTGGGGCCCAGCCATGTGGGTTCGACTCCTGGCTCAACCACATTCTTGCTGTGTGAATTTGCACAAATTCTTTTCTCAGGGCCTCAGTATCTTCACCAACAGAATCAATACGATAGCATCTCCTACCTAAGGCTTTTGGACAGATGACTAAGCTATATTCGAAAAGTGCGTATAAGTCTGAATGTCTGGCTCACTGCAAACACTTTGTAATAAAGCAAATATTATTGGATAAAAGATCTATTTGTTAAATGAATGAATGTCTTTTAAAAACTCAAACACAACAAATAGTTCCCTGGGTCACCCTCCTCTGCCTTTTCATTTGTGGTTAAGCTGCCATTATTAAACATGCTATTCTTTCGACTAGAATGTAAGTGTCCTGTGAAGGTGAAAGTAATTGGGAATATCTCACACAAAATTATAAATGGTGAATGTAGGTAGGTACCAGAGGCCAACAAAAAGCCCACACAACATTTAGAATTCTTAAAATGTTTGTTTTACTCCCCAGAACTAGAATTGCAAACCTCAGTTCAATCCAGGGCCTTCAAATGGTCATTTTCCACTATGAATGGATCAGGTATGAGTGCTTCCATGAAATAAAAAGAAAATTGCTCTCACTACCAGAAATTGGAAGAGGTCATACACTCTTTCACTGATCAGAAGGACATGGACTTGCCTGGCTTTCACTCACTCACCTGGACAGGAGCCTTGTGACACTTCTCTTTCCAGCATTCATGGTTCCTCTGTGGGCTCTAGCTGGGTAATCACATCTGGTTTGGAATTGGGAATCCCTGGTTTTTGAAAAAGAAAGGAGACTTAGTTATTTGTGCTGGGGACACAGTGGTGTCCCAGAGCTCCATTCCAATTAATGGTACTAAGAATATCTCTGCAGGGCCCAATGTGATTTCCAAGAAGAGCCAGAGGAAGGGAAGGGAGATTGGTGTGGGAGCAGGGCTGGGAAACTCTCTCAGCTGCAAGGAACTGGTTTTGCCCTTCCAGACAGAATGGGAATCTCAAGTCATCTCCAGTGGAGCCTGACAGAAAAATTCCTGGCTTAGATCAGAGGACAGAGAGACCAAATCCTCTAAAGCAGCTGAAGTAAGTCTGTACACAGCTTCATTTACTACTGGGCTTTCAACAGGAAAGTGAAACAGAAACATCAATCTGATTGCTGGTTCTCCAGCCCGAGTTCAGAAGGTCTATGGGAAGGAACGCTGTCTTTACCCTGGCCAGGGTCCGGCACTTCACTGGCACCTTGTCCTTAACTGTATCCCTCTGAGTGAGGTCCAGCTACCCTTCATCCTCCTAGGAGAAGTCTGAGGGCACATCTGTGAATACCACAGACTCCCAAAAGACCTAAACCATTCCTACTTACCCTGAGCCTCATCAGAGAGGGCTGGAGTTGGCAGCATTGAAGGAAGAGAAGATGGAGGAGAAGTGATCCAAAAGTGTTTGAGGTCTCTTCTGCTCCAAGTCTGATGCCTGGAGAGCATCTAGTATGTGTCTAGCTGAATGCTTTACTCCATGAGAGCTACCTAAAGGAGTAGACACGTCTCTGCTCTTGAGGAGAAAGTCATTTCATTAGGAAGGAAAGAGTTAAAGCAGATTCCAATGAGCCTCCATGTGCTGGGCATGGTGACAATGAGACATTCTCTCAGCAGCAAGGAACTGGCTTTATTTGCCTCTCGGTATGTGCTGAACACTCCCAACTCCAATGCCCTCCAGCCCAGCTCTCTGCCTGCTCCAAAAATGTTTGCCCCACAAATGTTCAAAACAATTTGAGAATGAAAGCCCTGGGTACAAAGTCAAATGATTAGCTTTACTGTAGGGAACACACAGCCAGCTGGAGCAATGAAGAAGGGAAAGTGGTAGATGTGGGGTGGGGATGGATGTTGGATGAATGAGAGTGGCTTTATGGGAGATGTGTGCTCTTTAATAGAGCATGAGATTTAGATGGAATCCTTCAGACCTTTGGCCCATGGCACCAGAAGGCCCTACAGCAGGGCTTCAAACCCTTGAACTCTCATTGCTTTGCAAGAATGTATCCCCACTGTCATGGCCTTCTGCGGGATTACTGCAATTTGTCTCATAACTGGTCTTCCTGCCATCTCCAATCTCTTGCTCTACCATTCCGTTATCTACACCAAGATGGCTGTTCTGAAATGCAAACCTAGGCATGACAGACTTCTTTTTAAAATCCTCTCATTTTTTTTCCACTAGAGGCCTCCATGCTGCTGCTGGGGCTACCGCCATGCCTCTAGTGATCCCTGAGAAGTTCCAGCACATTTTCTGAGTACTCAACACCAATATCGATGGGCAGTGGAAAATAGCTGTTGCCATCATTGCAGTTAAGGGTGCGGAATAAAGATATGCTCATGTGGTATTGAGGAAAGCAGATATCAACCTCACCAAGAAGGCAGGAGAGCTCACTGAGGATGAGGTGGAACATGTAATCCCCATTATGTAAAATCCATGCCAGTACAAGATCCCAGACTGGTTCTTAAACAGACAGAAGGATGTGAAGACTGTGAAATACAGCAAGGCCCTGGCCAATGATCTGGACAATAAGCTCCATGAAGACTTGGAGCGACTGAAGAAAATTTAGGCCCACAGAGAGTTGTGCCATTTCTGGGGACTTTGTTTATATTCAAGGCTAGCACACCAAGACCACTGGCCACTGAAGCCATACTGTGGGTGTGCCCAAAAAGAAATAAATCTGTAGGCTTTGTCTGATAACAAATAGTTTATACACTAAAAAATAAATAATTAAAAATATTTAAAAATTAAAATCATCTGCAAACACTCCTTCTAAGATGAAATCACATCCTTCCAGTGATGTTCCTGACCTTTCCCAACCTGTTTGGCCCAATTTACCTGTTTGGCATCATATTCTCCTATTCCTGCCCACGTAAAACCCACGCCTCAGAAAGACTGTCCTTTTCACTGTTCCCTAAATACATTGTGCTCTTTTATGTCTCTAATGCTTTTGTACTTGCTTTTGAACATATTCCAGTTCAAAGGCAATTACAATTTGATCCTAAAAACACCCCCACTATCTCCTGGGGGATTTAAAACATTTAGAACCTCATAATTACATGCATAAGTGAAAAAAGAAGATATGATGACAAAAATAGATATACAAATGGAAAAAAACTAGAAGGAAAAACACAAATTTGAAATGAGTCTCATTGATTAACAGTTATGAACGTCTTTTTTTTCTATAAGAAGAAATATCTTACTGTTGCTATAACATTTTTCCAATAATTAAAAAGGCAGCAAGAATAATGTACCAAATAGTAGCAAGGTAGGGAATCTGATTTTGGGACAATTATTCAAGTGAACGAGCAGAGCAGGCTGGATTTACCACAGACACCATTATGGAAAAGAAGAGCCTTGATTAAACAGTAGGAGAGAATGACCTGAACCATGTCACAATAGCTACAAAGAGCAGGAGGCTTGTGCTCCAGCAAGACAACCAAGACTGCTGCCTATAAAAATGGAGGAAGGGACCAGAATGGGCTGGTTTGGAATACAGGTGATGGGTGGAAGTCAGACAGCCCCTAGGCAACAGACATGCTGACTCTACTTGTGCCTGGAGCTACTGATAATGTGGCTGGTGCTTGAGAACATGCTGGGTCTGCTGCACAGTTACCAGAGCCATATCCTTGCTTGTGGGTGGGGGAGTAGTGAGTTTCCCAGGAGCCTGCTATTCTTTTGGGGATAGCAGGAGTTTCCGAGGGTGAAGGGAGGCAGGAAGGAAAATACCATGTGTCAAGTGCTCACACATGCTAGGAACCATGATCAGAAGTTTACATATAGTAGGTCATGAAACAAACCTTCATAGCTGCTCCATAAGGCACATATCTCTTATTATACTTTTTTAAAATAGAAAACATTCAGAGTGGTTCTAGAACTTCCCTAGCACCCAACTTGTAAGTAGCAGAGCTAAGAAGTGCCTGTGTACACTCATGAGCAACCTGAAAGGGAACATAAACAAATGGAAGATGTTCACATTGAACAGTGAGATCATGGGTGCTTCCGTGACGACTTCTGCTAGTCTTTTAATGTTGTCGTAATAGTGTTAAAACAATTTCTTTTGACTATATCCACTAATGTGATCTAAAAGCCAGTTTGAATGAGGATTAAAAGTCTCAAAAGGTAATTATAATTTTTAAAAGTAATTTTTATAAATAAATAGATAGATAGATAGATAGATAGATAAACAAATAAATAGATAGATAGATAGATAGATAGATAGATAGATAGATAGATAGATAGATAGATAGATGATAGATAGATAGATAAATAAATAACTAAAAATAATGAAAGCAAGATATTTGAAATTCAATACAGGAAGATCTTGAAATACCAAATGCCAATCATTAAACTCTGTAAGTAATTTTTTACCAATGAGGCAATGAAAGGCAATAAAAATATACAGACAGTTCTTTGATGGCTGGCCAGAGGCCAGGGATCTTAACTCAGATGGCCAAGCTCCTACAGGTTTGATGCCCCTACCAACAGAGCAGGAGACATTCTGTTGCTGGTGTTCCCAGAGGAAAGACAGTCTTCAAAGCTTGCTTTTCAGAGGCTGCACTGTTGCATCCCAGGCATTTCTACAGGTGCTGACAGGGCATACAAGCAAGCAGGCCAGGATTAGGCAAGCTCAGGACCCCATAGGGAAACAGAGCAGCTCTCAGTTCCCACGCCCCCAAAAGCCAATGAGAAAAACTGAGAAAACCAGAAACCAAGAGGGAAGACGAGGACTGGTGCTGCGAGGTTGATATCACTGACATGTTTATACCACGTGGCCTAATTGTCACATCACATTCTAAATGCAATTAACAACACAATTTTATATAATGTAGACAATAAAGATTAAAGAGGTTTATGCTTTCACTAGCTCATAAAATGCAATAAAACCCATTTATTCTCATACTAGTGAAAGAAAGAGCTAAACCTTCTAAGCCACTTCTCTCTCAAATTCTGACTCAGGTGTATAAATTATGTTTAATAAATGAACCTGTAATCAATTCATCTAGTACAAAAGAGGAAAGAATATACAGTGGGGAGACAGTCTCTTCAATAAATGTGTTGGGAAATCCAGATATTCATATGCAAAAGAATGAAAGTGGACCTCTGATACATCACATACAAAAATAAACTCAGAATGGATTAAAGGCTTAAATGTAAGACTTGAAACCATAAAACTCTCAGAAGAAAATATAGGTGGGAAACTCTGACATCACTCATAGAAATATCTTTTGGATATATCTCCTCAGGCAAGAGCAACAAAAGGAAAAATAAACAAATGGGACTACAACAAACTAAAAAGTTTTTGCACAGCAAAGGAAACCATCAACAAAAGGAAAAGACAACCTACTAAATGGGAGAAGATATCCACCAATGAGACATCCAATGGGGTTAATATCCAAAATATATAAGAAACTCATAAACACCACCAAAACAAACAATCAAACAAAAATCCAATTAAAAAATGGACAGAACACCTGAATAGACATTTCTCCAAAGAGGACACACAGATGGCCAAAAGCACAAAGATGCTCAATTTCACCAATCATCAGAGAAATGCAAATTAAAACCACGATGAGATATCACCTCACACCTGTCAAATGGCTATCATCAATAAATCAACAAACAAGTGTTGGCAAGGATGTGGAGAAAAGGAAACCCTTGTGCACTGTTGGTAGGATTGCAAATTGGTGTAGCCGCTATGGAAAACAGTCTGGAAGTTTGACCCAGCAATTCCATTTATTGGCATTTAACTGAAGAAATCCAAAACACTAATTCAAAAAGATATATGCACTCCAATGTTCATTGCAGCATTATTTACAATAACCAAGGTATGGAAGCAACATATGTTCTATCAATAAATGAATGGATAAAAAAGTAGTACATATATACAATGGAATATTATTCAGCCACAAAAAGGCATGAAATCTTGCCATCTACAACAACATGGCTGGACCTAGAGGGTATTATGCTAAGTAAAATAAGTCATATGGAGAAAGACAAACACATATGATTTCATTTATATGTGAATCTTAACGAAAGGCAAATAAAACAAACTCATAGATACAGAGAACAAATTGATAGTTGCCGGAGGGGAGGGGAGTGGACAGATGGGGAGAAAAGGTGAGGGAGATTAAGAAGTACAAACTTCCAGTTATAAAACAAGTCATGGAGACAAAATGTGCACATAAGGATTACAGCTAATAATACTGTAATAAATATGTATGGTGATAGATGGTTACTATTGTGGTGATCACTTCATAGTGTATATAAATGTTGAATCACTACAGAATCACCTAAAACTCACATAATATTGTATGTCAACTATATTTTTAAAGTTAGAAAAGTACTAAATTTAACTGGTGATTCTCGAAAAAAATTGTTTTCTGTATATATTTTCCCAAATAATTTTTTTTCAAAGGAAATCCTATGACTGTGAAACCAAAATTCAGCCTCATTAGAAAAATCAAAATTACATTTTAAAAGACCAGAACATAGTCAAAAGGTGTAGAAGTTTTAAAAGAACAAAAAGAGTTATCATCAAAGAAAAAAAATTTTACCTTAACTAAGAAATAACAAATTTTAACAGATTTAATTATGTGATAATAACTGAGCTACTAAACTATGAAAGAAAAGCTTAAGAAGATACATTCAGGTAATAAATATGTAAGATTCCCTCAAGGCACAAAAATCATTGACTTATAAAAAATTCTTCATTCTACAGTAGATTCCAACCCAAGTACATCGCCTATTTAGTTGTCCTTTTCCTAAAATTAATAGAAAAAGAAATAAAACACAAGTAAATGAAATAAAAATAAACACAGTATCTCAATAAGAAAACAATTTATTTGGGAAAGCAGAATTTGCTAGGACACTAAGAGCAAAAATGTAACCAAGGAATAAGTGAATATTTCTAATAGAGATTTTCAAATTAAAAGACTTTTTCTACTGCCAACTGTAGTCAAATGTAATTGTCAACTAAATTATAGACATTAAATGACAGACTTATTCTAAAGAAAAACCAACACATGATTAAATCTGCAAGACATACAAATAAATACAGGAAATTTGAACACTAAATTTCTAAAACAACGTTGACATGAAGTTTTCTATTGCTTTAATAAAGAAATAATTTTTAAAAAATCAAACCTACCATATTCATGTAAGTTCATGTTCCAATTTTGTTTTTATGTAGCCACGATGAAGATTAGTTTATTCAGTACCCATCATATTACTCCCTTCTAAAAATAAAAGATTGTATACAATTAAGAACATGAGTTTAAATTATGGAAACCAATAGTCTTATTTACATTTCAAAGTCTCTGAAAGCCTTGTGCCAATTCATATAGCCAACACAAGAAATAGAGGGAAAAAATCAAAATTTACTCATTTAGTTTCTGCTCTCAATGCACTTCCCTGGTCTTGAAGAGTTGCACTGATACTGTTGGATTTTTAGATCTGCATTTTATGCAATGTGCATTATTAATGTCTGCTACTTTAAAAATTGACCTAATTTCTTAATTTGAAAACTGACCTAAAATCACAGGAAATAAACATCTTCTTTAGTGTGGCTAATATAACAGTAAAAGACCAAGCTCTCCTTTGCCTGTTTTCTTGCATCCAGTGAAAACTAGCTGGCACCAAAGACCAACCAACCATTCCCTCTTGGTCTCTGTACAGGCCTTGTCAGGCTATGCCTCTTTAGTGGGCCATGGGAAACCCTTCAGGAATCCATGAGTACCTTAGCTAACTGACCAGGAAAAAATGGGGGCTTTTTTTTTCTTTTTTCTATTACACATTTGCAAAGTGCAGTAAATCAGGTCCTAAAAATCTTTCCTATGTGTAAAACCACAGATTCTTGGAGGGTTTCCTGAGACCCACTAGTGGTTTCTCACTTAAGTAATAAAAGAACTGTAATGCTGCCAGTTTTCCAAATTTAAAAAAATCTAGACACCTTAAGTCTTCCCTCTTTCCTATTGGCTCACCCTGAAATACTGCCTGTGACAGAGCAATCTTCATCCTAAACTTTTCCCTCCTTCCTAATGCCTACACAATAAGGTCCAGTGAAGCTGATCACTAAGAGTATAGACATCAACCTTAAGGACACTGTACTGAGTGAAAGAAGCCAGACACAAAAGGACAAATACTATAGATTCCACTTATTAAAATTTTAGAGATAGTCAAATAGTGTTTACTAGGGGCTGGAAGAAGGGTTAATGGGGAGTTAGTGTTTAATGGGGACAGAGTTTCAGTTTGGTAGATGAAAAAGTTTTGAATATGGATGTGGTGATGACCATACAGGAATTTGAATGTACTAAATGCCACTAAACTGTACACTTAAAAATGGTTAAGATGGTAAATTTTATGTTATGTATTTTACCACAATATATATTTTTAAAAAGAGTATAGGTACCATCTGGGTTTATTCTTATACATAAATCTTGACCTCTGCCCTGACGCACCAATTCTAGCCTGTCTTCTCACTAGTCCTTAAAAAGCTGTGTTCGTTTATGTCCTTAAGCTTTTCTCTTATTTTCCTGTAGTCTGGAAACCCCCAACTTATTTCTAAGTCTCAAAAAAAGGCTTAAAATTTTCCTTGATTTTTTTGCCATAATACTTCCTGTTTACTTTCTGATGTGGGCAGTTAATCATGCAGTTTCTTGTTATTTCAGCATTTCACACTGAGGTCTTGTCCTGCTCTCTCTCCCTCAGCACATCCTAAGGTCCTTGATGCTGAGAACTGGGTCTCACACTTGGCATAACAGAGAACTCTGAGGCACAGAGCAGGTGTGAAAGGTGTGATGAATGTTCAAATGGTGGGCGGAAAGGAGAAAATTACAGAAGGGTGTCCTGTGGGTTCCATCCTCTTTTAAGATGAAAAATCTGTGAGGAGTTTGAGGCTCAGCAGAGGCAGTCCGGGGCAGGGAGGAGGATGCATTCCCACTCTGATGTGAGGGAGTTTTTCAGAGAGGAAAGGAAATCACAGCTCACCTTTGAACTGACCACCAGGAGCCCATCAACCTTGCCCTGTTCTTCTGTGTCACTGGGAAAGAGCAGAGCCCTGGGAAGGTAGTGCTGGAGGAGGGCGAAGAAACCATGAGAGACTCTGGCCCTGCCTGAAGCAAGCACACTCCTAAGCCAAAAATGTCCACAGTGATCAGTTTCTGCTCACCTGTGAAATGGCACTATCACTTATTCTACCTGCCTCACAGGCAGTGGAGTTCAAAATGAGATAAGAGACAGTGCTTTGCTAAGTGTAAGCGAGGGTGAAAGAAATGATTGAACGTCTGGGTGGCAGAAACCTTGTCAAAACAGGTTTACACCGGGTAGTAGATGTAAACCTACTGAGCTACTGTTTTATACCCAGGCCCATCGAGGACATAGCCAAGAGAATATCGTGAGGTTACACTGTCCAGTAGGGCAGCCATGTAGTCATACATGGCTATGGGCACTTGAAATGCCATTCAGTCTGGTTTGAGATGTGGTGTTCAGGTCAAATACACACTGGATTTTGAAGAGTTAGTGAGAAAAAAAAAGAATTAAAATATCTCATCCATAACTTCTTATATTGACCGTATGGTGAAATGAGAATACTTTTAGATATGTTAGGTTAAATAAAACATATGGTTTAAGTTAATTTCTCCAGTTTCTTTTGAATTCTAAATAAGGTTAGTAGAAGATTTGAAAAGCATACTTGTAGCTTGCATTGTTTCTATTGGCCTGGGCTGTCTCGGGAAATGCTGCCTGGTACGCCACAGCGTGGCAGCTTAATATCTCCAAGGCAACACATGCCTTCTTTGCCCCAATCATCCATCCTGGCAGTCCTCGGCGCCAAGCATCGGTTTCCTCCTCCCTCGGATTAAAGAAAAGCTGACCCACCGCAGCCTCTGGGTCTCGCCTCTCTGCCCTGCTATATGGTCACTCTTTCTCATCTTAGGAGTGAACTACACAGCAAAGCTTCCCTCCATTGGAGCTCCAACACCGAGACTATTAGGTTCTGAACACTGGGGAGGAGCGTCGCCCCTGCAGGAACATGAGGGGGTCGGCCATGCCCGCGGAGAGTGTAGACTGTGTGCCAGCTTACCTCCAGCGCCCAGCCTCACCTATCTCCTCCAGCAAGCCCTCCTTCAGCTGTCACACACGCCAAAGTACAACCATCACCATAGCAACTTGACCCGATGGGCCACCACAGTCACTCACTCGACGGCAAAGCTCAGGGCCGTCACCAGATCGCGGCTCAAGAAGGATGCCAAGTCTGCGACGGGTACCCATGGCGCATGCGCCGTGGCTGCCCCCACCACCATTGCAGCCCCCAAGCTCTTCCCTGGCCCTCGGCCAGGGCCGCATTCCTTTGAGTTCTCAGACTCTTGGTGGTGCACTCCTCCAGAGGCTATTAGCCACCATTGCCCCCCAAGGACACATGGAGGCGCTCGAGGCCTCTGGAATTATACGGGGAATGGTAGTCCACAGTCCAAGTACAGGCAGGGCCTAGGCAAGCACCACTCCTCCACCATGGCAAGCAAGGAGGCAGAACCCTTGACATCCGTGGCAAGAAACTCAAGGACGAGACCTTGGCGATGAGCTGTGCCCAGCGATCTGGCTGGGGGCTCCTGTGGCCAAGCAGCCTGCTACATCCACATGTGTTGTGGTGGGGAAGAGGACAGTGTGGGCACAGGACAAGCACTCAGTGCTCCTGAAGGCTGCAGGGGAAAGAATAAGGAGTGCAAAGGTTAACTCCTGCCACAGCTCAGGGTTGAGTGCATTTCCTCAGTCAGGCACTGGGCTAGGCATGGAAGAGCAGGCAACCCAGACAGCACAGGCCTTGCTCTTGGGGAGTCCAGCAATGACACAACATTGAGTTGAATTACGAGGATGCAGGAGAGCACTGAGAACTTAACCAACTACTAGTCCACAGCAACTGGTGGGGGAGGGTGTCCTCGGCAGGGCCGTCCAACCAGGGCAATGCCTGAAATGCCAGGCCTCACCTCCATGGAGCCTGATTTGGATATGGGTCTGTAGACCATGTGAATGGACCAAAGGACTGCTATAAGGAATAATGTCATTTAGTCAGGCAAAGGTGAATGGCTTATACTAACTAGTTACACTAATCATCCCTCTTAACACCCCCAAAGCCTATCCAATCTAAATCAAAATTCTACTGATTCTACCTTAATCTTATTCTCAAATTTGTTTATTTTGTTCCACTTCCAATACAACCATCATAGTCCAAGTCAGGAGTCTACAATGGAGTTTGTGTGCTTCTGGGGATATACAGACTTCCCAAAGGTTAGGTGGACAAGGCTACATTTAATTTCCAGGTGTTTCACTTTTAGGTGCTCAAGAACTGACAGCTCATGTAATTGGGGACAGGCCTGACCACAAGAGGTAAGGATGCGGTTGGCAGAGCAAGCAGGAGCATGCAGACCACTGGGGAAGGGCAGTTCCTCTCTCCCTCCTTCTGATGCCATCTGAGACCCAATGGATACAGCACAACCCACAGTCCATTGCCCACGAGGAAAGGCAAGCCCAAGGGGTTAGGTTCCAAGTGGAGAAGCAGTTTCTTGAGACACTGGATGTGCGATACACAAAATGCAAAAGGCCCCAGCCCAGCCAGACACTGGGTCATTTTCTTTGTGGCTGGTCTCTGGTACCAGGGCAGCAAAGCTCTTTGGCCCATCCTGCACCTTCAGTGGCCTAGGCCTGTGGCCTAAAACCCCCAAGTGAGGGGTGGGCAGACTAGAGTGTGATTCGTGTGACCACACATACATGCAGGTGGCATATACTCCATGGGATCGCAGCTGGTGCACCTCTAGTCCAGATGCTCCTTGCCTAGACTTGGGACAAGATCACTCCCAGGTGAGGAGAGGAAGTGGGAGGAGAAGAGCGGTGGAGAAGCTCCAGAGGCTCCCCAGCCCTGCCATAAACATAGTGCTAGCCAGTGCACATCAAGCCTGCCCAGCGGCTCTCTGGGGCGCACCCCGGGGTGTGGATCCCTCACTACGCTGGCGCCCTGAGGGGACATTCCGGCAGGGGCGGGGGACAGGGCTGGGCCACCGATGGGCACAAGGACTCTCGGACCCCAGAGATCCTCACCTATGCTGGCACCCCCTCGGGGGCGGGGAAAGGAGCAGGTGACGTCACCTGAGGTCCCTGGGCGCCTACAGCGGTAGCGACAACCCCACCGCGTGACCTGCGCGCGCCAATAGCCCGGCGGTCTCCCGGGCGACGCGAGGGTCTATATTACACCGCCACCGCGCGCCGCCCCGGGTCTGCACTGCAGAGCGCGGGGGCGGCGACTAGCCGCCTGCGCGCTGCCCCACGTGCAGCTCTGACCCAGGGACCGCGAGAGGAGGACACAGGCAGCGACGGTGAGCGCGCCCGGGAGAGGGGACGCCCGCCCGCTCCCGCGGCCGCCGCGCGCAGCCCCTTCTGCCGGGACCGGATCGCCAAGGACCCCACGCCGGGGCACCGGGCCTGACTCGCGAAGGGTGAGCTTGGGCCCTGGACACCCGACGCCCTCCGCGCTGCCCGGCACGACCGCCAGCCCCGGCGCGGATCGGCGCGGGGGGTGGGGCGTCGCCACCGGGGGCTTGCGGGGGCCCGGGGTCGCGCCGGGGGGGGGGGCAGGGGCGCCGCCAGGGGTGCTGGGCAGCCCGGGTTGTGTGTGGGGGGGGGAGGGGGGTCGGCATTAACCCCGCTCTCGCCCCGCTCGCCCTCACAGGCTGTGGAGACCTGGATAGTCTGCCGTCGCCCTAGGAGTTGGCTCCGATTTCTGTGCATCTCGCACTGATCAGTTCCCCATAAATTAGACGCCGTAGAGTTTGGAGCCATGCCGTTGACCCTGTTGCAGGACTGGTGCAGGGGAGAACATCTGAACGCCCAGAGGTCCATGCTCATCCTGGGGATTCCTGAGGACTGTAGCGAAGATGAGTTTGAAGAGACTCTTGATGAGGCTATCAGGCACCTGGGCAAGTACAGGGTCATTGGCAGGATGTTTAGGAGGGAGGAGAATGCCCAAGCATTTCTCCTGGAGCTTGCCCAAGATATTGACTATACTTTGATCCCCAGGGAAATACCCGGAAAGAGAGGGCCCTGGGAAGTGGTGATAAAACCTCCTAACTCAGATGATGAATTTCTTAATAGACTGAACCACTTCTTAGAGGAAGAGAGGCGGTCAGTGTCAGACATGAACAGAATTCTCGGATCGGACACCAGTTGTCCCACTCCCAGAATGGCCATATCACCTGACTTTTGGACTTGGGCCCAGACTTTGGGGGCAGCAGTGCAGCCTCTGCTAGAACAAATGTTATATCGTGAACTCAGAGTATTTTCTGGGAACACTATGTCTTTCCCAGGGGTGATGGCCTTTGAAGCCTGGCTTGAGCACACCACTGAGGTGCTACAGATGTGGCAGGTGCCTGAGGGGGAAAAAAGGCGGCGGCTGATGGAATCCTTGCGGGGCCCTGCTCTGCAGGTAGTCAGTGGGCTCCGAGCCCACAATGCTGCCATAACTGTGGAGGAGTGTCTGGAAGCCCTGCAGCAGGTGTTCGGACCTGTGGATAGCCGTAAAATCGCCCATGTGAAGTTTTGTAAGGCCTATCAGGAGGCAGGAGAGAAAGTCTCCAGCTTTGTGTTACGGTTAGAACCCCTGCTCCAAAGAGCCGTAGAAAAAAATGCAGTGTCACGAAAGAATGTGAACCTGGTTCGCCTTAAACAAGTCTTAAGCGGGGCCACCCTTACTGACAAACTTCGAGACAAGCTTAAGCTGATGAAACAGCGAAGGAGGCCTCCTGGTTTCTTAGCGCTGGTGAAGCTCCTACGTGAGGAGGAAGAGTGGGAGGCCACTTTAGGTCCTGAGAGGGAGAGGCTGGACCTGCTGGAAGCAGGCATAAGGTCACCTGCTGAAGCCAGTGGTTTCAGAGCAATGCCTTTCCCTGTCCCTGGCAACACTTTACCTTCTGGTTTCCGGCGCAGGAGGGGCAGAGGCCGCCGTCGCCGAGGGGGTACAGCAAGGGCCAACTCTCAAAGATCAAGAAAACGTAAAAACCACTCATTCTGCTATAGCTGTGGAGAAGATGGCCACATCAGGGCACAGTGTAGCAATCCTCCAAACGTTCCCTTGGTAAAGCAGAAGAGACAGGCTGCAGAGGAGTCGGGAAACGGGAGCTGGGCTTGGGACAAGAGCCATCCCAAGCCCAGCGCCAAGTAGGCTCAGGAGGACCAGGCAGCTTTTCTTACTATAGGATGAGGAGACAAAAGTGGTGTTGGATGAAAAGGCAGGAGCAATCCACATGGAGAGCAGAGGATGTGAGTGGGGCAGAGGGGCAGGGCAGCCAGGCCTGGGCCAGGCCCACTCTCGCTCCAGCAGCTGAAACGGTCTCTGCCCACAAACGCAATATTGGGTCAGGAAGAATCCAGCATGAGACCCTGAAGATGGACCAGCAGTGCAAACATGGGGCCACTGCGTCTGGTTCAGAGTATACCCAAGCCATGAGCAGTCACCCTACCACGACGGAAGCAGAAGAAGGTACAGCGGGGGGCTCTGGCCTCGGCCCCGTCGTCTGCCCACCCCCAAACGCCCACCCTCTGGGCTCTGAGCTGAGAATGCAGACCAGCCCCTGGGCCCCGTGGGGCCTGGAGGAGCCTTCCCCAGAGAACCTCCCACCAAGAGAAGCTGGCATCGGCCCTGAAGAGCTGCAGGGTACAGAGGTAGTGAGCCCCCTCCGGAGGGGTGACCGCAGGGTCCAGCCCGTCTTCAGAATCATCTATACTGCTCTCGGGGAGCCCCAGGAAGGAACCATCGACGAGCCCCTGCGCCAGTAAGGCCAGGAGACCCAAAGGCCCTGGAGCCCAGTGGCAGCCTGCAGGCAGATTCCTTCCCCTGTGGCCTGGAAGGGCTCCAGGGGCCAGGAGAGTGAAGGCAGGCAGGGGGTCACTGGGTACTGGGGCTCGTGCCCCACAGCTGGTGTTGCGGGGCAGGGAAGCTTTTGTTTCAAAGCAGGAGGAGGAGGATGGAAGATAATGAGGAGGAGGAGGTGAGAGGAGAGCAGGAGGAGGAAGAGTTGAAGGTCTTCGGGGTGGGTGGGTGGGTGGGTGGGGGGAATGGTGGGGGGGGTTTCTGCTTGTTATTCTAGAGCCACTGGAGACCTGGAGAGAGCAGGCAGGAGGACTGGGACTGGATTCTCGAGCCACCACTCCACAGCTGCCAAGGCCAAGGTCAGCCCCAGCCCCAAACACTGCCAATTCAGGCAGTCGGCCTGGGAGCGTCCTTCAGCATCACATCCCAACCTAGCCGAGGGGCACCTAAAGACATCTGCCATGCGCCCTGGACTGGGAGACATTAGGGACCATCTCAAAGGTGCTAATTGCCTGCACCACGCAAGAGGGGACCCCATTCTCCACCCCTGGGGCAGGGTACTCCCTGTACTGGGAAGCCTCCAGCCCATTGCTCTGTAGCCCCCAGAGTGAACCATGTGTCAAGCGATCACACTCCCTCACACACACTCATTCACTCACACATGCACACACACACACACACACACACACACACTCATGCACAGATACACAAGCCATGGTTCCTGTGAAGAGTCCCCAGGCGTGTGTGCACCTGGCTGGGTGTCCTGGCCTAGCTACCAGGCCAGCCCCCTTTTGGCCCTAAGTGTGTGCTGTGAGCTCCACTGCCAGCCAGTTCTCTGCTCACTCTCATCCTTGTCATGAGCTCGATTTCTGCTTTCTCAGTGTAGTTAGGCCAAGTGCTGCTTGTTCTTGTGGAGAGGTGTGTTCTCCTCTGAACTGCCCCCCAACCCAGAGATCCCGAGCCCAGTCCCAGGAGATGTGGACAAGATGGACAAGGGTGTGGCCGGCGTTCACCTGTTGCCTCAGGAAGGAAGAACTGGACCAGGGATGGAGAGAGACTGCTGGAGCCTCCACAGGGAGCCTCCACAGGGTGGCTCTGATGTTCCTTGTGACTCAGTTTCCTCAGCTTGGTGGAATGTCCCCTGCTGTGTTTTACAGTGTCCTGTGACTGTCCTGTGTGTGCCATAGGGCAGGGCCAGGCCCCAGCATGTCGGCCAGAGGGAGAGGGGTACCCTGCAGATAGTGGACATCACCAGCATCCATCGTCTTGCACAGAACAATCATGGGGCCCCTCAAGGATGGGGGGACTATGGTGGAGGGGGAGGTAGAGGGGGCAGTTGAGGCACCCTGGCAGGGACCTCAGGGGGAGGGGGGCTGGGATCTATTGGCTGTAGTTGCTGTTAGAAGTTCTTATCTGTGTTGGCATTCCCTTTCTTCAATCATTTCAGTTTTTCTTCAATAAATTTCATTAAATGTTTCAGCTGAGTCTTGCCTCTGCTGTGGGAAATGGAGGTGGGGTCTGCTGGGGTGGGGGTGGGGGGCAACAGTGGCCTGGTCAATACTGGTGTATGTTCGGGGCAAAGTCCATGAAGTCTGTGAAGTGTCCTGATTTCAAAAGGCAGTCAACATCCAGGGAACAGAGGCTTATCGATCCAGACAAAGGAACTGAGCTAACAGGCTCGGTGCTGCCAGTCAACAGGATGCTGATGGGAGTGGGCAGTGGCTGCTTGTATTCCTTCGGCACTCAGGGAGCTCCCCAGGAATAAGGGAGAGCAAGAGACATTAAGCAGGAACCAGCAGTCCCAGGATGCCTCACCACTTTGTTGGGGTTCAGGGCATTTAGACCTGGAGTATCAAAACCAGGCCAGCTTGTGTCAGTGTGTATATGAAAGTGTGTGAGTGTGGGAAAGACTGTATGAATGAATTAGTGAATGTGTCAGTGTGCATGTCAGTGAACATGTATGATTAAATGAGTATGTAAGACTGTGAATGTGTGTCAATGTGCATTTTAGAGTGTGCTGAATGTGAGCATTTGTGAGTACATTAGTTTGTGTGTTCATGAGTTTTTGTGAGTGACTGTGTATGAGTATGTAGATGTGTGAATGTATGTTTATATGTGTTAGTATGTGTCAGTGGATATATATACATATCAGTGGATGTGCATGAGTGTATATATGTGAGAGTGAAGTATGTGTCAGTGTGTCAGAACGCACGCATATGTTCATGCATGTGTACATGGATGAATGTCTAGTGTGTGTGTGTGTGTGTGAGTATGTATGAGTTTGTGTTTGCAAGTCAGTGGGTGTATGACTGCAAGAGTGACTGAGTGGGTGTGTATGTCTGTGTGTTAATGTGTATAAGTAGATATTTATGTCAATGAGTATGTGAGAGTGTGAATGTGTGTGAATGTGTCACTA
Source organism: Cynopterus sphinx (assembly GCA_030015415.1). Classification (NCBI taxonomy): domain Eukaryota; kingdom Metazoa; phylum Chordata; class Mammalia; order Chiroptera; family Pteropodidae; genus Cynopterus; species Cynopterus sphinx. Next base: position 83,300,513 of record CM057388.1, read on the forward strand.
AATGGACATGGGTGTATGTGAATGTATTCATGAGTCAATGGATCTGATGGTGTGTGAGTGTGAGTGTATGAATATGTCTGTTTATGAATGTATATAACAGTGTCTACATGAGTGTGAAAATGTGTGCTAATGATAAGTGTATATGTGTTAATGTGTGAGTGAATGTATGAAAAGGTGTGTGAGTTTTTGTGTGAGTGCATGTGTTAGTTGGTGTTTTTTATATCTTTGAGAAATCAAAGTAGAGAGTTGGGAAGAAGGCAGTAAGGCACATATGGCTTCTTCACAAAACAGGAGCCAGACTTCTGTTGGTGCCAGGCTCATGAGCCCTACATCTGGCTGGGACACAAGGTAGGACTAGATTTAACTTTAGAAGAAACTCCACACAGACTTCCAAAGCCATTATAATGATTGATACTTTCATTAGCAGCTCCCAATTCTTGGAGTTTTCAAAAGAATCTTGTGCCGTAATCTTTGAACTTTCAGCCATTCTGGTTGGTGACTCATTGTGGTATCGTGTTGTGAGGTTGATTTTTATTTCTGAGATGACTAATGATATGGAGCATTTTTGTATGCTAACTAGCTGTCTATCTTCTTAGTGACATGCTTATTTAAGTCTCTCACCCAGTTGTCAACTGGGGTCCTTGTTTTTTTTTATCATTCGGTTGTGCAAGTTGCCAAAAAACTCTGGATACAAATACTTTAAGATATGTTTGTTGGAAAAATTTTCTCCCACTTGTGTCTTGCTTGTCCATATTCTTAGTGGTATCTGGTCATGAGCAGATGGATTTAACTATGCTGAGGTCCACTGCATCATCTTTTTCTTTTACAGTGTTCACATACTGGGTCTTGCCTAAAAGATATTTGCCTGGCCTACATTTGCAAAATACTGTCATATTGCCCTATGTTTTCTCCTAGAAACTCTGTAGTATTATCTTTTGCATTTAGGTCTTACAATGTACCTAAATTAATTTTTTGTATTTTGGGGAGGTGTGAAGTCAAGATACATTTGAAAAGATTTTTATTTTGACACTGATATTCTCTGGAGTATTAGTCCAAAATCAGTTGACTATGTACCTGTGGGTGTATTACAGTGTTCTATATTCTCTCTTCTGTATTTTTCAGTTCTAGAGTTTCTATTTGGTTCTTCATTATAGTTGTTATTTTTCTATTGAGATTCTTCCTTGTTAGTTCCTTCATCATATTAATTTTTCCCTTTCAATTAGGGAGCACATTTTTTACAGTTGCTGTTTTGAAGTCCTCATGCTAATCTCATCCTCCTTGCCTTTTCTGGACATATTGGCATATTTTCCTTTTGGTTATATGGCATGTTTTCTTTCTTCCCATGTCTAGAAATTTTTACATAGAGGCTGGCCATTTTGACTGCTGTGTTGTTAAGTGTCTTGGTGTTGTTGTTTTCCTTATTTCTGTGATGAGTTTTGTCCCACCAAGCAATTTGTTTACTTACAGACCAGCATGAGCCTTTCAAATGCTTGATTTTAAGCTTTGTTAATATAGGTCTTGTAGAATTGTCTGAGCCTTCCTTCTAATGTGTGGCCTTTCTGGGTTCTGTGATGAATATCTGGGTATTTATGTCTTGATGGTCTCTCCACTATGGCTGGTAAGAACACTGTGTAAGCTCTGATAGGTCTCCAGCTCACAGTTTCTGAAAAGTGTTCTGTTCTCAACCTGTGGTGTCTCAATCTGAGCATATAGAGTTAGTATAAGATGTAGACCTTTTAAAATCTTTGTACAGTCCTCCAGAGTTCTTTAAATGCCTGGTTCACTTATCTCCAGTATACTGCTTGCAAAATGGAATAGCAACCAATACCATAGCTCAGCAAGACTGCTTGTATTCTCCTTTTTCCATAGACTGATAGTACCTCCAAACCAGTAGCTGGGCTGATCTTTGGTCCCACCTTGTTTGTTTGCCTTCTGTCAGACCTCACAGTTCTGGCAAGCTCTCTTCAATCAAAGCACTCACAGTCAAGTGGTCAGAAGATATTTGGAACCTGGAGAGAAGGTTCATGTGGATGGGGCCCAGAGTGATGGATGAAGGAGCAAGGGGAGGGAGCAGGTCCTCAGAAAAGTTGAATGGGGCTGTGAAAGGCCTGTGGCGTCCATGTTAAGAACTTTGGGCTCCTGTCCCAGATGTGCAGCAGGCCCCTGGAATCTCCAGAGAAATATCATCTCTATCTATATAGACAACAGTTGTATTGGATTAGGAGACCAACCTACTTCATCTTAACAAATTATATCTGCAAGGACCTTATTTCAAAGTTAGTTCACATTCTGAGGTATTAGGGGTTAGACTTCATCATACAAATTTGGAGGGACACAATTCAGTCCATAATACATTCTCAAAGATTATGGTTCATAAGGCACTAAGCATGGTACTAGCAACCAGACCAATTAGTTTTTAGCAGTATATACTTTTTTCTTAATGACATGAAAAAAGTTGACCATTATGTTTAATAAAGTTAATGGCTTTATTTCTGACATTTACTGATTGTGATTTATTTATTCCCCAAAGACCAGCACTAAAGTGGAATACACATAAGGATACATGCCATGCTTTCCATTGTAATGCCTTATTTGATAACATAAATGTTTATTTACAAATCACATAGGTTTGTAATAAACTAGATGATAAGAAATAGCCTTATTACCCAGTTTTCAAACTGATTAGAAAATGGATAAAGTATATTACCTCTATTTTTCTCTACAGAGAAAAATATTTAAATCTTGATATTTTTATTTTTAGTAATATCTATATTCAAAGAAAAATACCTTATCATGTGTTTCTTAGCAGTTTGAAGATATTATTCTAATTGCATATTAACACAATTATTTAATTTAAAAAATAAAGTCAGACTGTTCTGATAGAAATTAAGGCTTATTTGCCTCATAGGTGTGACAAATGATGAGGGCTTTTTCCAGTAGTTACACAGCATTTATTTCTCATATATTGACTGAGCTAGCTCTGCAACTATAAGGCTTTGAGAACATTATATTGAAGACATGTATAAGGTAAGAGCATTTTTATCAAAAATTAAATATTGTAAAAAATATGTTTAAATTAATTTTTAGTGTGCCCGGACTTTGCAGAGTAAATCAGATAAAACAGAGTACATAGTTCTAGGTGAAAGGTAAGAGAAAGAATTCATAGCCACATCTTCCAAAGGCATTTTGTTATATTTCTCAGAAATATGAACTGAAGGACTCTGATAAGTGGGAGAACCAATCCTTTTTCAAGTCAGGTGGTTTTCAGTGCTAGGCAAGAAGACTTAATCAAGTTGTCAGCTGATTGATAAGTCCTTAAGAACAAGTTCTGATGAGACCGTTGTGTGATGGTTGACAGACCTCATGGAAGGAATTCAAAGAATGAGATAACATACTATATTAAATCTTCTTTTGCTCTGATCCACTTGTTTAGATAAAAAAGACAGGTAGGATTACAATTAGAACAGGATATTTCCTCATATTTATGCACCTCATACTTGTACTTGAAAACATTAATTTGTTGAAAACAAATCCCACCCATCTCTTCTAAAGATTCATTTCCAACCAAATTTTACTTTTCATGTTGATTAAATATTAAAATAAATTGTACTAGTTCTGTTATTCTGAGCAACGAGGTACTATGATTAATAGCTATAATGATGAAAGCTAAAAAATTTAGTCTTAGGGTCATAACGGTGTTTCTCTGCCATATATATGTATCAACAGATCAGATAAAACTATGTGAGGGAAGAGATAGAAACATGAGTTCAAAGAGATAAAATATGAATGCCAATTTTCCAACTTAGAGGGGAGCTTTTTTGTGTACTTTTCAACAGATGATATTGGGTGTCAAATTGCCAGGATATTTAGATTTCATGGTACCATCAAAATAGTTAATGATGTTAAAGTTGTATTTTAAAATGTCGACATTTACATTATAACAGAAATGATGCATTTATAGCTATTTAAACTTAAAATGAAATATTTTAGATGTCAGCTTCCATGTGTGAAGGGGGTTTGTGAGCAAACACTGATTACGAGCCATCTAAGCTGTCCTCCTATGGCAGCTAGGATTCTGCAGTAGCCCACAAACTGATCTTCTGAAAGACCACCTTGCCCCCTCCAAAACTTTCTCCACACTGCAGCAAGAGTGACCTCTTAAGATGCACGTCCGATCACATTGAATTTCTTGCTTAGAAATAATTCAACAACTTCCCATTGTGTTTTCAGTTAAGGTTAAAATCCTTAACCTGATTGACACAGCCTGAGAGGTGTGATACCTGTCTGTCAGCCACGATGACCTCAAACCAGCCTACCACCCTTGCTGGAGCTGCCATATTTCAGCCCCTCTTGGATAATATTGTCTCCACTGCTGGACGTTTGAATACTGCTGTACCATTGGCCTGGAATGCTTTCACTTTCCTCCTGCCCCCAGGTGTTTCCTACATGTCTTTCAGGTCTCAGCACCGGCACCATTTCCTTAGGAAAGAATTTCTTGACTTTTCAAACTAACTCATATCCCCCTAGAGAATTCTCACATAGCATTGTGCACTTTTTCTTTATAGCATTAGTCAAATTTGCCATTTTACATGTATTAGCAGGCCTGCCAAGACTCAGGAGTGATTTTTAAAAAATCAAAAGTGCTGTCTCTTTACATGCATTCTCACCCCATCCACAGATCAAACTCTCAGTTCCTTTTAATTAAGAGAACAGCTTTTTGGCCTGCTTTCACTCCTTCCCACACTATAGTTTCTGGGGCACTGTCCATGCTATGACTTCTTGCACACTTGGTGGCTCTTGACAGTAAAAAGGAACATTTTTCTGATTCAAGCACCTGGCTCTGGCAACCAAGAGTCATGGTTTTCAAGAGAATTGTCTTTGCCAGACTCCATAGAAGTAAAAAAATAAAAATAAAAAGCCAGGAGTTATACCCTTTGCTCTCTTTGGACCTTTCCCATTGTGCTTACTGCTCAGATCCCTGAACTCTAGAGCTTTACTTGACTTGGAGCAAACACTCAAGGAATATTGGTTGATCTTTTGCATTTCTGGAAAGAAATACACATAAAGAGCTTTTGCTGCCACCTGAATGGACACTGGGACACTGGGGTGAGGGTGGGTGGATCCTCTTGACAGATATGACAGAGTGTATCCCCCAGCATTTGTTTGTGGGATAAGTTTCTTATGGCCTGTGGTCACCCCTTAGACTAGCGGTCGCCAAAATTTTTGGCACCAGGCACTGGTGCTCCTACAAGAATCTAATGCCTGATAGTCTGAGTGGAGCTAAGGTGGTGATGCTGGCGCTGAGGAGCAGCTGCAGATACAATTAAGTTTATCTCACTGGCCCGCCACTCACCTCCTGCTGTGTGGCCCAGTTCCAAACAGGACACTGACTGGTACCAGTCCACGGCCCTGGGGTTGGGGACCCCTCCCTTAGACTATGCACTGATTTAGGGCAGCGTCTGTTTCTGCTCTGAGCCACAGGCATGGGCTCAGCACATACTATAATGAGTGGACCATAATGAGTACAGCTTAACTCCATGTTGGATGAATTAAAGAAGGTCTTCGTTTTGTCTGGGAAAGGCCCTGGTAGCTCCCCAATATTACAGGGATGGAATTTCCTTCCTTCAGAGATGGTGGAGATAAATGATAAAGTATATCTTTCCTTCCCAAGAGAGAAGGACCAAAAAATCCCCTTTATATCTGACCCCCTAAAGGCTAAAAGAGTGCTTACATTTGCAGAAAACCGGATGTCAGTCAGAAGAGTGAGGGACCAGGAAGGCGAGCCATAAACAAGTAGTCAGAGCTTTCAGAGCTCACTAAGGGTCCATCACACTGGGCTGGACCAGGCTCCTGAGGGAGGATGTGGACTGGACTCAGTCACCCAGGTCAAGGCTTTACAGGGCAGGACATACCTTTATTCTAGGCACAGAGTTGGCAGGTCAGGAGACATAGACCATCTCTCCTCCATAAGAAGGTAGGGCTGGGAGAGCAGGATGTAGCATAAGAACAACACTGGGCCAGGCCTTCCTTGCAGTAGCCCAATTCTGCGACCTGGAGATTATTATTCCTAGAATCTCTATAATTAAAAGTTCCTGAGTTTCCACTATCCTCTCCCTCACTGGTGGTCTGACCCTGACCACCCACCCTGCATGTTACAGGAGGCAGAGCCTGGATAGGAGTGCTGTACCCATCATGGCAGGGAATGTGATATCACCTCAGAAGAGTGCAGGAACATGGAATCTTCAAAAAGGCTACCATATATACTCTTGCAGGGGATTCTCATGGCCTCCCAGTAAGACAAGATGATGGCTCCAGTTAACAGATGAGGAAATAGGGTTTCTCCAAGGAAGAGTTTCCCCAGGCAAACACAGTGAAACCCAGGTGTCTTAGTCAGCTCAAGCCATCATAACAAAATATCACAGACTGGACAGCTTAAATAACAGACCTTGATCTTCTCAAAGTTTTACAGGCTGGAAGCCCAAGATTAGGGTGCCAGCACAGTCAGTTGAGAGCTACCTTCTTGACCTGTAGGTAGCTGCAATCTTCTTGTGTGTTCGCAGAACCTCTTATTTGTGTATTTGTGTATTTGGGGTGGGTTGGAGGGGGGTAATTCACACTTCCATTGCCAATTCTTGACATGAAGACCATTCCAACTTTTACCTAAGGCAGAAAGAAGCCTACAGTGGCCAGCAATGCCCTGAGTCCCACATCTATACTGAGCCAATTACCACCTAGCTCCTCTCACTTAATGCATTCATATTCACATTAGTAGGAATTAAGGTTAAGGGTCATGTCCAAGGTCACTCAGCTGAGGGGCAACCAAGTGGAGAGAAACATTAAGACTTCTGCTGCTGCTGTAACCTCCTCTATGCTTTCAGCTAGGCTGGCCATCCCCTGAACTTTATTCCCAATAAGTAGTACTAAAGGAGGTGTGTTATGGAAGCATCCTGTCACCTGGTGGCCTGGGGCTTCTGTGAATCTTGATTGAAGCATCTCCATGCCACCTCACTGTGAAGTGCTTCTGTGTTTATTCTTCCAAGTGGTCAATATCTACTTAGTGCTGACTGGGTATATGGCTCAGTGCTGACACGCAGGGGGACCACATATAAAAATGGAAGACAATGGAGACTGAACTGAGCAGATGGCATAATCACCATGGACCTCAGCTCCCCAGAAGGCCAGATGGGAGTGTGGCCAGAGCTAAGGTGGCGAGGGTGGGGGTGAGAGGAAGGAGGGTGGAAGAGGGCGAAGTGTATATCTACCTGGGTGTCACATGAGACTGCCAAATGTGAATGTAGCCACAGGAACTCATCTCCACTGGTCACTCCAGGTTTTAACACTTCCTTTCACAAAACACGAGGGGGAGGACAACTGCTGGTGCAATCCCCATGTCAGGTCTTCTCATCTTCTGGGTTCACACACAAGTGAGAAATCTGAGATCCCGCTTGAGCCCTCCCTGTGACGTTTCCCTCTCTGGAGCCTATACTTTCCCTTTTCTCTTAAAGCCTCCTGTCCAAGGAAGCCCGGACTGCCACTGTCAGGCCAAGAACACTGTAGAAGATCCTCTCTGCTCCAGGCTTGCCCCCCTAATGCCCAGTTTACCACACAGCAGGTCTGATCATTGCCATCAGCTTACTTCAAACCCATTGGAGCTCCCCATTGCCCTTGGAATAAAGGTCCCAGATCCCTGACAGATTGGAGAACACTGACAGATTCTAGTATTTGCTTGAAAGAAGGCACCAAGGGCCTCCTTTGGGCCAGACTCTGTTCTAGGCGCTGGGAATCCTGGGGCAAGAAACGCAGGCAAGGCCCCTTATCCTGGTATCCTGGGGTGGGGGTGGCTTGTTCTCTGGGGCAAGAGCCCCTGAAGCCGAAATCAATGACTCAAACTGGCATCTATTATGTGATGATACATCAATGAATGCTGCTAATGTCACTGTGAATGGAGAGTATTCTTGGGTGACACAAAATGTGGGTGGCCAGGCAGAGGAGTCATCTGCAAGGAGGGAAAATTTCAGCTGAGACTTGAATGAGGAAGAGGAGGACTAAAAGGCTGCCACCATGATAAATTCTTGGGTTGGATTGTCCCATACAGAGGAGGAGAGAAGGCAAAGGTGGGAGTTAGCTGGGTGTGCTTCAGGGCCGGCCGAGAAGGCCAATGCAACAGGACTCTGGAGGTAGGTGGTGAGGGAAAAGGAGGCCAGTTTCCAGGGTGGGGGGCTGTCAGCCAGTAGGGAGGACTTTAAAATTTACTCTAAGGAGATGGAAAGTCACAGGGAGGATCTGTCACCCGGGAGGAGTGGGATCTGGTGGTGTTACAGAGTTTGCCTTCGCTGCCATATAGGCAGGAGTGGAGTAGAGAGAGGGGCCAGAGTAGAGGCAGGAAGAGCAGGATATGGGGTCAGAGACCACAGAGACATGGAGAGGGCAACAATCACAGACTAAAGTCAATAATCAATGATGAGTTACACTGAGGTCAGGAATTAAGGAGAGAGAACAGAGAATCCTGGCATCTTCACTTGAGGAATCAGGTGGAAGGCAGAGCCCTTGAGGAAGCATGGAAAAGAAGTAAGCATGCTGAGCAGGATGAAGTGCTCTGGTTTGGACATCATCCTTCTGAAATTTCCATGGGGGCATCCAAGTGAGCAGTTTGATGCGCATGTGTGGAGCTCAAGGAAAAGGAACATTTGGAGCCATCAGCAGGCAGACGGCCCCTCTAATGAGGTCTTTGAGGATCCCAGGGCTGAGGCTGGGAGTTTGCCTCCACCACAATGAAATTGAGCAAAGGAGGAGGAGGGAGTTCTAAGGAAAAGGAGACAGAGAGAGAGGAAATCAGCCTGAAAATGGGATGTTACAGAAGCGGAAAAAGGAAAGGGTTTTGAGAAGGAAGGAGGGTCAACTGTGCTGACAGGTGGAACAAAATGAGGGTGTAGAGGTAACAAATGAGAGGCAGTTGAGGCATCACAGCCCAGCCCTGGCAGAGGAGGCAGTAGGTTCCCTGACAGAGAGATGGAGAGTCAGTGGGTGTGGAAGGAAGGAAGGTAGGAAGAGGTGAGGCTGAAAACAGTACAAATGAGTTGACAGTTGGTGACACAAGACTCACATATGTTTCTATGAAAGCACATTCTCTAAGGAAGGACCCCAGACAAATCATGGCGGAAACCAAGAGGACAAAATGAGGAGCAAGCCATGGCAGGTAGACTAACACCAAGATTTGGTGAAGAGAAATTCTCCAAGGATGTGTTAAGAGCAGCAATTCACTTGTATAATAGACTGACTTGGCTTTCAATGGGAAGAAGGAAAGAGAGTTGACACACAAAGCCAACTTGGAAAAGTCTGTGACAGAACACCTGCGTTTCTTCATTTACCCAGCTTTTACCAACCTAGAAGTAGGAAAGATGTGAGAGTTAGACCATATGGGCAAGTCAAGGTCCAACTATGAGACCAACTCCAGTGTGGTCTACTTCTGGTAGATGAGAGTGTGTTTGACCTTGAAGCTTATCAGCAGTGTGGACAAAATAAGCAAAGGAGATTTCTAGTAGAAAAACAAGAAATGGGTGACAAACTTGTAAGAAGATGCCCAACCTCACGGCCAACCAGGGAATGCAAGGTACGTGGTAACGAGGTAGTGCCTCTCCCCGTGGAGTGGGCAAATGGTCAAGTCTGGACAAGACCAAAGGCTACTAAGGCTGTGGGGCACATGACGACTCCCATACTGCTAGTGACAGTGAACATAGGTTCAGCCACTCATGGGAGATAACGGATTAGCAATGCCTACTCATGGCGGCAATGGGCACAGCCCAAGTCTTAGGAAAACCACTTCTTGGTGCATGTGCCAGAGCTTGCTGTGGCTCAGACAGGTATGCATGGGGTGCTGATGGCAGCAGTGTCTGTAACAGCCAAAGAATGGGAACAGCCTGAATACCCCTCCATAAGATCCTAGACAAATAAACTAGGGCTGTGATTCAACCAGGAGCATGAGCAAGCTGGATAATCAGAGGAACCTTGAGCAGTAAAGCTTGAACGGGAAAAGCAGAATGCAGAAGAGGATGTCTGCTCAGATGCCAGGCAAGGAAAGAGGAGTGAAGCCAACAACATTTGGAGGTGTGACTCCGAAGGAACTTGCCTGCCATCTAACTGGTGGAGAGGTTGTTCACATGGCTCCAGACTTGTGACAAGACAGGAGCTGGATGGAGAGACCCAGAAGGACTGGAGCCGTGTTTTGAACTGAGGCAGTACGGCCCCCCTGCATGTCTAGGCCAGGTGGCACAAAAGGAGGGGCAGAGTCCATCCTACTGAGGAAGCCTGACCCTCAGTCAGAAAGGCAGAGGTCTCCAGAGAGGCACAACTTCCACGCTGCCCTCAGGGCCCAAGAGAGCACTGCCCCAGAACCCATTAGGCTAGCCAGGGCACAAGGGACAGGAGTCACCTTCAGCACCTCACTCCCAGCAGAGCGGAACTCTCACAGACACTCTCAGGCAGAGTCCCCAATTCTGTTATTTTACTGAACTCTGGATAAGGAAGGGGCAATGAAGTTGCAAAATTACAAGGTATATAAAGACCCAAGGGGTTATGCTTTAAGTAGCAGAAGCTGATCATTGTAATTTGGACCTGGAGCAAGCTAAAGGTAAAAGCCACGGAATTCTCCCTGAGGCTGGCCGCTGGAACCGGAAAAGTGAGAAATGGAATCATGTGAATTTTGTCTCTATCCGACTTATTTCATTCAGCACAATACCCTCTAGGTCCATCAAGGCAATATCTTTTTCCATCCCCTTCCCTTCAGTCTGTGTGTGTCTTGTAATCTGAAGTGAGTCTCTTGTAGGCAGCGTATGTAGGTTTTAACTGTTAGGCTCACATCGAACCCAGGCTACGCTCCAGGGTTGTACCCATCCTGGGACCTCCCACCAGCAAAGGACTGTGGTTCAGAAATTGCGACCTCTGAACCCAGCGATGGGGAAGGGCCACTGTGCTTTTGGCGGACCAGCACGAGCCGGTTCTGAATGTTCTGTCCCCAAAGGACGCTGGGAAACAGAAGGGGCTTCTTCCAGATTCCTGTGAGGAAGAAGTGTGTGTAGCACACGCACCGTCCAAACGTGCTGGATCACAGCTCCACCAGATATCCCAAGCTTCCTAGACAGTTCTGGATGGCCGTGGATTCGGCCAGGTTATAGTGCTCTGAAACAACCTTTTCCCGCTGGAGAACACACAGGGAAGAAGATGAGATCTGATGGGAGTATGTGGCTGGGGAGGTGTGGGGGAGGGGCGGGTAGCCCCAGGACAGGAAGCTCTCAGTATCCAGAGGCAAGAAGTTGTGTTCCTTTTTCTTCTGTTTCACTTTTGGGAACTCCTCTTAGTGCTCTTTCCCTCACCGTTTCCACCTTTATGTCTTCCTGAGAGAGTTACTCAATGTTAACTTTAAGCTTTCGAATTGAGTCATCAACAGTGTCATCAGCCCTTCTATTGGATCTGTTTTTTTCTTATTATGGGCAACGCAATTGTAAAATTTCAAGGATTCCCGTCACTTCCTTTGCATATCAGTCCCTCGTATTCTCCAGGTTAACTAGATATGTCCCTAGTCAGTTCTTATTTGTAACAAAGACACTGCTACTAAAAAGTTTCTGGCCTTCCTGTCAACCAAGGGGAGACTTCCTGATTTGACATTGTATCCCATGCAGAGATAGGGCTCTGAAGCTGCAACTGCAGAGGACTGGCAGCTAATAGTGCTGGTGCATTTAAGATTTTAGCTCTTTGACTAATCAGTGCAGGACCTGGAAGCTGTCTAGGCTGTGTGGCCACAGAAGCTCAACGCATAATTAGCAAAATTAACAGACACGTGTGCAAAGTGAAGTCTTTTTATTTATTTATTTTTGTTCGTAGGAACATTTTTTTTTAATTTAAATTAGTTCCAAGTATACAGCACATCGGTTAGACATCTATCTAGTTTCTAAAATCATCGCCCCAATTTGTCCTTCCTTCCCCTGGCCCTCCACCTAGCCAACATCTTAATGCTAACTGCATTCCCTCTGCTGTGCTCCCCATTCCAGTGACCATCGACTAGCAATTTCTACTTTCTAAACCCTTCATCCCATTCTCCCAGACTCCCAACCCCCTCCTCTCTGTCCACTATATTTGTGAGTCCGTTTTTGATTTGTTTGTTCTTTTTGTTCCTTAGATACCACATATAAGTGAAATCATATGGTATTTCTCTTTCTCTGTCTGACTTATTTCACTCAGCGTAATACCCTCTAGGTCCACCTATGTCATTGCAAATGGTAGGATTTCATTTTTTTATTGGCTGAGTAATATTCCATTGTACATATGAACCACTGATGGGCATTGAGGCTGCTTCCATATCTTGGCTATTGTACATTGTGCCACCGTGAATATGGGAGTGCATAGATCTTTATGAATTATTATTTTGACTTTCATTGGATAAATACCCAGAAGTGCAATTGCTGGGTCAAAAGGTAGATCGATTTTTAATTTTTTGAGAAACCGCCAAAGTGTTTTCCATAGCAGCTGTACCAATTTGCAATCCCACCAACAATGTGTGAGGGTTCCCTTTTCTCTGCATCCTCGCCAACACTTGCTGCTTTTTGATTTATTTTTGATAGCCATCCTGGCCGGTGTGAGGTGATAGCTCATTATGGTTTTAATTTGCATTTCTCTGATGGTCAGCGATCTTGAGCAGCTTTTCATATGTCTGCTAGGCATTAGCATTTTCTCTTTGGAGAAGTATCTGTTCAGGTCTTCTGCCCATTTTTAAATTGGATGTTTTCTTTTGTTGTTGTTGTTGTTGTTGTCTTTGAGTTGTATGCATTCTTTATATATTTTGGATATTAACCCCTTATCAGATGTATCGTTCGCGAATATCTTCTCCCAGTCAGTCATTTGCCTTTTTTTGTTGTTGTCGTTGCCGTTGCTGGTTTTCTTTGCTGTACAACAACTTTTTAGTTTGATGTGGTCCCATTTGTTTATTTTTCTTTTGTTGCCCTTGCCTGAGGAGATATACATGAAAAAAATTCCTGTTAGTTATATCAGAGACTTTACTGCCTACGTCTTCTTCTAGAAGTTTTATGGTTTTGGGTTTTACATTGAAGTCTTTAATCTATTTTCAGTCTATTCCTGTATACGGTGTAAGAAGGTGGTCGGTCCAGTTTCTTTTTTTCATATGTATCTGTCCAATCTTCCCAACACCATGTATTGAAGAGACTGTCTTTACCCCATTGTATATTCTTACCTCCTTTGTCATATATTAAGTGAGTGTGTAGGCGTGGATTTATTTCTGGGCTCTCTATTCTGTTCCATTGATCACTGTATCTGTTTTTATGTCAGTCCCATGCTGTCTTGATTACAGTAGCCTTGTAGTATAATTTGATATCAGGTAGTGTGATCCTCCAACTTTGTTCTTCTTTCTCAATATTGCCGTATTATATGGCTCCATATAAATTTTAGGATTATTGGTTCTGGCTCTCTGAAAAATGCCATTGGTATTTTGATAGGGATTGCATTGAATCCATAGATTGCTTTGGGTCGTATGGCCATTTTAACAATGTCGATTCTTCCTACCCATGAACACGGTATATGCTTCCATTTATTTGTGTCTTCTTCAGTTCCTTTTTTCAATGACCTACAATTTTCTGAAAACAGGTCTTCTACCTTCCCGGTTAATTTGATTGCCAAGTACTTTATAGTTTTTGACACAATGGTACATGGGATAGTTTTCTTAATTTCTCTTTGAAAGTTCATCACTGGGGTATAAAAATGTCGCTGACTTCTTCATATGTATTTTGTGCCCTGTTACTTTATGGAATTCATTGATCACATCTAACAGCTTTTTGGTGGAATCTTTAGGGTTCTCTATGTACAGTATCATGTCATCGGCAAATAACGAGAGTTTTACTTCTTCTTTTCCAATTTGGATGCCTTTTATTTCTCTTTTATATCTTATTACTGCGGCTAAGACTTTAAATACAATGTTGAAGAGGAGCGGTGAAAGCGGACATCTTTGTCTTGTTCCTGATCTTGAGGAAAATACTTTTAGCCTTTCCCCATTGAGTATGATGTTAGCTGTAGGTCTGTCATATATGGCCTTTATTATGTTGAGGTATGTTCCCTCTACTCCCACTTTGCCGAGAGGTTTTATCATAAATGGATGCTGGATTTTGCAGAACGCTTTTTCTGCATTTAGTGGTATGATCATAAGGTTTTTATCTTTCGATTTGTTAACGTGGTGTATCCCCTTAATGGATTTGTGGATATCGAATCAACCTTGCATCCCAGGAATAAATCCAACTTGATCATGGTGTATGATATTTTGAATGTATTGTTGAATTTGGTTTCCTAAAATTTTGTTGAGGATTTTTGTATCAATGTTCTTAAGAGATATCGGCCTATAGTTTCTCTCTCTCTCTCTCTCTCTCTCTCTCTCTCTCTATCTCTTAATGTCTTATACTGGTTTTTTAAACAAAGTAATCAATGCCTATAAAAGGAGATATGGAGCCTTCCCTCTACTTGAATCTTTCGGAATAGTTTGAGAAGAGTAGGTGAACCTTCTTCTTTGAATGTTTGGTAAAATTTGCCTGTGAAGCCATCTGGTCCAGGACTTTTGTTTTTTGGGGAGGTTTTTGATTACTGATTCTGCTTCATTGGTGGTAATCGGTCAATTCAGATGTTCTGATTCTTCTTGACTCAGTCTTGGGAGATTGTATGTTTCTAGGAATGTGTCCGTTTCCTCCAGATTGTCCAATCTGTTGGCGTATAATTGCTCGTAGTATTTTCTTGTGATCCTTTGTATTTCTGTGGAGTCTGTGGTTATTTCTCCTGTTTCATTTCTGTTTTTATTTATTTGAGTCCTCGCTCTTTTTTCCTGGTCGAGGCTGGCTAAGCGTCTGTCCACTTTGTTTATCCTTTCAAAGAACTAGCTCTTGCTTTCATTAATCTTTTGTATTGCTTTTCTAGACTCTGTTTCATTTATTTCCACTCTGATCTGTATTATTTCCTTCCTTCTATTTATTCCCTTTGGGCTTTGTTTGCTGTTCTTTTTCTAGTTCTTTTGATTATAAGATTAGATTGTTTATTTGAGCTTTTCCTTGTTTCTTGAGGTAGGCCTGTATTGCTATGAATTTCCCTCTTAGGACTGCTTTCATTGTGTCCCATAGATTTTGAGTCGTGTCGTGTTTTCATTTTCATTTGCCTCTAGGTCTCTGGATTTCATCCTTGATCTCATTAATAACCCATTCACGGTTTAGTAGCATGTTACTTAGCTTCCATGTGTTTGTGTATTTTCCGGTGTCTTTTTCTTGTAGTTGATAGCTATTTTCACACCGTTGTGATCAGAGAAGATGGTTGGTATGATGTCAGACTTCTTAACTTTACTGAGACTTGGTTTGTGTCCTAACATGTGGTCTATCCTAGAAAATGTTCCGTGTGCACTGGAGAAGAATGTATATTTTGTTGCTTTGGGGTGAAATGTTCTGAAAATATCTATCTGAATCCATCTGGTCTAGTGTGTCTTTTAGGCTCATTGTTTCCTTGTTGATTCTCTGCCTGGAAGACCTGTCCATTGGTGTCAACGGGTGTTAATGTCTCCTACTATGAGTGTACTACTATTGATCTCTCCTTTTATGTCAGTCAATAATTGCTTTATATATGTAGGTGCTCCTATTTTGGGTGCTCTGTGTTTCCTAGAGTCCTGTCCTCTTGATTTATCAGTCCCTTTCTTATTATGTAATGTCCCTTTTATCTCTTATTATAGTCTTTGTTTTAAAGTCTATTTTATCTGATATTGCTACCCTGGCTTTTTTTTTATTTTTTATTTTATTTCCATTTGCGTGAAATATCTTTTCATCCCTTTACTTTCAGTCTGTGAGTGTTGTTTGATCTGAACTGCGTGTCTTGTAGACAGCTTATGCATCGGTCTTGTTTTCTTATCCATTTGGTTACCCTATGTCTTACGATTGGAGCATTTAATCTGTTTCCATTTAAAGCGACTACCGATAGGTGCACTGTTACTGCCATTTTATTATTCGTATTTGTTATTTCTATTTCACCAGGTAGGCATGGAAAAAAGTCTCATCTCCTTATGAGCTGATTGAGGTTTCTAGTATAGTGATTAGCTACATGATCTATCGGCCAAGATGAGGACACACCAGCTGATGCAAATTCAGGCTTAAATATTATCGATTTCAAGTGGGTAGCACTGATCTTTTGTCTCTGCAGATCAATCCTTCTTCACCATCACAAAAGCAGGTTAGACAACACCCTTTAGTCTAAAACATCGCTGTACTTCCTGCGTCATCCTTAGCAGTGTCAGTTGAACTACCGTGTACTGCAGAGTGGCAAGTATAGTGACCTTAACTGGCCAAATCAAGTCCATGGCACAACACAAGCCAGCCTGAAAGAAGGAAAAAACCTACTTTCTCCCAGGACAAGCACCAAGGGTCCCCAAAGTCCAAAGCTCACCATACAACAAAGGTAATCTTAAAAATTGTAGGAAACACAGTGGCACATGGGAGTTATGTAAAATCTCTAATTTGTGTTTTTCACGAGGGCCCAAGTGTCTGAATGAGCCTGTGTGCTCTTTGCCCGTGATGCTATCACCATCTTCCTCCCACCTAGAAACAAGCAGTCCTTTGCTTATTCTCATTTTCTACTACTTCTCCTTGCGACATCATTATGTTTATATATTTTTTTCAACAGGAGCTCCACTCAAAGCATCAATCCAGGCCCCAGTTCCCAGCACTGCAATTTTACAGGTTATGTGCTCCTCCCCATTAAGTAGGAAATTTATCCAAAACATGCAAATAATACGAAAATTTAGGAAGACTCAATATTGTCAAGGTGCCAGTCCTTCCCAACTTGATCTGTTGTAGATCCAATGCAATCTATGGACGTTGGGTGATAATGATATGTTAGCACAGGTTCACTGACTAATTGTAACAAACGTACCACTCTGGTGTGGGATGTCAGCAGTGTGGGAGATTATGAGTGTGCGGGGCATGAGGTCCATTGGAAAGATATGTGCTTTTCATTCAGTTTTGCTGTAACCTAAATTGCTCTAAAAAGTTAGGTTGACTAATTAAAAATAACACAAAATCATGACTGCATAAACTTTATAATAGTTATGTCTGCCGTGAATGACCTTACTTCCAAATAAGGTCACATTCTGAGGTCCTGGGGTTTGGGACTTCACCACATGAATTTTGGGAGGACACAATTCAACCCATGACAACCTTAAACACTTAAAGGGAGTAATTTCTGTTTATTTCCGCATTCTCCCACAGGAATTTCTTATAGTCCGTATCAAAAACTTCATTGACCCAAGAATGGGAATTTAGAGAAGCTATTGAATTCTGGGTGTCTGTAAAAATTAGGGTGCTCCTGGCTGTGAGTACTAACTAAAAGCGTACCTCCGTGTCAGCCATGTGAGCCTTCAGATCATTAAATTTCCAGCTTACACCTGCAACCGCACGAGAAAACCCAGAAAAGAACTCCCCATTTTCTGACTTAAAATATCGTGAACAGAATAAAGTGGCTGTTAGAAGCCAATAAGCACGTTTGGGGTAATCGGTTACACTCAAGTGGTAACCTAACGGGGAGAAGCATCTAGATTACGTAAAGGACGTCTATGAAGCATAAAAAGGGAGAAACTTCCCATCTATGAAATGAGGGGAAAATCTTTATTAAGAATTCCACCCCCCCCAAAAAGGGAATCAGAAATGGCCCCCTAGCTACACTATTAAACCTCATTTATAATCAGAGAAATTAAAAGCACAACGAGACAACAATTGGCATCCCTCTGAACTGGTGACATTTAAGTCACGTAATATGAAATGTTATGGGAGGATGCGGAGATTGACGGAGGTATAAACTGGTACAGCAACCTGGAAAACAATCTGGCAAGGCCTCCTAAAATGGAAGATAGCCCCTGACCTAGCAATGCCACTGCAGGAACATCAACATCATTACAGCAACACCGTTTGTGATAGCTAAAAATGGGAAGCCACTTCAATATCTGTCAAAGGGAAGACTGATAGATACATTTTGGTGCACACATTCCCATGATGAGATACTACACAAAAGTGAAAACTGATGAATCAGACTTCTGTCTATCAAAATGGTGATGCTCATAAACATAATGACTACTCATCCAGCAGGTGAATGTGGAGAATATGATGCAATTTATATAAGTTTAAAATATGAGAATACAATATTATCAAATGTTTAAGGGTATATTTATGTGCAGTGGAATTATAAAGAAATGCAAATACAGAACGGAGCATCCATCCCTCTACGGAGCAGAGAGTGGGAGGCAATTGGAAGCAGTATGCAAAGGGGTTTTAACTTCATTGACAAGTGTTTCTGTCTCAGATACTACTATGGAAATATCGGTGGCACTTTTCTTTATGTCTCTCTGCGTGTTAAGTATTGCAAAATGTGTTTTTTGAAAGTATATAATTACCGGACACTTTTGTAAAAAAAAAAAAATCCCCACATCTGTATCAGACCTAGCAGATCAGACTTTCCGGTGGTGGGGCCTAGGAATCTGCCTCCTGGGTGACCCTGACACTACTGATCTAAGCAAGGGGAAGGCCAACCCTGTGGATGTGGCCTCCTTCATTCTCTATTACACTGTTTGCTTTATAAGGGACATTTATTCCTCAGTTCCCCAATTTTGCTGTCTTCATGCTAGCTAGCATGCAAGGTGATGGAGACGTCACCTTGGGAAGGAGGGAGGAAGAGACTGAGGCCTGGGGGCTCCTGCCTGTTGTCTCCACCTCATCCGGACATCCTCAGGTGAGCAGGCCTCTCCCTAGCTACACGAGGTTGGTTTGTCATTGTTGTCCAGGTGGGGCTTGTCTACTCAGCCAGGTCTGCATATCCGCCTTTTACTGTGTGTGGTGTAGATGTGTCCGCACGCCTTTCCACCCCACGTTTGGATGGCGCATTCTGCTCGTCTGCCTGCCAGTTTTCGGGGAGGGTCCAGGGAGTAGTGACCCTCAGGGGCCTCTCCCTGGTCAATCTTCCTACAGATCTTCATGGGAGTTGTCTATTGCCCCTCACCAGCACCCGGGGAGGTTGGTGATAACATTACCCTTATGAGTCATGAGGCTCAGAGAGGTTAAGGCACATGTTCAAGGTCATGCACCGTATTTCATGTAGAGCTGAAATCAGATCCTAGATTGTTCCCCATAGCCCTTTGAGTAGACTTGGAACCACTTCTCCCTCGGTGGCTTTACCCACACAGAATTCCCTTCCGTTACTTCTCTCTGCTCACAATCTGTCACTTTTACGAGCGAGGAAATTGGCTCAGCTTCAGATTAGCGGGTTTCCTTCTGCTCGATCAGGTGGGGAAATTGCAAAACTGTTTAAAATTGTCTTCGCCCAAAGGTGACCATTTGCTTTCCATGGCACATGGAACAGGACCTTGTCAGGAGTGATTTGATAGTCTACCACGTATGACTTTTTCCTTACACATCTCAGAGGGTACTAAGAATTCATCTCTCATAAAACGCTCGATTGCCAATTTCCAAATCTGCTTTCTAGGATCCTAAAAAGGCAAGGAGATAGCGTGCTGATCTGAAGGAGCACATCCAGGCGCAACCACCTATTCACCTTACAGAGGCAAAAATTGAGACCAGGAGAAGAGACGTGAGCAGCCCAAAGTCACACACAGTAAGTAAGTGGCAAAATTATGAGACCTCGAGGAGAGATGTTGAAATCACCAAGGCAAAGGAGGCATCTGGAATTTCTCTGGGAAGAATCATGTAGAGGTGCCAGCTGGGAGCAGTGAAGCAGGTCTGTGGATGTCTCGGATATGAAGAAAGAAGGATTTGGGGACAGCAGTATCATGGTGGTAGTTTGACAATATTCCGTTTGAAAGTTTCAAACCCTTCTGTAATTGGAGTGAATGTTTGCTCTGGTTTAGGGCTATTCCAGTCAGTGCCCAAAGGACAGTGAAGAATATTAATATTGTCTCCTCTGCTCAAATAGGAGACCCTTGTAGCCAGTAAAAATGTCTTATTTACTTTCGTGTCCTGGGGCCCGATGGATACAGAACAACGCACAGCCCATAAACCACAGAAAACGACAACCCGGAGGGGTTAGCTTGCAAGTGGAGAAGCAGCTTCTCAAGAAACACGGACGTGCAGTGTACAAAATGGGAAAGGACGCGGCCCAGCTGGACACTAGGGCACCCTCTTTGTGGCAGGCCACGGGCAACAGGGCAGCTAGATGCTCTGGGCGATCCAGCACCCTTGGCGGCCTAAGCCTGAAGCCTGCAGCCCCCAGCTGAGGGATGGACGACAGTGCGGAGCGAGGTGGGTGTGAGCGCACACGTGGGCAGGTGGCATCGACTCCCCGGAATCTCTCCTGGTGCCCCTCTGGCCAGGTGCTCCCCGCCTAGCCTTGGGACAAGACGAGTGCTGGGGGCGTGTCGGGGGGAACGGGGAGGGGAGGGAAGAGCAGAGGAGAAGCCCCAGAGGCGCCCCAGCCCTTGCCTGAACTCGGCGCTGACCAGCGCACCTCAGGCCTGTCCGGCGGCCCTCCGGGGGCTCCCCTCAGGGCCACTCGCCACGCCGACTTGCCGAGGGCGCGTTCCGGGAGGGGCAGGGCACGGGGCTGGGTCTCCCCGGGGCGCAAAGCCTTGCAGACCCCGGGACACCCCACGTGTGCCGACGCCCCCTCGGGGACGGCCAAAGGAGCAGGTGACGTCACCCGAGATCCCCGGGACAGCCCCGCCGCGTGACGCGAGCGCGCCGATGGCAGGCAGTCTCCGGGGTGACGCGGAGGGTCCAGGCTCCGCCGCCACAGCGCGCCGCCCTGGGTGCGCACTGCAGAGCGCGGGGGCGGTGACCAGGCGCCTGCGCGCTGCCCCACGTGCAGCTCTGACCCAGGGACCGCGAGAGGAGGACACAGGCAGCGACGGTGAGCGCGCCCGGGAGAGGGGACGCCCGCCCGCTCCCACGGCCGCCGCGCGCAGCCCCTTCTGCCGGGACCGGATCGCCAAGGACCCCACGCCGGGGCACCGGGCCTGACTCGCGAAGGGTGAGCTTGGGCCCTGGACACCCGACGCCCTCCGCGCTGCCCGGCACGACCGCCAGCCCCGGCGCGGATCGGCGCGGGGGGTGGGGCGTCGCCACCGGGGGCCTGCGGGGGCCCGGGGTCGCGCCGGGGGGGCGGCAGGGTCGCCGCCAGGGGTGCTGGGCGGCCGGGGTTGTGTGTGTGTGGGGGGAGGGGGGTCGGCATTAACCCCGCTCTCGCCCCGCTCGCCCTCACAGGCCGCGGACACCTGGGGCACTTCTCTCGGAGTCCGGGGCTCCCAGCGCGCGCCAGGCCACTGCGCACGCAGTGGCAGCCGGGTCTGTGCCGCGCACCGTGTCGGGTCCCTGCTGCGAGCCCCGCGCCGGTGGCACTCGTGGGCGATGGCGGTGACGATGCTGCAAGACTGGTGCCGGTGGATGGGCGTCAGCGCCCGCAGGGGCCTGCTCGTCCTGGGCATTCCAGAGGACTGCGAGGAGGCCGAGCTCCAAGAGGCCCTGGGGGCCGCCCTGTGGCCCTTGGGCCGCTTCGCCGTGCTGGGCAAAGTGTTCCGCGAGGAGGACAACGCCACCGCGGCCCTGGTGGAGCTGGACCGCGAGGTCGACTACGCCCTGGTCCCCAGGGAGATCCCGGGCACCGGGGGTCCCTGGAGCGTGGTCTTCGTGCCCCGTCGCTCGGGCGACGAGTTTCTGGGTCGCGTGCTCCGCTTCCTGGAGCAGCAGGGGCAGACGGCAGAGAGCGTGGCCGGCGCCCTGGGGCTGGGGCTGCGCAGGCTGTGCTGGCTCCGGTCCGTCGCTCAGGCGGTCCAGCCCTGGGTGGAGACCGCACAGTACCAGCGCCTGGGCGTGTTCTCCGGGAGGGACCCACCGTCCCCGGGGGAGGATACCTTCGAGACCTGGCTGGACCACACCGCTGACATGCTGCACCTGTGGCGGGGGGTCTCGGAGAGGGAGAGGAGGAGGAGGCTGACAGAAGCCCTCCGGGGGACTGCCCTGCAGCTCGTGCGCGGGCTCCTGGCGGAGAACCCTGCCAGGACCGCGCAGGACTGCCTGGCGGCCCTGACCCAGGTGTTCGGAGACACCGAGTCCCAGGCCACCCTCCGGTTGAAGTGCCTGACCGCTCAGCAGCAGCCAGGCGAGCGGCTCTCGGCCTTCGTGCTGCGGCTGGAGGTCCTGCTGCAGAAAGCCATGGGGAAGGGGGCCCTGGCCAGAGCCTCCGTGGACCACCTGCGCCTGCGGCAGGTGCTCACCAGGGCCACCCTGATTGAGCCCCTGGCCGAAGCCCTGAGGAAGCTGAGATTGGTTGGGAGGGCTCCGACTTTCCTGGAGATGCTGGGGCTGGTTCGGGAGTCTGAGGTATGGGAGGCCAGTCTCTCCAGGGGCCAGAGGGCCCAGGCAGCAGACGGGGCTGATGCCCCAACAAGTGGCCAGGCTGATGCCAGAGCCACAGCTAGGGCAGAGGATGACAAGGCGCAGGAGCAGGAGCAGGAGCAGGGGGTCAGTGCAGACCGCGCCCCCGCCCCCACAGGCCTAGGTCAGGCAGCACCCTCAGAAGCCCTTGGGGGCCCCACCCCTGCCCACGTGGGCAGTGCTTCTGGGGTGGGCCCAGGAGGTCCCTGCAGTGGGGCAGAGGGCCTGGGAGAAGCAGGGCACCCCGAGGCTGAGGAGGCCGAGGAGTTTCTCCCCCGGGAGGGACTCAAGCCCATTCCGGAGGAGTCAGGAAACGAGGACGGGGATGTGGAGATGAGTCCCCCCGAGTCCTCCTTGGACAAATAAGGCTCAGGAGGCCCAGCGGCCTCCTCTACCCTGGGGCAGCAGAGTCCTGGGGGCGGGGGAGGGGAGGCCAGGCCAGGGCGACCTGGGGAGCAGGGCCCAGGGTGGAGCCCGCCCAGCCCAAACCACACCCCCAGGCCCCCAACCACCCAAAGTGTCCAAGACCACCACCATCAGCCCTTACAAGTGACCACGATGACCACATGTGCCACCAAAGTGAAGGGGGAGACGTGTTTCCGGGGCAGGCCGCCCCCTGTACCGGGAAGCCTCCAGACCATTGCTCTGTAGCCCACATAGTGACCCACGTGTCAAGTGATCACACCCGCTCACACACTCACACACACCAGCCGAGGATCCTGTGCAGAGTCCCCAGCTGTGCGTGCACCTGGCCGGGTGTCCTGGCCTACCTACCGGGGCAGCCAGCCCCCTCTCAGCCCGGTGCTGTGAGCTCCACTGCCGGCCAGCGCTCTGCTCGCTCTCATCCTTGTCGTGAGCTCGATCCCTGCTTTCTCAGTGTGCTTAGGCCAAGCGCCGCTTGTTCTCGTGGAGATGCGTGTTCTGCTCTGAGCAGCCCCCCGTCCCGGAGAAGACCCCGAGCCCAGTCCCAAGAGACGCAGAGAAGGACGGACGAGGGCGTGGCTGGTGCTCACCCGTGACCTGTGACCTCGAGAAGAAAGAACCGGACCAGGGACCCAGGGGGACTGCTGCCATCTCCACGGAGACTTTGCTCTGATGTGCTACCCTGTTGCTCTTGTGACTCAGTTTCCTCGGCTTGGTGGAGTGTCCCCTGCTGTGTTTTCCAGCATCCTGTGACTGTCCTGTGCATGCCATAGGGCAGGGCCAGGCCCCAGCATGTCGGCCAGAGGGGGGGGAGTGCCCTGCAGGGAGTGGACATCACCAGCATCCATCGTCCTGCAGTGAATGATCATGGGGTCGCTCAGGGAGGGGGACTGTGGCGAGAGGGCCAAGATAGAGGGGGCAGCTGAGGCACCCGGCTGGGACCTCAGGAGGAGGGGAGGAAGCTGAGACCTGTTGGCGGTAGTGGCTGTTAGAAGTTCCTCTGCTATGCTTTGTTTCTTCAGTGATTTCAGTAAATGTTTTTCTTCAATAAATTTCATTAAATGTTTCAGCTGGGTCTTGCCTCTGCTGTGGGATGTGGAGGGTGGGGTCTGCTGGTGCGGGGGTGGGGACAATTGTGGCCTGGGACTCTGAGTCTACATTGGGCTATGGAGGGGTTAGAGTCCACGAGGGCTGCGAGGGCCTCTCGTCTGGAAATTGTGGGGACCTTCAATGGCTGATTGGGTCCCCAGGGAACTGGGGGAGCTCCCAGGAATAAGTGGGTTACACACTGAAGGGAGAGGGACAACAGGCAGGACTGGAGGTCTGGGATTTCTGGCAGGGGTGTGGGGTTCAGGGTACCCAGTCAGTCAGGGATGTCACGTGTGCAGTCCCAGAGACCTGCCACGCACAGGGGCCCCAGTGTGAGGTAGCCACTTCTGCCACGAGCTCGTGCAGGTCTCCAGGGTCATGTGGGTGAGGTGCCAGCCCACCCGGGCCAGTTGACAAGTGGCCAGCTTTGGCGTAGCCACTGAGAGACATTTGGGAGCCTGGGGGTGTGCTGGCTGAAGAGAAGAGAATACGTGTGAGAGGCTGCACATGTGTGTGGGGCTATTTATTGGTGGGCTTTGAATCCTAGGACTGTGAGGCAGCCGCTTTTCCACCCCTCCCGTGGACAGAA
Organism: Cynopterus sphinx; assembly: GCA_030015415.1. NCBI lineage: Eukaryota > Metazoa > Chordata > Mammalia > Chiroptera > Pteropodidae > Cynopterus > Cynopterus sphinx. The sequence goes on from CM057388.1 coordinate 83,325,065, forward strand.
GACTCGAGGGAGGCCTCACCCTGGGCCCTGGGAATCAGCCCTCCTCCTCCTCGGGCTGGCACGGAAAAGAGGTCCCTGGCCCAGCGCTGGGCTTCCGGAGGCCACCCACCCCTCCCCGCCTTTTGTCCTCTCTGTAACAGCCCCTCCCCGCCATAGTGGTTACTTAGAAAGATGAGTGTGTAGCTTCCTCCCTGTCTTCTTTTTCCTTTGCTGGTTTGATGCCGGTGCAAGACTCTTGGATAGGGGGCTTGCCAGCACCATGATCTGCCTATCCGTACTAGCTAATATTGGCCAGCCTCAGTTTAGATACTGAGGGACTGTTGGAGAACTACAAAATGTCACGGATGAGGAATGGAGGGTCGGCTAGGTGGGGTTTATCAGTGCTTATGCTTTCTCGTGTGGAGCAGAGGCCAGATGGCCAGAGTGGCCAAGCACAGTAAAATCCACCCATGGGTTGCAGCCAAGTCACTTAGCGCCTACGAGGCTAGAGACATGGCACTCATAATGTCATGTAGATGTCTGCCATAGATGATCAGCGGGAATACCTACTGGCCCCCATACCCCACCCCAGCACACACAACCCTCCATTTACCACAGCAGAGGTGAGACCCAGCTGAAACATTTAATGAAATTTAATGAAGAAAAACTTGTACAGAAATGAATGAAGAAACAAAGCCAACAGAGAGGAACTTCTAAGAGCAACTACAGCGAAGAGGTCTTGGCCCCCCTTTCCCCTGGGTCCCTGGTCCGGTTCTTTCTTCTCGAGGTCACAGGTCACGGGTGAGCACCAGCCACGCCCTCGTCCGTCCTTCTCTGCGTCTCTTGGGACTGGGCTCGGGGTCTTCTCCGGGACGGGGGGCTGCTCAGAGCAGAACACGCATCTCCACGAGAACAAGCGGCGCTTGGCCTAAGCACACTGAGAAAGCAGGGATCGAGCTCACGACAAGGATGAGAGCGAGCAGAGCGCTGGCCGGCAGTGGAGCTCACAGCACCGGGCTGAGAGGGGGCTGGCTGCCCCGGTAGGTAGGCCAGGACACCCGGCCAGGTGCACGCACAGCTGGGGACTCTGCACAGGATCCTCGGCTGGTGTGTGTGAGTGTGTGAGCGGGTGTGATCACTTGACACGTGGGTCACTATGTGGGCTACAGAGCAATGGTCTGGAGGCTTCCCGGTACAGGGGGCGGCCTGCCCCGGAAACACGTCTCCCCCTTCACTTTGGTGGCACATGTGGTCATCGTGGTCACTTGTAAGGGCTGATGGTGGTGGTCTTGGACACTTTGGGTGGTTGGGGGCCTGGGGGTGTGGTTTGGGCTGGGCGGGCTCCACCCTGGGCCCTGCTCCCCAGGTCGCCCTGGCCTGGCCTCCCCTCCCCCGCCCCCAGGACTCTGCTGCCCCAGGGTAGAGGAGGCCGCTGGGCCTCCTGAGCCTTATTTGTCCAAGGAGGACTCGGGGGGACTCATCTCCACATCCCCGTCCTCGTTTCCTGACTCCTCCGGAATGGGCTTGAGTCCCTCCCGGGGGAGAAACTCCTCGGCCTCCTCAGCCTCGGGGTGCCCTGCTTCTCCCAGGCCCTCTGCCCCACTGCAGGGACCTCCTGGGCCCACCCCAGAAGCACTGCCCACGTGGGCAGGGGTGGGGCCCCCAAGGGCTTCTGAGGGTGCTGCCTGACCTAGGCCTGTGGGGGCGGGGGCGCGGTCTGCACTGACCCCCTGCTCCTGCTCCTGCTCCTGCGCCTTGTCATCCTCTGCCCTAGCTGTGGCTCTGGCATCAGCCTGGCCACTTGTCGGGGCATCAGCCCCGTCTGCTGCCTGGGCCCTCTGGCCCCTGGAGAGACTGGCCTCCCATACCTCAGACTCCCGAACCAGCCCCAGCATCTCCAGGAAAGTCGGAGCCCTCCCAACCAATCTCAGCTTCCTCAGGGCTTCGGCCAGGGGCTCAATCAGGGTGGCCCTGGTGAGCACCTGCCGCAGGCGCAGGTGGTCCACGGAGGCTCTGGCCAGGGCCCCCTTCCCCATGGCTTTCTGCAGCAGGACCTCCAGCCGCAGCACGAAGGCCGAGAGCCGCTCGCCTGGCTGCTGCTGAGCGGTCAGGCACTTCAACCGGAGGGTGGCCTGGGACTCGGTGTCTCCGAACACCTGGGTCAGGGCCGCCAGGCAGTCCTGCGCGGTCCTGGCAGGGTTCTCCGCCAGGAGCCCGCGCACGAGCTGCAGGGCAGTCCCCCGGAGGGCTTCTGTCAGCCTCCTCCTCCTCTCCCTCTCCGAGACCCCCCGCCACAGGTGCAGCATGTCAGCGGTGTGGTCCAGCCAGGTCTCGAAGGTATCCTCCCCCGGGGACGGTGGGTCCCTCCCGGAGAACACGCCCAGGCGCTGGTACTGTGCGGTCTCCACCCAGGGCTGGACCGCCTGAGCGACGGACCGGAGCCAGCACAGCCTGCGCAGCCCCAGCCCCAGGGCGCCGGCCACGCTCTCTGCCGTCTGCCCCTGCTGCTCCAGGAAGCGGAGCACGCGACCCAGAAACTCGTCGCCCGAGCGACGGGGCACGAAGACCACGCTCCAGGGACCCCCGGTGCCCGGGATCTCCCTGGGGACCAGGGCGTAGTCGACCTCGCGGTCCAGCTCCACCAGGGCCGCGGTGGCGTTGTCCTCCTCGCGGAACACTTTGCCCAGCACGGCGAAGCGGCCCAAGGGCCACAGGGCGGCCCCCAGGGCCTCTTGGAGCTCGGCCTCCTCGCAGTCCTCTGGAATGCCCAGGACGAGCAGGCCTGCGGGCGCTGACGCCCATCCACCGGCACCAGTCTTGCAGCATCGTCACCGCCATCGCCCACGAGTGCCACCGGCGCGGGGCTCGCAGCAGGGACCCGACACGGTGCGCGGCACAGACCCGGCTGCCACTGCGTGCGCAGTGGCCTGGCGCGCGCTGGGAGCCCCGGACTCCGAGAGAAGTGCCCCAGGTGTCCGCGGCCTGTGAGGGCGAGCGGGGCGAGAGCGGGGTTAATGCCGACCCCCCTCCCCCCACACACACACAACCCCGGCCGCCCAGCACCCCTGGCGGCGACCCTGCCGCCCCCCCGGCGCGACCCCGGGCCCCCGCAGGCCCCCGGTGGCGACGCCCCACCCCCCGCGCCGATCCGCGCCGGGGCTGGCGGTCGTGCCGGGCAGCGCGGAGGGCGTCGGGTGTCCAGGGCCCAAGCTCACCCTTCGCGAGTCAGGCCCGGTGCCCCGGCGTGGGGTCCTTGGCGATCCGGTCCCGGCAGAAGGGGCTGCGCGCGGCGGCCGTGGGAGCGGGCGGGCGTCCCCTCTCCCGGGCGCGCTCACCGTCGCTGCCTGTGTCCTCCTCTCGCGGTCCCTGGGTCAGAGCTGCACGTGGGGCAGCGCGCAGGCGCCTGGTCACCGCCCCCGCGCTCTGCAGTGCGCACCCAGGGCGGCGCGCTGTGGCGGCGGAGCCTGGACCCTCCGCGTCACCCCGGAGACTGCCTGCCATCGGCGCGCTCGCGTCACGCGGCGGGGCTGTCCCGGGGATCTCGGGTGACGTCACCTGCTCCTTTGGCCGTCCCCGAGGGGGCGTCGGCACACGTGGGGTGTCCCGGGGTCTGCAAGGCTTTGCGCCCCGGGGAGACCCAGCCCCGTGCCCTGCCCCTCCCGGAACGCGCCCTCGGCAAGTCGGCGTGGCGAGTGGCCCTGAGGGGAGCCCCCGGAGGGCCGCCGGACAGGCCTGAGGTGCGCTGGTCAGCGCCGAGTTCAGGCAAGGGCTGGGGCGCCTCTGGGGCTTCTCCTCTGCTCTTCCCTCCCCTCCCCGTTCCCCCCGACACGCCCCCAGCACTCGTCTTGTCCCAAGGCTAGGCGGGGAGCACCTGGCCAGAGGGGCACCAGGAGAGATTCCGGGGAGTCGATGCCACCTGCCCACGTGTGCGCTCACACCCACCTCGCTCCGCACTGTCGTCCATCCCTCAGCTGGGGGCTGCAGGCTTCAGGCTTAGGCCGCCAAGGGTGCTGGATCGCCCAGAGCATCTAGCTGCCCTGTTGCCCGTGGCCTGCCACAAAGAGGGTGCCCTAGTGTCCAGCTGGGCCGCGTCCTTTCCCATTTTGTACACTGCACGTCCGTGTTTCTTGAGAAGCTGCTTCTCCACTTGCAAGCTAACCCCTCCGGGTTGTCGTTTTCTGTGGTTTATGGGCTGTGCGTTGTTCTGTATCCATCGGGCCCCAGGACACGAAAGTAAATAAGACATTTTTACTGGCTACAAGGGTCTCCTATTTGAGCAGAGGAGACAATATTAATATTCTTCACTGTCCTTTGGGCACTGACTGGAATAGCCCTAAACCAGAGCAAACATTCACTCCAATTACAGAAGGGTTTGAAACTTTCAAACGGAATATTGTCAAACTACCACCATGATACTGCTGTCCCCAAATCCTTCTTTCTTCATATCCGAGACATCCACAGACCTGCTTCACTGCTCCCAGCTGGCACCTCTACATGATTCTTCCCAGAGAAATTCCAGATGCCTCCTTTGCCTTGGTGATTTCAACATCTCTCCTCGAGGTCTCATAATTTTGCCACTTACTTACTGTGTGTGACTTTGGGCTGCTCACGTCTCTTCTCCTGGTCTCAATTTTTGCCTCTGTAAGGTGAATAGGTGGTTGCGCCTGGATGTGCTCCTTCAGATCAGCACGCTATCTCCTTGCCTTTTTAGGATCCTAGAAAGCAGATTTGGAAATTGGCAATCGAGCGTTTATGAGAGATGAATTCTTAGTACCCTCTGAGATGTGTAAGGAAAAAGTCATACGTGGTAGACTATCAAATCACTCCTGACAAGGTCCTGTTCCATGTGCCATGGAAAGCAAATGGTCACCTTTGGGCGAAGACAATTTTAAACAGTTTTGCAATTTCCCCACCTGATCGAGCAGAAGGAAACCCGCTAATCTGAAGCTGAGCCAATTTCCTCGCTCGTAAAAGTGACAGATTGTGAGCAGAGAGAAGTAACGGAAGGGAATTCTGTGTGGGTAAAGCCACCGAGGGAGAAGTGGTTCCAAGTCTACTCAAAGGGCTATGGGGAACAATCTAGGATCTGATTTCAGCTCTACATGAAATACGGTGCATGACCTTGAACATGTGCCTTAACCTCTCTGAGCCTCATGACTCATAAGGGTAATGTTATCACCAACCTCCCCGGGTGCTGGTGAGGGGCAATAGACAACTCCCATGAAGATCTGTAGGAAGATTGACCAGGAGAGGCCCTGAGGGTCACTACTCCCTGGACCCTCCCCGAAAACTGGCAGGCAGACGAGCAGAATGCGCCATCCAAACGTGGGGTGGAAAGGCGTGCGGACACATCTACACCACACACAGTAAAAGGCGGATATGCAGACCTGGCTGAGTAGACAAGCCCCACCTGGACAACAATGACAAACCAACCTCGTGTAGCTAGGGAGGCCTGCTCACCTGAGGATGTCCGGATGAGGTGGAGACAACAGGCAGGAGCCCCCAGGCCTCAGTCTCTTCCTCCCTCCTTCCCAAGGTGACGTCTCCATCACCTTGCATGCTAGCTAGCATGAAGACAGCAAAATTGGGGAACTGAGGAATAAATGTCCCTTATAAAGCAAACAGTGTAATAGAGAATGAAGGAGGCCACATCCACAGGGTTGGCCTTCCCCTTGCTTAGATCAGTAGTGTCAGGGTCACCCAGGAGGCAGATTCCTAGGCCCCACCACCGGAAAGTCTGATCTGCTAGGTCTGATACAGATGTGGGGATTTTTTTTTTTTTACAAAAGTGTCCGGTAATTATATACTTTCAAAAAACACATTTTGCAATACTTAACACGCAGAGAGACATAAAGAAAAGTGCCACCGATATTTCCATAGTAGTATCTGAGACAGAAACACTTGTCAATGAAGTTAAAACCCCTTTGCATACTGCTTCCAATTGCCTCCCACTCTCTGCTCCGTAGAGGGATGGATGCTCCGTTCTGTATTTGCATTTCTTTATAATTCCACTGCACATAAATATACCCTTAAACATTTGATAATATTGTATTCTCATATTTTAAACTTATATAAATTGCATCATATTCTCCACATTCACCTGCTGGATGAGTAGTCATTATGTTTATGAGCATCACCATTTTGATAGACAGAAGTCTGATTCATCAGTTTTCACTTTTGTGTAGTATCTCATCATGGGAATGTGTGCACCAAAATGTATCTATCAGTCTTCCCTTTGACAGATATTGAAGTGGCTTCCCATTTTTAGCTATCACAAACGGTGTTGCTGTAATGATGTTGATGTTCCTGCAGTGGCATTGCTAGGTCAGGGGCTATCTTCCATTTTAGGAGGCCTTGCCAGATTGTTTTCCAGGTTGCTGTACCAGTTTATACCTCCGTCAATCTCCGCATCCTCCCATAACATTTCATATTACGTGACTTAAATGTCACCAGTTCAGAGGGATGCCAATTGTTGTCTCGTTGTGCTTTTAATTTCTCTGATTATAAATGAGGTTTAATAGTGTAGCTAGGGGGCCATTTCTGATTCCCTTTTTGGGGGGGGTGGAATTCTTAATAAAGATTTTCCCCTCATTTCATAGATGGGAAGTTTCTCCCTTTTTATGCTTCATAGACGTCCTTTACGTAATCTAGATGCTTCTCCCCGTTAGGTTACCACTTGAGTGTAACCGATTACCCCAAACGTGCTTATTGGCTTCTAACAGCCACTTTATTCTGTTCACGATATTTTAAGTCAGAAAATGGGGAGTTCTTTTCTGGGTTTTCTCGTGCGGTTGCAGGTGTAAGCTGGAAATTTAATGATCTGAAGGCTCACATGGCTGACACGGAGGTACGCTTTTAGTTAGTACTCACAGCCAGGAGCACCCTAATTTTTACAGACACCCAGAATTCAATAGCTTCTCTAAATTCCCATTCTTGGGTCAATGAAGTTTTTGATACGGACTATAAGAAAGTCCTGTGGGAGAATGCGGAAATAAACAGAAATTACTCCCTTTAAGTGTTTAAGGTTGTCATGGGTTGAATTGTGTCCTCCCAAAATTCATGTGGTGAAGTCCCAAACCCCAGGACCTCAGAATGTGACCTTATTTGGAAGTAAGGTCATTCACGGCAGACATAACTATTATAAAGTTTATGCAGTCATGATTTTGTGTTATTTTAATTAGTCAACCTAACTTTTAGAGCAATTTAGGTTACAGCAAAACTGAATGAAAAGCACATATCTTTCCAATGGACCTCATGCCCCGCACACTCATAATCTCCCACACTGCTGACATCCCACACCAGAGTGGTAATGCTTGTTACAATTAGTCAGTGAACCTGTGCTAACATATCATTATCACCCAACGTCCATAGATTGCATTGGATCTACAACAGATCAAGTTGGGAAGGACTGGCACCTTGACAATATTGAGTCTTCCTAAATTTTCGTATTATTTGCATGTTTTGGATAAATTTCCTACTTAATGGGGAGGAGCACATAACCTGTAAAATTGCAGTGCTGGGAACTGGGGCCTGGATTGATGCTTTGAGTGGAGCTCCTGTTGAAAAAATATATAAACATAATGATGTCGCAAGGAGAAGTAGTAGAAAATGAGAATAAGCAAAGGACTGCTTGTTTCTAGGTGGGAGGAAGATGGTGATAGCATCACGGGCAAAGAGCACACAGGCTCATTCAGACACTTGGGCCCTCGTGAAAAACACAAATTAGAGATTTTACATAACTCCCATGTGCCACTGTGTTTCCTACAATTTTTAAGATTACCTTTGTTGTATGGTGAGCTTTGGACTTTGGGGACCCTTGGTGCTTGTCCTGGGAGAAAGTAGGTTTTTCCTTCTTTCAGGCTGGCTTGTGTTGTGCCATGGACTTGATTTGGCCAGTTAAGGTCACTATACTTGCCACTCTGCAGTACACGGTAGTTCAACTGACACTGCTAAGGATGACGCAGGAAGTACAGCGATGTTTTAGACTAAAGGGTGTTGTCTAACCTGCTTTTGTGATGGTGAAGAAGGATTGATCTGCAGAGACAAAAGATCAGTGCTACCCACTTGAAATCGATAATATTTAAGCCTGAATTTGCATCAGCTGGTGTGTCCTCATCTTGGCCGATAGATCATGTAGCTAATCACTATACTAGAAACCTCAATCAGCTCATAAGGAGATGAGACTTTTTTCCATGCCTACCTGGTGAAATAGAAATAACAAATACGAATAATAAAATGGCAGTAACAGTGCACCTATCGGTAGTCGCTTTAAATGGAAACAGATTAAATGCTCCAATCGTAAGACATAGGGTAACCAAATGGATAAGAAAACAAGACCGATGCATAAGCTGTCTACAAGACACGCAGTTCAGATCAAACAACACTCACAGACTGAAAGTAAAGGGATGAAAAGATATTTCACGCAAATGGAAATAAAATAAAAAATAAAAAAAAAGCCAGGGTAGCAATATCAGATAAAATAGACTTTAAAACAAAGACTATAATAAGAGATAAAAGGGACATTACATAATAAGAAAGGGACTGATAAATCAAGAGGACAGGACTCTAGGAAACACAGAGCACCCAAAATAGGAGCACCTACATATATAAAGCAATTATTGACTGACATAAAAGGAGAGATCAATAGTAGTACACTCATAGTAGGAGACATTAACACCCCGTTGACACCAATGGACAGGTCTTCCAGGCAGAGAATCAACAAGGAAACAATGAGCCTAAAAGACACACTAGACCAGATGGATTCAGATAGATATTTTCAGAACATTTCACCCCAAAGCAACAAAATATACATTCTTCTCCAGTGCACACGGAACATTTTCTAGGATAGACCACATGTTAGGACACAAACCAAGTCTCAGTAAAGTTAAGAAGTCTGACATCATACCAACCATCTTCTCTGATCACAACGGTGTGAAAATAGCTATCAACTACAAGAAAAAGACACCGGAAAATACACAAACACATGGAAGCTAAGTAACATGCTACTAAACCGTGAATGGGTTATTAATGAGATCAAGGATGAAATCCAGAGACCTAGAGGCAAATGAAAATGAAAACACGACACGACTCAAAATCTATGGGACACAATGAAAGCAGTCCTAAGAGGGAAATTCATAGCAATACAGGCCTACCTCAAGAAACAAGGAAAAGCTCAAATAAACAATCTAATCTTATAATCAAAAGAACTAGAAAAAGAACAGCAAACAAAGCCCAAAGGGAATAAATAGAAGGAAGGAAATAATACAGATCAGAGTGGAAATAAATGAAACAGAGTCTAGAAAAGCAATACAAAAGATTAATGAAAGCAAGAGCTAGTTCTTTGAAAGGATAAACAAAGTGGACAGACGCTTAGCCAGCCTCGACCAGGAAAAAAGAGCGAGGACTCAAATAAATAAAAACAGAAATGAAACAGGAGAAATAACCACAGACTCCACAGAAATACAAAGGATCACAAGAAAATACTACGAGCAATTATACGCCAACAGATTGGACAATCTGGAGGAAACGGACACATTCCTAGAAACATACAATCTCCCAAGACTGAGTCAAGAAGAATCAGAACATCTGAATTGACCGATTACCACCAATGAAGCAGAATCAGTAATCAAAAACCTCCCCAAAAAACAAAAGTCCTGGACCAGATGGCTTCACAGGCAAATTTTACCAAACATTCAAAGAAGAAGGTTCACCTACTCTTCTCAAACTATTCTGAAAGATTCAAGTAGAGGGAAGGCTCCCTAACTCCTTTTATAGGCCATGATTACCTTGATTCCAAAACCAGGCTAAGACATTACGAGAGAGAGAGAGAGAGAGAGAGAGAGAGAGAGAGAGAGAGAAGAAAACTATAGGCCGATATCTCTTAAGAACATTGATACAAAAATCCTCAACAAAATTTTAGGAAACCAAATTCAACAATACATTCAAAATATCATACACCATGATCAAGTTGGATTTATTCCTGGGATGCAAGGTTGATTCGATATCCACAAATCCATTAAGGGGATACACCACGTTAACAAATCGAAAGATAAAAACCTTATGATCATACCACTAAATGCAGAAAAAGCGTTCTGCAAAATCCAGCATCCATTTATGATAAAACCTCTCGGCAAAGTGGGAGTAGAGGGAACATACCTCAACATAATAAAGGCCATATATGACAGACCTACAGCTAACATCATACTCAATGGGGAAAGGCTAAAAGTATTTTCCTCAAGATCAGGAACAAGACAAAGATGTCCGCTTTCACCGCTCCTCTTCAACATTGTATTTAAAGTCTTAGCCGCAGTAATAAGATATAAAAGAGAAATAAAAGGCATCCAAATTGGAAAAGAAGAAGTAAAACTCTCGTTATTTGCCGATGACATGATACTGTACATAGAGAACCCTAAAGATTCCACCAAAAAGCTGTTAGATGTGATCAATGAATTCCATAAAGTAACAGGGCACAAAATACATATGAAGAAGTCAGCGACATTTTTATACCCCAGTGATGAACTTTCAAAGAGAAATTAAGAAAACTATCCCATGTACCATTGTGTCAAAAACTATAAAGTACTTGGCAATCAAATTAACCGGGAAGGTAGAAGACCTGTTTTCAGAAAATTGTAGGTCATTGAAAAAAGGAACTGAAGAAGACACAAATAAATGGAAGCATATACCGTGTTCATGGGTAGGAAGAATCGACATTGTTAAAATGGCCATACGACCCAAAGCAATCTATGGATTCAATGCAATCCCTATCAAAATACCAATGGCATTTTTCAGAGAGCCAGAACCAATAATCCTAAAATTTATATGGAGCCATATAATACGGCAATATTGAGAAAGAAGAACAAAGTTGGAGGGATCACACTACCTGATATCAAATTATACTACAAGGCTACTGTAATCAAGACAGCATGGGACTGACATAAAAACAGATACAGTGATCAATGGAACAGAATAGAGAGCCCAGAAATAAATCCACGCCTACACACTCACTTAATATATGACAAAGGAGGTAAGAATATACAATGGGGTAAAGACAGTCTCTTCAATACATGGTGTTGGGAAGATTGGACAGATACATATGAAAAAAAGAAACTGGACCGACCACCTTCTTACACCGTATACAGGAATAGACTGAAAATAGATTAAAGACTTCAATGTAAAACCCAAAACCATAAAACTTCTAGAAGAAGACGTAGGCAGTAAAGTCTCTGATATAACTAACAGGAATTTTTTTTTCATGTATATCTCCTCAGGCAAGGGCAACAAAAGAAAAAATAAACAAATGGGACCACATCAAACTAAAAAGTTGTTGTACAGCAAAGAAAACCAGCAACGGCAACGACAACAACAAAAAAAAGGCAAATGACTGACTGGGAGAAGATATTCGCGAACGATACATCTGATAAGGGGTTAATATCCAAAATATATAAAGAATGCATACAACTCAAAGACAACAACAACAACAACAACAAAAGAAAACATCCAATTTAAAAATGGGCAGAAGACCTGAACAGATACTTCTCCAAAGAGAAAATGCTAATGCCTAGCAGACATATGAAAAGCTGCTCAAGATCGCTGACCATCAGAGAAATGCAAATTAAAACCATAATGAGCTATCACCTCACACCGGCCAGGATGGCTATCAAAAATAAATCAAAAAGCAGCAAGTGTTGGCGAGGATGCAGAGAAAAGGGAACCCTCACACATTGTTGGTGGGATTGCAAATTGGTACAGCTGCTATGGAAAACACTTTGGCGGTTTCTCAAAAAATTAAAAATCGATCTACCTTTTGACCCAGCAATTGCACTTCTGGGTATTTATCCAATGAAAGTCAAAATAATAATTCATAAAGATCTATGCACTCCCATATTCACGGTGGCACAATGTACAATAGCCAAGATATGGAAGCAGCCTCAATGCCCATCAGTGGTTCATATGTACAATGGAATATTACTCAGCCAATAAAAAAATGAAATCCTACCATTTGCAATGACATAGGTGGACCTAGAGGGTATTACGCTGAGTGAAATAAGTCAGACAGAGAAAGAGAAATACCATATGATTTCACTTATATGTGGTATCTAAGGAACAAAAAGAACAAACAAATCAAAAACGGACTCACAAATATAGTGGACAGAGAGGAGGGGGTTGGGAGTCTGGGAGAATGGGATGAAGGGTTTAGAAAGTAGAAATTGCTAGTCGATGGTCACTGGAATGGGGAGCACAGCAGAGGGAATGCAGTTAGCATTAAGATGTTGGCTAGGTGGAGGGCCAGGGGAAGGAAGGACAAATTAGGCGATGATTTTAGAAACTAGATAGATGTCTAACCGATGTGCTGTATACTTGGAACTAATTTAAATTAAAAAAAAATGTTCCTACGAACAAAAATAAATAAATAAAAAGACTTCACTTTGCACACGTGTCTGTTAATTTTGCTAATTATGCGTTGAGCTTCTGTGGCCACACAGCCTAGACAGCTTCCAGGTCCTGCACTGATTAGTCAAAGAGCTAAAATCTTAAATGCACCAGCACTATTAGCTGCCAGTCCTCTGCAGTTGCAGCTTCAGAGCCCTATCTCTGCATGGGATACAATGTCAAATCAGGAAGTCTCCCCTTGGTTGACAGGAAGGCCAGAAACTTTTTAGTAGCAGTGTCTTTGTTACAAATAAGAACTGACTAGGGACATATCTAGTTAACCTGGAGAATACGAGGGACTGATATGCAAAGGAAGTGACGGGAATCCTTGAAATTTTACAATTGCGTTGCCCATAATAAGAAAAAAACAGATCCAATAGAAGGGCTGATGACACTGTTGATGACTCAATTCGAAAGCTTAAAGTTAACATTGAGTAACTCTCTCAGGAAGACATAAAGGTGGAAACGGTGAGGGAAAGAGCACTAAGAGGAGTTCCCAAAAGTGAAACAGAAGAAAAAGGAACACAACTTCTTGCCTCTGGATACTGAGAGCTTCCTGTCCTGGGGCTACCCGCCCCTCCCCCACACCTCCCCAGCCACATACTCCCATCAGATCTCATCTTCTTCCCTGTGTGTTCTCCAGCGGGAAAAGGTTGTTTCAGAGCACTATAACCTGGCCGAATCCACGGCCATCCAGAACTGTCTAGGAAGCTTGGGATATCTGGTGGAGCTGTGATCCAGCACGTTTGGACGGTGCGTGTGCTACACACACTTCTTCCTCACAGGAATCTGGAAGAAGCCCCTTCTGTTTCCCAGCGTCCTTTGGGGACAGAACATTCAGAACCGGCTCGTGCTGGTCCGCCAAAAGCACAGTGGCCCTTCCCCATCGCTGGGTTCAGAGGTCGCAATTTCTGAACCACAGTCCTTTGCTGGTGGGAGGTCCCAGGATGGGTACAACCCTGGAGCGTAGCCTGGGTTCGATGTGAGCCTAACAGTTAAAACCTACATACGCTGCCTACAAGAGACTCACTTCAGATTACAAGACACACACAGACTGAAGGGAAGGGGATGGAAAAAGATATTGCCTTGATGGACCTAGAGGGTATTGTGCTGAATGAAATAAGTCGGATAGAGACAAAATTCACATGATTCCATTTCTCACTTTTCCGGTTCCAGCGGCCAGCCTCAGGGAGAATTCCGTGGCTTTTACCTTTAGCTTGCTCCAGGTCCAAATTACAATGATCAGCTTCTGCTACTTAAAGCATAACCCCTTGGGTCTTTATATACCTTGTAATTTTGCAACTTCATTGCCCCTTCCTTATCCAGAGTTCAGTAAAATAACAGAATTGGGGACTCTGCCTGAGAGTGTCTGTGAGAGTTCCGCTCTGCTGGGAGTGAGGTGCTGAAGGTGACTCCTGTCCCTTGTGCCCTGGCTAGCCTAATGGGTTCTGGGGCAGTGCTCTCTTGGGCCCTGAGGGCAGCGTGGAAGTTGTGCCTCTCTGGAGACCTCTGCCTTTCTGACTGAGGGTCAGGCTTCCTCAGTAGGATGGACTCTGCCCCTCCTTTTGTGCCACCTGGCCTAGACATGCAGGGGGGCCGTACTGCCTCAGCTCAAAACACGGCTCCAGTCCTTCTGGGTCTCTCCATCCAGCTCCTGTCTTGTCACAAGTCTGGAGCCATGTGAACAACCTCTCCACCAGTTAGATGGCAGGCAAGTTCCTTCGGAGTCACACCTCCAAATGTTGTTGGCTTCACTCCTCTTTCCTTGCCTGGCATCTGAGCAGACATCCTCTTCTGCGTTCTGCTTTTCCCGTTCAAGCTTTACTGCTCAAGGTTCCTCTGATTATCCAGCTTGCTCATGCTCCTGGTTGAATCGCAGCCCTAGTTTATTTGTCTAGGATCTTATGGAGGGGTATTCAGGCTGTTCCCATTCTTTGGCTGTTACAGACACTGCTGCCATCAGCACCCCATGCATACCTGTCTGAGCCATAGCAAGCTCTGGCACATACACCAAGAAGTGGTTTTCCTAAGACTTGGGCTGTGCCCATTGCCGCCACGAGCAGGCATTGCTAATCCGTTATCTCCCATGAGTGGCTGAACCTATGTTCACTGTCACTAGCAGTATGGGAGTCGTCATGTGCCTACATATGCTGCCTACAAGAGACTCACTTCAGATTTCAAGAAACACACAGACTGAAAGGAAGGGGATGGAAAAAGATATTGCCTTGATGGACCTAGAAGGTATTGTGCTGAATGAAATAAGTCGGAAAAAGACAAAAATCACATGATTTCATGTACACATGGAATCTAAAGAACAAAATAAACAACAACAAAAGCGGAAATAAACTCATAGGTACAGAAAATATTTTGAAGGCTACTAAATGGGAGGGGAATTGGGGGAACAGCAAACAAAGCAAAGGGTTTAAGAGATACAAATAGTTAATTGCAGAATAGACATGGAGATGTAGAGTGTAGCATGGGGTAGATGGTTAATAGTGTTGTAGTAAATATGCAAGGGGGAAGAGGGATACTAGATTTAGTGGGGTGTTCACTGCGAGTTATGTGGATCTCTGATCACAGTATGCTATACAACTGAAACTAGTATATTATCATATGCCAACTATAATTGAAGAAAAACTCATTGAATTGTACAATGTAAATACAAGCAACTAATTGTCTATTATATTTTAATAAATCTGGAAAAAAAAACTCATCCTTGCTCCTGCCTGCTTGTAAAGGTGTTTCAAACACTAAAGACAGTTTGATATACTAGGCAGGTAATTTCAATAAATGTTTAGAAGTATTTGATTAGTTTTGTAGCCAATGTTTAAAGGTTTGGAGAAAGTTACTTTGTTAAATCCATAAGTAGCAAGAGAGCATTCAGAAGAATATTGGCCATTTGCCTTTTTGAAATTGCTATTATTAATTGGTGGTTTTCTACTTCATAGGATAGATAAAAAGGCATTAAATGAAGTAGAAATATCAGTCAGTATTTTTCTCTACACTGTCCCCACTTTCCCTGAGTGTTACACACAGTCATCGTTGATTTCTAAGGTGGTCAAGGGAATCTTGACCTCTAAGCAGTCTCTGTCTCCATTTATCTATCATCCTTCCATGCACAACCATTCCATGTCCCCTGGATTTCTTGTGTACCACTGTGATGGCAAATGTATTCCAGCACCAACGTTCAACTAGAGCACCATTAATTTAAGAGTTCATTAATATGGTCCCTGGCATCATTGGCCTCTGACCAAGCCTTTCCCCTGCAGCAATTCTTAAAAAGCCAAGAGTCCTATAACTCTGTTCACTGTTTTCCCCCTTTGTCTAGCTTACAAACCACTTGTGGGAAAGCAAACATTGATCTAAGCCCTTAGCTTCCCCTTCAAGTTCTCTTTCCACTTCTTAGTTACAGGGAGATCTGCAAGGTTCAAATCTTTGTTCCTATTTCTCCAGGCTCCTCCTCATGGAGCCTGTGGATGCAGGTATGTTGGTGTTACCTTTCCATGACTCATCAGTCTTCTGTGACCAACTGATCTTTAGCTTTGGTACACTAGGCATGTATGGAACATGTGGCTACACTTCAACAGTTAGATTTGGTCCTGTATGAGTTTTCTATGGCTGCTATAACAAATTACCACAACCTTGGTGGTATAAAGCAACATAAATTTATTCCATCACAGTTTCAGAGACCAGAAGATCAAAGTTAGTATCACTGGTATGAATCAAGTTTGGCAGGGTTGAGCTTCCTCTGGAGGCTCTAGAGGTGACTCCTATCTAACCCCTTTCAGCTTCTGTTGGCTACCAGCATTCTTTGGCTACATCCTTATCACCCTAGTCTTCAAGGTCAGAATTTTCCAGTCTCTCTCTGTTCTTTCTTAACATTGCTTTCTCCTCCTCTGCATCTGTGTACGTGCCTCTGTGATCTTCTTTGCCGCTCTCATAAAGATAGTTGTGGTTCAAGGCCTGTCCAGAAAGCCTAGGATGATCTCCCTATTTCAATATTCTTAACTTAATCTTATCTGCAAATTCCTTTTTGCCCAAACAAGTCCCTATTTTCAGTTTCCATGCATTAGAACCTGTTATCTTCACAGGCCTTTATCTAGCCGAATACAAGACCCAGTTTATGCCCCTGGCCTAGTCCAACCCACTGGGCCCACCCCTCTTTTCCACTTACATCTCCTGTTGGAAACTTTCTGCAGATAATTGTCTAATAAACCCACACAATAAAACAAAGTCTTGGCTTTCTGATTTAAAAATTACTCTTGCCCTTTATATACTTCCCCAACCTAGGAGCTAATAGCTCCTAGCTCCAGCTTGGGAGAGAAACGGTGATTCTTACATCTGTCAGTCACTGACAGTCCCTCATAGGAACAGGCTTAGGTTTTTAACATGCTTCTCTCTTATATTAATATAGTTTATGTCACATGATGTAATCTCAGTATCATAACATACCATTTTTGACATAATTTATGCAGGAGTGAGGATGGAAAGGAAGACAGAACATGAAAGGGACACAGAGTCACACTCTGTCATCTTTACCTCTTTATGTAATATTCTAAAGTTTGTATAGGTACATGTCAAATGATAATAGTATTTACCTTTGAGAAAGAGAGCGAGGTTCAAGAAGGGATCAAAGAGGGACTTTTTTTCTCAATATTATCATTTAATGTTGTAAACATTAAATAAATGTTTGTCTAAGTAAAAATAAATAAATGTATATAATATACCATTCAAGAGGGAAAACAAGACACCAAACAATGCTTACAGAATGATTTCAGTTAAATAAAATAAAACCAAATTATCTATGTATGTGTTTATATGTATAAGTGTTAAAGGAATAGGCAAAGTTCTGAAAAGATGCTCACAGAGAGACTGACAGTGTTCACCTATGTGGCAGGAAGGGGACAGAGATGAGGGTGTGATGTTCAACATTTCTTCTATATACCTCCTGTTATTTGAATTCCTTACCATGAAAATCTATCCAGGTAGTATGGTGGTTAATTGTATGTGTCAACTTGGCTAGGTTATAGTGCCAGTTGCTTGGTCAAACATCTAACTAGATGTTGTTGTGAAAGTAGTTTTAGATGTGATTACCATTTAAACCAGTGGACTTTGAGTAAAGCAGATTAGTCTCCATAGTCTAATGGAGACTAATAGTTCACCCTTCAGAGTAGGCCACATCTGAACAGTTGAAGGCCTTAAAAGACTGAGGTCCTGCAAAGAGAAAGGAATTCTGCCTTCAGATTGTGTTTGAACTTGAGCTGCAACATTAACTCTTCCCTGCACCTCGAGCATGCCTGCCAGCCCTGCAGAATTAACACTTGTTAGCCCCTGCTCCACAGTCATGTATACATGTCTCCTATTGGTTCTGTTTATCTGGAGAACCCTGACTGATACAGGGAGCAACAGAGATGAGAATATAGAAAGTAATTTACTTCTCCATTCAGGACTCTTCTGCTTCAAAGACATGCTCTGGAGCTGAAAAGACGTGGCTTGGAATTCCAGTTTCACCACTTTTGTGTCCTTGACCAATTAAACTTTATAGATGTCTGCTTACTTATTGGTATACACAAGAGAAATAATGGAAATAATCATTTGCATTACTGTGAAAAATCAAATGATACAGAGACTGGTACATTGAGCATTATCACAACTCAGCAAATTCCATTCATTGTTATTAATAATGTTTTTTCATTTTATGCTAAGAAAGCACTGGGAAGCAATTTGAAGGGTTTTGAGCAGGAAGTAACATAATCTGGTCTGTTGGAAAAAAAGAATTCTGGCAGCTATGTGGGGAATGCATAAGAGGGCAGCAAAGTAGATAAAAAAATCAATTTAGAAAGCTATTGTACCAACATAGGGGAGATTTGATAATTTGGAATGGTATGGTGGTAGAAGAGATGAAGAGATGAAGATAAGTGGTAAGATTTGAGAAACATTTAAGGGTTCAAAATTTTATTGCTTTGACTTCTGCTTATGGTATAAAAGGGTAGCTTTTGACAGGCCAAATCTCATTAAAATATGACACACATTCCCACCACAAAAAAAGAAGTGACAATTATGCGACATGATGGAGGTGTTAGCTACTGCTGAGGTGGTCATTATATTGCAATATATAAATCTATTGATTCAACACTTTGTACACCTTAAACTTACACAATGTTATATGTCAGTTATATCTCAACTTAAATGAATTTTAAAAAATAATGTAAGAGAGGGACATGAGAGTGGACTAGGACTGAATGTAAATGAGGATGGCGCAGGGGGCTCTGTACCTGAAGCTTACCTGCATGGTGGATGCATGGCTGTTTGGTTTTCTATTGTTCCTTAAACTGTTAATATACATGATACATTATCTTTCTTTTGTATATGCTATATTTAACAATAAAAACATTATTAAATAGTAAAAACAAAAAAAATGACAAAAAATCAGTTTAAAGTTGTTGTAATGCTACTGAAGTGATCAGGACTTAAGGGTCAGGAGAAAGAAAAGTCATGAAAAGGTGAAGTGACATTTTTCAGCTTTTTTTACCCTGGGGGAATTTTCCAATTCCGGGCACAGGTCAGGAGGCCGAGAATCCAGGCTCCACCCAGGTAAAAAGCCACAACTGGGGACCAACAGAGCTTTTAGTGGTCACACAGTGCTGGAGGGACAAAAATGGAAGTTTGAGAAGCCACGATTGCACTGAAAGGGGGTGACATGAAAGACTGAGTCTGTCACAATGCTGGCTCCCCCCATCCCAAGACCTATATGAATTCCAAATTAGTGTGCAGTAATAAACGAAGGAGATAAGCAGAAAGCTTTTCTAAGACAGAAGTCTCATGTCAAGAAAAAGAAATAAAATGAATTCATTATTAGAAAAGAAGTAAAACTATGTTTATCTGCAAACAGCACTTTTTATGTAGAAAAGCTTATGGAATCTACAAAAAAAAAGCTATTAAAAGTAATATATGAGTTTAGCAAAGTTGTGGGATACCAGGAAGGAAGGACTGCAAAGGAATATGAGAAAGTTTTGTAGGGATGGAGTTGTTTATTGTCTTGGTTGTAATGATGGCTTCATGGATGTATGCAAATATCGACATTATCAAACTGTACATTCTAAATATGTACATGTTAATTACACCTGAATAAAGTCACTTATATAAAAAGCAAAAAGGAGAGAAGGAGAGGTCTGACAGTTTAAGAGAAACAGAGGAGTCAGTGTCTGATGGCCCCAAAGAGGTTGGGAAATGATCACAGTGGGGAGTCTGTGGTCAGAGTGGCATACTTGAATCACTGATTTTAGAGGAGGGGCAGTTACAGGAGATGACAAAGCCTGGGGCTGAAGTAGGGGTTACTTTTGTGTCCATTACGTGTCCTGTTCTTTTTGCCCAAGCATGACCTCCCTCACTCTGCCTGGCCAACTCCTACCCATCCTTCAGATCCCAGCATTCATGTCCCTTTGCTGATAACACCTCATGTGGTGCCCCCACCCCCATCTAACTTAGGTTCTTCCTAACACACTCTTGTAGCACTCTATATACTCCGCCTTCCTAAATACAACACAGTGATTACACATCACTGTGTCCCTTCCAGTATAGAAGGGACACAAATGTAGCCAACAGGGGAGAATGATGCCATACAGGGCTCACAACATTAGTCTCTTTTTCTCGCAGATTGGACATTAAGAACCAGCAGTAGCAATATAGGATTCCATGCTGTCGGGCCTATGAGCAGTCTCTCTCCTACTGTGGCCATTCTCATTCATGTGCTCTTTGTGTCAGTCCTGGAATGGCTAATGATGAAGGGTGCCTATCTGGTATGTGACATAAGTCTTTTGCCTTCAGGCTCACTCTATATGTGCATCATAGGCCTCTACTCTGATCTCCTTGTCTTCTAGTCCTTTTCTTTCTAGGCTTTCAGCTAGGACATTGGCCACTGCTCTGGACATATATATTTTCACCTTAGGCCACTTTTTCTCTACAGAAAGGGTAATGAAGTACACCTTTTGTAGTTCCCTCTCTGTTGTATTTCAAGGACATCCCTGGGTGTGGCTGGAATGCGGCTGCCATCCATTTTCAACTTGTACTCAAATACCAAGCTGATCCATCCAGAAGCCAAGTGTAAACCTTTTACTTCTCCTTCACCTGGCCACATGGGATCATGTGGCCATAGGGGTGGGCTGAGGAAGAGGCTAGAGTGTAACTGTAAAGGGTACCTCAGGGTCTGAGGTACTGCTCACAGAGCTTACTCACACATCTGTCCCTACACAGACTATATTCTAGACATATCATTTCCATCCTACAGTAAATTTCTGGTAGGCTATCTCAATTTGACTTGATGAGTGGGACAGGACTCAGCTCATAATGGGAAATTCCAGATACAGTCACTTGGTGTCCCATAGTCAATCAGTCTGTCTCTACTAGGGCCCAGAAGCACACCAGAAGCTGTTTTTATAAAGGCAAAGAGTACTCTTAATACACCCCTGCCCCCAGAATCCCAGGGGCAATTCTTCTACAGGGGCTGGCCTTGGAATCTACGCTGCATCCTTGCCCATGACTGATACCTCTAACACTGTATGGTCTGTTAGATGAGATGCCCCAAGGAGATGCTTGTACTTTAGCCTGAACCTGTTGTAGATTCCTCTCCTGCATCTCATCTCTCTCTAAGCTCTCAGCATTATGTGTCACTGATATATGGACAGAAACAATAATCTTGGTGGTGGAATGTTTTATCCCCAGAACCCAATGAGGCTTATCAAGTGCACTACTTCCTTCTTTGTGTTGGAAGACTCAAGATGCACTAATACGTTGGTTATTTTGGAGGGGGAATCCTTCCATATACCTATTAGGCTCCTAAAAACTTTGTTGAATGGCACTTTCATGAATTTTCAGTATTTATCTCCCACCCTCTGGTGCACAAGTGTCTTACAGACACCTCTTTCTCTTCCTGTCCAGTCAAGTACGATGATGTCAGTGTAATGAATCTGAGTGATATTCTGTGGGGCTGTCTACAAGATACACATTTCTCTGTATTGTATTATGAGATGGAACAGGTATAATATAGGGCAGAAGAGTTAACACAGTCGTGAAACAAATTGTAAATAAATATTTTTATCTGTCCACAGGATTGTGAATTATTTCTTATGCTCTTTTTTTCTTTAAGGTTGGAGTAGAAAGGAATGTATTTATCAAATTAATGGCCACATACCATCAGCTTGTGCAATGATACCACAACCAGCACAGAGCATCCATATCTGAAATTACTACCTGGTGAAGCCTTGGATAGTATACAGTCATTTTGCAAAATTCAACCAGTTCCTGCAGCAAACAGACTGGCAAAGTAAGTGGAGATATGATGGGGACCACCACTCTTACATCCTTTAGATTTTTAAGAGTGGCTATAATCTTTGCCATGTCTGCTGGGATATTGTTTGTAATTTACTCTTGGCTGGGGAGAGGAGTGCAATTTCATAGACTTCTACGTGACTTTCACAGATGTTATGGTTGCCTGAGAGACACACCCTGAAGACAAAAAAAATGGGCCACATAATAAACCTGATAAGCTCAGGAGAGGCCCGCATAGCAGGAACTGAAAGTAACCACATACGATGTTCTGAACATAAAAATTCCTAACTAAAAACAGGTTATGGGATATAGTCACGTCCTAGGCCTGTAGCTGCCCTGACAAAGGTCAATCTTTACCTTTGAAATTATCTACTGTCTTTCTTCATCTAAGATAACATACCTTTCAAATATCAGAGTCATTTTCTTTTCCGAACCCCTCAAGGCACAACCTCCACACCAGAGCATGAGGCTCCATTCTTATCTTGTCCACATACCATCTCTGTGCGCTGTTAACATTAACTATTCACGTACCCACCGATGTATTCTGTTTTATTCTTTATCCAACCCAGAGATTTCTTCACTTTGCTCTCTCTCACCACCTGAATCTATTATCAATGGATGTCATGTAACCCTCCTTATGTCTCCTCCTTTGATTCTAAGGTATAAAATAAGCTGCAAAACTGCCATTCTCTGGAGCAGTTTCTCAATCTGTTGAGATTTTGCTTTCTGATAATTGTCATCAGATTGGCTCAAATAAACTTTTCTTCTTTTCTAAAAAAATTTTTTTTAATTATCAAATGAACTCTTATAAAACCTTTTCTTAAGCTGGATGTTCTTTTGTTGACAACCCCCATCTAAAATTTGTTTTGGATGTTGAGACTGATAACACAAAGAGGGCAAGAAAAGTTTTACTTACACAAGTGAGGTTCTGCGGAGAGCAGGACGGGCCTCTCAAGCAGTTTTGAAATGGCTCGTGAAAGCAAAAGAAAGAACGTGGCCTGGGATTTCACTGTGGTTAGAAAGTGGGACCGAGGTGAGGATTCTCCATGTGTGGAGGGGCATGTATGGTTCAAATCTCCCTCCAGTGCAAGCAGGAAGTGCACAGGCTTTATTACCATGTTGTCCAGATATGGGGCACAATGGGAAGGGAGAAGGCTAGCACAAAATGAAAGGTCACTTTCTAGGTTAAATATGGGCTGAGGGCAATGTTCCTTCCTGCCTGCTGGTGCTCTGGGAAATGGAGGCTTTTAAGACTTGAAAGTTAAACTTCAAATGATCTACGCTGCACCTGGCTTCATGCCAGTGAGAGTTCTTTTGCTAAAAAATAAAAATTAAATGAGGCTGAACAAAAGAACCTGCTTATGGAAAGGGAGATGACATCAGGCCCTCTCAGCTATGTGGACAAAAAACAGGGGTTCTGTGGAAAATGGCCTCACAGTATGATCTTATCATAAATTCTGAACTGAGCAGGTCATAGTGGGTAGGCAAGCCCCAGGCATAATATAATTTCTTTAGTAAAAGAATTATCTTTGCCTTAAACAAGCCCTGTCCACTGTTTCTGTGCTTTTAGGCTAATGCTTCTTTGGAATGCCTCTTTTCAGTCCCCTCAGAAGCAACATGACCCTCAAGAGAGGAGAGAATCTCCTTAATTATTTTATAATGCGATTCCCACTTTGCTCTCTATCACCTTTGTGTAATCTTCCTTAGTTTCCTCCTTAATCTCAAATGCATAAAAGAAACTAAAAAACTATTATTCTCCAGCACATTTGAGATCTTGCTCCCCTTGCATATGTTGTCAGTAAAAACTCTGCAGGTTTGGATGTTTCTTACATCAACGACTGCTTGATACCAGTGTCAACAGAGAAACTACTTGCTTTAGGGTCAAAGGACCAGGAAAATACCATTGAGATGGAGACAACCAGAAGGTCACAACCATGATGTTACCCAAAGTATAACAGTTGACCTTTAGTTAAATGATATAGAGAGTCTGTCCGGCATGAATAGTAATGTGATATTTCTAAATAGAATAGAAGGGTTGGAGTACCATCACAAGCATCAGGGAAGGAAGAGGGGACATAATAGGACAGTTTAGGAGACACTTGGCGAATTGTCGAATCTCAGCCCACCCCCACCCATGATGTTTGCACAGACCCTAAGAGCAAAATGCCCACCAGGCTCACCAAGGCCTTGGGGGCAGGAATTACCCACACACTAGAAGCTGTATATAGTATACTGGGAGGACCATCCCAGACTTTAAAAATCAAGCATTACAACTCTGTGACAAGGGCAATCTCCTCATTTCTTTTGAACTCAGTTTCTACTATTGAACAAGGAAATACTTTATAATCTGTGGAGCTGGGGAAAGTAGACCTCCACTACCCTGGAGGATCTCCCTGTCCACCCTTATCACCCTTCCCCACCGAAACTCTTGGGAACTGAGCCTCTCCCCATGGAGCCCAGAGCATGCAGGACTGCCCCAGGGTCCTGCGTGAGTGGATGATCCAGCTGCCCCTCCCCACGTGTCCACATTCCCTGCCCTCAGATAGCTGTAAAGACCACTGTCCAGTGTCCAGGGACGATCCACACCAGGGGACCTTGCCAAACAGGATCGGGCCACAGGAGCCTCTTTCGGCTCCTTGCGGGGTACCCAGCGCCCTCCCTCCTGCTTCTGTCTGGACTGTGGCGATGGTTCACACATGGTCAGAGGGACGTGCTTCAACCCCAAGGCCAGATGGACACCGGGTATGGGGAGCCAGCGGGGGAAGGGCAACAGGACCCCTGGGCGGGCCCAGAAGTGCGACTGGACGCGTCTGTGATCCTCGCGCGCCCTCTGGCGGCTGTCTTAGGCACCGCTTCAAGAGAAGCGCCCCCAAGGCGCATCTTGACCAGGACAGCCATTTCGCTTTGTATGCGGGGTCACGTTTCCCGAAAGGCACCGTGACCCGAGCTCGCGGTTGCAAGAAATGGCGGCCCGCGCAGGCGCACACATGAGCCAGGCGCAGGAACACGCAGCCATGTTTCTTCTTGCTTCCCGGACTCCTGGAAGACTTGGGTTCTCTCTGCATCCATCCTTTTTTCTTCCTAATCCAGAATCTCCTGGCTTTGCACAGAGATCGTGAAAGCTCTGGCACAGTAGTTCTAGACACCGAATAGATGTGAGAATAAATTGGGGAGCTACTGAAAAGACACCTGTGCTGGAGCGTCAACCCAGCACTCCATCCTCCCTGCTGTTGCTTGTTCTCCTTTCAAGATCTTACCCAATTGTTTTGGGAGTTTTTGATGTATGCCCTGGAAAAGCAACAAGCCCCTCAGTCCAACCACTAGATCCCTATAGTCTGGCACCATCCAGTTTACTCAACCCAGTTCCTTTACCTGGGTTCACAAGCCATTGTTCCCTGGGGAGGGGGTGACCACCTTTTGTAATTTAAACACCCCACAGCCCCTCTTGGACCTTTCCCTCAACACAATCCAATGTTGACTGAGAGTCCCAGGCCACTGTTGCCCCCCAACCCCCACCCTCAGCAGACATTTCCGTCAATTACCCACAGCAGAGGTGAGACTCAGCTGAAACATTCCGTGACATTTATTTAAGACCAACAGTTACTGAAAGCATTAAAGAAAGGGAATGACAACGCAAATAGGAACTTCTAACAGCCACTAGAGCCCATAAGTCTTGGCCCTGCTCACCTTCTGGGGTCCCTCAGCAGCACTTTACACCTGTGGCCGTCCCACCATATTCCCACTTCCAGAGGGCACAGTTGGCATTTGCAAGATGGTGGACATTGGTGATGTCAACTCACTGAAGGCACCACTCCCCCACTCACTAGCCCATATGCTGGGGCCTGGCCATGCACTATGACCCCCATGGAACAGTCACAGTGAGGCAGGATAGTTAGCCTAAGGAAATTGCCCCTCTCATCCAGGATGCGGTTCTTGAGTTTTTCCTTAATCCCTTACTCAGACATCTCCCTGCAGCTCTGGAATTTCTTCTTTGTCTCTCATTCAGCCTCCTCCCTGGTTTAAATCCCAGATGGGTCCAAGGACATAAAATAAAATAGGTGGCCTTGAGCTGCCCTCTCCCCTCTAGGATAAAGCTCCACAGTCTGTCCTTTGTCCTTTGTTCAACTTTGGCTAATCATATCATTATAATATCACCATTGCAAGTATCAAGTCTCCAGGCCCCGCACTCCCATTCCCAAGAACTCAAAAGAGCCCATGATTCAGACAGCTTGGAAATTTTGCTAGCACATTTCTATTAAGTGTGTGATTTTGCTTCCATAAAACTTGTGCTTTATTCTTTGGTGTTTGTTGTGTCCTTGAATTGTTTTTCATGGTTTAAAAAAAAAAAAAGCTGTCCTCAGAGCCCCAGGTCAAGGGGTCCCTCTTTGGATTCCCACACTGTGAAGCTCTCCAGCATCAACAGAATTCTGGAAAACATAACAGGGGACACTCCACCAAGCCAAGGAAACTCAGTCACAAGGAACAACAAGGTGGCACATCAGAGCATAGTCCCCATGGAGACTGCAGCAGACCCCTCGGTCCCTGGTTCAGTTCTTCCTTCCCTAGGTTACGGATAACCACACCCAACCTCACCCATTCTTCCCACCATCTCCGGGGACTGGGCTTGGGGTCTCCAGGATGGAGGGCTGCTCAGAGAAGAACACACATCTCCACAAGAACAAGCGGCGCTTGGCCTAAACACACTGAGAAAGCAGGGATCGAGCTCACGACAAGGATGAGAGCGAGCAGAGCGCTGGCCGGCAGTGGAGCTCACAGCACGGGGCTGAGAGGGGGCTGGCTGCCCCGGTAGGTAGGCCAGGACACCCGGCCAGGTGCACGCACAGCTGGGGACTCTGCACAGGTACCTCGGCTGGTGTGTGTGAGTGTGTGAGGGGGTGTCATCACTTGACACGTGGGTCACAATGGTGGCTACAGAGCAATGGGCTGGAGGCTTCTGAGTACAGGGAGTGGCCTGCCCAGGGACAGAGAAAGGGGTCCCCTCTTGGGAGGCCTAGGCCGCTGGAACCCTTGAGATGGTCCCTAACATCTCCCAGTCCAGGGCAGGTGGCGGACGTCTTAAGGTGCCCCTCATCTAGATTGGGACAGGCCACTGAAGGATTCTCCCAGACCTGCTGCCTGAGTTGGCAGCGTTTGGTTCAGCCATGCGGGTGGGGGCACTCCTCACTCCCACTTGTGTCAAACATGGTCATCATGGTCACTTGAAAGGGCTGATGGTGGTGATCGAGGAGCCATTGGGTAGTGGAGGTCTGGGGGTGTGTTTTGGGCTGGGCGGGTTCCACCCTGGGCCCTGCTCCCCAGGCCACTCTGGCATGGCCTCCCCTACCCCGCCCCCAGGGCTCTGCTGCCCCAGGGGAGAGGAGGCCACTGGGCCTCCTGAGCCTATTTGTCTGAGGAGGACTCCAGCGGACGCATCTCCACATCCCCATCCTCGTTTCCTGACTCCTCCGGGATGGGCTTGAGTCCCTCCTGGGGGAGAAACTCCTCGGCCTCCTCAGCCTTGGGGTGCCCTGCCTCTCCCAGGCCCTCTGCCCCACTGCAGGGACCTCCCGGACCCACTCCGGAAGCACTTTCCGTGTGGACAAGAGTGGGACCCCCAGGGGCCTCTGAGGATCCTGCCTGACCTAGGCCCACAGGGGTGGGAGCATCTTCATCTCCCTGAGTGGCAGGAGAGGACTTGGTGGTTTCCTCAGGGGCAGGGGCTGCCCGGGTGGCAAGAGCGGTTTCAGGCACAGCCTCACCAGGCTCGGCAGTGCCAAGACCTGCCTCACTGGCCCCTGCACTGGCAGGGATGGCCTGGGCACCATCTCCATGGCCTGGGATGGTCTGGGTGCTATCTTCATGGCCTGAGGCAGCCTGGGCACCATCTTCATGGCCTGGGGCTGCCCGGGCAGCAGGCAGGTCTCCAACGTCCACACGGGCCCCTTCTTCCACTTGGAACTGCTGGCCCCTAGCCGCGGTGGCCTCCCATGCCTCCGTCTCCCGAACGAGACGCAGCATCCCCATGAAGCCAGGCGGCCTCCTCTCCAGCCACATACTCCTCAGCTTGTTCTGGAGCGTCTCGTTGGGGCGGGCCCGCATCAGCATCTGCCGGGCACGCACCTGGTCTGCGATGGCAGGGTGGAAGGCCCCCTTCTCCATGGCCAACTGAAGCAGGCCTTCCAGGCGCATCGCGTAAGCATAGAGCGTCTCCCGGGGCCGCTGAGCACAAGTCATGAACTTCAGTCGTGTGGTTATCCGGGTGTCCTTGTTCCCAAACACCTGCTCCAGTGCAGCCAGGCAGTCCTGTGCCGCGATGGCGGGATTGTCATCCATGAGGCCGCACATGAGATCCAGCGCGGGGCCGCCCAAGCTCTCCACCAGCCTCCTCCTCCTCTCCCTCTCCGATATGTGGCGCCACAGGTAGAGCATGTCGTTGGCATGGTCCAGCCAGCTCTCAAAGGACTCGCCACCCGGCTCCTCCGTCCCAGAAAAGGCTCTCAGTTCCTGGTAGGCCATATTTTCCAGCACTGGCTTCAGGGCCTGGTTCCATTGCTGGATCCAGGCTTCTTCCACACGTTCAGCTCCGGGCGCACCTGCAGATCCCGCCTCTGCTGCAGATCCTGCCTCACCTGCACATCCCACCTCTGCTGCAGATCCCGCCTCTGCTGCAGATCCCGCCTCTGCTGCAGATCCTGCCTCTGCTGCAGATCCTGCCTCACCTGCACATCCCGCCTCTGCTGCAGATCCCGCCTCTGCTGCAGATCCTGCCTCTGCTGCAGATCCTGCCTCACCTGCACATCCCGCCTCTGCTGCACATCCCACCTCTGCTGCAGATCCCGCCTCACCTGCACATCCCGCCTCTGCTGCAGATCCTGCCTCACCTGCACATCCCGCCTCTGCTGCAGATCCCGCCTCTGCTGCAGATCCCGCCTCTGCTGCAGATCCCGCCTCTGCTGCAGATCCTGCCTCTGCTGCAGATCCCGCCTCTGCTGCAGATCCTGCCTCTGCTGCAGATCCCGCCTCTGCTGCAGATCCTGCCTCACCTGCACATCCCGCCTCTGCTGCAGATCCAGCCATGTCCATGTTTTCCGCCACATCTGCAATTCCAGCCTCACCTTTACTTGCTACCCCATCGGAAGCTTCTGCTTCCCCTGCAGCTCCTTCTTCTCCTCGAGTTTCTGCCTCGAGCTGCTTAGCTTCTGCCTCCCCTGCTGACTCTGCCTCACCTGCATCTGCCGCCGTACCTGCGGCCTCCTCACCCGCAGCTCCTTCCGCACCTGGAGCTTCTGCTGCACGTCCGGCTCCCGCCTCACCCGCTGACCGTGCTTCACCCGCAGATCCCGCTGCCCCTGCGACTCGCTCGCCTGCAGCTCCTTCCCCATCTGCAGCTTCTGCTTGCCCCGCAGCCGCTTCCTCTCCCGCAGTTTCCGCCACGTTCTCAGCTGCCGCCTCACCTCCTGCGTTGGCCTCACCCGCATCTCCTGCCACGCCTGCACTTCCTTCCGCGTCTGGAGCTCCCGCTTCACCTGCAAACCCTGCCTCACCTGCACATCCCGCCACGTCCTCGCCCCCTTCCTCACGGGCAGCTTCCTCCTCCCCCGGGGCTACTGCCACTTCTTCAGCTTGCGCCTCGCCCGCAGCGATGGAGCTACCTGCGGCTTCCTCGGCCGCAGCTCCCGCTACAGCCGCAGCTCCTGCCGCACCTGCAGAGCCCTTCTCGCCCGGGGCTGCGGCTTCCCCTGCAGCTCCGGCCTCGCGCGCCCCGCCGGCCTCCGCCGGCCTCTCGGGCTGCGCGGGGAAGTCGGGTCCGTCCTGCGACTCGCCATCCGGGGCCTGGGGCAGGAAGACCACAGTCCAGGGGCCCCCCTTGCCTGGCATTTGGCGCGGGACCAGACTTCGGTTCAAATGCTCGGCGGCCTCGACCAGGGCCACCCTGGACCCGAGCTCCTTTCTGAAGACCTGGCCCAGCACGCGGTACCTGCCCAGGGGCCACAGGGCCGCGTGCACGGCCTCCCGCAGTTCCCGGTCCTGGCAGTCGTCCGGGATGCCCAGGATGAGCAGGGAGCGCTGAGCGTCCGCGCGCATCCAGCCGCACCACTCCCGCAGCATCGCCAGCGCCATCGCCCGCGCCGGGGGCTGGGGGGCGGCGGAGGGGGGCCGGCGCGCTCGGACGGGGGCGCGCGGACTGTCGCAGTCTCGGCCCGGGCGACCTGCGGGTGCAGAGGGGGAGAGGGACGGTGGCGCCGACAGCCCCCGCCGCAGCGCCCCGCAGCGCCCGGGGCGGCCCCGGGCCGGTTCGCGCCCCCGCCCCGCCGTCGCGGCCCGCAGCCCGCAGCCCGCAGCCCGCAGCCCGCCCTGCGGCCCTCGCCTCCGCAGCGCGGGAACCCGCTCTGGCCTCGGCGGAGGCCCCCGACTCCCGGGCCCGCGGAGCCCCTCCCACCCGCAGCCGCCGTCGCAGTGCTCGCCTCTCTAAGGAAGTCCATGCATTGGAATCGCGTGGGCCTTGGAATCAAGCAAAGCTGTATTCACTTAGCATCTGGGTGGCTTTGCACAAATCAGTGAACACCTCTATCTGTCACCCATCAGTGGGCAATTAGAAACTCTTATTGCAGGTAGTCATGGAGCTTCACCCTCCACTGGGCACACAGTGAGCCTCCAGTAATGGTCACAGAGCTCAGGAATACAAAGATCTGGTGAGGCCAACAATGGAAAGGGTATTGCAGGCTGATTGTTGCAGCCAGATCAATTATCCCAACGGACCCTGAGGAAAAGGGTGACATAAAGGGTGACATTGGAACTGTTTTCCTGAGGAACACAAGAATTGACTGAGATGACAAAGTGTGACTCTCTGTCCCGCAGGCTTTAGTCAAGAGAGGCCTCTGAGAGACTCAGCTAATCTCTACCAAGACCTAATCTCTACCAAGACCTATTCATTGTCATCAACTTATATTGCACCTCTTTGTAAACTATATATTTTTAAATTTTTTTTTCTCCTACAGCACCTGGTCTTCCTAGGTGATCTACCACCCAAATACTAACCAGGCCCGACTCTGCTTAGCTTCCAAGATCTGATGAAATCCCGCAGGTACATTCAGGGTAGCATGGCCTTGTAAACTATAATTAACTGATGGTTTTGTTACCTACCTATGAACTGTCTTGAATCCTGTCACCTTTCACAAACTGTCAACCCTTACCAAATTTTCAGTTCCAGTTTCCTTCAATATCTGGCCACACTTCTCCAAAATAATGTTTCCAATTTTTCCCCTTTTGTCCTCACCTGGCGTCACTGACCTAAAACCTGACTGCCCAGATCTTTATCTGGACTCTAGGTTGCCTGGAAGCTGGCCTCCCCATCTACCTTGAAGCATTGCAAGGTAGATTTGAAGACAAAAGTCTTCAGAGGACTATTTTTTAGACCCTCCTTTGCCCCATTCAGGAGATCTATGCTTGTCTGAATTGTTCAATGATGGTGCATATTATTCATCTTGAACAAAAGTGGGGACTGAATATCTTGAATTTTACTTGAGTCTTGTGATTCTGCAAAA
This sequence comes from Cynopterus sphinx, assembly GCA_030015415.1. NCBI lineage: Eukaryota > Metazoa > Chordata > Mammalia > Chiroptera > Pteropodidae > Cynopterus > Cynopterus sphinx. The sequence goes on from CM057388.1 coordinate 83,356,345, forward strand.
CAACAAAAATTAAGAAATACCCTCACTCCCCGCCCCTTTGTGTTCTGGGAAAGGACTTACTGCAAAGAATCTCTCTTCTCCATGAGACCCAGATAAGACTCAGAGATGCCCTCTTATTTATCGGGACAAGGACAGACACAGGCTCTCCAAATTCCCATTCTTTGCCTCATAAATTATTTGCGAAATTGTTTTGTCCCCACTGATCAATTGGAACAAAATACCTGTTAAACAAAGGTTAGTTCCTTACTTCAGCTTCTCTCCTTCCCCCAGGCTCATGAACTTTGGTCACTATCAGTCCAAGTAAAATGTACAAACCTTCCTTAATACAGGCTGGCCTCAGGGTAATCCATTCCTTGGTCTATAATCATGCTACCCTTCATCCCACTTCTTCCCCACCCAGTTCATTCCAGCCTTGTTTACTTCTTATAAAATACTTTTTTTTTTTTGAGATCCTGACTATGTCCCAGGCTCATGAGTGGAGATAAATAGCTGTAAACCAAGAATAAGAAAACCCAACCAAGCAGTCATCACTGAATATTCAGAAAGCTGGAGAATGGGCTCTGGAAAGCTGCTGCAGGAAAACGTCTGGTTTCTATGATCTTAGGTGTCAGCAGAAAGAGAGAAAAGTGGCATGAAGGTGTTAACTAAAACTGGCCATATCCTGGGGTTGGGGGGTGTTGTTCCTGTACTACCTGTCCTGCCTCAGACCTACAATATTGCCCATCTGTAAAAACAATGAGAAAACTAACCCCCCCCCACCCACAAATGGTCAGAATTATATTTTTCAGAACTCTGGAAATTAAGCAAAGTCCTGCTTTTACTAATCCAGGTTACATTTATTTTTTTAAAAAATGGCTGAATCTCAATAGCAAGAGTGAGCTCTGTGGTGTTTTACTTTGCCTTCATTCCATCCTCCACACTCCACCTCAGTAGATGCCTTGAAAGATAACCCACATTGCTGCTGACAAGGTAAAAGAATAGACTGAGAGCTCTATAAAATATCAGCCCCCAAAGACTGTCATTATTTGACCTTTCTGGTGGTTTCCTGGAACACCAGGCTCAGAAGCCTTTTCTTTTTTGACCTATCTTAGAGGTCACCAGTGCCAACCGGTTTGTCCGTTGAAAAATATTTCTTGCAAGTTTTTAACATAGCTGACTGAGGCAATGGATAACAACTAAGGCAAACAATAGATCAACCAAAGTACTTAAAAGAAAATCCTGAGGAATGAGATGTTGAGAGATTGCCACCACCACCACCCCACCCTGGACATCAATCAATTCGGACACCAAATAAGTGTACTGTAATTCAAATCATTTCTGACACTACCTACCAAAGTTAGCGCCAGACACCACAGGTTTAAGGGCCCAGTCCCACAAGACTGCTTGCATATCAGATGCTAGTTGCAAGTATTGGGACCTTAGGTTACCCACATTTCTGTGGCCTTCCAGGAAAACACCAGATAGGTCAAATAATGATGGTTATTTTTTAAAATAAATGTAACCAGGATCTAAGAAATAGTTTTCTGATAACTTTTGTTGGTGTTGCTCTTGCAAAGTCATTTGAACCATCTGCTGAGAGGTGGTGGTAAAAGTTTTAGGGTTTTAGGGTGCCACAGATCAGGCCCCTTAAAAGAGGGATGCCTAGAGCAGAAGAAAGAAATATCAATGTAAAACTTTGTATTAAAATCTAAGAGGAAAGTGGATAAAATTCTTTCAATTATACAGCACTGTTCGTGGAGTTTTTTAATGCTTTATGACATTGTCCACAGTCTTGGTTACCTCTCACAAGAGATATGTGTGATCTGAGCATTTTGCCAGATTTCCTTAGCAACCCAGACAGTTGCTTGGCTGGAGAGAAGTCCAGGCAATGTACGGTCCATTCTGGTGAGAAGTCCTTAGATTTATATCAAGTCTTCAGATTTATCTTGCAATGGTTCAGATTCGGGGGTGGGGGGAGGCTAGCATCAGTTACTAAGAGTTTATAAAGAGGTGTAAAATAGCTCAATGAAAATGAGCAGAAACAAATCTGATAAAGTATTATAGTGGTCTATAGTTTTCTATTGAAACATGAATTTTCTCTGTACAGTCACCCTTCTTTCAATCAAAGGTTGTCCTTGATCACAAATTAAGTCAGATCTCATTATATTTGGCCTGAATATTTACATAGCTGCAGCAAGGACAGTAATTTACCATATAGATCTTTAAAAAACTGTGTATTAAGATATAATTTCACATGCCATACAATTCATTAATTTAAAGTGTACAAGTGGGTTTTGGTATATTACATTGTTAATTTTTTTTAATTATGGTAAAATATATATAACATAAAATTGGCCATTTTGACAATGGTATTTTGACATTTTTAAATGTATGATCCAGTTACATTCAGATAGGCATTTTAAAGTTTGCTTAACTGGAATATTTTATAAGGATTCTCAAACTGGACAGTTAAAAGCCTCTCAAGCCTAGGAAGCTAAGCCAGAATCACCACCAGATTTCACCGGCAATACCTATAGATTTGGGTGAGACCGCTCTTCTTGAGGTTGCAAAAATATCCTAAGTTCCCTAGACCTTCCAGGAAGTGACGTTTCTTATCCATTTGTAAAGCTGGAAACCGTGAAGTCAGTTATCAGGCTGGTTTTCCCAAGAGAGCTTTGTAAGTTAGTATTGACTTCATCGAGTCAACCTTAACTCCTTATGAAATGTATCTGGTCACATATGGTTCTATGTACATCGTTATCAAACATTCCAGTAAAAACCTTGGTTATGTCAAATAAAAGCAAATCTGGACTTAGGGAGAGACTTTCATTTGAAAGGAGGAATGCTCTGATCTCAGAAACCTGCAAGCCTCTCAAAAGCAAACAGAAAAAGGCTTTTGTTTTATAGGGTAATGAAGAGCGAAAAGAGCAGAATCTTTCAAGGAAAGATTCTGGAAAGCAAGAAGAAATGACCACTTGGGGGTTGACAGGAAAAGTTTCTGTCTGTGGTCAGCTGATTCTCAAAAGTTTTGCTGCTAGTAGTTTCAGTTACACATAGCAATTATAACTTTTAACCACCAGTAACTTACTTTACAGAGGAAAACTGGGAGGTAGATCATTTTGAACTGTCTGTCATATACAGCATTTTGTGGTAGACTAGGAAAGACTGAATACACATTTGATAATATTTATAGGTATATACTTCCTTACAATTTCTCAGTGTGCCCCAAAAGAACATGTTTATTAACAGATCAAAATATATTTAGCCTCTCCGTACTATATAAAAAGAAGAAAAATGTATATAAATTTAAACTTATACCTAGTAATTAATGTTTCAACATTTTATCTTACTGAGAAATGATCTAGATATTTAAAGAATATCTAATACTTATTTCAGTTTACTGTAAGCCTAAGGTTGTAAGTTACCAAAAAAAAAAGGAAACTATTTTTAACCTAACATATCATAACACACAATTATCATTGAAATAAATGTCAGAATAATGACTCAATTTGAATAAATTCAAGTTTACTGTTTTTGCAATTTAAAATATCTAGTAAATTTAATATCAATTTATTTGACTAATAAACCTGTATAAGTTTAGAAAGAATATCCTTAGGTAAAACAAAAACAAATGCTTGTATATGCTTAATGCTGATAACTGAGACAAAGCTGGTCTTATTAAGCCAATGATATTAAGCGTTTATTTGCCAAAACATTCACTTAATTACAGAACTTGAATTGTGAAAACATTTCAGTTTCTACATTCCTAGAAGTTTTAAGAATATTTAATTTATATAAGCACTTAATTATCTCAAAGGCAAAAAATTAGGGCTCCTTTAACGGATTTTAGGTGTTAATTTGGTAATACCATCTGAGGGTAGGAAACTATATACATGCATAAACACAAAAATGAATGTAAATAGAGGTCTTGTGGTTTTAATTGTAAAATTTTTAGTGTGAGTCAGGTATGCACACAGAAACACAAACTTACTGTTTCATATTTTTTAAAAGTTGGCCCTGTTCTTTGCTTTACCTTTACATTTTTACCAGGATTATGTCTATGGCAGATGGAACAAGTTGTGGTTAGTTGTTCAATGAGGGCTATAGCATGCCACTGATATTTGTAGAGACTTTTTGAGATTTTATCCCTAACGTGTAAATTCTATGGAGGCCGTGGACTAAATTTGGGGTGAGGGACAGAAAAGACATCAAGTGGTCATTGGGGTGTCTCCAAAGCTATCTGAGTGTATAAAATATCCAGAGTGTTTTCAATTAGATTTTTCAGCCTCAGGTAGTTGCTTTGGGGTTCCTGAGTTCCTGAAGAGCCCCCAAAGGGGACAGGGACCTAAATATCTAGTAACTATACACAGTTGAGGGGCTGAAGATGGGAGGGAAATGTCTGGCAGGGGTGGATAGAATGAAGGAAGTAGGGATGTAGAAGGGGAAAAGAGAAAAGGATTTAGGGGAACTAAAGAGAAGGTGTAAGGTGGTAAAACAGAGACAGGAGGACCAAGGATGATGGGAAGAGAGAAATTTTAGATGATCCAATTCAGGGAGATTCCAAGTTTTCCAAAGAGGTCACTAAAGTTCTATATAGCCTTTGGTAAAATTTTGCCAGTTTTGGAGATGTCGAACTGAATTAGTTCTCTAATATCAAAGCATGTAGTGAGCAAAAAGGACAATTGCCCGATAGAGTAAATTATCCAATAGATAGTTAAACTAAAGAGAAGAAAAAACTTTTAAAAGGACCAGGAAATAGTCTTGCTTGTTTTAAGTTCCCACACCCTGGATCTGAGAGCCAAGGGGGACACCCCACACAGTCCCCAAGTTCAGAAGCCTAAGGACCCTCCACCTTGATCTCTGGGGCCAGAAAGCCAAGAGAACCCCCCTCAAATCACCCAAATGGGGGAGCCAATGTCACCTCCTATGCAGTTTCTGGATTCAAAGCACCTCCCCCTTCCCTCAAGTCCCCTCCACAACTTCTGAGTTCAGAAATCCAGAGGAAGCCCCACTCAGCCTCCAGGGAACCTCTTCCCCAACCTGTTATTTCTGGAGTTAGAGGAAGAACAGAAGAAACCTCACAGAAGGGGCAAAAAAAATCATCTTCACCAGAAAGAATAAAAGTAACTCCTTAGAACCGTGTCACAAGGGACAACTATCCAGTCCCTGGATTAACTGAAGAGGTAAGACTAGCCACTGTGCATTCTGATTTCTCCAGCCAGGAAAGGACACAAAGGGTCCAAAAAGCCAATATGAACACCTGGGTGAGGACAGGGGTCCAAGGGCTGGTCAAATTAAAACAGATCCTGACTTGGCAAAGAGAGACTTTACTCAAAAGGAGTATTACAATAGGGAGAACATGTGGACCATAGAGTCTGAAAGCGTCTCAACATTTAAGCAATGAAGGTTTTCTTTTCAACAGAGTAATGAGGATGATGGCATAGTAAATCAGAAAAGGTTTTATCTGAGGCCCCCTTGTCTGCTGGCTCAGGCTGAGGATGGGCCAAGTTTAGGGATCTGTAGGGAAGAGAGGGGCTAAACCAAATTTGGTTAACAAGCATCCTGTTCCAATTGGTTAGTGGAATGAGCAGTCCAGCTAATCATCTAGGACAGGGGGCCCCAACCCCCGGGTCATGGACCAGCACTGGTCCATGGCATGTGTAGGAACTGGGCGGCATAGCAGGAAATGAGAGGCTGGCCAATGAGTGAAGCTTTATCTGGATTTGCAGCCACCCCCCAGCACCATCATCACTACCTCAGCTCCACCTCAGATCATCGGACACTAGATTCCCATATGAGTAAGAGTCCCTGGTGCCAGAAAGGTTTGGGACCACTGCTTTAGGAAATAAAGATGAGAAATTTGGGGCATCTTTGGCCTTGTCATAGGTAAACAAGAGAGGCTTCCCTGAGTCATATGGAGAAGGGGGATTGTATGAATTTGCACAGGCAAGGTACCACACACTAGGTGGCTCAAACAATGGAAATGTATTGTCTCATAATTTTGGAGGCCGGGAGTCCAAGACCAAGACATGGTCATCTCCCCCTTTGTCTCTTCATGTCATCTTTCCTTAATGTCTATCTATCTGTGTGCCCAAACATGCCCTTTATAAGGACACCATTCATATTGGAGTAGGGCTCACTAATGACCTAGCTTTACCTTAACTATCTCTTTAAAGACTCTGTCTCCAAATCAGTCACATTCTGAGGCACTGAGGGTTAGGACTTCAAAATATGGATTTTGATAAGGATGCAGTTCAGCCCATAACAATACTTCCTTGCAGTAAATCACACACAAGGATGGAAGACTCCTTACCCCTCTCTTTTCCAGGGTCATAGTGGACACAAGAAAAGTTTAACTGGGGAAAGAGCAAGGCAGCCAGAGTTGCAGGCAGCCAAAATATTCACAGGAATGACTGTGTTGAGACAGTGGCTTGGGAGGCAGGCCCCGCTCCAGGTTCCAGAAGAAGGGGTAGGGCCTAGAAGGGGATGGTAGCCTCGAGAGGGGGCCCCCAAATGACAGGAACTTTGGGTAGGAAAAAGCTCATAGGGCAGAGTGGGCTCGCAGGCATAGGCAAAGCTCGGTGGAGGAGGAACGTGGGGTGTAAAGCAAAAGGGACCTGTACATGTCTCCCAGGCCCCAGGGAACTGGCTAGCCATCAGCTGAGCTTCAAACCTTGCCCTTTTGGTTCTAGGTAAATGAGTCAGGGGCCTGCCAAACCGGCAAAGGAAAAAGAAGACAGGGAGGGAGCTACACACTCATCTTTCTAAGTAACCACTATGGCGGGGAGGGGCTGTTACAGAGAGGACAAAAGGCTGGGAGGGGTGGGTGGCCTCTGGAAGCCCAGTGCTGGGCCAGGGACCTCTTTTCCGTGCCAGCCAAAGGAGGAGGAGGGCTGATGCCCAGGGCCCAGGGTGAGGCCTCCTTCGAGTCTTCTGTCCACGGGAGGGGTGGAAAAGCGGCTGCCTCACAGTCCTAGGATTCAAAGCCCACCAATAAATAGCCCCACACACATGTGCAGCCTCTCACACGTATTCCCTTCTCTTCAGCCAGCACACCCCCAGGCTCCCAAATGTCTCTCAGTGGCTACGCCAAAGCTGGCCACTTGTCAACTGGCCCGGGTGGGCTGGCACCTCACCCCACATGACCCTGGAGACCTGCACGAGCTCGTGGCAGAAGTGGCTACCTCACACTGGGGCCCCTGTGCGTGGCAGGTCTCTGGGACTGCACACGTGACATCCCTGACTGACTGGGTACCCTGAACCCCACACCCCTGCCAGGAATCCCAGACCTCCAGTCCTGCCTGTTGTCCCTCTCCCTTCAGTGTGTAACCCACTTATTCCTGGGAGCTCCCCCAGTTCCCTGGGGACCCAATCAGCCACTGAAGGTCCCCACAATTTCCAGACGAGAGGCCCTCGCAGCCCTCGCGGACTCTAACCCCTCCATAGCCCAATGTAGACTCAGAGTCCCAGGCCACAATTGTCCCCACCCCCGCACCAGCAGACCCCACCCTCCACATCCCACAGCAGAGGCAAGACCCAGCTGAAACATTTAATGAAATTTATTGAAGAAAAACATTTACTGAAATCACTGAAGAAACAAAGCATAGCAGAGGAACTTCTAACAGCCACTACCGCCAACAGGTCTCAGCTTCCTCCCCTCCTCCTGAGGTCCCAGCCGGGTGCCTCAGTTGCCCCCTCTATCTTGGCCCTCCCGCCACAGTCCCCCTCCCTGAGCGACCCCATGATCATTCACTGCAGGACGATGGATGCTGGTGATGTCCACTCCCTGCAGGGCACTCCCCCCGCTCTGGCCGACATGCTGGGGCCTGGCCATGCCCTATGGCATGCACAGGACAGTCACAGGATGCTGGAAAACAGACAGGGGACACTCCACCAAGCCGAGGAAACTGAGTCACAAGAGCAACAGGGTAGCACATCAGAGCAAAGTCTCCGTGGAGATTGCAGCAGTCCCCCTTGGTCCCTGGTCCGGTTCTTTCTTCTCGAGGTCACAGGTCACGGGTGAGCACCAGCCACGCCCTCGTCCGTCCTTCTCTGCGTCTCTTGGGACTGGGCTCGGGGTCTTCTCCGGGACGGGGGGCTGCTCAGAGCAGAACACACATCTCCACGAGAACAAGCGGCGCTTGGCCTAAGCACACTGAGAAAGCAGGGATCGAGCTCACGACAAGGATGAGAGCGAGCAGAGCGCTGGCCGGCAGTGGAGCTCACAGCACCGGGCTGAGAGGGGGCTGGCTGCCCCGGTAGGTAGGCCAGGACACCCGGCCAGGTGCACGCACAGCTGGGGACAGGCTGCTCACGGATGTTCCCAGGCCAACTGCCTGAGCTGGCAGTGTTTGGGGCTGGAGCTGACCTTGGCCTTGGCAGCTGTGGAGTGGTGGTTCGAGAATCCAGTCCCAGTCCTCCTGCCTGCTCTCTCCAGGTCTCCAGTGGCTCTAGAATAACAAGCAGAAACCCCCCCCTACCATTCCCCCCACCCACCCACCCACCCACCCCGAAGACCTTCAACTCTTCCTCCTCCTGCTCTCCTCTCACCTCCTCCTCATTATCTTCCATCCTCCTCCTCCTGCTTTGAAACAAAAGCTTCCCTGCCCCGCAACACCAGCTGTGGGGCACGAGCCCCAGTACCCAGTGACCCCCTGCCTGCCTTCACTCTCCTGGCCCCTGGAGCCCTTCCAGGCCACAGGGGAAGGAATCTGCCTGCAGGCTGCCACTGGGCTCCAGGGCCTTTGGGTCTCCTGGCCTTACTGGCGCAGGGGCTCGTCGATGGTTCCTTCCTGGGGCTCCCCGAGAGCAATGTAGATGATTCTGAAGACGGGCTGGACCCTGCGGTCACCCCTCCGGAGGGGGCTCACTACCTCTGGACCCTGCAGCTCTTCAGGGCCGATGCCAGCTTCTCTTGGTGGGAGGTTCTCTGGGGAAGGCTCCTCCAGGCCCCACGGGGCCCAGGGGCTGGTCTGCATTCTCAGCTCAGAGCCCAGAGGGTGGGCGTTTGGGGGCGGGCAGACGACGGGGCCGAGGCCAGAGCCCCCCGCTGTACCTCCTTCTGCTTCCGTCGTGGTAGGGTGACTGCTCATGGCTTGGGTATACTCTGAACCAGACGCAGTGGCCCCGTGTTTGCACTGCTGGTCCATCTTCAGGGTCTCATGCTGGATTCTTCCTGACCCAATATTGCGTTTGTGGGCAGAGACCGTTTCAGCTGCTAGAGCAAGAGTGGGCCTGGCCCAGGCCTGGCTGCCCTGCCCCTCTGCCCCACTCACATCCTCTGCTCTCTGTGTGAAATTCTCCTTCCAATTGTGAAAACTTTTCTGCCTTCCAGGGGATAGGGTACCTGGATATGTTGAGCCCGTGCTTCCTAGGGCATGGGGTGGCTCATGGCCCCAGCCCCTGCCTCGTTTCCCGACACTTGGGCTACAAACTCCACGGTCTCCATCATAGGAGATTGGTCTTCCATCTTAGCGATCATGGTCTGGTTGTGGCCATCCCCCTCAGCACTGCAGCAGGGCTGTTGCCTGCGCTTTGCACTCGGGGCCGTCCCTTCCTGAATGGTCTGGGTGCTGCTCTCACAAGATGGCCCTGCCTGCATGAGGACCTGGGGCATGGAGAAAATGGCTTCTCCTGCTCCCTGACTACCAGATGCCCTGGGACTCCTTTCTCCACTCCTGTCTTTATCCTTTGTCACTGCCAAGGCAGTCTCCCACTCTTCTTCATCACGAATGAGCTTTATTAACTCCAGAAAAGTGGGAGGACAGCCACGCTGATGCAGTATCTCCAGCTTGCCCCGGAGGGTGCCGGTCAGGTTGGCCCGAGCTAGCACGTTTTTCAGGCGAATCAGGTCTGTGCTTCGCACTGATGCTGGGTTGTGCTGCACAGCCTTCTGCAGCAGGGGCTCTAAGCGCAGCAAAAACACAGAGGTTTTCTCTCTAGACATCTGAAAGGCCTGGAGAAACTTACACTGCGCGGTTCTCTGGTCCTCTTTGCTCCCAAAGATCTGCTTCAAGGCATCCAGGCACTGCTCTACAGTCATAGTGTCATTGTGGGCCCGGAGCACCCGCATGATGGATTGGGCAGGGCCGCGCAGGCTCTCCAGCAAACGGCGCCTCTTCTCTATCTCAGACACCTGCCATATCTGCATCATCTCAGTGACCTGCTCCAGCCAAACTTCAAAGCTCTCTTCGCCTGGGGCTGGGAAAGTGTTTCCCGAAAACACTTTGAGTTTTCGGTACCACATGCTTTCTTTTGGAGGCTGTGTAACTACTGATGTGACTTGGGGGAAAATCCCTGGATCCAGGTAGTCGGTGGTAGCACCATACCCCAGTGTCTGGGCCACATCAACCATCCTCCGGCCCTCACCCTTCAGAAAGTAGCTCAGTCTAGTGAGGAATTCATCATCAGGGTTACGAGGTTGTACCACCACTTCCCAGGCACCTCCCCTTCCTGGTATCTGACTGGGGAGCGCAGTGAGATCGAGAGCATCAGCCAATTCGATGAAGACTGCCTTAGCATTGTCTTCCCTTCTGAACATTCTGCCCAGCATCCTGTAGTTGCACGGGAGCTGCAAGCCTGCCTTCACCGTCTCTCTAATTTCAGCCTCGTCACACTCCACAGGGATCCCCACGATCAGCAGGGCCTTCCTGGGGTCCAGGTCCATCCCCTTGCACCAATCCTCTAAGAGCATCACAACACTCATTGTTGCCACTCTCTACAGACTGATCTAAGACTAGGGGTCGTGATCTGCTCAGAGTTTGACTGAGACTGTCAATTCTGAGCCACTGCCAAGTACAAAGGCAGAAGTATCCTAGGTTTCCACAGCCTGTAAAGCAAATGGGGTGAAAGCACCATTACTGCCCACCCTCACAATCCCATCCTCTGTTCCCACCCCCAATTCGCAGGAATTCAGTCCCTGCTTCCCAGGCTCCCATAGTCATTTGGTGGAGTATAGAATGGTCTCCCCAGTTCACATCTGCCCACTTCCTCCCCTTCCTGCTGACCTCCTCTTGCTGTGGCTTCCTCCTCAAAGTCCAAGGACTCTGTTACGTGTGCTGCAGGTGCCTGTGGTGAAAAGGCCTGTGTCAGGAGGCACCAACTGATGCCTGGAGACACAGACAAAGCTCTCCATGCAGGACAGCATGTCCACTCCCCCGCTTAGGGCTATGCAGGCCTCAGGGGACCTGGCACCCTCTTTGCCAGGGAAAAGGCAGGAGGAGGGAGATAGAGTTCTCGTTCAGAAAATCTCTGACAGACAAGAAAGATGACTGGAGTTCTGTGCAATGCAATGAAATGGACAAGTGTGGAGAACGTGTGACAAGGTGCAGTGTTGCCAGGGATACTGAGAACAGCATGGACCAGGGCTTTCTATCACAGATGGGTGTCAAGTGGTTAAGGTCCTTGAGGAGCAACAGGTGATGTCACTGGCCTCCAACAAATGATGTGACCTAGGAACAAGGGGCTGGGGGGAAGGGAAGATAAGGGTGGGCAGCGAGGATCAAGTGCTGAAAAATCAAAAGCGTATGACTTTAAATTGTGTAGGAGCTAGAATCAGGGCTGGAAAAGGGACCCAGAAAACTCTTAGTTGTCACCCGACAGTCTGTACAAGTTGGCAGGCAGCCCCTCCCAACATAGGCCCACCTCGCAGTTACTCACCTCACAGAGTAGCGCCCTCTGGTGGTGTAAATGCGGGGATTCCACCTGCACTCAACACGCAGACGGCTCTCTAGCTCTGTCCAGCTCTGTCCAGCCGGGCAGGTCCTGGCCCCCCGGGGTGGAGGGTACTGCTCCACTGGACCTGTCCAAGGCGAGACAAAGGTACTTAGTTAGGATTCTGCCCCAAGTGCTACTTCTCTGGCTGTGGCAATTGTAAGTCTGCTGATCTGTCTACAAGTCCACAGTGCAGATACAAGGAACTGCTCTCTGGAGTCCAGGGCTGGAGAAGAAATCCTACTTTTAAGACTGCCCCACCCTGAAGTCCACACGCCCCTCGTACCCACCCACTGCCAAGTCCCACCCTCACAGAAGCTCAACCTGTAAACTAAGTCGCCTCACCAAGCCACGCCCCCAACCAAGTCCAAACCCTGCCAGTCATGTCCCACCCTTCCCAAGCCCTGCCTCCAAGCCCCACCGCATCCCACCCACGATGCCAAGCTCCACCCCCAGAGCTAAATCCGTGCCTATACCAGTCCTACCGCTGCCACTCATATACCATCCATGCGAAGTCTTGCCCCCCAACGCCAAATGCATGGCTCAATCCCTTCCCCCACACAAGCCCTGCCCCCACGCAATCCCTTCCTCCATCTTGGTCCAACAATCATCCTCAAGCCTCTCATTCTCATCGTCCGATGCTCCCCACCCTAAACCTACCTCCGTAAGACCCCCAGCCCTACTGCAAACAACCCCCATTCTGGAGCAGGGATATATCATCTGGTAAGTGTTGGCAGAAGCTAGGAGAAGAAGGGCCGAAGCCATTTTCTCTCCGAGGGGGAAAAAGACTCAGCGCCACCTGTTGTAGATGTGCAGACTGAAAAGGTCTGGGCAAGGCTAGGCATGGAACAGGTTCCTCTGCAGTTCCTAGGCTGATTGCTATGCCTAGAAATACATCTGGGGAGCCCACAGGGTGCCAGGCCTGATCTAGTGGGATCGCCCTTCCACCCAACACCTAAAGCCACGGGCCCCTGGGATGCCAAGAAAGATGGCAAGGGTCACTGGGGAGGAAATCCTACGATCTGGGTTGTTTTCTGTGACCAGGGCCCCACTCCTTACCTGCTGGAGAAGCCTGAAGGACCGAATACCGGAGCGCCCAAGAAACACAACCACGCTCGAGTGCCTTCACCGCAGTGCACACTGGGCAGAGCCCGCGTGGCGGGAAGGTGTCGTCTGTGGAGAAGCTCCGCCCCCTCCCTGGAATTCCACACGGCCCGCTCGCACCTGCGCACTTGCAGCCTGGCACCCACCCCGCACCCTCGAAAGTGGGGGGAGACTTGTTTCAGCCCCTGATATTGGCCTTGATGCACCTGGCCACAGAATAGGGACATTTGACTAGATCTAGGGACAGTGTACATTGCAGAGCTGGACTGAGTCCAGCCTCAGGCTAGCTCCAAGGAGACCGCCATGCCCACCACGTGAGACACCATGTCCAGGAGCCATTGCGGCTCCCATTGCGCTGTCTCTTCCTCATTGAACCCGATCTGTGGCGCAACGGTCACCAGGGGTCATCCCCCTCTCCGCCCTCCCCCCCCCAGCCATTTGAAAATTGCAAGTCAGCACAGGGCCGAGTGCAAAAGGAAAGCCCCAGGTGGTCCTTCTCACATAAAAGTCCCGATCCCTGTTTATTTTTTCTCGGGCTGTGTTCTAGGGGAGCACGACAAAAATGCAGCTGCCCCCTGAATTTCACAGGGATGTGAACATTTTTAGAGTTCACCAAGAGGTAGAAAACTATCAAGGATGCCATTCTCCCATTATTCTCTTGACTTCATGATTCTTACCCACCGAGTACCCAAGCCGCTTCCTGCCATTTTAGGTAGGTTTCCTGCACTCAGGGAAGATTTGGGATGTTTGCCCTAGGGCCCGACCCGCAGGACCCAAAAACGGTTCAGAAATGATCGTGGGTAGGGTACAAGTAGCACAATTTAAGGGGTGCACAAGTCCCCAGCAGATCTTGATAAAAATGCAGGTCTGAGCCAGGAGGACCGGATGAGACTGCGAGCCCGTTTCTCAAGAGCTGGGCAACTCCGATGCTGCAGACCCCTTACTAGGTCTTCAGTGCCAAAACTCTGACACCTGTAATTACTGTTCAGATCCAGAATTTGTGGGCCTTTGGTAGCAAAATAGTTTTCTTTTGCTTTATTGGAGATAGGAAAAAACAGGCTTTTCTTTAATAAAGATATTTAAATGAAACAAAATTTTAATGGAAGGTTACAGAGCGAGATATGGGCAGGCATCACCTCATTTGCCTGTAACTGCTGATGTTTGCTATGTCTCAGAAGGGGAACACAGACCTTATTCAGAACACACTTTTAAAAGTCTGTTAAATCATGCTCTTTCCCATGGTTACCTGGTGCTGTCAGAGTGTCAAAGACGCCAGGTGGGACATTTTACCTGAGGGCCCTCATAACACCATAACTGTGGTCCCATGAAGCCACCACTCACCCACCTGGTATTATAAATATACAAGGCATCACAAAGGGTTCTGGCCCTGTGATCCTAGAAAACAGTGTTTAAGAAACTATAGGCACCGTGCTGTACATCACATCCCCAGGATTTATTTAATATTTACGTTTTTGTGTGGATGTGTATATGTGTAATATTTTACAGTGAACTTATTTTGACCGAACTTTATCTCGACAAGAATTATGTTTCATACGTAGTAGGTCACCCCTAAGGTTTCAAGATCTTTGGATAACTTAGCACCTTATTTACTAAATTGAGTATATAAGGTATACAGGAGGTTTTTGTTAAAGAAAGAGAGTAATTTTTTCTAATAGTAAAATGACTGGTCCTTCCAGAATAACAAAGATGAAAGTGTAGGACTATGGACAAAATAATGACTTCTATGGAAAGTAACCTCACAGGGTGACCTGATCATGAATCCTACCTGGGCAGGTTACATCCCAAGTTTATAACTAAAACTTTAGCTTTTATTTTTTTTTAAGCCAGTCCTGTCCATTGTTCTTGCGTATGTAGGTTAAAACACCTTTGAAATGCCTTCTTTCAGACCCCTCAGAAGGAAAGCCACCCTCAAAGGAGCACAAAATCTCATTAACTATTTTGTAATCTGATCCCCGCCTCGCTCTCTCCCACCTGCATTAATCCACTTATGTTCCCTTCCTTAATTCCAAATGCATAAAAGAAGCTTCAAAACTGCTATTCTCTGGAGCATTTGAGATCTTGCTCCCCAGCATATGTTGTCAATTTGCCTGAAATAAAGTCTTAGGAAAATCCTCTACAAGTTCGGACTTTTTTTTTCTATGTTGACAGGACAAAACCTGAATGAATATTGAAAGTTGTAGAAGGTTCACAGAAATTTTATTTCTTGTGGTCAGAGCTGTCTGAATTTCAATTGGTTTATTTATGAGATATTTTAAAATAAGCTGTAATATCAAATAATACACTGGTGAAAAAGTAGAATTTGATTTTATTAAAAATGGAAACTTTTTAAGATTATTGGTCTGCTCTTAATAAGAGGTACTAAAAGGTTTTCCTTTGGTTTTTGAATAACCCAAAAAGCAAAGATTCTGTGTCTTAAAATAATTTTCTTTGCTTTATGTCGATTTTATCTTGTCCTTATTACTTCAAAACCAAGTCTTCTCACTTTTGAAAGAACTAAAGTTCTTTACAATTGCGTTACTTCCTATGTTTACTTTTAAAACATTTTGTCACTTCGGTTACATAGAAAGCCAAGTAGTTTCTCGTTGATGCATAATCTTAGTTCACTGGGGGTTCAAACCTGACAATTTTGATATTTTGCTTTTCTATGCTCAAATCCTAAATTATAGATTCCTGATCTCAAATTTCTCCGAGGGACCCTGCTAAATCCCTTTTACCTTGTGAAAACAGATGTGTTAAAATAATTAGGTTCAGTTGATATATTGTGCTGCATGGAGGGTTTTGTCAATGAGAAGACATGCCTAACTTTCACTATGTTAAATTTGTGTGGGCAAAATGTTATTAATATAAATATTTTAGAAATCGTACAAAGTCCCTAGAGATTTGCCAGTGCCATCACTGTCCATGATATGCCCTGGATCTGCTTTGCCCTGATATTAAATAATACACAGTAGAGTATTACCAGTCATTTAAAAAATGCTCCACGCCACAGAAACCACCAAATTTGCCAATTGCATTTTTGTAATGAACTCTCATCAGAAATTTAACCATGGGCATTTAAGTCATGCAGAGTTTTTGTTTGTTTATTTACACTGAATCTTCCCTGAAAGCACTTGCAAACAGCTACAGGGCAGAATGCTTCATTTTCAAGAAAAAGGGACCATCTCTGACCCCTATGGAAAGGACTATGCTGGGTGCTCTGGGGGTGCAGGATTCTGATGGCATTGCTGAAATAACTGTGAGATCCTACCATTGGACTGAGGCAGAATTGCCAGTACTCCAGTGAAGAAGCTGATGGCTTCATGAGACTGCTAGTCCAAGCCTTAGCAGAACAAGAATTAATTATGTAGGACTGAATGAAGTCATGAAGGGATGGTTCTGGGTTTTATTTGGAGTATTGTTGATGTTAAATGTTGTTTTTCTGAAAAGAACTCCTTTCTCATGTCTCAAGCTATACATAACTCGTAACAATTTAGTAGACTCTACTTTTATAAACAGAAATGAAACATTTTTTTCTCCCTGCTAGATCCCTCCAGAATGTGGATATTCTTTTTGAGCATTAATTTTCATGGCAATACAATTATTTGCCTAGGTTCAATGAAAACCTGCTCTCCTTGTTTACAGGATATAATTACAAACATTGATTATATAACCAAGGCTTTGACTGAAATGTCATATTTGAGAATGCTCATAAAATCAGATATGACCCGATAATTTTTAAAGTAACTAGCATTACCCTGTTATTTTTTAAGGGTTTTTTAGGGTTTTCTTAGGTTTTAGGTTTGTTTTTTAGCAATTGGGGGCTTAAGCATACCGTTATCAACATGAGTCCTGGAAACACCTAGTTAGAAGTAATGGCTGTTTTTTTATAGTAAAATCTCATCTTCCTTTCCAAAATGTACTCATGTAGCCAAAATGGTGGCTGAGGCTGGGGTGAGAATAAATCACACAACCAAACACACCAAATTATTAACTTAAAAAAAGGAAACCTAGATATTAACAATGTAATACCTTAATATTTATTATAATTGTGTACATTAATGTGGGTTAAGTATGATTTAAAACATCAGGCAATTAAAAAGAAGCAAAAGTGTAATGCAACCACCCCTCTTTCTAGAGTCTGAAGAATTCTGTGCCCTTTTAGAATTGAAAGAGGTTGTCTGGGATTGAAATCAACCTTGATCTTGCAATATTTTGCATGTTGGTTCTAAAACTCTCTTGAAGGTGGGGAAGCCAGCCTATCTTGGACCTCTTTATCCTGTACTCCATTAGCTGGGCCTGTACCAGGCCTCAGGGATAGCACCTCCCACCCAAAGGAGTGACCCTTCTTTCCCTTTCACCCATTCCTTCAGCACTTATTTATAGCCAGTACGTACCATGTGCCAAGTTCCATGCTGTGGGCTAGACTTTAGGAAGACCAGTTTATAGCTAGTGTCAGTACATGGCATGCTGTGGCACTTCTCCCCACCAGAGCAAATCTGATGTGCATCTATGCAAATAGATGGATCACTTGGTGAGAACAAGTCCACCAACCAGTGTGCACAGGGCTCAGAAACCAGAGGGGTAGATATTTTCTAACTAAATCAGGAGAAGAGGCCCTCATTTTCCATAATACACACTCTCAGGTGTTTCCTCCTCTCGAGGAGCTTACGCAGTGGTACTGGTCCAAAAGGCAGATAAGCCCAGTCGGACCTGAGCAGAGCATCAGCTGACCACACGGATGGGCCTGTGTCTGTCTAGTTGTCCAATTGATTTCCACTTTCCACTAGCGTAGACCAGAGTCTGCACTGGAAGATAGGAGGTCGCCGAAGTCTCTGTGGTCATGGCTAGCCCACTGGAACTTTCCCTGGATTGATAAACTCCTCCCTGGGAAGGTCTCTGAATAAAATCTCTTCTCTTCATGAAAAGGGGAGGAAAGGGAAGGGGGGCAGTTTGGCCCTTATGCTGCCTGAGGGGGCGGTGTTATCTGGTGGGATTAGGTAATGTCTGCACAGTGCTTGGCACATACTCAGCACTAAATCAATGCTGGCTATTGTGGTTGCCATTTCAGTGATGGTTCTGCATCCTGCAGTGAGCACCTCTCTTAGCCTCAATATCCTCACCTATAAACTGGGGATAGAAGACCCTCTACTGAGAACTAGTATGAGGATTAACGCCATCTCTCTGTGATCCTGTCTGGTATGGAAAATGTAGCTGCTTTTCTCCTTCTTGACCCTGGAGTGTACACACTCTAAACCCTACTTTAGAAAATTTCTGTGTAAAACTTAGGGATTGGGAATTGAAGGCAAAGGTATTAATCAGCTATCAAGATTCAGACACAGATGTCCCTTTGGTCAGTAGCCTCCTATGAATCACATGCTATAGAATTTAAATCAAATTGTATAAATTTTCTAATACATGCCTGCAAGAAAAAAAAAAAAAAAACTTCAACTGAACTGAAAAGTGGGTAGAAGGAGGTAATAAAAATCTGCTATATGACTCAATCAAAAGCAACTAACTACTTTTAAAAGTACATGGAAAGATTAAAAATGTATATATGGCAAATAGACAAGTATTCAATGTCTGCAATTTACCCACTGGGGATCGTCAAAAGTCTTCAGCCCCCTGACCCCTCAGAAGTTTCGGGGTCTCCCTCCACTGTCAAGTGCCAAAGGTACCCTCAGACTTGCAAACCAAAATGTGATTTGCTCTCTGTCCCAAGTCAGGACACAGTGAATCCAATGTTCCTGCCTATCACACGAGGCCACCTAAAGTCATCAGGAAGCCGACATGCCTTAGGGGAGCAAAGATGAGATTCTTGTTCAATCTTCTTTGCTTGAGCCTGAAATAAGATCATGGATGTGAAGTGCTTTCTGAGCTGTTAAAAGCTACACACACAAGTAATTATCATAGCATCATTAAGATACACTACTTGATGTCAGCAAATTCAACTTGAGAAAGGCAAAAGGCACAAAGCGATCAAATGAGGAGGAAGTGGAGGAAAAGGAGCCAGCAACTTGGGACAACTGGGGATGAACAATTTTGTCCAGGAGTCATCAGCTTCTTCTCAGTCTGAGGGAGCTAAAAGAAAATAGAAGCAGCCATGAGACTGGATATACACATGCAATCCAGTGGTCAGTCACACACAGGCTCTTGGCATACATGACTGCTCCAGCCATCAGCAATAATGGTTTTGTGACAGCAGTGAGCCTTCTGGGGAGAAGGCAGAACAGGCTTGTAGCTGGTGGAGCACTTGGTTGCGACCCACTCCCATTGCCTTCGAGGGACATATTCTGCTCAGAGCTTCTGGCCGAGGTGCAGCTAATGAGTGGGGGTCACCAGGATCTGGGAAGGCAGCACCCTATGCACACTGGGTCTCATGCAGCTCAGACACTGGTTTGTCACATGCAAATCTGCTTCGGGCAATCCCAAGCAACCCAGCCCCAGGACAGCAATATGCACTCCCACACATGCCTATCTATGTATCCTGGCCCTTGCTGGCTGCAGAATCCCCCACCCCCCGCCCCCAGCTGTATCTTGTTTTCCTAAACACTTTGGCTGTCGGGCTCTTATCTAACACTGTCCAAGACGCTGTAGTGGAGGGCCCTGGACTTGAATCCAAAGTCCAGTGTTCAGGTACCGACTGCCATCCAGCTAGGTGACTCCCCAGACCCTGTTCCTTTCTAGGTCTTTATTTCCTTATCTCCCAGTGAGGCTAAGAACACAGGCCCAGCCAGCCTGCCAGGGCAGCTAGTGTGCTCAACTGGGGGTACTGCATGGAAGGCGCTTCTTGAGAGGAAGAGTCTACAACCCCTGCAACTTGTAAGTGGCCCTGGGGAGGCTCTTTCCATGTAAGATTTCAAAGTATCATAGGGCACAGGGAAATGAGGGCACAGGGCCCCGTGAACATAAAGGCTAAGCGAGCCAGCAGCATCCTAGGTTGATGCAGAGAGAGACCAGGACACATTCATTACCGTTAACAATCCTGGCTGCTTGGCCTCTGGGGGCTGGCACTCACCTAGAAGAGCTTCTCATAGCACTTCCCACAGTGAATGGTGTCACGGTGGATAAAGATCTGACCCAAGAGCTCACCCATTGGTTTACTGCAAATGCCACACTGAAAGAGAAAGCAAGTTAGGGGTCAACATACGAGCAAAGTGACATAAGCAAGTGGAAGTGGGGACAGGGTGCCCGACCAAGGCAGGCAGGCAGGCAGCCACTGAACAGAAGGCACACCCTGGGCTTAGAAGCCAACAACTTAAAAAATGACAGGAAACAGGCAAAATCTAAATTGGACACGAAGCAATAAAACAAAACCACACAAAAACTAGCAGGTATGATGATTGCATGGTGGTTGGGAGCCCAGGTTTCAGAATTGGGCCTGGTTTTGAGCCCTAAATCCATGGCAGCAGGTCCTTGAATAATGTCATTTTGTTCAACGTTTTGTTATAACATTAATGAGATGCTGTAGGAACTTAAGTCTCATTTATATCAGCCTGTGGTAAAATCGGTTTCGTTACACATTTAAATCAGTTTAACCACATAATATTATGTACTTAAAGTCACTGAACCTATCAACGACATTAAGTGAGGACTTGCTATATTATGTTTCTGTCATTTTAGGACTTGAACCTCAGCTTAGCTAACTGATGCTGCTGATCGTTTAGGGGGTTGCCTATAGGAACACAGAAAAACAAACCAACAATCTGGCCTTGCAACATGCCTTACACTGTGGAGAACTGGAACTCTAAGAGGTTGTTATGATGCTGTGGCCATGGCTATTCTTTTTCCCTAAATGTAACAATACAAACTAGTATTTTAAAACATCACGTCAGCCTCAAAAAGATAAGAAAACCCTACAGTTAAGGACACTAACAGACTAGTTTACACAGATGAGCCTGAGCACCAAGATAACCTGCCTCTGATGTTGGAAACAGTATTGTGACACCCCCCCCCTTTTTTTTTTAAGCCTATAGCACCTGGTCTTCCTAGGTGGTCTCCCATCAAAGTAGTAACCAGGCCTGACCCTGCTTAGCTTCCGAGACCAGACAGGATCAGGCACAATCAGGGTGGCATGGCTGTAGGCAGATTGTGCCCCATTTCTAAGCAGCTCTGGGACACATAAAAATAATAGCTTTCCAACCTTTGTGCTCGTGGCCCATGGGGTGGCTCTCAGGCATCAGGCCCACCTCCCAAGAACCCTCCCCGCTCAGTAATATTGGACCTTGCTGTTCTGCCACAGTCCAACTTTTCCAGCTCTTCTATGAGTCCCAATCGGGGAGGTTTAAAATGGCTGCCACTCCCACCTCTGTCCCCACTGCTCCTCCTCCCCCACCTGCTATTCCCTCTGCTTCATGGGCCACAAAGCAACTGCCTTTGCTCACATACCCTGCCTGGAAAATAGCCCTGTGTGCCCCTGCACCTCAGACTCCAGACCCATGTACTTACAAAGCTTTCTGGGGAACCCCTGCCCACTGTGACTGTACCCTTTTGTGACCTTAGCACTATGAGACCAAATGTGTCAAGAGCTGCTTGTGTCTCAGACTCCAAGAATTTTACTATGTAACAGGAGTGCTCTGAGATTGAGCATACGACTGAAAGTTGACAAAATCTTGAAGGACTTTTCATGTAAGTCCAGGAATCAGGAAACAAAATGTTCTGTGTCAACACACGTGTCATAATCTTTACGTTGAAAAACATCATTTTACTTGAGTCCACAAAACACATGTGGCCCTCAAGGTATCCCGCACCCTGCTCAGGTCCCCTACTCCTTATTGCAAAACTTCGCTGCTCTCCAGGCCACACACCTCTGTGCTTTCTGCATCTGGATTATTCTCTCCCTGCACCACCCCTCCTGTCCTGTCCTGTCCTCAGTACCTTCCCCACTGCCCTGGCCTTTTGTTCCTTTTTCTGGGCCCTGTCTCTACCTTGGCCACTGCTATGGACAGACGCTATGTGGGGTCCCTGGACTGGCAGTGCCTGGGAACTTGTTGGAGAGGCCAATTCTTGGGTCCCATCCTGACATACGGAGTCAGAAAGTGGGATGGGGTCCAGTGTTGTGTGTCTGAATGAGCCCTTCAGGGGATGGTCAAGTGTGAGATGCATGCTCAAGTGTGACAACTGCTGCTCTAGACCTTATCACTACCAATAAATGTGCTACAGGTGTCCCACTCCCTGACTCCCATGTCTTTAAGCTCACTTGGACAGGTCTCTGTCACCACTAGGACCTCCAATACATGGACCGGCTCATTGCCTCATTGTTATGCTTCCCTTACTCACAGCCTCCATCTTGCCAACTCACCTGGCAAAACCTCCACTGGGAAAATGCAACTGTCCCTGACTCACTCTTGCCCCTGAATATGAAACAATGTGTGAGCACACTGATGAAGGAGCTGGTCTCAGTAGGAATGGATGAGCCCTCACCTCAAGTGGGCTCTGCCGGCCTCCAGCTCCCCCTGGTCCATCCACCTCCACTCTAAGACAATATTTCACACTGCCCCCTTTCCCCTCAAACATCCAACACTCCTTCCCACCCCTCACTCGCAGACGACCATGTTTTGCCCTGAGAAAACAGAACTGACTACTGAAGACATTCCTCATTCTTCTAGCACCCAACGTGGGGATCTCCCTGTATGTGACCTACATGCTCAACTTTTCCTTCCCTGCCATGTGTGAGCTGGTGTCCCTCTGTTTCTCTCCTACAGGAGTAGCCTGTGGTCACACCACACACCTTTCTTTCTCCTGCATCATCAGTGCTTGCTCTCCACTGCATCGCCCCCATCAACACCTGCACCCCGCCTTCTGCTTGCATTGCGCCCCCTCAAAGCCAACCGCACAGGACAGTCTTCCAGACTCACTTTTTTTCTCCATTTCCACATGTCCTATTCTCTCATGAGCCCACTCTAGTCAGGCTTCAGCACCCAACAATCATTCACTCCCTTGAACTTGGAAGCTCATTCAGCATCCAGTTCTCCAAAGCCTCTGAGATGGGCGCAGTCAGATGGAGACCGAGCCTTTTCCACATGCTGCAAGCCCATGAGACACCCCAACTCTGGGCAACACTGTCTGCACCTTACCTTAAAGCAATAGTCATGGCAGCAGATGCCAAGGTGTTCGAGCGTAATCTTTGGACAGTCTCGGATCTCTCGGTTGCAATAAGTACAGATCCCCCCAGACGTTCTGTAAGATGAAAAACAATAACCCAGTGGTCAGGCTTGTGCACACAGTGCCAGTCAGATGCAGCCAGAGCCTCTGATTTGACATGGCCAGGCCTTGGCTTGCTGCCGGGATTCCCAGCCCACCATCTTTCTCTGGAGTGTGTAACTGGCCATACAGGCCTGGGCCACATGAGGCCTCTGTAGACTCTCATGTTATTTCCAGAAAGTGGTCATGTATGTTCACCTTACCATCATTTGCACAGACGCCCCAATGTGATTCTTCTCTCAGGCAGCTTGCTGCTCCCTGCCCCGCTGCCTAGCAGATCTGGTCCCCTCTAGAACACGGAGACCCATGTCTTCTACAGGAGACATGACCCTATATGCCCTACCTGGACACATGTCTTGATGGCACTTGTGTTCATGCCCAGGGCCTCTGAACCCTGCCCCTCACATCCCATGTTCTTGGATTCCTGTGACATTCATGGTCTGACTTGGTATACATTATTCATTCTTTGCAAACCTATTTCCTTCACTATGATCTTAGTGAACTGCACCTCTAAGACCCCCTGCTCCCCTATTCCCAGAATTAAGAAAGGACTTCTTTTTCATGAAGACCGTCCTGTGATGGCTGAATGAGGTGCTCTCTGTACCTCCATTTATTTCAAACAAATGGTTTTCTCTGGCCATTTTCTGGCTTTTCAGTGACAGTGACCCTCTCACCTTCATTCTCCACCCATCACTCCCTCTCGTTGCTTTCTTCCTTCCATAGTAGTGGAAGGAAGTCCACGACACTACTATCGCTCTCCTTGCCAGCCCTCTGTACTCGCCCTCCAGGGTTCAAGGTTCCTACTGGGTTCAAGGCCCACAAGTGTGACATCTCAATAAGGAAAGCACTACCTTATGTGGCAGTGTGACAGAACTGAAAGTGGCTCGAGAGCAGCCAGATGGCAGACCCGTGAGCTCCCTGGTGAGACAGCCGGCCTACCTGTCAGGGTATGGTGTACCATCGTGTGGAGGTTTCTTCTCCACGTCGAATGAGTCCTCAGTGCTGCCGACACTGCAGGGGGTGTGATGGGGGAACGGGAGGGCAGAAGATAGGATCCTGGTCATGCGTGGGGACATTTTTCTCATTAACCCTCTGGCCACAAGCTGAGGCATGGCTCTGGATGGCCAATCACCATGTGTTACGCTAAATGGCAGGGGCAGCTTTATACCTGGCACCAAGGAGGCATAACTATCACAGGGAAAAACCTTTGCATGGGGGGCAAAGATGGGCCATGGTGCTGCATGGTTGGAACTGTTGGTGCTCTGCTGACCATGAAGGCTCCCCACTTCACAGACTAGTGGGAAAGAAGCAGGCCTTCCCCCCTCCACTTATGTGTCTAGGCTGAAATGTGACAGTCACTAGGAGCCTGCTCACAGCAGAAATCAGACACAAGACATGGGAACAAAGAAAAGGAGGAAATGGTCTGACATAATTAATGCCTGTGCATGAGTTATGGCATGGGATTACAAGTTAGGTTTTTTTTTTTCTTTCTGCATCTCTGTTTTTCAAGAATATGACTTTTTATAATAAAACTAATAGTTAAAAAAGAAAACTGATGCCAAGGAAGGGCTACTAACTACAGTGGATACAAGGTCTCCTTTTGGGGTGATGAGAATATTCTGGAACTGGATGGTGGCAATGGTTGTATGACACTGTGAACACTAAAACCCACCAGACTGTACACTTTAAAGAGTGAATTTTGTGATGTGTAAATTGTATTTCAGTGAAGCTGGTGAGATAAATAAACCACCCTAAGGAGTCACAGATGAAGAAACTGAGCCTCAAAAAACTTGAGCATCTTGTCCAAAATAATACCACCAAAGGGGGCCAAGCTGGGGCTTGAACATGACCCCCACGCCTATGCTCATCATTTCACAGAAGCAGTGAAAACCAGACCAGAATCCCCAGAGGCCCAACTGTGAAATAAGGCCAGGATGCTTCTCTTTGTTACAAAAATCTTCACCCTGGCAGTGGGATAATGTATCACAAAAAAAACATTCCCGGGGGATGCTTGGTTTGGGCTGTTTTTAATTGATACGGCACAGAGTTAACCTTCCATATGGCGTCAGAAAGCAAGAGATGATAAGTGGAAAGTAACACATGTATCAGGACTCGCAGTTGAATGTGAGTTCAAATGAGGCAAGTTGACATGCTGGACACAGTGTGGGAGCTGAAGAGAGGAGCCCTATGTTCTGGAACAGGGTGAAATTTGCTAGATAGTCTCTTCTAATGGCCTTGGCACTTCTGTAAAGAGCGATGCTCTCAGCATTTCACAAACGAAAGCTTGTGTGGTCTACCAAGAAACAAAGACGGGCAGAAAAGATTGGCACTGGAAGTGGGCGTAGGATGAATGAATGAGAAAGGGGGTGCGCGAAGGCACCGAGTTAGGGAGAGCAGGTGGATATGCATATATCATGTCTGTGGGCAATGACGTCACTCATCCATGCAATGAACGATTACCTGGGAACTATGCCCTGGGCTAAGTCCTGGATGAGGTGTGGGGGATGAGGTGAGGGGCACGCAGGGCCTGGCAGCTGAAGGCCATGACATAGAGGGACCTGGGACTCATTCTTACCTGCTATAGCGTGAAGACATCAGCTTCCCAGAAGACACCTCGCTGGCATTCATGTATTCCTTCACAAAGAGGATCCCTTTGCTGTAGAAGGAGCACGATAGAATGAGAAGAGGTATACTGAAAGATTCCAGGGGACTGGGCCTGGCCCGAAGGACGGGCCCAGGGCAGGGAGGACCACTAGCTGGTCTGAAGGAACTAGAGGAGCTACTGGGGAGGCCTAGGGGCAGAGGCGCTGCTGTGCTCCAGCTGCTGCTGGAGTAGAACAGTGGCACATGGGAGCTGCCTGATGCTGAGCCCGCTGGTGACTTGGGCTGAAATCTGAGCCCAAGGGTTCAACTGGCCACATGTGGATGTGAGAGCCACAGGATGAGGCTCCCTGAAGCCGATGCTGACGCTGACATGCTGTCCTTCTTCACAAGGATCCCAATAGTCCAGGAGGTGCCCTACTGCCCCAGCCCCCTGCCTCCAGCCCAGTGGACTTGCCATCCCTCGTCCGTACTTTCCTTCCCTTCTACTGGGACTGCAGGAGTCTCTGGGCCTCAACCCTAGATCGCTGGTTCTCCATACTTTCTGTGAATTCCCATCAGCAGCCTAACATTTCCCTTCTCACTCCTGGAGCTTCAGAGGTCTGGAAGTCACCTCTCCCTAGAAGTCACCTTGCCCTGGATGGGCCCCTCTCAACACTGGAAACAAAGTCTGCCTCGTGCTGGGGTCAGCACGGTCCCAAATTGGGCCCCATTTCCATGCTTGATATTCAGCAGAGGTGTTTCTGATCTCTCCCCTCCCCGCCGGGCACACATGTCACTCAACCTTCGTGCAGTGGTCCCTGACGTACATGCTAAGAGTGTAAATTAGGCCAGGGATGCAGGGAGGCACTGGATGTGTGCTTCTCCTTACAGTGGGTGATTTGGGGGAGACAGATATAGGCCCTGGCTCCAGTGGGCGTTCTTTGGACTTCCCAGGCATATTCCCCAAGAGTTATCAGCAAGGTCCTACAGATGGCAGAGCCCTAGCAAGTGCTACCTCAGCTTCTCAATGGGATAAGGACCCAGGCTTCACTCTGTGGGCCCTTAACTGATGGGCTCCTGGGAGCTGGGGGAGGCACTAGAGCTAATGTCAGGAAAGTGACATGGGACACGAAGAGTAGTCCTTTAGCTCCAGGGAGGAAGTGGCCCAGAGAGCAGGTCCCGGGTTTTCCCTTCTCACCTGGTTGAACTGGTATCCAATTCACCTGGGGAGGCTGGGGTGTGAGCGCAGGGCTGCTCAGCAGCAGTGATAGCTGTAACCGTGACGGTGCAGCCAGAGGGGTTTCTCACCCTGGGGGAGTGGAGAAAGGGGCGAGAGTGTCCACACTGAGAACTGACGCCAGCGGGGTCAGGCAGGGATCGTGGGGCCTAGTCCCCACACCGCTGCTCCAAGGACTTTTAAAAAATGCTGATGTTTTCAAATGATCCTTGTGAATCACTGAGGTTTTGCTTTTCAAGACTCTTGACGTCAATGGGTGGTACCACTGACTGCAGATGAGAAAACTCAGGCCAGGTGACCCAGGTCACACTGTGAGTCAGGGGCAATACCTCAACCTTCCAGGATCCACCCAGAAGTCCCCACGGCAGCCAAGGGCCCTGGCCTGTGACTTATTTGGTTAGGACCAGCTTCCCCTCTGCCATCCTCCAGCGAACTCTCCAGAGAACACAAGGCTGAAGGTGAGAGGGACAAGTGAATTTAAACATCACCAAGCAGGAGACCTGTGGAATGCACTGCCCCTAGCAGAGGCAGGAAACTGACAGGTGTGGCAGTTTCCCCAAATGTCCGCCCCTCACTTGCAACACATGGCCCTTGGCCTGGAATCCGACCTTCTAGCCAGCTCACAAGACCTTTCTCTGGCCAGGCCCTTACTTAATCTCACTCTTCCTGCTCCCGGGTCACTGGTCCCTTACCAAAGGTGTCAGAGCTACCAACTGCATTTCGGGGCATCCTGTTGGGCACCACAGCTGACAGTGCTGCCCCATTTGTGCCATCCATATAACATCTGCACGCAGTTTGGAAGCCTCAGGCCAGCTCCATTGGTGCACACTGCCCTGGGCTGATTTTGCTGAGTCCCCAACATGCTGCCACTCTGGATGGGATCCGCCTCCAGCTGGCCCAGGCTCTGGGGTACCACCTCCTTGCCAGAGAACTCAGTGCACAAGACTGCAACCAGCTCAATAGCTCCCTAGCTTCATCTTCTCAAACAATGTCACATACCTGAAGCTCTAGCCATGCTGAGCTTTCTCATACCCTTGCACATAACACCACCTCCTTCAGGAAGCCCTTCTGGAATACCTGCCATCTCACCCCGGGCCCAAAGGTGGCCACCCTCTTCGTGTGCCTATGTCACCCTGTGCGTGTTCCAATGTCACCCCATGACATAGGAATAAACCATGGAGACTGAAAGAGGGGGACTGAATGAGAGGAGAAGCCCCATGGGAGCCTGGAAAGACAGATGGGGAACAGAATCCAGAGCTGGAGAGTAAAGAGAACGAACTACAAGAGGAAGGAAATGGCATCCTCTTCTGATTGGGCAAGAAGTGTCTGGCATTCTCTGAGCCACACCCAGTGCCAACAGTCAGACAGACAGCAGAGCTGAGGTGGCAAGGTGAAAAACAATCCCACGGGGATCCCTCCACGGGGATGTGAGTGATGAGAGACCTCCAAAGGCAGGGCTCCCTGTCCGTCACGGGGTAACATCCTACCTCTCTCCCATATGCTCATGCCTCTAGCTACAAGGTCCAGCCCTGCCCCTACCCCAACCTGGTCTCCTGTCCCCTCCTCACTGCACTTCCTACACTCCGACCACAGAGACCTTCTTCTGGTCCCACCTTGAGCTCTATCCATGCTGCTTCCTCTACCAGTGTTGCGTCTTCCCAGGTTCTATGCCAGGCTGGCTCTTCCTTGCCCTTTAGGTCCCAACTGAACTATCCCTTCTTCAGCAGAAAAGCTTCCCAGAGCATCCTAGCTTCAACACCCCATCACCTGGCCTCCCACCATCCAAGCGCCCATGTTCCTTCTTTTCTGGGCCCATCATGAATAAAGAGGCAGCAGACCCAGCACGGTGATTAGCAGTACAGGCTCCAGGTCTGAATCCCCATTCGGCCACTGCCTGGCTGGAAGACTGTTGGCTGTTTAACCTCCCTCTGCCTCAGGCCTTCATCTGCAGAGCAGAGATAATGACAGTCCTTCCCATAGAGTTGGTATGAGACTGAGTGAGTCCGCATGAAGCCTGAGAAGGGTGACTGTGCATTCTCAGCACGTGGCAGATGCTATGTCATCGTCATGGTTTTGCTGCTACTGTGTGTTCACTGGTGCATTGTGTGCTCCCTGAGGATGGGCAGGCAGCACCCTGGCCAATGTGTTTGACGTGCACATGGCTGCTACCTACAACCAGCATACATGAGACTACTCCCAGACTCAGGGCCACTCTGGAAAAATATATCTGGGGAGCGAAGGGAGCCCCCAAACTCTGCCATGCAAGACTGAACTTGCATTGGAACTGGAAAGCTCATCGAATGTTCTTTACGTCCAGTAATAGCCACTCCAGGAAACACTGCCATTGGAGACCTCCTGTCTCCATGCATAGCAAAGGCACCCCACATCTGTCGCCAGATGCAGGGCTTCAGATGACATAGCTCTGTGCACCAGGCCTGCTAAAAGATCTGATTCTGCAGCTCCACATCGAAGCCTGGGGAGGCGGACCCGTGAAATGCTTGAGGCTGGCCAGCTTCCCACAGGCTCCCTGCCTGTCACAGCAGCAGGAGATGGCCAGTGTGCCCAGTGTATTAGGGTTTGTTCTGGGTTCTAGATCCTGAAAAGAGCTGCAGGTGCAGCAGCAGGAGACCATGAAAGCATAGCTTTTACCTATTGGCCTGGCTCTCCACTTCCATAAGCAGCTCCGGTCTTCGGGGGCCTTCCTGCTGCTCTGGGGTGCTTCGGTCTTCAGGCTGCTGTGTCGCTGCAGCTGGGTCTCCCTGGACACCTCTGGGGGCTCCGGGCCCCTCCTGCCAGGTGTCTCCCGGCTTGGTGACCACATTCTTCTCCTCAAAACCAGCCGAGGTGCTAAGAAAGGAAGAGTGCCATAATGGGTCGGATGTCGTGAGACTAGTGCTTGGTCACTCACTGCACGCTGATGTCACCTCCCGTGGACACGACGGGCTCCTCTCTGGGGAGCGGGGTGGGGCGGAGAGGAGCCCGGCATGGCCCCCATGTGCTCGGAAGGACCCCAGAACCGCTACTCCCTTCCGACCGACAAAGGCCGCGTCTGCAAGAATGAGGACTTTGGTGAAATTTTAAAGACCCCGTCTGCTGCTAGCTGGGAGCAGTGGCATCCCCGTCCCCCTCCTCCCACTGCTGCGCCCCTGTCTCCAAGCCAGCCCGTCGCAGTCCACCTGTGCTATCCAAAATGTCCCAAGCCATCTCGCCTTTTTCCCGGGCTAAGGAGCTCAGCCAGGAAGATCGGACATGCGTACGCAGCCAGGCCCTGCATTGCCCAGCTGTCTGGGAAGGACCTGCTCCCTCAGGCTGCCCTGGACGGCTGGGTGGGGGCGACGGAGAGGAAAGAGGGCTGTCACGCTCTGCAGATACTCAAAGAGGCTGGAGACACTCACAATAGGGGGGAAAGGCCATAAAAACCAGGCACCCAGGAGACCTGACGGGTACAGGCCAGCCCATTTATGATCCTCGTCCGCCATCTAGTGGCTGGCTCAGGCAAAGCCTCAGAGTCTTCGTAATTCGAATTTCCCGGCGGGCACCACGGGCCAAGCTGCCTGCTGCAGGAAAAGGCAGCGCGCATGGCTGCACGCACGCAAGACGCGAGGTACATAGGGCGCCTATGCGCGTGCGCACAAGACGCCTGCGCACCCGTGCGCAGGCGCAGAAGTATTGTCGTGGCCTTTTTGCAGCTAGGACTTGTTTGTCTTCTTTATTATGAAATAGTCACCATTGGTATTACTGGGCAATAGCATTCTCATGTTTCTTTTTGCAGCTGAAAAGGCTGGGGTGAGGCTGCCCTTGCCCCTCACACCTGGCATTGTGGCTCAGTATCACGTACCTGCCTGTCCACTTCCCATCTCCAAGTCGGGGGTGGAAGCAGGAGTGCGGGCTCAGCACTTGAACATACGTTTAGAACAAACACAAGGGTAGGTCTCAATCTCTGCCACTCTCCCTAGCCCTCTGCCACTTCTCTTCCAGCAGCTACAAGTCTTGAAATAGCTCTTGTCACTTCTGTCTTGTCACTTCATTCTCCCTCTCCACTTTCCACAGAAGCTATTGATTTCCAATACCCTCAACTATCTCTGCTGAACGGCTTCCCTTCCCTCGTATGCCCAATGTTATCTTTTAGACCCCCGCCCACATTGTGGATTCTCTAGGATGTCAGTGACAGTCTTCTCCACTGGAAATAACAGTCTGAGTCTGAAAAACTTGATCGGAAATCCTCTAGATGATTTGTCCCGATGGATGAATTTTGGACACTCCCTGACTGATATTTGTTTCTTTTGTGTCCTTCACCCAATACCTAAGTCTACAGTCTCCACAGGATTACGTATCAGAGCAAAATAAAAAAATCTTAAAAGCCTCCTCTACAAATATTAGGAAGCTTTAGCATTCTTAGTGAGTGGGTAACCTCAACTTGTCCTGTATGTCAGAAACACAGTTCTGATGAATATATCAAGTGAGGCAAAGACACCTGCCGACTCATAAAAACCAGTGAATTTTCTACTTCCATGTTCATACGTGACTCATGGCTGGAAATTTAGAATTGAAGCCATAAGATCTCTCTTTGATTTTGTCTGTGTGTTTATGTATATATGTATTATTATCTGTATAATATTTTCTTATCTCTTGATAGTATTACCAAATTAACTTACAAAATCCCTTATTCTCTATTCCAAATACTTAGTGATAAATAAGCACTTACCTAAGTTAAATATTCCCCAAACTCACATAAAAAGACAATTTCTAAAACTCTGAATGTAAAAAAAGGAAAAGTATTCTTATAAAAAATAACTCAAATATTTTAAAAATTCAAGTTCAATCGCTGACGTAAATCTTTGCCAAACAAGACTAGTTTAATATTGTTAGTTTAATTTAAAACAAACAAACAAACAAACAAACAGCTATGTCTTGTGAGTTATAGATATTACATCTAACATAAGCATACATTTTTTATCCTTCTTGGACATATTCATCCTAAAAGTAAAACAGGTTTACTAGTTAACTAAGCTAGCATTACATCTACTAGATGTTTAGGATGATACAAATATAAGTTTGCTTTTAAACAAGCTGAGTCATTCTGAAAACTTTGTTTCCACAATAATGTTTTATAATACATCAGCTTTAAGACAGCTTCCAAGATCTTTTTGGTAATTGTCAACCTGAGACTTATGCTAAATGTATAGATATCTATTAAATACCTAGATCATTTTAAGCAATATAAAATACTGAAATGTCAGTTAATAAGCCTAATTTTAAGATTATATACTGCTTATTTTTTGTGGCAAAAGAGAGCTTGTATTTGGATCTGCATAGGTGGGGTTTTCAGTCACGGCCCAAGGCTTTTATTAGGGGCTGGTCACCCAGGCACATTCTGCCTGGCACCTACCAAAATCCCTAATGCCCAGAGGGCAATCAGAGATTCTGCATAGAGTACACTGTTTGTACAAGCCACTTGGGCATTAGCCTTCTCTCTTATCATGAAGGAAGAGGTTCACATGTGTAACTTTTCAAGTTCCTGGAGGCCAGAGGCACATGCCGCAAGCAGGCCTTTCTAATAAGCATGGTACCAGGCCTGTTACATTAGCTCTTGTCCACAAGCCATCTTCCCAATGTCCACCCTTCTGCCCACTTCTCACCATAAACTGCAGCCATTTAAACACTCCACAGCGGTACCTGTCTACCATCCAGCACAGTAACCTCTCCCTACCCTGGAGCCCACTTTTGCCTCCTCCGTGAAGCCTTCCCTGATTCCACGAGGCCCGCCAAGTCACATGTTCCTTCTAGTATGCTGCCACAACACCTTATCCACACCCACAGTTCAGCAAATAGCACTGTCAAGAACTGTGCCCCCTTTGAGGGCAGTGACCAAGTCTTATTTGTCCGCATCCCCAGTGCTTAGCACACAGCTTGGCAGGAGTTAGTAACTAAGGAAAACTCGGTTTAATTCTGGAACGTGTGGATCACTAATTCACAGAACAAATCGAAGCACCCACATTACTCTCCTCATTCCTTCCCACCATCTTCTGACCTACACCTGCACTCAGCTTGCCCCGGTCTCTCTCTGAGATACAGCCCTCTCCTCCATTCTGAAGGTTCTAGAACCTACTGTGGTATCCTGCCCCTCCCATAATGTCAGTGACCCTTGTCTCAGGTGTGCTCACTCTCTCTTCGAGCAGCAAACTCACCTTACCTGCTTGGGATTTCCTCCCCTGGGCATAACAGCATACATCCCAGGAAGCCCCTGCCCCTTCATCCTGTAGCTGTTTGTCCACTCTCCCTTCCCACATCCATCATGTCCTAACCAACATGTGAGAGAGTTGTACACCTCCACAACCGCGCCTCCTCACTGGCCACTGCTTCCGCAATACACCGTAATCCATCCACAGCCTTTCTACTCCCCCAACCTGCCTCCCGCAAAGCAGCCATCAGCTCCATGTTGCCAAATCTGGTGGCCGATCTCAGGGTCCACAGCCTAGGCCGACTTGGTGTCCGTGACTCTACTGCTTCCAGTTTCTTCCATTTAGCCAAAAATTTCTTTCTCAGTACCCCTTCTCAGCTCCTCTTCTTCTAGAAGACCCTTCCATTTTATTTCCTAGAATTCTGACCCATCTGTATTTCTTTCTCTCTTACTTTTTATCTTTATTCATATTATATAGTCCGATTTCAGAGAGCCAGTAGTTAATAACCCCCAGTTTTCTCTTTTTAAGACAGAAGAAAAGCATAAAATGGAGATAAATGTCAGCTAGTGACACAGATGGCATTACACATAAAGCCTGAAAGAGTCACCTTGCAATCCTGAGCCACAGGGACTCACTCACACACACAGCTAAGGGCTGGACTAGATGACCAGCCCCAGATGCTTGCGGAGAGAAGCAAAGAGTTCAGGAGGAAAGTTCTGGGCTGCACACCTAAAGGTATCTGCTTCCAAAGACATGGAGAATTAGGGGCCAAGCAGGATCCATGCAGTTCCTGTTCCCAATGGCAACCAAATAAGCCATTTGTTCCCAAGAGGAGCAGAGCAGGGGAGAGCAGCAGCATAACCCAGCGACCATGGAAGTGACATTCTCTGGGTAGCCTTGTCTGCTCTGCAGCCTCACGCTCACCTTCACTCAACTTCAGAACTGGTTACTCCACGGCACACCGGATATGGTTGCCCATATTCCCTATGGGCACTTCACGTTTAACCCGGCACAGATGATGAGCCACTGCACGGCACCCCCACAACCTCCTCACTGGCCCTCAGCTAGTTCTCATCATGGTGTTGGGCCCACACCATCCACCTGGTTGCCCAACCCAGAAATTTCATGTAGCCTTGGCTACCGCTTTCCTTCATCTTGACCCTTAACAGGCCAGCAAGACTTGTGTGGCCTCTTCAGCTCTCCCTTGGCTGAGCAGGAAGTCTCCTAACTGGTTTCTTGCTTCATCTTGCCATGTCCCCCCAACCTGATCCTACACACAGCAGCTTCAAGGAATGTTCCTACAAATTACATCTGGTCCTCTCACTCTCCTGAGCAAAAGCTGTCGGTGGTCCCTAGAGCATCAGGAGTTGGGTCACACTCCTCAGCCTAGGAGCAGGTGACACTCTAGCCCCCTCACAGCACTTCCCACCAAGTCAGAAATTAAACCTTCCTTCACTACAGCCACCTTAATCTGTATTTCATTCGCAGCGTGTCCATCTGACAAAATCCTCTGCTTCCAACCTCATCACACCTGCAGAGAAAGCCTCTCCTGCTACTCCCCACTCCAACCGCAAAAAACCCAGTCACCTTCTCCTTCATCTACAGGTTGCACTTTTTGATAAATGGGACACTAAGTGGTGCAGGAAGCCATGAGATGTGGCACGAAGTCCATAGTCCTGTGCTGAGTATCTCTGGTCTAAGCTCCTACAGGGCCT
Source organism: Cynopterus sphinx (assembly GCA_030015415.1). Taxonomy (NCBI): domain Eukaryota; kingdom Metazoa; phylum Chordata; class Mammalia; order Chiroptera; family Pteropodidae; genus Cynopterus; species Cynopterus sphinx. Next base: position 83,391,057 of record CM057388.1, read on the forward strand.
GAGGCCAAGGATCGGCAAAGAAATCAAGGTTGAGTCAGGTATTCTTAAAGAAGAGAACCCATGATCTAACAGGTGATCCTGATCCTAAAGATAGCCTCCTCAAGGGAAGAAAAAGAAAAAATAAATGAATGAGACTATATCAAATTAAAAAGCTTCTGCTCAGCAAAAAAAATCATCAACAAGGTAAAGAGACAACCAACTGAATGAGAAAATATATTTTCAAGCAATGCCTCCGAAAAGGGCCTAATGTCCAAAATATACAAAGAACTCATACGACTCAATAACAACAAAAAACAAACAATCCAATCAAAAAATGGGCAGAGTACCTGAACAGACACTTCTCCCTAGAGGACATACAAATTGCCAACAAATATAAGAAAAGATGCTCAACAATGAGATACCATCTCACACCTGTTAGAACAGCTATCACCAACAGGACAAGTAATAACAAATGTTGGAAAGGATGCAGAGAAAAAAGAACCCTCATACACTGCCAGTAGGACTGCAAATTGGTACAGCCACTATGGATAACAGTATGGAGGTTCCTCAAATACCTAAGAATTGATCTACCACATGATCCAGCAATCCCTCTACTGAGTATTTACTCCAAAGACTTGAAAACCCATATTTGAAAAGATGTTTGCACACCAATGTTCACAGCAGTATTATTCATGGTGGCCAGGACATGGAAGCAACAGAAGTGTCCTACAATATATGACTGGATAAAGAAGCTGTGGTCCATATATACAGTGGAATATTACGCAGCCATAAAGAGTTGAAATACTGCCATTTGCAACAACATAGATGGACCTTGAGATGATCATGCTAAGCGAAAAAAGCCAGACAGAAATAGCTGAAAATTACATGATATCACTTATGTGGGATAGAAACCCCAAAGCAACAAATGAACAGGACAGAGACTCATGGACATGGATATCAGACTAGTGGTTACCAGAGAGTAGAGAGGAGGGGCGATGGGGGAAGTAGATGGGGCAAAAGGGTCAAATATGTGCTGGCTTTAAAGAATTAAAAATAAATTAACTACATAAAAATATAGCCTCCTATCTAACTAACTATGGAACTTCTATGGTATAAGAATCCCAGTCACATGAGTGGGGTGAACATTTTTATTTCATCCTTGCTAGAGGAGCCACAGGTACCACCTCCTGTGTCCTGGGGTGGTGAGACTCTTGGCCCTCCCCTAGTAGCATTTCTGTGTTGTGTGAGAAGCCATCTCATTGGATCTGTAGAAGTGGTAAGTGCTTGCATCTGCTCTCCCTGAAATCTCTGAACAGTACAAGCCCACTATGTCTTAAGAATCTGTCAACATGTGAACAGGTTTGTAAGCTGTATAGGGCACAAAGTACAGGGGCCAGTAGGCCGGGTGCTGTGTCCTTACCAATACCACATGGTCACCTCCAGTCACAGTCACACTTGCTCTGTTAGGCACACTGACACACACAAATAATCATCAGTCACAGTCTCACTGCCACCCTCAATGCTGCTGTCACCCCTTTTAATGCCTGCTCACACAAGCTCTCTTTCTCTCATGCTGACCTCACTCTCCTTGCTTCACCCTGCTGCTTTCTCTTACCACCTACCCCATCATTCTCTGCAAGTGTCATTTATACATACAAATAGCCCTCACCTGACCTAAGACCCCTAAGCTGCAATGCATGTATACTCTGCAGGACCCCCTTCCTGCCCCACACTTCAGGAATCAGCCATGGCTTCTTGCTCTGGGGCCAGACCCGTGCTCTCACCTGCCCTATCCCAGCTCCCTGCATCACAGAAAGCCCCTGTGCACTGCTGCATTCCCAGAGAGTCACCATTGTAACCCCACATGGGACAGGAGGCCGAGCACCTTGGTGTGTGAATGTGCCAGGCAATGGCATGGATGTGGAATTAAAGCTGGCCTCAACTGAGTTGTGGCCCCTTACGAAATTCGAGGATGGGCAGACAGAGGCCGATGCACCGTGTTTCTTACCTGTTGGCCTGGCTCTCCATTTCCATAAGCAGCTCTGGTCTTCGGGGGCCTTCCTGCTGCTCTGGGGTGCTTCGGTCTTCAGGCTGCTGTGTCACTGCAGCTGGGTCTCCCTGGACACCTCTGGGGGCTCCGGGCCCCTCCTGCCAGGTGTCTCCCGGCTTGGTGACCACATTCTTCTCCTCAAAACCAGCCCAGGTGCTAAGAAAGGAAGAGTGCCATAATGGGTCGGATGTCGTGAGACTAGTGCTTGGTCACTCACTGCACGCTGATGTCACCTCCCGTGGACACGACGGGCTCCTCTCTGGGGAGCGGGGTGGGGTGGAGAGGAGCCCGGCATGGCCCCCATGTGCTCGGAAGGACCCCAGAACCGCTACTCCCTTCCTACCGACAAAGGCCGCGTCTGCAAGAATGAGGACTTTGGTGAAATTTTAAAGACCCCGTCTGCTGCTAGCTGGGAGCAGTGGCATCCCCGTCCCCCTCCTCCCACTGCTGCGCCCCTTTCTCCAAGCCAGCCCGTCGCAGTCCACCTGTGCTATCCAAAATGTCCCAAGCCATCTCGCCTTTTTCCCGGGCTAAGGAGCTCAGCCAGGAAGATCGGACACGCGTACGCAGCCAGGCCCTGCCTTGCCCAGCTGTCTGGGAAGGACCTGCTCCCTCAGGCTGCCCTGGACGGCTGGGGGGGGGCGACGGAGAGGAAAGAGGGCTGTCACGCTCTGCAGATACTCAGGCTGGAGACCCTCACAATAGGGGGGAAAGGCCATAAAACCCGATAGGGGCCCAGGAGACCTGACGGGTACAGCCAGGTCCTTGTGACCCGTATGCGCCATCTGGTGGCCGCCACGCGCAAAGCCTCAGAATAAGCCCCGCCAAAGCCTGGCTCTCCCAGGGCAGCCATTTTCTTTGTTGACAGTCCAATTTCCCGGCGGGCACCGCGGTCCGAACGCACGGCGGTAGGAAATGGCTGCGCGTACAGGCGTACACACACGGGCTACGAGGCCCGTGGGAGGCTGGTGCGCACGCGCGCGCAGGCGCACAATTATCATGGCTGCTTTGTTTTTGTGGCTATGAATTCCTTGTGTTTTTTATTGCGGAGCAGTCACCGTTGTTATTACTGGGTAATAGCATTCTCATGTTTCTTTTTGCAGTTGAAAAGGCTGGGGTGAGGCTGCCCTTGCCCCTCACACCTGGCATTCAAGACAACACTTCACCCCCTCCCCGTGGCTCAGTCACTTCTGTCTTGTCACTTCTGTCTTGTCACGTCATCCTGTCAACTTTCCACAGAAGCTACTATTGCTTCCCAATATCCCCAACTATCTGTGCTAAATGGCCTCCCTTCCCCTGTACGTCCAATACGTTATCCTTTAGGCCCCCGCCCCCACTGGGGGTTCTCCATGATTTCAGCCCCCCCCACACACACACACACAAACACAAAAATGAAAACACCAACACCGGCTGAGATTGAAAAACTGGACCAGAAATCCTCTGGATGATATGTCCCGATAAATAAACTTTGGACACTCCCTGACTGATATTTGTTTCTTTTTGGTCCTTCACCCAATATCTAGTCTACAGTCTCCACAAGATTACGTATCAGAGCAAAAGAAAAAAATCTTAAAAGCCTCCTCTACAAATAGTAGGAAGCTTTATCCCTCATATTCAGCAGATAATCTGAACTTCTCCCATCTGTCAGAAACACAATTCTGATCAATATATCAAGTGAGGCAAAGACAACTGCCAACTCTCATAAAACAGTAAATTTTCTATTTCTGTGTTCATACCTGACTCATGGCTGGAAATTTCGAATTAAAGCCATAAGTATTCTATTTGATTTTGGCTGTGCTTTTACATATATATGCATGTTATGTGTGTAATATTTTCTTACCTCTTGATAGTATTACCAAATCAACTTCAAAATCTCCTATTTTCTTTTCCAAATACTTAGCAATAAATAAGCACTTATCTAAGTTAAATATTCCCAAACTCTCATAAATTAAAGAAGTAATTTCTATTACTTTGACTGTAAAAAAGAAAAAGTATTGCTATAAAAACTAACACAGGTGTTTTAAAAATTCAAGTTCAAACGTTTAGGTAAATCTTTGCCAAACAATATTATTAGATTAATTTAAAAAGATAAACAGCTATGTCTTGTTATAAATGTTACATCTAACAGGCATATATATGTACATTTTTTTACTTTGGCATATTCTTCCTAAAAGTAAAACTGGTTTACTAGTTGACTAAGCTAGCATTACATCTACTAGATGTTTAAAATTATAAAAATATAAGTTTGCTTTTAAACAAGCTGAGTCATTCTGAAAACTTTGTTTCCACAGTAATGTTTTATAATATATCAGCTTTAAGACAGCTTCTAAGATCTTTTTGGTAATTTTAAACTATAGACTTATGCTAAATGTATAGATATTCATTAAATACTTAGATCATTTTAAGCAATATAAAATACTGAAACGTCAGTTACTAAGCCTAATTTTAAGATTATATACTGCTTATTTTTTGTGGCAAAAGAGAGCTTCTATTTGGATCTGCTAATGAATTTTCATTTTTCCATGCTGAAAACATTTACTATAAAAAAGTATGTAACTGAAATCTTATGGGCTGTATATTTATAAGCTTTACTAGTGCACTACAAAATGCTTCACGTGACAGTTCAAAATTATCTACCTCCTAGTTTTCACTGTAAAACAGAAGTTATCAATACTCGATAATTATAATCAATATGTATAAATGAGACTACTAAAAGTAATAATGGCAAAGGGGAACAATTTTGCATGTAAGATATGTAAATATGATTTGTTAAGGAAAAAGAAAATGGCTTTGTCCTAAATTAAAATAACTAGTGGCTCCAAAAAATATGTAAGACATAATATAAATGGATCTTTTAAAAATTATAAAAGTTTTGCAGAGCTTTTATTTGTCATGGTCAAAACTGATGATAATTTAATGAGAATATAAGATTTTCACCAGAGAGCTCTGGTATCAAATATTATACAGATGCATAACTAAAACTTGACTTTCTCTCTGTTAAAATATCAGAGACTGTTATTTTGGATCACTGGTCAGCTCTTAATTATAGGTCATAAATTGTCCTTATTTCTTTCTGAGTAACCTGTTTAAAATGCAAAGCTTTTATGTCTCATCAAACAAAGGCCATCCCCATATGCACTAGAGACTAAGCCTCTGATGCCTTTGCCACCCCCTAAATCCAGCAAAGAGAGAGTGGATTCCCAGCTGTCCTGGTCACTGAGCTTTTGGGAGGCCTTTCTTCTTCTCTGATATCATGTTACACCTATACTTGTACACCCCTCCCATCACCAACTTGAAGTTCTTGCAAGGACCTTGTACTCTCTGCTAATGCCTCTTTCAGAATCTCTATCTTGTGTGATGGTGCCTCGGGCACCAAAAATATCTGCCCACTAGGCCAGGGGTAAACACTGAGTCAGGTTATTGAGAACATAAACCTAACATTCCAGAAAATGAAAATCTCATTCACCATCACCTTAATCCTGGCTCATCCTGAACTCAAACCTCACAAAATCACCAATCGATACCTGCGCTACCCGAGGACAAGAAGACCACACTACCAGCTACCTCCACCTCCACATCCTTTATTTATGGAAGTTAATCTCGTAGTTGGCAGGTTCCTTGCCTTAAAGCTGGAATAATGGGTGCAGCGAGCATACTTTTCTGAGAGTGTACCCTAAAAGGAATGTGACTCTTCACCCTCAGGTGGTGGGAACCAAAGTACCCAAGCAGGAACAACAACCTGAACAACACTTCTAGTTGCACCTGGCAGATCTGTAGGCAAGTGACTATTGTGCCTCTTTGTGCTGCTTCTTCCCTAACGGTCTGGCTGCAGCCCAACCAGACACCAAAAATGGTCTACTCAGACAATGTCAGTCCTTTAGTTAGAAGGATGCCCTGACATACCCACCTCACCTCTGCCTGTGACATACATGCTTGAGCCAAAGATGAACCTCAAAGGCCTAAAGAGTTTTTCCTCTGACTCTGGGAGCCCTGAGCTAGCTTTACCATGGACTTTATCAGAGTCCTGTTCCATCCCATGTCTTCTATAAAATTATGGTAATAGAGGCTGTCCTCACCGAGTTTAGTGAATAAAGCCAATTCTCTGCAAAGAGCAATTTGGAAGTCCCTCTCTCTGCAACACAGAGATAGTGGATGAATAAGGCTCCTTCACCCTAGGCATCAGAACAGAGTCACTGCAATTACAGAAGTTGTAACCCATCTAACCCATAAAAGAGAAACCTTAGTAAAATGTCACAGGAAGTTTTGCCAAGCAATGTAACCGTCCAGAGCTCTTCAGGCCATTACTGAATTGTCTGGATTTCAAGTTTGGAGACAGCAAGGTAATAGTTCTGGCTATAACTAGATCAAAGATCCAAAAGCCTAATACAGCTACTTCCAATTCTCGACTCAATCACACTCTCTACATGGAAAGGTACACCCCTTCTACGCTTGTACTCCCTCCGATAGACTCCTCCACAGTGAATAAATGTGCTTAAAGTTCACCTGTTCTTCATGCAGAAAATACAAAAACCTGAAATGCCCAGATTGCAATGTAACAAACAAAAAGACAGTTTATGTTTTAGATGTAAGGTCTAATAACAAAAGTTAATGAGGAAGACTATGAGCTACTGTGTCTTATTAAGTGAAATCAAGCCAATAAAGCTGGTAAAGGTGAGCAAAGGCCAGTTTTCTGAGTGCCTTGAACAGTTAAGGTGGAAGGAGGTATTCTTCTGGAGCTGCTTATTTAGTTAGGAGTTTTTATAAAATGAGAGTCTGACATTTATATAGTGCTTTGTGCCAGGAAATGTTGTACGTGCTTTACACAGACGATCCCATTTAATCTTCACAACAACCCTGTGTGATAGGAATTATTATTACCTCTATTCTAAAGGTGAGGAAACTGAAGCACTGAGTTGACGAGTAAGATACCTAAGGCCATAGGGTGCGTGACAGATCATAGATCAGATCTCAAACACAGGAGTCCGTGTTCTTAATCACTGGACCACAACATCTCTTCCTATACGTGTGATGATGCAAGAAAGGGTTAGAGTAGGGCAGAGTTTCTCAAGCATGGGACATTTCCACTGCTTTGCAGGATCTCCCCACCCACCCCATCAGCCTTCTTCACTCAACTCTTGGTAACTAAGCCCCTCTCCACGGAACCCTAGGTCAGGCAGGACTGGCCAGTGGTCCGTTATTAGTGGATCGGCTGCCCTCCCCACGTGTCCACAGCTCCTGTTCCAGGCATGACCGACACCAGGGCACCATGCCAAACAGGGTAGGGCACCCAGCTAACTTCCTCTCTCTAGCCTCCGCCTGGACTGCGGCGATGGTCAGAGGGGCCCACTTCGACCCCAAAGCCAGCGAGACACCTGGTCCACAAGGCCAGCAGGGGGAAGGGCAGCAGATCTCCAGAAGCGCGATCGCACCCATCTATGATCCTCGCGCGCCATCTAGCGGCCACCGTGGGTACTCTCGCGAGAGAAGCGCCGCTGAGGCCGGTCTCAACTAGGGCAGCCATTTCCTTTTGTGGACAGTCGCATTTCCCAACAAGCACTGCGACCCGAGCTCATGGCTGCAGGAAATGGCGGCCCGCGCAGGCGCACACACACCCGGTACAGGCGCGCGCGCTCACACGCAGGAGCGCGCCGAGCGTCGGCGCACATGCATGCGCCGGCGCACACGCACGGATGCAGTGGGAGCCCGCGCATGCGCGCGGAAGCCCAAGGCCCGCTCGGGCATGCGCACACAGTAATGTCATGCTCCACTAGATGCACACGCGCGTAGGCGCACATCTGCGCTCACTCTCCAGACTGGGGGTTTCTCTCTGCAACCACCCTTTTCCCCCACTCAATCCAGACTCTCCTGTCTTTCTTCAGAGATCATGAAAGGTCTAGAACAGGGTTTGTCAACCTTGCCATTATTGACATTTTGTTCTGGATAACTGTGATGGGGGCTGCCTTGTGCATTCTTTTAGGACATTGGGCAGCATACCTCATCTCCACCCACTATTTACCAGTAGCACCCTCCTCCCAAGTGACCCCTAGGGGATGGGGAGGTGACAGGGATGCCCCTGGTTCAGAATCACTAATGTACAACAATGGTTCTCAACCTAGACTGGACATAATAAACAGGGAGCTTTTAAAAATACATTGATAATCGATCCCTACCCCAGGACATTTTAACCTCTGCGTTGAGCTCAGGAAGATTTTTTTTTTTTTGAAAGAGCACTTCCCAGGTGATTACCAAGTGCATCCAGAGTTGTGAAACACTGTGTTCAAAAAAGTTTCTATTGATTTTGCAAACTTTTACACATCACAGAAAAGTAGTTTTAAGCCTGGACTCTGTTCCTAGCTCTGCTCCTCTGTTCCTAGCTCTGCCATGTTTCCTCCACTGTAAAGTTGCATCAGAAGCCAGATCCTTACTCATGTTTGGGGACTATTAGGTGAGATCATGCATACAGCATGCTTTACACTTTAACATTAACAAGCTGAGAGTTACTGAGTCTTAAGAATAGGCTCCAAAGAACAGATTTCATAAATACTTTTAAATTTTTTTCCTGAGGTTTTTCTTAGAACCTCTTGCATTGGGACTCAGTTCTACCACTTATAAGCACTTGAATAAGTCACTTAAAGTTTCCATGCCTCAGTTTCCCCCACTTTACTAATTTCACAGGGTTGCTGGGAAGATCACAAAGCAACTAGCAGAGCACACTATAGGTGTCAATGTTTTTTCACTCTGAATTGTCAGTGCAATTTGAACCAAAAGAAGTCACATAATAGGGCCTCAGAACCTAGAGATCCATTGCTCACCCCACTCTCCAGAACCCCAGTTTTAGTGGGAGTCACAAATGTAAAGTAGTAACTGCAATGTGGTGCGGAAATGCAAAAAGGCATCCACCTTTTAAATATCTAAATTAGATCATGTTGCTCTTTGACTTAAAACTTGAAATAAGATCCAGCCTCCTTATCATCTCTTTATCGTGGCTTACCAAGTCCCTGCTCCATCTATGGTCCCCATCACTGGCCAGGCTGCAGCCACTCTGTGCTTTGGAACATACTGGGTGCATTCCCAGTGCAGGGTTTTCAGGTTTGCGGTTCCCTATCTGCAGCTCTTTTCTCCTCATTATTCCTAGAGTTAGTTTCTTCTTCTCCTTAGAGGAGCTCACCTGAGTCACCTCCCTCCACCCATCTAAGAAGGAGCCCTCCTTCCATTTCAGTAATAACTCTCCTCACTGCCACCTTTATATCTCAACACCCTGGCTATTTCTTTCAGAACACTGTTTTTCCCAGGAGGTACAGAGATCCAGGTTCCAGGTCTTTGTTGTTCATTCTAATTAGATACAAACCTTACAGGATTGTGAGGTGGACTGTATGAGACGTTGTGAGTAGAGGCTGTGCACACAGGTGCCCCAAAGTTAAGTAGCTGTTGTGATCTTTAACAACATCTGGTTTTAAAGGCCAATCAGCCCATGCCTACCCCAACAAACCTCCCATTCTATGATTGCCCTACAAAGACCCTCAGTGCCAGCTGCACTCAGCTGCTTACAGTGCCCAGGAAATACCAGGTTGTTTTGAGGCCTTTATATATCCTGTTCCCTTTGTTTGGAGGACTTCTATTCACCTTTCAAGATTCAGCTCAAAAGCCACCTCCCCCACAAAGCCATAATGCTTAACCCGCTTCCCCTGCTTTAGCATATGTTGTTCCAGTCTACGCCCAGCTTTATCCCCGTCAGCCACGTCTGATTTGTCTGTGTGCTTCAGCCTCCAGCACAGGGAAGGCACTGTCTAAGTGGTTGCTGACTGAAAGACTGGGCAACTTGCTGATTATGGAGGAATTCCTGAGTGAAGGCCACAAGGTGCTGTGGAAGGCTGTGTGGACTCAAAGGAAGAGGCCAGAAGGTTCCATCTGGGGCTTCGGCCCTTGCTATGTGACTCAGACTAGCCCACAGGCCTCACTGCCCTCACCTTTCCAGCAAAAGGTTAAAGCACGCCTGAGCTATTTCTCTCCACCAAAGCAGCTCAGCACTGTTGGCTGATGCCTTACCCCTTTGAATTTGCCTCCGTGTCCACCAGGTCTGCTGGGCTGTCACTCTTCCTGTCAGCTGGGATGGCAGAGGCCAAAGTGTCACCGGAGCTGAGGAAGAAAGCACACAGGCCTGCTGAGGCCTCAGACCCGAGGAGACTGGGGACCCAGATCTTCCCTTTCTCAGCTGCCTTCTCACGAGAAAGGGGGAGCTGAATCTGTCAGTAAAGGCTGGCCTCTCATTCCTGCCATTAGCGTGGCACCAATACCACTGTGTGTGATAACATCTTGAGAGTCCTGGCTCTGGCCTTAGCACCTGAGTCTGAGACAAAGCACTATCCCTGACCGGCTCCAAGGCCTGAGGAAGTCTCCTGATTTTGGATTCCAGGTCTTTGCCTGACCTACGAGTCTTGGGAGTCCAGAAAGATAGTCCCTTCCTAAATGCTCTGCACACTTACAGCAAAGTGGCCACTCCCACTGGTGGACTGGTAAATGAAATAGGGCAGAAGCCTGCAGCCTGGGAATGCACCACCTCTTCTCATTTCACCTCCATACCCCTGGAGCCATGTGCCCTCCCCAGCTACCTCCATGTGCGCCCTGGGGTTCCCTCTGACTCCTGCTTGCTAAGCTAGGCTGCAGTCCCTACAGGAGAAATTCACTGAGACTTCCTCAGCAGGGTCTCTTCCCAAGCTCTAACTCCCGATGTCCTCCTTTGGCTACCTCAGCTTGGATCCCTGTGCATAGGTGCTAGGCTGTGGATCCTCTGACTTATCGCCTGTCACCCTGCCCCACTGTCCCCAGCTGCATGTCAGACTCCCTCCCAACCTTCCCTCTCCTGTGGTAATCACCCAATAGGAAGGTGGCATGGAGCTGAGAAGCGTAAGGGAGATTCTGGGGGCACTGGAGCTGAGGCTGAACCCTGAAGGCTATGTCTGGCAATGAGTATGCCCACTGGACAGTTGCCTCACTTTTACCTGGTGACCACTGGTCCAGGTTTACAAGGCTGAGAGTTGGCACCATGCACATCCAGATCATCCAGGAGAGGGGAGAAGCCAGGAACTGAACATGCCCTGTGGAGGGAGGCCAAGCCCAGTCTGGGTTCAGGACTTTGTGTCTGCATATCTACTCCCATGTGAGAGGTTGACTTCTGTCCCTGACAGGCAATGGAGACTGAGGAGTTGTTCAAACAGATGGTCAGGACATAATATTCATATCTCACAGCTACCTGACATCAGGGCAGTGTAGCCTAATGGTTGGGTCCATGCTCCTTGTAGGCATGTTGAGCAAATTCAAATGACTGCTTTGCCACTTCCCAGCTGTGTGACCTCAGACACATCACCTGATTTCTTTGGGCCTCAGTTTTATTATTAGTGAAATGAGGATAACTGTGTCCTCCTTGTAAGTTTTCTTTTGTTTTTAATGCCTACAGCACCTGGTCTTCCTATGTGGTCTTCCATCCAAGTACTAACCAGGCCCAACCCTGCTTAGATCCAAGATCAGACGGGATCAGGCTTGTTCAGGGTAGCATGGCTGTAGACTCGTAAGTTTTCTGAGAAGAGTAAATGACTTAACAGACACCAAGTACTTAGAATAATGCCTGGGCCCTAACATGTGCTAAAACATTCCTGTTGTTATTACTGGGCCCTGTGTCTGTTTGCATCCATCTACATCCACAAACTTGACACAGATTCAGTGGGTGCTCTCTTACCTAGCCTTCCTGGGGGGTAGACCACATTGTCTGTCTTTCGGGTAGACTGATGCTAATAGCACACCGAGCAGTCATAGCTCACAGGGCACCTTAACACCTGTGAAAGCCTGCACCCTTCACTTATGTAGCACACTCGCTAAGTTGCTGGTGTTTGTTCCCAAACCCATTTATGCCAGTTGTAGTTGCAACTGTAATCGCTAAATTCAATTATTAATTAAACTCATGAAAATTAATGGAAAAAGAGAATGGTTGTTTTTTCCACAAGAAACAATGTTTTCTTTGGAAGGACAGTAAAAGCAAGTTTCTTAGAAATTATTGTCAAAATCAGTATAGGTAAGACAAAGTAAAAGACTTGGTTAAAAATCATAGAAATCTAGATGGTTTTTCAGTGTATTTTAAAGTTAATTTGAGCTTTGGCTTCATTTAAAAAAACTGAAAGCGGAAAGCAAAAAAATTCATTTTGTGGGGGGTTGTAAGCAAGGAGAATGATCTGGATGAATATTCAAAGAACCAGACCCAATCACATTGGACCAAGTCTTCCACAACAGCCACCAGGCAATCAGGTCAATCTGCACAACTCACTGGCAGTACACAGTGATGGAGATGTTGGTTCTCCCACAGTCTTCCCCACAAGTGGCAGCTGGAAGAACTGAGACCTCAGCCCAGTGGCCTTTCCTGGCACCTGCTGAGGCACAGTGGTCAGAGGCTGGGGCCTGCTGTTCCCTCCCACATCAGCTTGGGCTTCTGGATTTGTACATTGGGGCTCTGGGTCCAGGAATGAGTTGCAAACTAGTCAAGTTAGCAAGGGCTAGGGGCCACCAGTAGGCTTGGGGATGCAGAGGCAGCCACAATGGCTGGTGGGGATAGCAGTAGGCAGGGGCTCCTTCGGATGCCCTCTGAGACTGAACCACCCCTGGGCAGGGTGCTGGTGGGAAGTGTGTGGTCAGGCTCTCTGAAGACACTGGATTTGCCATTCCTTTCTGGGCATCTGTTCTGAAATATAAGGGTACTAGCGCAGCATGGAGCTGAACTACCTTTGCTGACATCTACATGCTTAGCCTTTGTCCCCAGGGATGACTCATGCTTGGTTTGGAACCACTTGGGGACAGCTGGGACCTTGTTACTCCCAAAATCATCTGAGAAAGAGGCCCCTGATTGCACCCAGGTCTGAGAACTTAGAGCCCAGCTTGTCTCACTGGGAACACTTTTTCCTCTCAGTGAAGTTCAGAGCAGAGCTAGTTTGGGAGGAGAGTGAGGTGTGGAAAAGAAACTATGGGGCTTCTGGAAGGGAAGGAATAAAGCAAAGAGGAAGGACATCCTTCTAGCCCATTCTCAGAGCTCAGCCAAAAAGCATGAAGGCACCTATTGACCCATCATTTGGTCATTCATTTGTTGGTTTGTTCCTTCACTCATTCCCCACACATCCATCCTACCTACCCAGTGCCCACCCAGACAGGGGATGGACTTCCAGTTGCAAGTGAGCCCTTGTGCCTCCACTGGAGGAGCTTGAGAGCCAGTGACAGAAGGAAGGAGGAGAAGACTCAAACATAGGTCATACCCAGAAGTGGAAAGCCCAGAGACATAGTGGGGGCTGGAGTGCTGGAGAAGGCAGAAGCAGTAGGGAAATGACCAGAGTTCAGCCCCCAACGGCCCAAGCAGTTTTGGCAGCTTGACCTTGACCTGTCACCAGGGATGTGAGAGAATCAACAACTCAGGGCCACCTGCCTCCCCTGGGCAGCTTACCCTCCTCTCCTAGAACTGATGTCCGCTCCAGCCAAGGTTTCAAATGGGGAGCTGATGGCTCTGGATCCCACGTTGCCATCCCTTGACTGTGCACTTGACCTGTTAGGGAAAGAGAAGCATTTTCTGAGTCTGACTGCGTCTTGATCTAATCTAACTTGGATGTCCTGGGAGTAGGCCTCAAGGACCAGAAGCTCAAGCCCTTGGCTGCCACCCTGAGCTGCTCCAACTGCAACCAAGCCAACTTCAGCAGGTATTTCTGCTTTTATTCCAAAGCTTTAGGGCTGGGAGCAGGAGTGGAGTGAAGAAACAGAGCAATATGGCAACTCAGGAGCTGGCTGGCACAATGCGGGTCCAATGGCCAACAGAATGAGGGGCAGACATTTGGGGCCACTAACAAACCATGGAGCTCAGGGCAGAGACGAAGTTCCCCCACCATCATCTTGGGTCCCCTTCCCTCATTCGTAGGCTGAGTCCTAACTAGGGGTGCAGGGCTCAACACTGAGGAGGTGGTGGGCTCTTATCCTCCACTGGCTACACTTCCTCCTGAGGAAATGCCCAACTCTCAGCCACCACTCACCACACCCAGGCTCCCCTGATCAGTGGGATTGTCATGCGATGGCTGGGCACAGCCACCTGCTCTGGATCCATCATTCCTCGCTATGCTTCCACCTCCCATCCTTCCCCACACCATGTCTCGCTTTGTCTACAGGTCATCCTGAAAGTCCCTGCTATGTGCTCTGCTGGGGCCCACAAATCCTTTGGTCACTGACTCCCAAACTGATGGCTTTGTGGCCTTGCTTAACCTGGCCATCAGAAGGGCTGCTTTCAATAGAGTAGAAGCACAGTGAGGTTGGGCCCAGGGCTGGGGCAGGGGTGGCCTGGCCTAGAGTTTTGTCTTTCTCTGTACCAGGCTCCCTGAGGGATTTTGGCAGGGGCCTGCCCCTCGCTACACCTCATGCATTCTTTCACTCACTCATTCAACAGACATTCACTGAAGACACAGGGAGTAGGCAGTCCTGGTCCCAGCTCCACCTGTGGACCTTGGACTGAGGGTCATGTGAACTCTGTGTCATGCACGGAGTTACCTTTCAGAGTCTGAGCTGGGGCCCTTAAAGGCCTCCTCTCCAGCCAGGTCTCTCTTGGGCTCTCTGGGGCTGGGAGCTGCCTTGTCTTTGGACTCTGGGGAAGACCTGTGGAGGAAAGAAATAGAAGTTAACCACTCAGCAGCCAGCCACACGAAGGTGGAGGCAGTTATCTCATCCCTAAATGCCAGCTGTCTCCAAAGCGCTTAAAACCTGATAATGGAGGATTGGTTGATTCCCACAATCTCAGTACTAATGTCTACTATTGATGAAGGGCTGGGCCCCACTGTCCTGACTCTGCAAGCATCACCTCTCCACATCAGCCCTGCGAAAGGGTCACTGCTGTTATCCATGCTGACTTTCCAGATGAGCAAAAGGAGGCACAGAGAGCCCAGATGACTTACCCTGAGTTCCTGAGGTAACAAGGGGAAGAACTGGGATCTGAACCTAAGGGGTCAAACTTTAGAGTGCTGGACCATAATCCTCTATGATGTAAGACTGACCCTAGCCTAATTCAACCTCCCTCTTCTCTCTGAGATCATCAAGGAGCCCCATAGGATCAGAGCTGACACTGACACTGCTGTCATTATTGCCATTCAAGACCGCTGACCCAGTGGGATGCTCCCAGCTTCTCTCTCCTATCCATCCACTGTGACTCTGTGACACTGCCCCCGAACTCCTGTGCCATACTTCCTGGTCCCTTTGCCTTTTTCTCATCGGCTCCTTAAACGTTGTTATTCACAGTGTTCCTCCCCATCTGCATGTTCCATCACCTTGGCCACCTTCTCTGCCCCCGTGGCTTCAACTGTCTCCCTTGAGCCAATGACCTATGCCTGTTCTCACCTCTCCTCTATGCTCCTGACCCATAACCCCACTGCCTCACAGACTGACCCTCTGGCAGATGACACAGAACCTGGCCAGACCTGAGTACCCTCCTCCAGCTGTCCTCAAGGTCGATGACCAAACAGCTACATCCTCCGCTCTGGGGTTTGTGTCCAGCTCACTGGACCCTCTTTGATTCTCTTGACATTGTACCCCATGTAAACATCGACATCGAGCCCCATAATTTTGGATCTCATTCATCTGCATGTAACATGGAAATTTCTAGAGCCCTGACTCTTCTATCAAAACTCAACCACAAACCCTCAAATGCCTCCTGCTTATATGCATCTGGATGCTTACAAATTATCTCATCATACATCCATGCCAAAAATACTAACTATGTCACCCCTCCCTGCCCTCTATACTCCCAGATCCCCACTAGTGCAGTGAGCCATAGAGCAAAAGCTTCAGGGTGGGAGTTGGACAACCTAGGTCGGAGTTCTGGGTCTGCCTGCTCTCGGCTGAGTGAGCCATCAGAGTTTATTTCCTCACCTGTGAAATGGACACAGTGACTGGACATACATCTGCATGTGGACACCTGCTAGGCTATTTGGGAAGGGGTGGGGCTTGAAGAATTCTAGCTTTTGCTCCAGCCTGATTCTTCCACTGGAAAGTGGGAGAGGAGTGCTCTGGGGTTCTCCACAGGCTGGGGTAGCTTGGCCACTCCCAGACAATTTGAGGGAGGGTCCCTTTGCCATGTTTCTCAGAGACTGATCATTTTAGAGAGACCAGTGAAGCAGCTTCCAGCGTTGCCTTACTAAAGACATCACCACTGCGGATGATTCTCGATCATTCCAGTAACAAACACTCTTGTGCTCCTGTCTTGGGCTGAGGCCCAAAGGGAATGAAGCCTCTGCCCTCTGGGAACTCAGGGTCCTTGGGGAAGACCAATTCATGAGAGGACAACTGTGTGGAACATTCTCTGATGGAGGCAGGAACACAGTGTTGTGTGAGCTCAGCAGGAAAGAGCTTCATGGACGCTTGGAAAGAAATGCAGGGAAAGGAAGTGCCTCCAATGGGATACATTGGGGTGGCACTGAAAAATACAGAGGAAAGGACACTCCAGGCAGAGCCTACAGCCTGCACAGACAAATGGCACTGGGGGACACATGAAGGCCTGGGATTGAGGGGCTAAAGCAGAGAGTCTGGGGGTCCGTATGTGAGAGGAGCAACAGAAGGAGTTGGGGGGAAGCCCAGGCAAGGTATCATGTTCAGGCTATAGAGCCTGAACAGGGAGCACCATTGCAGGGTTTTCCCCAGTGGGTTGGCATGAGTACTTCTGCCTTTTAGAAATGTCACCTAGTTAGAGATATGGAGAAGGGTCTAGGGACAGGACCCTAGAAGAGAGTTGTAGACATCTGCATGAGTTATGGCGGACATCTGGTCCCAGAGAAGTGCAATAGGGACAGAAACATCTCTAAAATAAAAATGACTGGGCAAGGCTGTTGGGGGGAGGGGCAAAGAGGAGAGTTCAGGGACCTAGAGATTGGTCAAGACTCATCTTGAGTGTCAGTTACCCTGGGAAGCCTTCCTTAACTGCCCCATCCCCTGGCTGCTGAAAGGCCCCTGCTCAGTGCTCCCAC
This sequence comes from Cynopterus sphinx, assembly GCA_030015415.1. Lineage (NCBI taxonomy): Eukaryota > Metazoa > Chordata > Mammalia > Chiroptera > Pteropodidae > Cynopterus > Cynopterus sphinx. Next base: position 83,408,109 of record CM057388.1, read on the forward strand.
TATCCCAGGGATGAGCTGGGGAAGACATTCGGGCCTCCTTTCCCAGACTCCAGGCTTCACGAGGCAGGGTCCTTGTCTGGCTGCTTCACCACCGCCTCCCAGGCCCTGTGACAGGGGTCAGGTGTGTAGCAGAGGCTCAGTAAATGCTACTTGTGTGAATAGTTAAATGAGCAAGAGAGAGGCTGCTACAGAGAGGAAGGGAAGCATCCATCCCTTGGCCCGCCCCTCTCTACTCAGATATCCTCTTGTCCAGCCCCCCAAACCTCCCTGTCTGTGACCTCGCTATCTGCCCACTTCCCCGGGACAGGGATTGTGCCTGCCATGCTCCTGGCTGGCTGTGGTCCCCTGTCTCTCACCCTTCCCAGCACTGGGCATGGTGGCATCATGAGCTGTCAAGGCTGACCCAGTGACCCCACCCTGGTCCCGGTGGCTCCCTCACACAGGCAGGGCAACTGCTCCAGTGATGTCATGGGTCTCCGCAGACCCTGTGTCCCCACCCAGCACAGCTGGCTGTCTTATCCTCAGGGCTGGCTCATGTCTGCATCTGCCTCTCCCACCAGGCAGACAACTCTGGCCAAGGGGGAGGTTGCCACTGGGTCCACGGGCTGGGCCACCCACAGACCGAACGCTCCCTCCCCAAGAGTTATGGAGTGAAACGAGATGGAGGCAGAGACCCCAGGTTGACCATGCCTCCCAGCAACCAGCACCTGAACATCATCATTTGCCTGCCAGCCCTGCTGACCCCATCTCTAGAATGTCATGGAAGGAGCAGAGCCCCCTTACCTCATTCCTTCCAGGTCTGGGGTCATCAGGCGGAGTCCCACCCCGGGTGTCATGATCTGTAGGCGGACAATTTCCTCACCTCTTGCGCTGTGGCCAAAACAGAGAGCCAGAGAGTTGCTGGTAAGAAAAGTCTCCCCATGATTTCTGGGCATCTGAAGGCGTTCTCCCTTCAAAGCCTCCTAGCTAGTGCAGGAGGACACTCAGACCCACTCCTTTTCTCTTCTTGTCTCCTCTTTGACCTTGAGCCTTCTTGATGATGAAGCCAACCTTGGGCCACTGGCCTCCAGGCTCCAGAGGAAGGGGAGTGAAAGACCCCTTCACCAGCCTCCCACCCTCAAGCCCAACCCCCTTCAGGCACAGTGAGGAGCCCACTGGGTGAAAATGGAAGCACCCGGCCCCAACACCCTGTCTTGTAGCTGCCGCCACGAGCCCTGCCTATCACCTCACTGGAGCATCCAAAGTGGCTACGTGTGAGGCCAGCAGGAGTTCTGGGTTCATGGGCTGATGTGAAGTGATGGCGAACAAGATGCTCAGGAAATGTAAAGGCCAAATTTGGAGTGAGAGCCAGTGGGAGAGGGATGGTAGAGTCTGGGGGATGAAGACAAGTGAGAAGGTTCCTGTGAGCCCACAGAGGACTAGACATTCTCAGCACTCAGAGGGCCCCTTTGAAGGTTCCTGTACTCAAAGTCCACAAGTGACCACACACATTGCTCTCCAGGTCCACAGAGTGAGGTTTCAGCCATCCTTAAAACCCCAGCCCAGGTCACTTTACAGCCACTCACTTCTTCTTTTGCTTATCCCCAGGCACTGGATCGGGCATTGAGGTACAGGTGGGGATGAACCCCAGGCCTGTCCTGTTAAAGCCCCTAGCCCAGCTGCAGGAAGATGGGTAAGGGGGAGCTGCAGACTGGTAGGTGTCTTAAATGCCAAGGCCAGATATGGTATAGCAAAGGGAAGCTACACGATGGGCTTAAAGCGGGGAGGAGAAGGGGCTTGACATGATCAGACTGGCACTTTAGGAAGGCCACTCCAGAGTCCCAGGAGGAGAAGAGATTGGGGAAGCCAGAGTGAAGGCAGGTGAGTCTGGGTGTTGACCCTGGCAGCTGGCTCCAATGTAGACTAAGAGCCCATGGAGGGTCAGGGCAGTGAGATGGTCATCTCTGCCACTGCTGGGGACACTGGAGATGACCAGAGTAAAATGGCAGGACTTCCAGGAGCAGGGCCTCCCCTCACATGAAAGCCAGGAGAGGGACCGGTCCATGCAAGCACCTCTGATCTCCATCAGTGTCTTCCCATGACAGTTACGATGACAGCAAAAAGCCCCGGGCCACCAGCCCTACCTGCCCCATCTAAAGCATGTGGTGCCAGGGAGCAGGAACACACTCCACCTGGGGATATCACAGGAAAGTAAAACATAATTTCTCACTGGAGTTTCTTGTAATGTCAGAGAGGAAATAGGAACGAAGCATTGCCTTGGCCTGCCCAAGCTGGCATCTCTCCCTCAACACCCTCCTCCTCCTTCGTCATCCCCCTGAACAGTTGCTTCTTAAAGACCCAGGACAAGTGGAAGCTCTTCCAGAGAGACTGTTATTGGTTGCATTGTGTCCTCCCCAAATGACATGCTGAAGTACTAACCCTTGGTGCCTGTGAATGTGACCTGATTTGGTCATTGCAGATGTAGTTAATTAAGATAAGGCCATGTGCAGTAGGGTGGGTCCTAATTCAATATGACTGATGTCATTATAAAAAGTGGGTATTTGGACAGAGCAATGAGAGGGAAGACAGCTGTACAAAGGCAAAGGCAGAGATTGAAGTGATGCATCGAAAAGCTAGGAAGCAGCAAGGATTGCCGGCAATACAAGAAGCTAAGAGAAAATTCTAGAACAGATGCTCCCCAGAGCCTTCGGAGGGAGCACTGCCGAAATCTTGTATTAGGGCTTCTGGCCTCCAAAACTGTGAGGATGAACTTCTGTTGTTTAATCTACCCAGTCTCTGGTGCCTTGTTGTCGCAGCCTCAGCAAATTCACACGGGAGCCTTGAAACCTCTCTCCCCTGCACCTCCCCACCAGCACTGCGACTTCCCCAGACCCTTAACCACAGAAGGCTCTAGTGCAGTCTGAAGTTCTCAGCTAGGCTAAGAGATTGCAAAAGCCAGGAAAACTCATCCAGTGCAGGCCCAGCTGCCCGTGGGAACACGACTGACAGTGGCCTGTGCCAAAGAGTGTGCAACTCATCCAGCTAAAAGATGGAGAGAGGCAGAGGGAGTATAAGTTTCAGCCCCGTATCCAAAAGTAGAGCGTTCTTATGAAATCTTTCCTAAGCCAAAACGACATAAAGTGAAGAAGCAATGAGCTATTTTTTTTGCCTTTTTTCGTAACAACGAAAATCCTCTTACGATTTCTTTCGATTAATGAAAGCACATACTAATGTAGGTCTTTCTGCTGCTAAACACAAAGTGGCAGAAAGTGAACTTTCGAAAAGCGGGGGATACCCAGATTTCTTTCTCCAGAGCCTACAGATGCATTTCCCACAGAGGCCAGCAGGTGGCGGTATTGGTATCTTTAGCCATTTGAAGAAAGGGCCTGTCAATCAGCACGCCTCTAGTGGGGAGCACTGGGCAACACCAGCACCCAGGCACTACCCAAAGGACCTTACAAGCATCATCTAATTCAGTATTTGGGACAGCATTGAATAGTAGTTATCACTGCTTTCTATCTTACACATGAAGAAACTGAGGCACAGAGAGGTCGAGTGACTTACTCAAGGTCACACAGCCAGTACAGGGCAATGGCAGGGTTTTACCTTGTGCTGGAAGCTGTGCTCTTACTCACTGCTCCCCAGCTACTCTGCCAGGCTGCATGCTAGGGCACAGGCTACAGGCCCTGCCCTGGCTGGGTGAGGCAGAGAGCCAAGGAAGCTTGGCCAGTGCTGTGACAGGGCAGTAGCCAGTTTCTGTGGGAGAGGGTATCCAAGTGACCTCAGTTCAGAAGGTGGGCAGGGGTTACCCCACAACAAGAGGAAGAAAAGTAGATGAACCCAAGAAACCAGGCCCCGGATGCATGGAGGGAGGGCCCCTCCCATGGCTGAGCAGTTGGCGGGGAGAGTGGGGAGTGATGGTGGAGACAAGTAAATCAGACGTGGACACTTGGAGCTGAGGGCCTTCTGGGATGCCCGGGCAGGTCTGGAATTTGGAGCAAGATTAGAGTTCTGATGGAAAAAAAGAGAAACTGGCGAGTGCCAAGGACACAGCCTGTGGGTGTCCTCGTGTGGCAATTCCTGTCTCAAACTTTCAGCCCTCATCAAAGTCTGGAAAGCATTTGGCATCTAAGACAGGGGAGCTCCTCCTGGTTGGCCCGCTGCATGAGATGAGGAACCGACCTTCTGACTTGAGCCAAAGGGGTACAGGGCAGGGTCATGACTAGGGACAAGACTGTCATATTGTCCCATCCCACTCTGCCATAAACCAGCTTCTTCTGAGGTGCTGTGGGACCCAGGCTTTTGTTGAGTCACAGGGACCCTTCAGGAGCATGGCCAGGCCTGCCTTCTCAGACTGCCAGGCAGACAAGAGCTGGGCATACGGGACTGATGATGGCTGCCTGGCCCACTGCAAGGCCTGACGGGGTCATGTCCGAGAGGAGGGCTGCCCAGGACCAGCCAGCACCTCACCTGGAAGCTGCCCAGTAGGTTCCAGATATTTCATGATTGCAGACTGGGAGGGAAGCAACAAGCCTGCCTGACCAGCCCTCCTTCCCGGAGGAGTCTGCCTCATTGTAAAATATCTCTGGTGTCTGGAACATTCCATAATCTGGTCTCAGTTCTGTTTCTGTTCCAGTTCCATTTCTGTTAGGCCAAGGCCTCATAGGCAAGTTTGATCTGAGGCATCCAGCCTCCAGAACTGGGAGACAATACATTTGTGTCGTGTGAGGCACCAGTTAGGGGACTTTGTTATGACAGCCCCAGCAGACTGAGGCAGCCACTTTGCTATGACAGCCAGGTGGTGGGCATTAAGCACTCAAAGAAAGAAATTTTCTGGAATAAATGTGAAAATGCCTCTCAAATCCATAATACAGTACAACCTAATTCTCCTATATTGTTTTTAAAAAGCATCTGAAACCATTCATTGCTTTTGTTAGTAAGAGAAATAAGGAATAATCAGAGATGTGCAATATTTTGGGCTGAATCATGGCCCCTCGAAAACTCATATGTTCAAGCCCTTACCCCCAGGACCTCAGAATGTGCCTGTATTTGGAGACGGGGTCTTTAAGAGGTGATTAAGGTAAAATGACATCACTGGGGTGGGCTCTAATCCAATCTGACTGGTGTCCTTACAAAAAGAGGAGATGAGGACACAGATACGCACAGAGGGACGACCATGTGAGGATACGGGAGGGAGAAGACGGCCGTCTCCAAGCCAAGGAGAGAGGCCTCAGAAGGAGCCAACCGTGCCAACATCTGGATCTCAGAATTTCAGCCCCCAGAACTGGGAGACAACACATTCCGGTTGTTTGAGTCACCCTACTTGTGGGGCTTTGTTACAGGAGCCCTAGCAAAGTAAGCCAGCCCCCAGACCCCATCAGTCACCAAGTCCTATCAGTGCTGCTTTGTGAACAGTTCTCAAATCTTTCCACTTGTTCAAAGGTTCTTATGGACAAAAGTCCAGACAAATAGGGAGAATCCAAAGCGCTGAATGAAGGGGAGGGGCCTTCTGGCAGAGAGGTCCCTGCCACCACCTCCTCAGTCCCTCCCAGCCCAGTACTCTGTCGCCTCACTCTCTGCCATCACTCTCTGCAGCAGGTGGTTCGTGTCCTTCCTGGCACAGAGAAGGTGGTCCTGAGGACTGCTGTGACATACAAATAGTTGTGGGGCTTAAGTTGGAGAGGGGAATGGGGGCTCACAGTGACATTATGAGAGTTGGAACAGATGCTGGGGCCCCTGAAAGTGACCTGTAGGCACAGGGGCTCTGCCTCTCTGGCCTCAGGGTCTTCAACAGGTGCCACAGAGGCACAACTTGTAGCAGACCTGAATTTAGGCAAAGCTCCCAACCCAGGCAGGTGCTTTAAAAAGCAGTGACAACAGGGAGGTGGCACTCTCAGCAGGACTTAGCAGGATTCAGTGCAGAGTACAAGGAGGTATTGATCGCTCTTCATCCGCAGACAAGAGAGCACCATTATCTGCCCGGACACTTGAGCTCAGAAATCAGGACAAATCAGGGCCCCGCCTGCAGTGAGATCGCCAGCGCTTGGCCTGCCCCTGCCCTGTCACCCCACTGCCAGACCCTCCCGTCTGACAGGCTCACAGGCCAGTGTCAGCTTGAGGCACCCACCTGGGCTCCCGGCTCCCGGCAGGGCTCTGCAGAGTCGGCATGCACTCAATCCAAATCGCCCGAGACACTTTGGCTCGGCCTCCATCCACACTGGCAAAGAAGGCATCTGTGAGTGGCACTGGGGACTGCAGAGCGTCCATCCCCAGCAGGAGTGGGGAGGACGGCCTTGGCAGGTTGAAGTTGGTCAGCTTGTAGGAGAACCTTGAACAAGCCTGATAGTGGCAGGGCTGGCGCCCTGGTGGCGGACCCTCCCCAACCCCGTGACAGAGATAAGCACTGAACAGACAGGCGTGCAATGGTCTCTCCTTGAAGGCCAGGCTGTTTGCTCCTTCCTGCCCTAGGACATCCAGCCAGATAGGCCCTTACTGATTTCTGTGCCCCATCCTGTCACTGGGCACATGGGGACACTGACTCTGAGGCTCTGCCAGGAGAGATACCACAGGGACTAAGTAGCAGGCAAATCTGGAAGCCACCATCCCCAGGCAGAGATGATTGATTGATTACCTGCTGGATCCAGGAGGGGATCTCACCAGGACAGGTGGCTCCTGGCTTTTCTCAGAAGGCCCATCCTCATCCACCACCTCCACCCTTTGGGCAAGAAGAGAAACAGATGCAGCACCTGTCCCCAGGGCCCTGCGGCCTGCTCAGTTGCCCCTGAAGCATGTGCTTTCTTTCAGTAGAGTCTGTGGCCAGGAGATGACCTGGGCTGGGGGCTTGGCAACTCTGTTTTGGGATAAGGACAGCATACTGAGTTGAATAGTGTCCTCCCTAAGTCCATGCCACCTTGGGATGTGTGGATGTGACCTTATTTGGAAATGGGGTCTTTGCAGACACATGTCATACGGCAGGACAGCAGCCCTAAATCCAAGGCTGCCGTCCTTAAGGGACAAGGGAAAGTTGCAAGTGAACACACAGACAAGGTGGCCACACGAAGCTGGGGGTAGAAGCCACAGTGGACCATGCACACAGTGAAGGTCACCGAGGACTGCAGTGTCATGGCCAGCCAGAAGAGTGTCCCCCTAAAATAGTCTCCTCTCCCAAAAGATGTCACCAAATGGCAACAGCCCTCCCTTGTTCAGCTGGAGTGTCCTGATGTCCTGATCATTCCCTGTTGAATCCTGTTTACCCCTTAGGGCCCATCTCCAATGTCATTGTCGCTTCTAAGGGCCTGGCCAGGCAGAGGCTCCTGATGACAAGCCTCTGGACCCCAGCCCAGTGAAGCTCCTGCAAGGGCATTGCCCGGCCTGTCCCAGGTAGTGGACATAGCTTCTTTTGCTTCAAAACCCCAGAGGCCCTTGGAAATACTACAGCTCCATCTTGGGTCAGGGGCCCAGCCCCATTAGCACTGGCAAATGGGAGCTTCAAGCTACAAGCTTTGTTCTGTCAGCCAGGCTCCCATCTTCACAGAACTGGCTGCTGGTGCCATATGTGCCACCATGGCCACCCGCGTGCTTACCTGGACTCCAGACAGAAGCCACCAGCCCCACACAACTATCCCTGCTCATGGACAGCTACTCCACCCCATCACATGACCCTTTCCTTAGTGCAGCTGACAGGAAAGGCTTCTCCATCACCAGCGACAGACTTCTAAGGCTTTCCTCGCTGACACTTACCTCTTTGCAATGAACGGGGACTGTGTCTCCTGGGCAGAGCTGCTGAAAGGAGGCAGAAGGGAGATGTGTTGTGCAGGATGCATGGATTAGACAGATGGCATCCTGATCACCCTGCCGCAGAGGGTCCTGAGTCTCTCCCCCATTCCTAGCACCCTGCCTGCCATGATGGCAGCAGCCAGACCCCTCAGTTTTCCAGAAAGTGCATTGGAGAATCCCAAAAGGTCTGGCTAGGAAGGCCCATTCACCCCACCCTTCACCAGGCACAGGAAGACCAGGGCCCTGAGGGAAACCGTTCCAGTTGGTGGCTGAGCTGTGTCTCCCTTGGTGCCACTCACCTGGTGCTCTTCTTGGCTGCTGACAGGACATAGGAGCGCTCCCGGGGGGCTGTCTTCCTCACCACACTGCTTGCAGCTTCTGACCTGTGGTGGCACAAGGAGGAGACATCTGATGGGCAGGTACTCAGGATGGCTCGGGACACCCCACTGAAGCAAGGGAGCAAACCCAGTTTAGAGCCTGCTCCAAAGACTGTTCACAGAGAAGAGGAGACCAAGGGAAGGGTGGCCCATGTTCATCGAGACTGGACGTTGCCAATCCACGCTGGCTTCTTGAATCCTGGCGCCCCAGGAAGGTCGGTGCTAGTCACTCATGATTTACAGATGAGAAAACTGAGGCAGGCGCAGCTGTAGGGACTTGCACAAGATCACACAGCCAGCTGGTGGCAGACTGGTCAATCGATGCCAGGGCGTCTGGCTCTTCCCCAGTACCTCTCAGGCCCAGGGACCCCTGCCACTGTGCATTCTTCCCTTAGGATTACCCATCTGCAGGGGGCTTTGCTCTGCTTCCAGAGACACAGAGGGGCTGGAAGATGTTGGGATTGGGGAAAGACAGGCCGAGCCTGGGTGCATTTATTCCCTTGGGGCTTAGCCACTGTCCAAGTGCCTCAGTGTACTTTGGGGTGGGGGATATTGGAACCTCTGGAGCCTGGCCCTGTCCCCCAGGCCTGCAGGCCCAGCCCTGACTCTGCACCCACAGCACACACACAGAGGGCTCTTCTGGGCATCTCCTGAGCTGAATATTTTGGTCTGATTTGCTCAGGATCCTTTTTAACAGACTGACACACAGACCTGAAGCTTGGCCCTCCCCACCCTCTGTCCGCCCACACATGAGGCTTTCCCCCAACCTCTACACCTAGGTTCTGCCCCATAGACAGTTCATAAGAGGGTCCTCTGAGCTGGTCTAGCTACGTGGGTGGCTCTGGGTCTCAAGGGATGACAGCTGTTGCTGGCAACCACTTCTCCAGTGCACGGGTCAGCACTGATGTCCTACATGTTGCACATTTTATCACCCAACCTGGCACAACCCCTATCTCACAAGTCTTCGCAGACTTGGTCCCTGGCCCCACCCCTGGGATGCCCAGTGGGCACCATCACCTTCGTTTCTGTTCATCAGAAGAGAACGGCACATCCTCTTCTTCTGCATCCCCTGAGGCTGAGCTTCGCCTGATGTTGTAGGGTGCCCTGAGAGAGGGGGCGATGGAGAGGTTGAGGGTGCTAGTGCTTATGGCTCCTCCTCCCCCCACCTCCACCCCTGCTCGCTTTCACAGCCCGCCACCATTAGTACCTTGGCTTCCTGACTTCCAACAACAGCAACACATGTTGCTGTCCCTGCCCCTGGGCTTTTGCTGATGCCACTTCTTCCTCCTCAAGAGCCGGCCATCCTTTCTCTCCCTAACTGTCCTTTAAGAGCCAGTTCAAACCCCACCCCTTTTCCAAAAACATCCCCTAGATGCTCTGTGTCACTGGGCAATGGTGACAAGCAACCAACAATATAAAGACAGAACTCACACCTCTGGGCACACAGGAAGGGGCCTTTGGTATTGGCCATGAGGGGAACCCCAGAGGGAACCCCAAAGATTGATATCCAAGAAGCAGCTCTGATTTAGGCACAAAACGCCCATAAGTGATGGCTCCCAGAGGCAGCAGTATGCTTAGGATTATCTGGCCCCAGCCCAGAGGGATGCAGGAAACACAGGCAGCCAGAAGCAGTCAGAGGGTCATGACCCACGACTCTTTCTCAAGACCCACTGGACATCCAACTTTCTGGGGCCTGTCACCAGCCAGTGGGATCCTGGCCAGAGCATCAAGTGGCTGGGACATCAGGCCGGCAAGGCTAGTACTCCTGGACTGTTGTCAGGGGAAGCAGCCTGCTGAGGGCAGCGGGCCAGTGTTTGGGCTCATTCCTTGCAGGAGGGCATGGAGCTGTATGTGCAACAGCATACTCACAGCTTCTTGTAATCCTCGGTGGTCATCTTGTAGCCAGAGGAGGAGGGGCGGAGAGGCCCAGTGGTTGCCACTCTCACCAAACCAGAGGTGCTGAAGAGGCAAGGAGTTTGCATGTGCCCACCCATGGGCTCCTTCTTGCCTCCAGATTTTCCCACAGAGCCCAGCAGGCATGTGGTAGGTAGATGAGAGAATGCTGGTGGCCTTTTCTGTCTGCTCTCACCTCTGCCAGACACCCAGAACACCTGCAGCACCCTGAGCAGAACAGACTTCCTGCCAGGGGCAGACCCAGCCTCTTCAGCCCTGAATTTCTGGTGAAGTTACTCACATTAAGTTACTCTGAGCCTGCTGAGAAGAAGGTGGCTCAAAGCAGGAGTCCCCAACCTCCAGGCCACAGATCAATACTGATGTCTGGCTTATTATCCACTGGGCAGCAGGAGGTGAACAGTGGGCAAGTAAGGGAAGCTACATCTGCATCTGCAGCCACTCCCCAGTGCCAGCATTATCGCCTCAGCTCCACCTGGGATCATCAGGCCTTAGATGCTCATAGGAGTGCCAGACCCCGGTGCCACAAAGGTTGGGGACTACTGGCCTAAAGCATACAGCTCACTGCAGTCGATCAGTAAGTCAAAGCTTCCTGAAAGTCAGGACTGGCTGAAGGGCAAGGTCACCAGCAATGGCTCAGAGACCAGAGTGACTGAACCAGGCCACGTATCCACCTGGCGACTCGCAGTCCCTGCCATGCAGCTGCATCCTGCCCCAACCCATTGCTTCTGGTTGCCCCTGTGTTGCTCTCCAGGGTTCCACCCTTTACAGAAAAAGAACTGCCACCCGCCTCCCGCTCAGTGATGAGCAGAATACTCTCTGTCATGAGCCCGGCCCAGGCCCTCACAGTCCCCCCACTGGCAAGCTGGCCAGCACCCTGTGGACACACCTTTTCGGAGCTCCGTTGGCATTAGGGAGGTGCTGCTGGGGTGGGGCCGAGCTGTCTATGGGCTTGGTGAACACACCCCTAAAAGAGAGGCCAGAGGAAGCAGCCCAGTGAGCTCCTTGGGAGAAGCCAGAGGGCGGCGTGAGTGGGTGCAGAGAGGTAGGTCGGGTCCTGCCATCACCTACCGGATGATATAGCCACTGGGAGGTCTTGTGCTTGTGGGCCTGCCAAGGAAAAAGAAGGCATGAAGTGAAGCGACGCCTTGCCAGAGGGCCGTACTTTCTCCTGCCCCCAACCATGGCAAAGTGGCTCTGCCAGTGGGTGAACAATTGCAGTCAGGACAAGGGGAGGTGTGGCCAGGGGCTTCCCAAGAGACATAGCGACCCTGTACCCATAGCCTGGTGCCTGCTCTGCTCTGCCGGTCTCTCTCATCCTCCCCAGGAAAAGTTCCCGTGGCTGAGGGCCCAGGCTCACAGCAGGTGTCCAGGATGTGTGGTCTATGGTTGGGCATTTGCTGCAGGCACAAGCACTCCACAGTTTGGTTTCTCCCTGGCCTGCCAGGGCCCAGGGTCTCCCAAGTGACAGGTCTTCTGGGATTGCCGAAAGCCCTCCCATCCTCTGCTTTTGGAGCTGAGTCAGCTCAGGCTGGAGGCTCCATGTCAGAGGCCCAGGGCTGAGGCCATGACAGGAAGGGCAGCACAGAGCCCCAGTGCTCCCCATCTCATCAGACCCTGTCCTTAACTGGAGTCTCCTGGAGGTGACCAGGTTTCAGGAACACTATTTTTTGGTGTCAAACCCAAGAGAGAAAGGTCGCTTTTATACCTTTTAGCCAAGTGAACATTTTTGGCTGAAATATCTCTGCACTGGACAGGTTAGGTCCTGGCCCCTGGTCAGCCCTGGACCCCATCCTCACCCTTGGGAGGACAATGACAGCCAAGGTTTATGTAGACTTCCAGGTACCTCTGTTCTGGGCCCTGAGTGACAGGACTTGCTTCCCAAATGTATCCCAAAACCAAAGCTCAAGGTGAGAACTATACCCTCCAGAGTAAACAAGTCCTCCCACGCATCCACTATCTTTGATCCATCCTCAGGTCCTTGCCAACCTCACTAACCACAATTTTCTTTTATATGTTCATCTCTCTACTTGGGTCACATCCATGGTCCCTGCTAGGATGTCAGTTCCCTGAGGAGAGGGCAGGTGGCAGGTGCTGAGTCACTGAGGGATGACAGGCAAGGCCACAGTTACTGGAGGCAGCCCCTGGGGCTAGCAGTGAATTTGGACCCTTCCCTTCCAGCTGCTGCCTCTGCCTCTGCCACCACCTGAGAAAGGACCTGGCAGTGTACTCGCTGCCAACTGCCAGCTGTTTGGGGCAAGGACTGAGACTGAAATTTTGGTTCCCTCACCCACTTGCTTCTCAGGCACAGTTCCTGCAGAGTCTCCCCGGACACGTCTATGCAAAAGTCCTCAAAACAGAGAGGGGATGGGCAGTTCCTCTCAGCCAGCTGTCAAAATGTGTCATCCTGAACTTCAGGGACAGTTGGCACAAATGTGTGTGTCTCCCCTGACATGACTATTACAAGGAGCACTCAGCAAACAGGGTTACCTACAGAGGGACTCATGTGTGACTCTCAAAGCACCTCAGAGGTGGTCTCCCTACCCGCAGGGGCTTCTCAATGGCATTTTTGATCCCAGTTGACAGGTGGAACCATGGAGGCCCAGGAGGGGAGTCACCCAGGCCCAAGGCCACATAGCAAGGCCAGGGAACTCGACCCAGTGACTCTTAATTAAGTTCCCTTTCCTCAGAGGGGGCAGAGTGAAAAAAAAATATATCCTTCTGTGGCTTTCAGATGACTCACTTCAGACTCTGATGTCCCTTAGTATGGGCTCCCTTCCTGTCCCTTAAGGACTGCAGTGTGTGCCTGCCCACCAGCCACCTGGGTATCACCTCTTACCTGGCCTTCTGGATCTCTCCAGCTGAAGAAAAGGATGTGGCACGACTCCGGCTGGAGGGCAGCTCTCTGGAGAAAGAAGGGTCCCAAAAGAGTGGCTCCCAGACCCGTGCCATCAGGTACCTTGTGGCCTCCATCCCAGAGGCTGCCTGCTGAGCCCTGAGGCAGCTGAGGGAGGTGCACTACATGCACCCCAAGAACTTGACCCAGCCTTCCCATCTCAGCTTCTTCCCTGGCCTGCCTCCATATGTCACAGGCAAATACACACATGCACACCCCAGCGCCTGGGGCTTTCCCACCCCGTGACTTCGATTGAGCCTTGCCCATAGCTGCATTGCTTTCCCCTCTGGCCTGTGGCCACGCTGCCTGGCTGAGCTCTGAATGATGGAAGGCCTTCGGCATCTCCAGGTGTGGACAGGACTTGCGGAGCACGACCCCAGCCCCACCCCACTGCTGTCAGCCCTCCTGACCTCCTGGACTTACAGCGTGTGGCCCTCCGATTCGTCCTGCTTGGTGATCCAGCTCTTGTCCCCCTTCAGAGTGGTTCGCACCTTCATCTGCTTGAGGACATTACTGCGTTCCTCCTCGCCCGCTGGGAGAGGTTTGCCTGGCAGGGACAAGGCCACACAGCCTCAGGAGGGGAGCCCCACCCCGGGACCCTGGGCTTCCTTTCCAGCCCTCCCAATATGCCACTCTCACTTTGCTGCCCAGGCAGCACTCATGGCGCTGTCAGGGCCAGCCTGGAAGAAGACAGCCACGTGCCGAACTCAAGACTGGGACAAGAGAGAGCCCTGGCATTACCTTTGGTGCTGCTTCCAAGAGCTGAGATACTCATGGTGTCTGCTCTGTGGGTTCCTTCTCAGTTGAATCAACGGGGCTCCTGGAGCAAAGGCAAGCACATGTCTGTCACTTTTTATTTATTTATAATGGCTTGTGGGTCGCTATGTGATCCCTGGCACAGTAAGACCATTCAGACTGCCCTTTGGGCATTGGGAAGCAAGAGCTGGTAGACTCCTGGGTGGCAGGTAGGGGCCAGAGAGAGAACACTCACTGGATCTGCCACCACGAGTGGCACATGCACATATCTGCCCAGGGGAGGATGGTCCTCTGGGGAACAGGGTGTGGGCTGCCAGGGGCTGTCTGTTCAAGAGATGGCTGATAAGGGCAGACTGCAAGCCCTCCTACATGGTTCTAATGGCCAGATAACAGGTCCCAGCTAGTGTAGGGGGAGTGGCAGCAAGGGAGCCTTCACAGTGCCACACAGAATAACAGGCTCCTGAGGGCCAGCACTAGTAGACTCAGAAGGAGGGACTGGGAGAAGCAGGGGTGGTGGGGGTTGGGGGACCATCCACTCTGGGGTTGGACCATCTCTCTCACTTCTTAGCAGCTGTCTGACAGACCTCAGGCTGGTCAGCTGACCTCGCCAGGCTGCCTCAGTGTTCTTATGGATAAAATGGGGGTTAAAAAAAAGGTCTACCATTCAGGGTGAGGAAAGAATGCAAAAATGTCTTACAGGTGCCTGGCACCATCTGCCTGACACAGCAAAGATCCCAGGACCATTAGACAGGAGCCACTCAGCGGTGACTCTCAATCTGTGCCCACTTGGAGAGGGGACTGTGGGTGGTCCTCAATCAGCACAATCATAGCTTGGGGATGCACAGCCCTGGGTGGTTCAGGGGTTGGCTCCATCTCCAGTGAGGAAAGCCTGGGACCCAACTGCCAACTCCTAGTGGTCCTTGGGGACCACGCAAGGGTGGGCATCTGGTGAAGTTTTGCTGCTGTGTCCGGGAAGTTGGGGACATCCTGTGCTCTGCTTTTTCCTCCTCTGTCTTCTAGCCCTGCTCGATCTCCTTGCCCACTCTCAGCCCTTCAGCCCAGTGCTGCCCTCCTGTGGCCAGTGAGGGGTGGGCCACAGTGGTCTCTGTGGCTTCATAGAACCATGAATTCTGTTTGCCCCAGGAGGGGCTGGAGTGAGGAAGCTGGTTCTGGAGGCTGGGACTGGCCTGGTGCTGCACGGACACAGAAGGCCCGCACTGTGGGTCTAGTCGTACTCCTGACTTGTCACAGCTGGCCTCTTGGATCTCAAGAGAGGTTTTGGAGGCTCAGATGAGCGGGCATGATGGGAAGCAGGAGTCCTGACGCTTCCAGCACGATCCTGAAGCAGAGCAGCCTCCCTCTAGGCCAGTCCAGGGACAGACCCAAGCAGCCGGGCCCTGCTGCCAACTGGCAAGACCTGGACATGTTTCCATGGAGGTCGGGGCACACTGAAACGGGCAGGGCAGGGGTTCAAGAGCAAACCAAATTTGCCACATCAGCAAGATCTGGCTTTCCCATAAACAGCACCAAATGAGCAGCCCAGGAGGCCGAAGCTTGCTGTGTGCCAGGAACAGCACCTCATCACCAAGGCAGCCACGTCAGACTTCTACTGAACAGAGTGCATTCCATAGGTGATCCTCACAGGCGTCACTGTCCCATCCCAGCAACCCATGGAGTGGCCCCACTGGGCAGGGCACACCGATAGAGTCACCACCTGAGACCTTGGTCTATTGGTTTCCTGGTGCAGCTACCCAACTGTGAGACCTTGGGTGAGTCCCTCACTTCCTCTTGGCCTCAGCTCTGGATCTGCTAATACTCAGGTTCCTTCAGGAATGCATCAGTCTCCTCTTGACAAACCTGTTAGCCATGTTGTCTAGAAATTTCCAGCCTCATCGGAACCAAATAAGCTACTTCCACACACACGCAGAAGGGACATTGGGGACTTCAGGGACAAAGGGACAGGGACACACATAAGAGACCATAGTGAAGGAGGCAGAACGGGGGTGGTACCCATGCTGTCCTAGGCCCCTTCTTTATGGCTAAGACCCCAGGCAGAAGACTCAGGGAAAGACCAGGGCTGGTGGTTCATCTCAGGAGCCAAATGTCTTTTGTTGATGGGACAATATATTTGAAAGACCCAAAAAGTGGTCTTCCTACAGGATGAAAGAGGAAGGCAGCTCTTTCAAAGTGACGAGTGCTTGTCAGACAGATGGATATGTGAGGTTTGAATCTAGGTTCCAGGTAGAGAGCTGGCTTCTCCCTCCACTTCATGCCTCCTCCCTGAACCAGCCCTGATTCAGGCCACAGTCACTTCCAATGTCCTTCCTAGGCCACTTGCTTTCATGTGTACCTCCTTCCAGAAGCACTCATGGCCCCTAATCCCACTTGGCCTCAATTCTCACTCAGCTTCTGTGGGTTCCCCACTCTTGAAAACTTGGGGCAAGCTTCCCAATCCAGTCCCTTGACCCAGACTTTTTGATCCCCACCCCAGTCAATGTTGACACTGCTACAAACAGACCATGTGCCTCAGCATCTCTGGAAAGTGGCCCTCCAGCTCTCCCTCCTTCCTCCTGTCTTATCTGCCATTGCTCCTAGGGGCCTCTTCCCTCCAGCTCTTCCTGCCCTAACCAGAAGAGACCTACCCCCTCCCACAAACTCATCAAGACAGACTCCAGGGACCACTCACACTCCCAGCACACAGACTGCACTGACTACCCCCTTTGCTGGGTTGCACAGTGGCAGGGGCCATGCTTCTGACTTACCAAACATCAACCATCCCTTCTTGACCCCAGGTCTCCTGTGAGCCCCACCATTTCCTCCCCTCTCAGATCGCGGAGTAGATTGACCACCTAATGAAGGGGTGACAGGGAAAACCCTCACGGCTGACGGGAGCAGCTTCAGAGAATGGGGGGCGGCTCTCCTGTGCTGTTGGTAGTCAGGTCAACAGGGGCGTCTTTGGGGAGGACAAATCTCTATATGTCTTGAAAGCCTTAGAGAGGGCAAGCCTGGCTGATCCAGCAGTTCCCCTCTGGCACTATTTCCTAAAGACACAACCGCATAAATGACCCAGGTGTACAGACGGCATCATCGCAGTGTCAAATGTGATGCTGAAAATTAGGCAGTAATGTAAATTCCCAATAGTCCTTTTTAAACATATAATGATCCATCATTCAAGCACACACTCTGCAGCCATTACAAGTGATATCAATAGACGTGATATTTAAGAAGCCTTTATGTGTATGGTTTCCACATATTGTTAAGTGAAAGGCAGTTTTAAAAATGAGGTGTGTAGGATGCTGTCATTCATTAAAAATATATTGATGCAAAAATGCAAGTGCAAAGAAATACCTAAAAGGATATATACTAAAATATTTTGCTCTTCTGTATTGCAGCGGTTTGGGCAAATGAAACGGGAGCCGGGCCACCTGGGTGGCTGACGACGACGAGTCGCAAAAGCTGCCCCCACCAGGTGAGCAGCGCCAGGGAGAAGCGCGAACGGGGCGGTGGCCCTGGGGACTGCGTCCCTCTGAGGCCGGACATCCCAGGCAGGGGCCAGGGCGGGACGCCCTGGGCCTCCGAGGGGCCTCGCCTCGCCGCGGGCACAGACGCCCCGCTCCGCCCGGCGCCCCAGGGTCCTGTGTCCCCGTCGTCGCCGTCGCCGTCGCCCAGAGCGCGGCGGGAGGCCCAGCGGGCGCCGAGCGCAGGGTCCGGTGCGCACGGGAGGTCCCAGCAGCGGCGGCCGCGGCGGGGCCCCGGGGGCCGGAGGAGGGGACGCCCCTGGCAGGCACCCGGGACCCGTCTTCCTCCCCGGCCCCCGCCCCGACCCCTCGCTGCCTCCCTCCCTCCCTCCCTCCCGGCGCCGTCCCCAGGGACAAGGCCGCGGGGAGGGGAGCGGAGGGGAGCGGAGGGGAGGGGAGAGGAGGGCAGGGGAGGGCAGGAGGGGGTGCTCCGATGCTCCGAGCGAGCGAGCGCGGGCGGCGGCGGCGGCGACGGACGGGGCAGGAGACGCGGACGGGGACGGGGCCCCGCGGACCCCGTGGGCGGGGCCGGGGCGCCCCTCGCAGCGAAGCGCCCGGGTGCGGGGTCCCGGGCGCGCCCCCGGCCCCTCCTCAGCCCGCCACTTGGCTGCGCCGGGACGAGCCTGGCCCCGGCCTGGCATCTCGCACCGGCCACCACCCCGTCCACGCGTCGGACCCCAGGACCCCCTGGGGGGGGGTGGGAGGAGGCCAGCGCACACGCTGCTGCCCCGCACTCCCCATCTTCGCTGCTTTTGCGATGCAGGATGCCGACCAAGTCCAAGAAGAGCCAAAAGACAGAAGCCGCTCTGACTGGGGCCCGCGTGCCTGCCCGCTCACCCCATGGAGACGGTGGGTGCAAAGCGAGATGGACACTGCATTGCTGGTTGTTCCGTCTCCAGCTGCCTTCGAAAGTGGGGCAGGAGACATCCTGCCTGCCATGCAGATGCACCACCTGTCCTGAGAATGAAGACATCTCTGCTTTTCATCTCCAAGTGGCATCACATAGCTGTGACACTGTCCTATTCTCTGAGCCTCCATCTCCTCATCTGCAAAGTGGTGCTGAATCGCCAAGCCCGTGAACATGCTGCCTACATCTCCCCCTGGCAGAACACCCCCAAACTAGAGCATGTGATGCTCCCTGGAACTTGGGTGTCTTGATGCTGGTGGGTGTCCTCATCCCCCAAATGGCCCGCATGAGCACATTTCTGGTTGGGACAGAGACTCTGAGTACCCCATTTCTACCTTGATAGAGAGAAGTCTTCTGCTTCCTTAACAATTGCCATATCACCCTGCTTATGGGCCTGACCTGAGTCTCCAAAGAAATGGGTGGATTATCTGCCACTGGACATAGCCAAGTCAAATCAGAACCCTACACTCGAACTACACCAGCCTGTCCCAGTCCCCTCCCTGCAGCAGGTGCCACCTCAGACACCAGGTGGGTCTCCATAGCCATCCCTCTTGACCCTTCACCCTGTCCTTTCTCCTTCTCCCATTATCCTGCAGATGTCTCTTGGGGCTGGCAAGGGGAGGTAGGGACAGGCCCTCCCTGAGGCAGATGGCCCCTGATACAGATGGGCACGCTACCCTTGCACCTTCCTTCCTGCTCCACAGCCTCTCAAGGTCATCCAGCAACCTTGCAGGGAAATGGCCTCTGGCCCTGATTGGACACACAGAAATGAGGAGCCAATGTCAGGGGAGCAAAGAGCCACAGCAAGTCTGGTGTTGTCAGTGGAGTTGTGGAGTTGGAGCTTATCCTGCAGCTGATGCTGGCAGATTAGTGGGAGGGGGGCAGGGAGGAGTTGCAAACAGTGACACAAAAGCTCCACTGATGCATGAGGACAGAGAGATAGAGAAAGAAGCAGCAGAAGGAGGGGACACTCCGTACCTCACAAGCACATACTCTGTGTCCTAGATGAGAACTTGGAGAAATTATTCTAGAATAGCCGCCCTGCTTGACTCCCCGAGTTGTGCACACCTCCTTTTCCAAGCAGACCTCTGTATCTTTGCCCTCACAGGCACATCCTTGCCAGATGACCCTAAACTTCAGCCCAGGAGGCAACTCCCAGAAGAGCCTTCAAGTCCTACATTCCCCTGGCTCAGGGACACGGCATGGTCCCATTCTTGATCACCCTACACTAAAAACGTCTGCATCTCCCACTAGCCTGGAAGGAAAAGAGACCCACAAAAGAGGAAGAAGGTGTAGAGGTGCAGAGCCCATCTTGGGCAGAGACTGCAGTAGCCATGGGCATTGGTGTAGGCATGAAGCACAAACTCCCTTGTGGCCCTTGCCGGCCCCTCTCTGTCACCCCATCCTGGGGCCCGCACTCTGGTGTAGCTGCACCCCCATGCCAGCCCACCCCAGGATTGAAATGTCCTTCCCCACTTCACCTGCACAGCTGGGAAGAGCTGGTTTCTTCCAGACAATGGGATGCACACTGAGGAGTGGGCAAGGCAGCCAGGCCTGTCAACACAGGCAGCCTGGCCCACCCCGGCACCGAGGCCCCTGGCCTGCAATCTCTGTGGCAAGGACTTGTATGAAAGGAAACAGTAGGCTGAGCGACTGCCCTTCTCCCAACCTGGGTGGCAGGGGAATGAGGGTTGCTGGATGCCATGCAGGGACCTCCTAGGTAAACTGGGAGGGAAGAGGAACAAAACGCCTTTAGCCTGGCCTTCTAGGAGCATGGAACATTACTGCACACATGGAAGCCAGAGCCAGAGGGCACGGGTGTTGGGGCTTGTCTGAATGTGTGTGTGCTGGGCGCTGGCCATCATGAGCGAGCATGAGTGCATGCGCCCTGGGCAGAAGAGTAAGGGGCAGGGCTCCCCCAGAGGTGGGCTGTGACAGTCTGTACCTAGGGAAGTGAGAGGAAGCCCGGCTGTGTTTCCCCACATGTACCCATTTTCTGAGAGGCCCCACCCCTGACTAGAAGTGATCGCACATAGTTCTGTGTCTCAGAACCAAAACCCGCTGCTCAGCCCTGCGTGGACCTCTTAGGCATGGCTGAGAAGTTGGCATGAGGAAGCAGGAGGACAGGGAAATTATACAGCCCAGAGCACAGCCCATGCAGCCAAGCCCAGTGACCAAATACGGATGTGACAAGTGACATCTGGATGAAGTCATCAAGGCCTCGGGCCGCCCAGTGCAGGGGGCCATTCCTGGGCCAACCTTCAGGCCACATTTTAGTGAAGCTCTGTCTTCAAGCACTTTCCTGGGGCTACGGGGCAGGGATCTCTCACAGAGGCAGAACACCCAAAATATGGCCTCCCGCACCACTTCAGCAGATACATAAATGCTCCCATTCAGGTGATGCGGGGAGAGGTAACGTGATGAAAAGTCTCATGTCTCAGCAACTTCTTCCTAAGATGGGCGGACCCAGGCAGTTCTGATCCTTCTGCTGGGTGCTGCTAGGGTGGCCTGGCAGGAAGCAGGCTCTTTTTTTCCCACGGGGCCTTGGCGCCACACGATTGGATGAAGGTGTCAATGACTAAATCATGGAAAAATGAAGCCAGCAAGGAGACCTCAGCTTTTACATCTGTCTTCTCTGGTCCTCTTATGACAGCCTGAGTTGGTCTCTACAACCCTGAGGCTCCAGGCTGTCAGAGCTCCCCTCCCAAGCTGTGTCCCTCCTCACCTGTGTGACAGCCCAGCTTACTGGGAGACCTGCCTTGGGATGGGGGATTCTGGGCACGGGGGAGGCTCCTGCTCATCCTCACTGTAAATGCTCCCTTTGGACACAGAGCCTCCAGTGGCCCCGGCATCAGGGAAAAGACTCCAAGAAAAGTTCTTGTGCCTTAGAGCCACCTTCCAGAATAGATACCCAGGTCCCTTTTCAGTGTGTTTCAAGCAAATGCCTTTTCTTTGAGTCCTCTCTTGTGTGTAAGTGCTGGTGAGAGGCTCCTCTCAAGCTCTTTCAGGGTAATAAACTGTCCCAGGATCTGGGTGGTCTGAGTCACTAAGAGAAGGGTGACACTGAGTTAGTCAAAGCCCACCTGCTGGAGACGCCTGTCTGACACCAGGTGTCTCTTCCAGATTGTCCTTCCTTAGAGAGCATCCCTCTGGGAGACCCTGAGCCTGAAGGCGACAGCAGTAACAGATGCTGAGAAGGCCTCAGAAACAAGCCAGCTGGACCCATGTACTGTCACAGCACAGAAGGGGCACACTTGCCATCATAGACATGGAAGACTTGGTCAAGACCTCAAAGCCATACATCCGGACCGTCCCTTCCAATTCAAGTGCAAAAGAAAGTGCATTAACAAGAAGTCCAAGTCCTGCTTCTTTCAGAACAATGCCGCTCACCCTCTGGCTGAAGACAGAGCCCTTTTCTCAAAGCATTCTCAGATCCCTGAATCTGGACAAGGGGAGAAGACATGGGCTCCAGCGCAGCCCTTGTTGTCATCACCAGGGGCACAGAATGCCATGCAGTGCCATTTTCAGAGCCTCCCTCCCTGACCTGTCTTCCCTCTGGAGCATGCCCTGCAGGTCAAAGGCCCAGCATCGCAGGGAGAGCCCAGGTTGTGGGCCAGGCTCCCCAAGAAGTTTGTAGCGGGAATCACGAGGATGAGTCGGCACGCACATCACAGGCCAGGCTGAAAAAGGCTGAAACGCAAAGATCAATGGCACTGAGGCCCAAAGCATGATGTGGCATGGAGTGTGAGGGGACTGAGAACACTAAAAGTCAGGGAGCGCAACCTCCACCCCCTGTTCAGGTGCCCTTTTCCAGTCCTTTCTTAAGGTGCGCACTTGGCAGACTGTTTAAGTTTGGGCTCAGGCAGACCTATGCCAGCACGCAGGTGGCTGACCTGATTCCCCAGGCCAAAAGGGCTGGAATGATCAACAGTCTCATTTTATGAAGCAGCCTCCTGTGGCCCCGTTTTGTGAATGGCACCCCCGATTCCCAGTGTCTGCAGCTGGCAAGAAGACAGTCTGGGGAGCGGGCACTGATGCTGATGCTGATGCTGATGAAGCTGCGACTCCTGGGGATCCCGGGGCACAGAGGGTCTCTGCAGCAGTCTGGGGGAAAGGGCCCTTCAGAGACTGCCACAGTGATGACTGAGCAGCTGAGTCTCCAAGCCCCACAGCCTGCTGCTGAGCATGCAGCTCCCAGGGGCCAATGTGAGTGGCTGAGCAGAGCACTCAATGCGCCCCTGAACCTCCAGACTTGTGGGTCCCGCTAGGAGGCCAACCAACTGGGGCGGCAGGAAGGAGGTGCACCACGTGCGAAAAAAAGCTGAAGACTTGGGTTGCAGAAGGGAAAACGTAATATGGAAAAAAATGCACAGGGGGAGTATTTGTAAATGTGCTTTACAGGTAAATGACTTCTGCATGAAAGTTTAGAATTTTACCTCCGCCCCATCCCACTCCCAATACCCCGGGATCTAGACTTCTCGGCGTCAGCAGCAGAAGGGCCCTGGGAAGCAGACGTCTGAGGTGGATTGGCACCCCTTCCTCCCAAGGTGTGGGGAGTTTGAGCCCCGAGGGGGCAAAGGGAGTCATGGCCACCAAGTCACTGTCGCCCCCAAGGGGCTCCCCTGTGCCCATTGTCTAGTTGTTTCTGGGCTGAATATAGGTGACTGTTTGGGATGACTGGGCCATTTCGGAGGTGGCTTGGACTCAGCCTTCTGTGCAGAGCCCTCTGAGGTGTCTCTGTGGAGACCTGGGCCTGGAGGGGGCCAACATGCTGGACACGGTGGGGTCCAGGAGCCCTCACCACCAACAGAACCTCTTGCCAGAGCCACCTACATGAGCTAGGGCCACTGTTTCTAGGGCCTCCACATCCCCTGCTGTACCATGGGAAGGGGCCCGGAGGAACCCTGGGAGCCCTCCTGAGCAGCCTTGGCTGGCTCTGTCCCCCATCCCCCCACTCAGCTGTCTCTGTAGCCTGGGAACCAAGGTGGTCTTAAGCCCATCCCAGTGGGGCAGAGATATGACCCACATCTGCACACAAATGGCCAAGGGAGTTGAAAGGGGCTTGGGGGTCATGGAGTGCACCCCCATCCCAACCCATTCCTCTCCTCCAGGAATACCCCTGCCACCCATGCGGCCTTTGACAGAGCAGGCCCAGCGACACAGAAGCACCCCCACATTTGCCCCAAACATTGACCAAAGCTAATTCCTTTTCCTAGTTACGGGCGATCACCAGAGGCTCTAGAGGAAAAGCAGTGCCCAACCTCCTCCCCTCACCCACAACAGCTCCCACCCCAGCTGACCTTAGGCAGGCCTCTTCCTCCTCCTCCTCCCAGCAGTGCTCTCCCTGCCCAGTCTCCTCCCAGGCCCCTACCTTCTTACCCTTCTGTCCACCTCAGGCCCAAAGTCCCCTGAGCTTCACCATTACCTTTTATCACTGTCCCCATTTTGGGATAAGACTGTGAAGACCCAGAGAGGAGAAGGCACGTGCCCAAGGCCACATTTCCATGGATTAAACAGGCATTTGTGGAAAGTAGATGCCAGGCTGGGTGCTGCTCAGACAGACAGTCTACAGCGGCCTTGGGAGGGCACGGCCAGAGCGTGACAGGAGGTGCCCTGCGCTTGCGTGCTCCTGAAAGAATGAGTAGGAGCTGGCCTGGCAGAAGTGGGGAGGGAAGTGCAGTTTTTGGCTTTGGGATTTTGGTTTTGTTTTTGTTTTCAGTCAAAAGTGGGCACTGCCTGAGGGATACCTGTTCTCGTGATTGGCATCCTTGTGACTGCTCTCTCCATAGCAACCCTAGGGCCACATCAAGCCCTCTGGGAAACCGACCTAGTCATCAAAAAAGTGGCATGCTGAGCCCACGATCGCAGGGACCAGACCAAGCAGGCTGAACCGAGTGCTGAGCTGTGCTCACAGATGGGGCCAAGGCCAGGAACCACCAGTGACAACCAGCAGCAGTATGGGGACTGCACACCAGGGCCCAGAGGCCAGGTCTCCTCTCCGACCCAGGATGTGATCACAGAGCTCTGTAACCATCTCAGCAGCCACCACCAGTGGCCCCAGTTCTCTGCTCCCCCTTGAAGTGGGAAGTGAACACGCTCCACATGGGAAAAGAGAAGACAGTGTCCCTGCCTCCTCACATTACAGTATGAGAATGACGCGCATGGGGCCTCTTGTCCTGTCATTTCCTAGTCCCTTCTCCACCCTGACCTGCCCCTCCCATTTCCTTATCCCCACCCTTCTCAGTTCTCAGTCTTCCCCGTGCCCCAGTGCCCAGAAAACACTCACCAAATACACACGTGTGTAGCTGTGACATACATTCACCCGACTCCATTCATAATCCTCAGATGAGTCTCGATCGAGTTTCTCTGCATGCCTCAGTTTCCGTTTACATAAATGAATTGACACCGGCCCTGTCCACCTCTTGACCCCTCCATGGCCACTCCTCAGTGGAAGGTTACTGTCACACAAGTGCCTCCATGTCAACTTCCCCCTTCTTGAAGAAAACCTCCAGGAATGTTAAGAGTGGGAATTCGGATGAGGCTTCAGGGGACTTCTCTGTACCATTCTTACAACTTTCCTGTGTGTTTTAAACTAATCCAACAGAAATAGTTAAAAGTGAAAACAGCGAAAATTCAAAAAGCAAGTGAATCGCATTTTAATAGGGATCCAGAAACGACCT
Organism: Cynopterus sphinx; assembly: GCA_030015415.1. Taxonomy (NCBI): domain Eukaryota; kingdom Metazoa; phylum Chordata; class Mammalia; order Chiroptera; family Pteropodidae; genus Cynopterus; species Cynopterus sphinx. Next base: position 83,432,909 of record CM057388.1, read on the forward strand.
AAGAATTAAGGGTTCCATGGCAAATCATTTAACTGTGTGGAGACATCACATGCATCACCGGCACAGATTCGCAGTGATTTTTAAACAACTTTTTTTCCTCAAGTGGGGAACCTACACCCCTCCCGACCTCGCCCCAACCTCACCCTAACCTCATGCCTGGCCTCTATGTCTCCTGGAAGAGGACACGGTGAAGCTGGCTCAACCGACATCCCTGACAGAGCTGTCTCTGTGCCCGGTGCCATCTGCTGGTCACTACGTAGTAGGTGTTCCTGGCTCAGCATCCCTTCTGTACAGGTGACACAACCCAAGCCTCCAGAGGTTCTGTGATGTGCTTTGGTTTGCATGACTAGATGGTGGCTGAACTAGGGTTTGTACCCAGCCTGACTTCTCAAGCCGCTCTCTTACTCCTAGGCTGTAAAGGTGCCTCCCTGTCCCACCATTCACCTCTCCATGAGTCTCCTGCCAACTCTCCAACCCTCAGAAGCAATGATGTCAACCATTCCCAAGCATCGCTCTCAGGCACATGGGTCCCCCGGGTGCACTGCCTTTGTCCTGGCATGAGCCAGCCCTCTGCAGGCACAGTGGGAATGAATGCAGAGGTCCTACTGGATCCCAACCATAAGGGCCCAGAGGCCCTGGGTGCCACGTGGGCGGAAGCTCTCCTCCATCCCGACCATGGTCCTATGCCATGCCATGCAGGCCTGGCAGTGAGGGCAGCCGCAGGGCTCGGCAAGCAGAAAGCAAACTGGTGTTACATGTGAGCTGGCATGAGCTGTGGCTTGAAGTGAGATCCAAACCAAAGGAATCAGTCACCCGTGCAGGCTGAGTGGGGAAGGGAGGAAGGCTTCCAGCTTCCAGAGTGCACTGAACCAAATTGGGGACTTTTCTTGACATGCGACTGAGGACAGTTCGGGGACCAGGTGACAATGCCTAGGGTGGCCAGGTCTTGGTCCCACAGCTGAGGGCTCAGAATCTCTGCTCTACCAGATCTCAGGAGGCCACAGGAGCACTAGACAGAAACAGAAGGAGCAGGGCAGGCTGAGAGTGGCCAAGGTGAAGTGTTGGCTGCCCCTGGGGTCACTGGCCTCAGGTGGGGGGCAGTCTGCGTGGAATCTGGACTTAAGTTGCGGAGGAACTGAAGTGCACCATTTTGATGCAGGTGGCAGCTCCTTACTGAGTGGCCTCTCTCCCCAACTAGATTGTCACTCCCCAGGCAGACCTGCATCCAATTTCTCTCCAGGCCCCCACTGTCCAGCTCTGGGTAGAACATCCAGTGGCTTAGGAAGAACTGGCTTTGGTCTTTTGGGGACAAAGGGAGGCTGGACTCAACCAGCTCCGAAGGATGTGCAGGCCTTGACCTGGCAGCTGCTGAAATCCCCCTCCCATGCCCAAGCCATCTTTCCCTAGGAAGGTTTCCCCCATCTTTGCAGCCAGAGCTGCTCCCTTGCCCCAGGCACCCAGCAGCCCCTTGTGCTTTGTCACCCAGAGCTGCAGCAGCCACTGTGGTTATGAGCCACCTCTGTCTCTGACTCGTGAGTAGCCAGAGGGTGGAAACAAACAGATCTGGAGCACCTGCTGTGTGCCTAGCCCTGTGCTGGGCGCCTTCCCTCAGCTCTCCTCAAATGGGCATGCAGGAGGTAAGGCAGGTGATACCTCACCTCAGAAAGAGGTATCACCTGTTCCTTCCCATCCTCGGGTGGCCCAGAGGTGACGAAGCAAACAGCACAAGCACCAAGCTGGCCCCTGGTCTGTGCATCTATGTCTCGGCCACTTGCTTCTAAATGGCAAAAAGGGCCGCTGAGCTGCCCCTGGTTTTGCAGTAGAGGCCCTGTGAGGGTAGGACACCGCCCCTCTCAGACACACACAGCCTTCCATCACAACTCTATGTGAGCTGGTGAGGAGGGAGCAGGAACCCAGAGCCCCGCCCGAGTGTCCAGGCCTTTTGACGCATAGAACCCTGCTCCCTGTCCCCAGCCATGTGCCATGAAACCAAGGCCAGACTGGGTCCGAGTGCCAGAGGCCTCGATCACTGCCGGGTGGGGCGTGAGGGGCTCTCTCTCAGGGTTCAGAGACTCTGGTCCTGAGATGTAGCTGCACAGCCTTCCATGATGTCAAGGCTCAGTGTAAATGGCTGAGTGTGACCACAATTCCTACCGCACCTAGGATGTCCCAAAGCCCAGGCACACCCACCATCAACCTCTTCTGAGCCCCAGCAGCTCCAGGGGCAGGCAGCGTGGTGAGTTCCCCCATCAGACTGACGGAGCTGCCCAGGTGCCCCTGGCTCAGAAGGAGCAAAGTGGACAGACACAGAGAGGAGCCGAGCTTTCAGCCTCTTTCCCAGGCGAGGTGTCACTCTGCTCTTTCAGAGGACAGACTCTTGGCTGCCCCTGCCCCCATCCAAACAATCCGGCCACAGAGCCCGCTAGCTGCAGATTCCCTCGATAACAGCCAGCGACACTCGATTCGGCGCCTTCTGTCTGAGCAGCCACCTTCCTGGTGGCCCTCCAGGACACTGCCCTGTGCCCAGAGCATGCTCATAGCAAGCAGCCCTTTGAGCCCCCTGGTCTGGGTCTTAGTTTTCTCATCTATAAAATGGACAGGGGGTGAACTAGCTGATCTGAGATCCCCTGCTTCTTAGGCCCGCAACGAAGTCCGAAGTCCGAGAGCACCCTGGCCCCAGGCCACTAACTAACAATCAAAGCGTCTCTGCCAGAAAGAGTGAGGACCAATGGACACGGCCACTTTTCTCTGCCGGTCTCGGTCGGTCTCTTTGCTCACGGTGCAAACCAAAAACCGAGGTGCACTGCCTCGCACGCGAAAGCCCAGGAGGGATGCTTGAAGTGGGGGAAGATTATAGAGGGGGAAACTGAGGCCAGGAGTAGTCCCTGTCACTGGGCTGGGCACGGGGCCCAGTGTCCCTTTGCTGCCTCTCTGTGGGGCCGCGCTTACAGGGACTCGACAGCCCTACCTGGCACAGGTGGCCGGCTCGCGGGGCTGGGCGGAGGATCGGGAGGGTGCGGGGCGCGGACTCCCTTAGCCGGGCCGGACCGGGCGGCGGCGGGAAGGGACGTGGCGGGGACCGTGCAGGGCGGCGAGGAGGCGCCGACTGGGCTCCGCCCGCAGGAGAACAAACAGGTTTTCTCCGGCGCCCGGGGCCTCGCCCCTCGCCCCTCCCCTCGGCCGGCCCCCTTCCTCTGCCCTCTCCTGGGGTAGGTAGATGCGCCTGGCACATTCCGCACATTCTCCCGCCAGTGGCGCGGCCCCGCCCCGCGGGGCTGCTGGAGAAATCAAGGCCGGGGCTCCCTGCGCCGATCACGGAGGGAGCTCCAGAAGGTTCTGCCGCGATGGAAACCTTCCAGGCCAATCCCTCCAGGCTCGCGGCCCTCCGCCACGTGAAGGGCCCCCCGGCTGCCTAGTTGCACCCCTGCCCGCAGCCGATGCGATGCAATGCGATCCGGCCCCCCGGCTTGGGGGCCGATGACTTCCACAGATGCTGCTGCGGGTTAATTCTGTCGAGAACTATTGGTCCTAGATCCATTTTACAGATGGAGATCCCAGACAGGGCTGGGAGGGGGTGGAGTGGGGGGCTGGCGGCTGAGATCATGCAGGAAGTCCAGGAGGCTGGGAAGAAGAAGAAGAAGAAGAAAAGTGACTGCACCGGGGAAGTTCTCACTCCGCAAGGCCATCCTGGGGGGACTTGGGGTTCCCCAGGCACCGCAGAGGGCGCCCTGTCAGCAAGCAGGGCCACCTCACAGGCTGGGCATGGACACACATCCAAACACCCGGGGCCAGGACGTTTGATCACTGTCATCTTTTCGTGCTTTTTGAGCACGTGTGTCATTCAATCAGGCTTACTGACTCCTTGCTATGTGCGAGGCACTGGGTGGGGAGCTGGGAGGGAGGGAACATCAAAAGAAGTCCCTAACCCTACCAGTGGGGCCGGTCCAAGAGACAGCAGAGAAGGTCAAGAGTCAGCCTATTAGAATGACAAGATCAAAAGGGTGGACCAACAGGTCCTCCTTCACCCAGCCCTGCGAAGTCTATGTCCCAAAGTCTGTCTCGAATGGCCCTCCTATCCATCCACTCCCCCCGCCGCTGGTCTCCCTGCCTCTGGTCCCACCTTCCTTCCTATATAGTCTCCACACAGAAGTCACTTTAATACTTAGTTACATGTTGCTCTCCTGCTTGCAGCTCTGATGGCATCCCATCGCTCTCAGCATAAGAGACAAACTCTTTAAAGGGCCCAAGGATTTGACTGCCCTAACCTCTCTGCAGATCCAGCCACTCATCCTCTGGATTTACTATACTCTAGCCACATTCACCTCTTTCCGCCTTCGAAATACGTCACAAGTCCTATCTCCTTGGAAGATTTGCTCCTGGCACTCAGGCACCCTAGAATGTCTTCTGTCCCCTTGTCTGACTAGTGAACCCTTAGTCATTCTTCAAAACTTCCCTCAACTGTCTGTAAATCCCTCTCTGACTGCACTGGCTACCCAGTCCAGTCGATCACTTCCTCCTGTGTGCTCCCCCAGCTCCCTCCAATAATATCAATCTAGCACGGTGGCTGGCACCCTTCATTGTTCTAGGTGGTGAGCTCAGGGAAGGTAGGGCCCTGTCTGAGTCATCACTGGGTAATGAAGACCAGCACAGGGGTCGGATGGGATTTGCAGAAGGAGAGGTTTGAGGGATGATTGAGAGTCTAGAAGCTGTCCTCAGTCTTTTCTTCCTGGGCTTTATCAGGTAGGTAGGGTGTAAATATGTGTGTGTGGGGGGGGTAAAGGTCAGGGGGTTGTACATAGTCACCTCACTTCATCTTTGTCTTATGCCAACAAATGTTTTTCTGCTTCTAAGTCTGGTGGCCAGCACCTAACACCTTCCTGTTCTCCACCTTAGGCTGCCGGTGGCTGTGGATGTATCTGGCTTGGCATCCTAGCTCCTAAACACTATATGACCGAGGATGTGTCACATTCCCTCTCTGGACCCCCTGCCCCTTCCAAGAGCCCCTAGCTTAAAGAAGTAAAACTTAGAGGTCACAGTGATGGATTTGTTAGGGGTAAGGAAGAGGGTGGTCCTTCCCTCTCAAGGCCACCATTGGGAATGGGCCAGCTCTCTCCAGAGCCGTAGTCTAGAAGGCACAAGTGAGACTGGTGTCCAAAACCACCAGCGGCCAGCCAGGGAATGGGGACTATCAGCTGCGCTGCCCCAGGGCCTTGAGCTCTTCCCATGTCCCAGGTGATTCATCCTGACCCAGGCCAGATCCGCCATGACAGAGCCAGCCGATGGGACCAGCCTTTCCTCAACTCCTCCCTCCCTGCCAGGCTGCCAGGCCCTGCAGCTGATCTCGCATGCAAACGGGTTTGACTTGAACCGTAACTACCCTGCCCTGCCCTGCCCTGCCCTGCCCACCTGTTCGCTGCTCCGACAGAACTCCCACCCCGTCAGGGCCACCCCCAGCCACCTCAGCCAAGCTTCAGGGCCCCTGCTGACTTCATCAACCTCTTCTTTGACTTCTTGCCCATAGGCACCTTGAGCCAGACACACTGACTGCTCTCATACCGCCAGGCCCCTGCACAAGATATTCCCTTGGTGGTGACCTCCCACCCACTCTCAGATGCAACATCACCTCCTTCACAAACTTTCCCTTGGCCTGGAACTTGAGGGCCAAGACCCTGGTGGCTGCTGGCTACCCCCAGCCTGGGCTCTACCCTTGCCCAGCCTGACCTTGGCCCAGGCCCTCTCTGCTCTCAGTTCTTCTTGTGCCTTGGCCCCTATTTCCAGCTCTAAGGCTGGCCAGGCTCTGGCAGAATCTTCCTGAAGTTGCCAAGCTCATGCAGTCTTCCCACCGATGAGCTGGGCCTCTGTTCTGAGGGTACAGGTGCTGCCTGTAAGTGGGGTGGGCTTGAGGGTGGGGTTAGGCTGCCTGCATAGGCAAGAGGCTTTGAAAATAGAGGCAGGACTGGAGAGCTCCCCTACACTGAGGGAGAGTGTCACAGCCCAGGAGCTGGCAATGGAGACAGATTCATTGGGAGGCCAGGTCAAAGCAAGCAGACAAGTAGGGAGACAAGTGAGTGTCTGGAAAAAAACTGGCCAGTGGTGCCCCTAAGCTCCAGGGAGGCCCCGTTCTGATCTCCAGGGCTGGGAACAAAACTCAGGCACGCCAGTCTAGCTGAAGAGTTCCCAGGCTAGGGAGGGGGACTGGGTGGGGCCCTGAAAGCTGTCAAGCCCCAAAGCCAACCCAGGCAGTGTCCGCACAGCAGAAGGGAATGGGGACCAACAACTGACCCAAACTCTGTCTCCGTGTGGGTGGGGAAACTGAGGCCCAGAGAAGGATGACATCAAGCTGGGGCCACACAGCCAGTCTGAGGCACAGCTGAGACTAAAACCAGGCCTCTCAATGCTCTGAATGGAGCCCCCACCCAGACAGGGTGCTCAGGTTCATGTGTGGGGAGGGCTGGGCTCCTGTTTGCACCTTAATCCCCACCTCCCCTCCCTTCCAGGGCCCGCCCTGCCGCCTCATCCTCCTAAGCTCTTCAACCAGTTTCCACTTGCTGGGTGACTCCACAGGCTGCAAGCAGGGTGAGTTCCCTGGGGGCAGGGGTCTCCAGGTGTGTTTGCACACACAAGGACCCTTACAGAGACCCAAACCTGGAGGGCCAGCACGCGGGGTGAGACTCCCACCTATCTGGTCTTACATTCAGGGCCCCCTGCTCCTCCTTCAGCCTACACTTCTGGCTAAGAAGTTGATCCCCCCTCCCTGGCACACATGCATACTCTCAGTCAATACATGCCCCCTTTGGGCCTCCTGTCCCCCACTGCACTGGCACCCCCAGTCCTGCCTTGGAGCACCTCCCAGTCTGGCAGGGAAGGCAGACCAGTTCAGCTCCAAGGATCAGAATCCATGCTCTGTGGACAGTGGCCCCATTGGGAGCAGGGAGGTCATGTGGGCAAGTCTCCCTGGCCACGGGAGCATCTCCCACTCCCGCAGCCTGGACTCCCTGCCGCCTTTTGAATCTACTGCTTTGAATCAGCCCAGGAAATGCTCCCAGATCAGTCTTGGCCTGTGTGACCTGATGCCCCAGAATGCAGACTGCCTTTTGTCTCTGGCTCTGAAGCCGCCCCAGGCCAGGCCTCCGGAGCACGAGTGCACAAGCCGAGCCAAGGACCCGCTGGCAGATAATCCCCACATGCCCTGAAGAATGGCTTTTTGCTGCTTTAAGAATCATCCACAGATCGGAAAAAGAATGTTCTAATTGGAAAACCTCCCCGCCATGGTTTTCCGGAGTTTTAGTACAGTTGGCCGGCAAGGAGGCTCCTGGGATGAGGAGGAAGGGAAGTCATGAGGAGGAGACAGTGGGCTCCCTGCCCAGCGCCCCCTCATCCCTGGAGCTCAGCCACTCCCGCCCAGGGGCCACTCCGAGGGGCCAGCCTGTCAGCAGCCTGGGGAACCCAGAGGCCTCCTGGACCAGCTGGGAGCCACACCCCGAAGCCAGGCCCAAGCCCCACCCCGCAGAGACCCTGAGACCCTCTGGTGGGACTGATGCCCACTGGGCAGCATTGTGAGCACAAGTCCAGAAGAAGGAAGCCACCACCTGCTGAAGAAATAGGAAGCCAGAGTCAGTGTCGGGGTCTGTGTGGTGCCCCCAGACCTGACTGGGGCCCCAGGCTGGGAGACTTGGCAGGAGAATGCTGGCTGTATGGGAAAATGGACTTCTGAACAGCTAGATCTGTCCAGTGAGGGAGGCAGCTCTCAGTCGGGGCCCTGCTAAGCCTGGCGCAGCTCAATTGCTTACTGGGGGAGCCAAGGCCGCAGCAACCTGAGGGGCTGTCCAGCTCCAAGTTGCAGATGTGTTCCTTATGGTTAAGCATTGCTCTTGCACTTGGGATATGCCCACCTGGGGAAAGGAACCGCAGTGCGTTCCTGGAACCCCTTCACGCAAGAGAGCCAGGTTGCTGTGATCCACCTCCTGTAGGATGCATGCTTTTCTATTAGTCTTTTCTAGAAAACCAATTCCTTCGGTGCTCTGCTGCCTTGATTTCCTCCAGGGCAGCAGGATTTGAGAGACTGAGGGGAGCGGGGAGGACAGGTCGGAGTCTGCCTTCTTGTCCATCTGAACAGAAACAAGATGCCACTGGCCAACACCCCCTTGATGGAAACTCAAATCTTCTCTGCACAGAGGGAAGGGCTGGCTCTCAACACCTGGCCCCTGTCCATTCCACTTGGCCCCTGTCACCTGTACTCGGGGACTATGAACTCAACAAAATGACTCTAGGCTCCCTGGCTTTGTGTACTCGCCCGTTCCCTTCTTCCCCTACCTGCCCTGTTGTGACCTTGAGGACTGCAGCTCCCTACTAACCAACACATATCTCTAGAGCTGTGTTGTCTGTTCATCACGGTTGTCACAGGTCACTTGTATCTATTTACATTTAAATGAATTGCAACTAAATAAAATGAAAAATTCAGTGTCTTGGTCACAATAGCCACATTAGCCCCCATGTGGCACAGCACAGATAGAGAACATTTCCATCATCACAGGAAGTTCTAGGTGCTCCACTTCTGCTTAGAGGTAACTTCTTCTTTAGCTGAAGTTGGACTCTCTCCGCTAAGCAAGGCCCCCCCTGAAACCTCACCAAGGGGAGGCTGTTCCTTTTCCCACAGCCCACCTACCTCTGGATAGACTGGCCTGCCCTTCAATGAAAACCTGTCCTTCTTCGAGGCTTAGGCCAACTGGCTAACGCAGCATCCGACATTTAGGCCAATCATTGTACCTGGCTCATTCTTCCTTTCCACCCACACCTCACTGGATGTGAGACCGTGAAAGGGTGGAAGGGGCAGAATGGCAGTGAGGAGGAGGAGTGAGTGCGTGACTTCAGCACCCATGTGTGATCCATCCGTCCCAACCCTTGGGCCTCTGGGTTCTTTGATGGTGACATCTCTGAAGACCCTGTCGATTCCACTTCAGCCACCTCTTCCCACAGGTGCAGCCTGTGTTCCTGTCGTCACATCTGGAACATCTGTTGCAGGCCTTCAACCTTTTCACCCCTACCTCTTCTTGTTCTAGAGGGATTGTTCTACTACTTCCCAATGAAAGATGGTGACAACTCTTTCCAGCTCATGGGGACCTCCCATCTGCAATATCCTCTTAATTCCTTCCCATCCATTAGCCTTTCCTCTCTTCACTTCCCTCCCTATCCGGCTTAGAGTCCATCATTTCAACAGCTCTCTTGTCAACATCCTAATCTCCCTTGCTCCACTGTCCCCTGTCACCTCTACCTGACACAGTATCGAACCTGGACAAATCTAAACATTTGCTTTCTTCATACCTGCCCCAAGGCAATGATGGTGCTGGCAAAGGCCACACAACTGTGCAGAATTGTGCCAATAGAAATTCCTGGGCTGCACAGCTTCTCACCTTCGCAAGGATTTCTGTCTTTGTAATTATCCCTTTCTCTTCTGCATTATGAGAATTCTATTTCCTGTGGAGCATTCCCAACAACATTAAAAAAGAAGAATCTCACTCAATCCTTCTCCCACCTTCACTTAGTGTCCCATTTCTCCATTCCTGTACTGAGCAAACCTCCATGAAAGAATCCTCTCGGTTAGCCGTCTCTGTTTCCCCTCCCATTCTCTCATAAACCCATTCCCATCAGGATCTCAAGCCTAACACTTCCTTAAAATTGCTCTTATTAAGGTTACCAGTGAGCTCCATGTTGCCAAACCCAGTGCTTGCATTTCTGCCCTCTTAACCACAGTTGATCACTCCTTCTTGGAAAAACATGCTTCTCTTGGCTGCCCCGACACTCTAGTTATCTGGATGTATTGAAGATTAGAAACACACACTCTGGAACTAGACCATCTGGGTGCAAATCCTGGCTGTGCTAATCAATAGTTGTTTGACCTTGGGCATGATACCCTCTCTGGGTTTCCATTTCTCACCTTTACAATAGAGGTCAGACTATCAGCATCTACTTCCTGGGGCTCTTGTCAAGGATACAGGGAATCACACATAGAAAGTACTTAGACTAGAGCTTGTGACATGGAGAGATATTCAATGAAATCAAGGATGTTGATGGGGTTCAGGACACGCTACCTCAAAACATGGCATCTTGGCATATTGGATATTTTAAGAAAAAGGAGTTTGAAAAAAATGGCAGAAGCGGGAAGGTCTGTCTGACCTCCCCCCAGTCCTGCCATTCTCCCCTCAAACAGGTCATAAACCCTCATGTGAGAGGTGTCTTCCCTATACCTGGAGCAATGGAGCACCCTTATTTCAAGGGGGGAAGGGAGAAGCCAAGAAGAATTCAAACAAATAGGCCTTGCTAGGCTTCCCCAGTTTACTACACTTAGCTCAAACTCTGTCCTATCATATCTTTCCATGACTTTCCAGTTCTTCATCAAATCTATTATAAAAACACTCAAGTGTAACCTTTTTTTTTGGGGGGGGAGGATCTTTATTTTCTTACAAGGCTCCCATGTCATGTAAAACTTATATGTGCATGCTTTTCTCCTGTTACTCTATCTTTATCAGTCTAATGTTCAGATGCAACCAGTGTCCCTAAGAGTCAAGGAAACCTTTGTCCTCCTCTACAATGTCTAAGGGTCAACTTAAAGTAAGCATGTCCCAACAAAGCTCCTGTTCCCTAGCCAACACTCTCCAAACTTCTCTTCTCTAAATCTTCCTAGTCTCTTTCACTGGGAGCTCCCAGGTGGGCAGGCCAAAGGCCTAGGTGGCTAACCTCATTTTCTTTCCTTATCTCATGTCTCAAATCCAATCAGCAAGTCCTGACTGTAGCTCTACCTTCAAAATAAACCCAGAGGCTGACCATTTCTGCCCACTTCCGCTGCCAACACTATTGTAGTACAAGCCACATCCTCATTCACCTCCTCCCTGATCTCTTGGCTCCCACTCATCCACACTACAGTTACTCTCCACAAGTCAGCCAGCGCCATCTCCCGCTGTGTTCTCTATCTGAGCGAGATGGTGACTCCATCCACCCAGCTGTCCCAGCTGAAAACGGGGGTGCAGTCTGAGACTTCTCTCTCCCTCTCATCATCCAGGTCTGGTGCCTGCTATGAATCTCACCTCTTTTCACAAGTATTGGGCTCCCAGCACACTGAAGGCACACTGCACTTCTTGCTGAGCTCCACATAAGCTCTCTGTCTCCAAACCTTACTGTTGACTGAGGTTCCCCCCTCCCTGACCTGGTCAACCCTTAGTATGCACGAACCTGTAGCAGGAAGTCATCCCTAACCACCGAGAAACAGTCAAGTGTCTCTTCCTGGGCTGCTCTTCTACTCCAGCACTCATTACTTTGCAAAGTAAACATCTCCTGTCTCTCTTCCCTTCCCCCTGCATTTGGGAAACACATTTCAGCTTATCCAAGTACCTGGTATTGTGCCCAAGTAGACACACAAGGAATATTTGACGAAGGAAGGAAGGAAGGAAGGAAGGAAGGAAGGAAGGAAGGAAGGAAGGAAGGAAGGAAGGAAGGATAATTTCAAATGCAATGTATGATCGAGTTAGCATTTGTAATCAGTGGATTAAAAGTGTGTCATTCAATAGATGATGTTGGAATGACTGGCTATGTGGGGCGGGGGGAGCTGGATTTCCTACCTCACAGTCCACACAAATAAACTCCAGATGGCTCGGAAATTTAATGTAAAAAAAAAAAAATAAAACCATAAAAGTACTAGAAGGAATCCTGGGGTGGGGACAGTCTTTCTAAGTATGTCATGAAAACCAAAAACCATAAAAGACAGAGAAATTAAAAACTTCTGTGTGGCAAAACCCACCATAACTGTCGTTAGACAAATGACAAATGAGGAAGAGTTATTTGGACCACATAAGACAGTGAAAGGCTTAATCTTCTTAAAATAATAATAAAAAAGGGACTCCTTTCAAAGCAAGCAGTAGGAAAATGGGCCAGCAAAAAAGAGAACTGACGATTCAGAAAACACTTGCTGGAGTCCATTAACACAGAAAGGGATTTTGACTCTTCTCACTCTTCCACCAGAGATGCAAGAGTTAAAATGGATCTGCAAAACCTGGCTTACCTGGGGTAATGAGAAAATTATCAGTCAGTCTCATGCCCTGGGGCCCTGGGGGTGGGAGTGTTAATTGCTGTGATCTTTCTGGGATGATGGTCTAGAAATATGTAACCAAACTAATGCTGAGGGCTCCCTTTGAGACAGAGATACTGATGTTTAAAAAATAAATGTCTGATAGTTATTAACTGATAAAAATGGTATGTATGTAAAGTTTGTAAGATGCGGTGCATATAAACATGTACCCACGAGTCAGCATCATTGTCTACATCTTTCACCCTCACTCCTTCTACTCTGGATGACCTGTCCCCACCTGGCATGAAAGACCAACTTCTCTACTTGTGCCCTTCATCCTTCTCCTGCCACCTACTCATGGAATTCACTCTAATATTTCTTTCTTTCCTCTGGGTTAACACTTCTTCTTTCTTGGCTGAATCATTCTGATCAGCATGCGAACACACTGTAATTCCTCCTACCATAAAAAGGTTTTTATCTTTTCCCCATCTTCCTCTCTAGCTACTCTATATTTAGTTTCCCTTCTCCCCTTCTTGGCGAGAATTATCTATACTCCAACTCTGTTTCTTTTCTTTTTCTTATGTCTCCCAGCACTCCTGCCAAGGCCCCTGGGGATCTCCATGTTGTTAAATCCAATGATCGATTTTGTTTTCCATTTTACCGATTATGTCAGCAGCATTTGACACAACAAATACTTCTGAAAACACTTTTCCCTTGGGTTCCAGGCCACCTCACTCTTCTGCTGTCCCTCTTACCTCAATGGCTTCTTTTAAGTCTCCTGCGACCCCTTCTCATTGTCCCCACCTCATGCAGCTTCTCAACTTTGAAGAGACCCAGGACTCAGTCCTTGGAATTCTCCTCTATGATACTCATTTCCATGGCGATGTCTACCCATCTCTTATCTTTAAATACCATCTGAGGGCTGTTGACTCCCAGACTTACATCTCCAACTCAGGCCTTTCCCCTGGATTCCAGATTTTTACATTCCAAACCCTTTAAGCATCTCCACTCACATACCTATTAGGCAGGGGTGGAAAACCTGGACCACAGGATATGTGCATGTTCAAGCGGATAACAGAACATTGATTTTTCTTCCTAGAGGCAGTACATGAGAATGCGTAGTGCTCCACGCCCTTGCCAACATTTGATGTTGTCAGACATGCTACTTTTGCCAATATACTGGATATAAAGTGTCAACTCATCATTCTTTTGAGTGGTATCACTGGCATTTATGCTCAGGTGGCAACTGCGTGGGGTGGGTGAGAAACTTAAGTACTAGTATGCTCATTGCGACTTTGTCTATGATTTTAAAAAACTGGTGATAGTCTAGGTTTCCATCAATGAGTACATTTCAAATGTACAGCAGGGTAATATCCAGCTGATCAAGGAGGTTATGGACATGGAAAATATCTATAACATATCATTGAACAACAGGGGAAAAGCAGTTTGCCTGAGATACATGACAGCATATATAGCATAGTTTCATTCTGTGAAATGGTCTGAAGGCATTCAGGAATACCTCCGTGAATGTTAAAACTTATTATCTGTAGATAGATTTTGAGTTACCTTTGCTTTCTTTCTTTTTTTTTTTTTTTCATTTTTTCTGTGACGTTTGATTTTTTTTAATGCGCATATCTTTTTTTTTTTTCTTAAAAAAGTGATTTTCCAAAGATATACCCGTGTATTTCTGTTTATACATGCTAGAGAGTATCTGGAAGGTTTCACATGACACTGATCTGAGCAGCTGTTTCTAGGCAGTGGATTTGTGTGGGCCGAGTGGGGAGGTTCTTTGAGCTTTCTCTTTATTCCACTTTGTACTCTTTGAATTTTTATGACAGTATTACTTTCGTAATAAAAAAAAACACACTAATGAAAATGAAAAAGAAAAGAGAGCTATACTTAACACCCAAGCCAACCCTGCTAGCCCCTGCCACTGCCGGCCCAGCCCAGCTCACCAGGCCATGCTGGGGCCCCTGCTGACTTCACAAGGAGCCCACTCAAGTCGTGCCAGGCCTCTGTGGGGCCAAGAGCAATGTGTCACCCCCATAAAGCCTGCGGCTGTGGGCTTCCCCCACCCTCTGTGCTAGAAGGAGAGGCCAGCCTAATCCAGAGGACCCAGGGGGAAACCATTAACACAGCCAAGTTGCTGACTTTCCGAAGCAGGCAAGCTTCGGGAATGAACCTGTGTCTCTAGCAAAGAACTTTTAAGTCTGTAAAGGTCAGAACTAAAAAGAAGTCTGCAAAATCAGAAAATATCGAAATGGTGAACTTGAATATGAACTCATCTGCACCACATCCATATGGCAGAATCAGGGGTCTCCCAGAATCGAGAAAGAATTCATTTGATCTAAAACAAAGACTTCACACAGCAGCGCCTGGATGCACAATGGGAGGTCTACAGTTGTACTTTCCTCAAAGGCCACCTTTCTCAAAGGTGAGCTTTCTCCATAGCATAGGCTCTCTTGAGCTATTGGTGGCTGCCACATCAACACACGAGCTCCCTTCAGGGAGCACAGCATACGGTCGTCATGTGTTTTTCCTCTGTGTCCCCCATGGCCTGTGAGCTCCAAAAGTCGGAAACCGGTTCCCATCTCCCCTGCTCTTTGTACCAGGCATGGGCCTGGCATGCACAGTAAAGGCTAGGACAATGGAATGGAATCATCTCCAGTATACAAAGAAAAGAGGAACGACATTTCACAAATGCCCAGGTTTGAAAACTCAAGGATGGAGAGTGACTTCACTGCCCAATCTGCAGTGGCCTGGCATTCCTGTCAAGAGGGTGGCATGCAGGCCTTGCCTCATACTGCTGGGTTCCAAGCCAAGGCAGTCTCCTTGGACAAGTGGGTCCTTCCTCAAAGACTGGCTTGAAAGATGGGTCAATCTCTTAAATATATTCTTTCTCTTTAATAAAACAGCCACACAAAACAAAAATTGAAACCCAGTGTTGGGACTTTGCAGTACCCCCAGCCCCCATCACACAGCCTTTAGCTCTCCTTGCCTGATGACTGCATTTGGCCATTCCACGTTTGTGTAAGAATAAAAGTTGTCATAAATAGGAGGCCAGTAAATACTTGGTGTATTAAAAAAAAAAACAGGTTAAATTGTGCTTTCGTAAGTTACAGTTTAAAAGTCATACATACTTGCTCTAAAATATCAAAATTGTATAAGATTGTAGGAAGTCATCCCAGAAGGTGTTCCCTGACCTCCAGCCCTATCCCTCTCCCTTGTGATACAGGACAGAGGGAAAAGACACCTGCAGACAGGCTTCAGGTGGCCCATGTATATGTCCCAAGTGCCTGCTTTGAACCAGGCCTATGTCTCAGGTGGGTCTGTCTGACAGAGGAGACAAAAATGCCTAGGATGCTTAACAAGTCACTGAATCCTGAGATCAAAACTACTGTCAAAAGGAGGAGGAATCACTGGGATGGAGTGGGAGCCAGTGGGGAGAGGGCAGAGGGATGCTGGGGGGAAGCAAAAGAGATGGCCCCAGGGAGAGTAGACTGGAGGGGAGCCTGGATGTGGCAGAGACTGCACCTGTTTTGAGGGGATTTCTGTGCTCCCTGAGCCTCATGTCTCAAGAAATTAGAAAACAGAGGTGGAAGGTGAAATCATGTTGCCCAGAGCTGGCTGAGAGTTCCTTCAGGTCACAGGTCTTGGCCCCTGGCTAAGGTCACAGGGGACATACATAGACTACTCTGTCAATGATTGCAGAAAGGAGGGAGAAAGGGAAGAAAGGAGGAAATCAGCATCAATGAACCATTACCCTCAGAACAGGGCTTGTTGCAGTTTATTCCTAATTCAGGACAGAGCAAATCCCTCCGAGTGGGGTCTCAAGTCCTGCATCGAGACACAGGGTCCCCCTCCTGCGCACAGGAAAGGATGCAGGTGCGGGCCTGAGTTGGGGGCAAAAGGGAGGCTTGTTAGGGAAGGAGTAACGCTCCGCAGACAGAGAGAGACACGGTCCCAGAGACCGAGGAGGAGGACGAGGGACGGGGAGAGCCCCCAGGGGTTTGGGGATTTCGGTGCAGGCGCAGCATCTCAGTTTCTGGGGATGACAGCCTGAAGGGCCGGTTCTCCCGCCCCGGGGCTGCAGGTTAAAGACCTGTTAGCATCTCGGCCTTTGTTCTGCAGCTTCCCCGCGGCCTGCCACAGGCGATGCGTGGCCTGGGCTTTGTTTCGAGTAGGGTGCAGCTTCGAGACCTCGTTTTCCTTTCTGGGCCCGTAATGCAGAGCTAAAGGCAGGTAACCGGTTCGTTCGGAGCCTCAGCGGGAGCCTCCCTTCGTCCTCTGGGTTCCCTGGTCTGCTGCAGGCTCTGAATACAATTAGGTTTAATGGTCAATTTGTGGTAGTTCTCATGCCTCTTCTTTATGTCATTCCAATTTGTAAAACTGAGACTCAACATTTTTTTCAAGATGATTTCAAGTCTTTATTCCTTTCTTCTATCTCCCCAGGGAAAAACGCAGGGGAGGGAGAGAGGGTCAGCATATGCTTTAAAATAATAGAAGGAAGAGGTAAGAATCTCAAATGCCATAAACCAGCCCTAAATGGAGGATGGGGAGATTCTGCTCCATGAGCTTGGGAAGAAGGGAAAGGGGTCAGGAAAGTGGCATGGGCGGGGCCCCCTCCCTATGAAGTCAAGAACGTGGAGTCACATTCATCCATCTTCTATTAGCTCATCTTGTGGCCACTTTGATGTAGGTTTCTTACAGCAGCAGAAATGTTCTTGTGTGGCTGGGATGTACTTTCATCCCTCTTTTCCCTGGTCCCCACACTCCCAGCTTCGACAAGGGAGGCCCCCTACCAGCCCTCTCCTCCCTGGGTTTTGAGGGGTGAAACTGTTTGGCTTATCCACAGAGAGAAGGACAGGTGTTTGGGGTGCCGGAATTTAAATATCTGTGCAAAAGGCCAAATTTTTTTTGGGGGGGCAGAGCATGTAATTAGCATTAGAACAAGAAATGAGAATGAGGGAAAGAGTGCCTGCTTTCTCCAGTTACATGCATAAATGTTTTAGTCAAGAATTAGCGGAGCCACGAGAATAACTGAGCAAGGGAATGGGGTAGGATCCCAGTCTGAGGGGCACGTAATGAAATTGGTTTGGGGGGTAGGGAGGTTGAGGGGTCTGTGTGAGAGCTGAGTGGAGATGAGCCGATACTGGGATATTATAAGGCTGGGGCTCAGAGAGATTGCCCAGAGTGAAGGCCAAGTGTGTCAGGGCAGAGGCAGCTTTCAATGGCTCCCGGAGGCCACGGAGGGCATGGCCTCACCTCGGCCATACATACAGGAAGGGTTGTGTGTGTGGAATGGTAACAAAAACTAGGGAGGATTCCCACCCAGCTCCATGAGAAAGGAGCCTGCGAAGAAAGGGTCAGAGATCAGGTGTTGGAAGTCGCATTTGTCAAGACTCATTCAGTTGCAAGGAGCAGAAACCTACTTAAGTCAACCTGAGCGGGGACAGAGTGAGCATGGCAGAGGGAATGAGATGCCCCCAGAGTGTGAACTGCTTGACCCAAAATAGCAGCAGGATCCATTTGCAAACAATTCCTTCCCCCTAAAAGCCAAGTTCGTTTCTAGCCCCTGGTGGAGGACTGGAGGTACCTCAGCAGGGGCCAGATACCTTCCACCAGTGCCTAGAAAGGGTGGAGGGAGGTATAGGCTGCCCAGTAGCCCTATGGGGTAAGTACTATGATCATTCCTATTCTATAAAGGAGGAGACTGAGGCCTGTGGTCACACAGCGAACCTGGCTGTCTTGGTCCAGAACCTGGGCTGCTAACATCACGTCTGTCACCCCACTGGGGTCAGACTGCTCAGTTAGCTTGTTTCATGCAAAATCAGGAACCAGGAGGCACTTGGGGGAGCCGTGCTAGCCATACCCATAGTGAGGCTAATATTTATTGAAGGATTACTGTGTGCCAGGCATGATGTTAAGTGCCTCTGTTAGCAGTCGTCCTGGAGAAAATCCTCCTGGGGACCTTGGCTCCCTTTCTTTCTGCCACTTTGTTAGGCGGCTTCCTTCCTTTGGTCCAAATTACATTCTTGGAATCCCAAAGGCTTTAAATATAAAAGAGGCTGATGCAACTTGCTGTTTTTGCCAGAGTTTAAACATCTGTGCAAAATACCAAATTAAAAAAAAAAAAAACGTGTGTGATTGGCTTTTAACAGGATATTTCTAGAAAGATCAGGGCTTGACTTACATTTGGGCCTACAAGGAGAGCAAGGGCTGCTACACTTCACCAGGCCCTCCAAGAAGTGTTCTGTAGCGCTTTGTCTTTGGTGAGGGGGTGGAGGAGGCAGTGGTTCAGTTACCCCCCTGAGTTCCCTAACAGAAATATTGCTCCTTCTGGGACTGGGGAAGGCAGAGCTGGTCCTCCAGACCCCAGAGTGCCCAAGGAAATCCGCCCTTGGACCCCACAGGCCATCAACATATCCAGGGCCCTGCCAGGAAGGCAGAGAAGTGGTGACCCTTTCCTCCCCTATAGGCTAGGATGCTACTGGTCAAGATGAGGATATAAAAGCTCAGAGCCATGAGGTCATTTGTGCAGGGCGACACAGCCAAGGAGCAGCTGAGCTGGGACAGCAGTCCCAGGCAGCCAGAGCCCTTCAGGAAAGTCACTAACTGGCCCCAGGAGACACAGATGCTTGGCTCTGGAAGCCCAGAAAGCAGGAGAGGCTGGGACCACCTCGGAAACATCCACAGGCTCCACCCACAGAGCTCCCCTTTCTCAGCTTAGAAATGAGGTCTCACACATTGCATCTTTAACAAATGTCCCCAGAGACCCAGGTATGCTGCAAAATCGAGGATTGTGGCCCTTGAATGATGTGGGGAGTTTCAAAGTAATAATTCAGGGGTGCAACCGAAGCAGCTGTGAGGCCAAGAACCTTCCTCAACTCAGTTTCTCAGCCTTGGGTCCTGGGGCATAAAGGTGTCAAAGACAACAAAGATATGAATATAACTGAAGGAAGCACACATTGATTTAAAATGCATGTCATTAGGAAATCTGACTGCTGGTGTTCTCAAATTAAATTTCATCATTTACATAAACACCAAGCAGCCCTGCAAGACTTGGTTTACAATTGCATGCCTGGCACTGACAACCTCTGACTACGGCCATCTGGCTAATATTTTGGTGAATTTTGTTGTGTTTTCTTTTGTTTCTTTTTGCATTTCTGCTCGTGAGTGAGATTGCTCTGTTATTTCCCTTTTTCCATTCTGTTCCTGTTTGGGAGCCTTCTTTTGCCTTGTCTCTATGGAGTATCGTTTTTGTAGTAAGACTGGGATCTTTTCCTTGAATGGTTGGTGGAATTCACCACTGAAACCATCTGTGTCTGGAAGTTTTCTTGGGGTGGGGGAAGTGTATCAGTCAGGGTTCAACCAGAGAAACAGAATCAGTAGGAGATATATAAAGCGATTTATTGCCAGGCAATGGCTTACATGATGCTGGGGGCTGCCTAGGAAGCAGACCATGGGGAAGAACAGGCTGAAACCTTCCAGCAGGAGGAATGTCTTCATCAGGAAAGCCTTACTTCTGCTCTTAAGGCCTTTCAGGGCATTGGATCAGGAGCACCCCGATTATCCAGGATAAACTCCCTTAAAGTCAAGTGATTATGGGCTTGAATCATGTCTATAAAATACCGTCACAGCCACACCTGGGAGAGTGTTTGATTGAGTAACTGGGGACTGTAGCCTAGTTAAGTTGGCACGTAAAATTGACCATCTTAAGGTCAATGACGGGGGAGTTTTCATTGCCAATTCAATTTTTATAGGGTTCTTTTCAAAGAATAAATTTTGGTTTTGTCAGCCCTGTGTATTGTTTTTTTTTTTTTTTCTTTTTCATTAATTTCTGTCCTTACCTTCATCAATTCATTCTTTCTTTGGGTTGATTGGTCCTCTTTTTCTAATTTCTTGAGACAGATACTTAGTTCATTAATTTTAACCTTTTCTTTTTGTGTGTGTGGCTAAAATTTCCCTCTAAGCAGGACCTTGACTGTATCCCACAAATGTTGGTATGTAGTATTTTCCTTAGTAAAATGTTCAAGACATTTTCACCTTTCCATTACTAATTTTTGACTTATAGCTGTTTAGAAACATGTTGCTTAATTTTCAACCATGCCAAGATTTTCTAGCTATCTTTTTGTTATCAGTTTGCAGCTAAATTTCACTGTTGTCATATGATTTCAGTCCTATTCCCTGTAAACATTTTTCAAGTGTTTCATTTATTTCCTTAAACATTGTAAATGTAGCTCTTTGGTAATATGTGTCTGATAAGACATAGTGTTCACCTTGCTGCAGGTGAACCTAGGAAGGTGGGTGAGAGCTGAACTGTGGACGATATTGAATGTCTCACTACAGAGCTATGACACATTGTCAGAGCTCAGTATTACCCACTCTTTAGTCACTTGCATGCTATCCTCTCCATTTTATTGCCATATCCAAGGACCGCATGTATAATTATTTACTTAAAATGTGTTATTTAAATTGACTCACTCTTTAAAACTCACATATATTTACATAAAAGGCAAACTTTATATTTCTATTATAAATGGAAAACTAGTATCATTTGTCATAAATAGAAGGTAGCCATGAAAAGAAACATTACAATAAAAAGAAAATGTGGCATATTATCTGAAATATTGCTGCCTGATGAATGCTTTAAGGCTGAGGCCCGCTCTCATACTGTTAAAATAGAAGATTGTACAAGCAATTATTTGAGGATCTAATGAAACGCTAACACCACAGTACAACAGGAAAAGAATGGACTTTTCTCAATAAATAGTATCTGTGACACAACACTAAAAACACTTTTCTTATCATTTTGTGATCACCAATGCAAAAATCATCAATGGATGCTAAATCTAGGGGAGGGGGCTAGTTCAAAGCAAATTATTTGTATGGCTTTGAACTATCTCCTACAGATAGCTTATTGCATATAGGGGGTGGGGGGATGCACAGGGAAGAAACTGGCTATCAGTTTGACTGGGCAATCAAAATCAATACCATCTACATGACACCCTTACAAGATCACACCACTTAATTGGGTATCCATATGAAAATAATGTCTATGGTTTCCTATTGCATATTGCATTGCATAAAAAAGATTGATTCCAGACAGAATGGCCATAAAGATTTAAATATAAAAGGGAAAATGACAAAGCTTTTTGAAAAAAGCAGAGCAAGATATATTTTTGTCACCTTGGAGTAGTCAAGGATTTCTTAAAAACAAAGTGTCAAATAAAAAATTGATAAATTGAGCTATATGAAAATGAAGAGCTTTTGTTCATCAAAACAGAATGTTGAGAAAGTAGAAGGCCACCCCATAAAAAGTTTTCCTTTTATGTAAATATGGGAGGAAATATTCACAGTATGGAATTCCAATAAAACACTTATCCAGAATATATGGAAAGAAGGAAGGAAGGAAGGAAGGAAGGAAGGAAGGAAGGAAGGAAGGAAGGAAGAAGGGAGGGAGGGAGGGAGGGAGGGAGGGAGGAAGGAAGGAAGAAGGGAGGGAGGGAGGGAGGGAGGGAGGGAGGAAGGAAGGAAGGAAGGGAGGTAGGGAGGGAGGGAGGGAGGGAGGGAGGAAGGAAGAAGGGAGGGAGGGAGGGAGGGAGGGAGGAAGGAAGGAAGGAAGGAAGGAAGGAAAGAAGGAAGGAAGGAAGGAAGGAAGGAAGGAAGGAAGAAACAGCTACTGTGAATCAACAAGAAAGATCATTAGACCAATAGGAAAGCGGATAAAAGATCTGAACAGGTACTTGAGCAAAGAGCATAGCCAAATGGTCAACATATGAAAAGATGATCCATCTCATTAGTTCTCAGTAAAATGCAAATTAAAACTATGAAATCCAAAATTAAAAAGACAATCCCAACCTGTGGTAAGGATGTGGAGCTAACTAGAACTCTCATACATTGCTGGAGAGAGAGTACATGGGTACAACCCCTTTGGAAAACTGTGGAAACTTCTCTGTTAAAGTGGAATATGCATGTTCTGTCACCCAGCAATCTCACTTTCGAGTATTGTTATGAGTTAAATGGTGTCCCCTCTGAAATTCATATGTTGAAGTCTTTACCTCGGGACACGACTGTATCTGGAGCGAGGGTCCTTACAGAGGTAATTAAGGCAAAATGAAATCACTGGGGTGGGCCCGACTCCAATACAACATTTGATAAGAAGAGATGAGGACACAGACAAGTGCAGAGAGAAGAACATGCGAGAACATCGGGAGGAGATAGCCACCTACAAGCCTAAGAGAGAGGCCACAGAAGGAACTAAACCTGCCAACAGCTTGATCTTGGACTTCCAGCCTCCATAATTGGGAGACAATACGTTTCTGTTGTTTAAGCCCCCCAAACTGTGGATCTTGGCTGTGACAACCACAGAAACTCTTACAAGTGTGCACTCAACATAGTTGCCAATGTATGTTTGACAGAAGCCCACATGGGAATAGCCAGAGTGGCATTATTTATACAGCCCAAAGTAGCCCCAAGGCCTGTCAGAGTAGAAAGAACGAATAAGCTGTGGTGTCTCCACAAACTGTAATGTTCTACAGCAGGGAGAATGGGCGACTATCAACAGGTGGATGAGGTTTCAACTCAAAAGTTGATGGAGAGAAGCCAGACGTGGGGGAGCACGTGCTGTGTGGGTCCATGGATGTAAAGTATAAAGACAGGCAAACCTCATTTCTGCTGAGCAGTTACTTTTGGAGGTATAGTGATTAGGAGGGGACCTGGGCAGGGGGCTTCTGGGTGCCTTTACATAGATATGTTGTCTTTGTCATCAAAGTTAAAGCACACAAGAGCACCAAATTCAGAGGGTTTTTTTTTTTTCATAATATGAAAGTTTGGAAGAGAATTAAGCAGGGATGGCCTTCCTTTCTTTGTCATTAGACAACGATGGCTTTTGTAATCCTGATGTTCCAGTCCACCTGCTGGGACACACAGGTGAGGGCACGACTAGACCTGACTGGTGTGTGGAGCACCTGGCTGTTGGGTAGGGGACGAAGGAGAACTGGAATGAAGTCAGGGAGACCTGGGATGGGGCTATTTCTGTCATCAAGTTTCGTTTGTGGCAGAGCCAAAGGCAGGATTCCAACCCCGGTCCCCTGACTGCCTGTACCACAGCAGTGGGAACTGCCTATCCACTGGGGACCCCAGAGTGGTTGGAACAGCCCCAGCCCTGCCCTGCCCCACCATGGCCTGCAGACCCTGGTCTAGTCTGAATGTCTCCCCTCTGTGACTGGGGTAGGATCCTGCCTCCAGGCCTTGAAAGCAGCTACTTACCCAAGTCCTGCTCTCGTGCCAGGGTTCCAAACATAAAGAGCAGAGGGATTCTTCTTTTGGGGACTGTGAGGCTGGGGGTACACCAGCTCTGAAGGTCACAGAGCCCCAGAGGGTTATTCCGCAGAATGTTTGAAGGTACATCTCAGTTTTTGCATGGTTTTGTTTAGAGTTGCCAGTGAGACAAGTTCGGCGACGTGGGTCGTGTGTGTTTGTTTGGCCAAGAGTGCCCACCATTGGCCATGCCAAAGCCCATGGAGCTGAGAGGGGTGTGGGCCGCCCCCCCCCCCACACACACACAACCTATGTTCCTTAGGACGATTGTGAAAGACACAACATGTTACTACAAGACCAGCCCCGGAGCCCAGCAGTCACCAGACTTCGCTTGTGGCTAGATCTGGGCACATAATGGAGATGATGTCACTAGAGCTTCACGTTATTTCATCCAATTAACTGAGAGTTAATTAGTATGTCCAAAATGCTTTGAAGCCGAGGAGCACTGTTTATTCATGACTGTGTGGAAGCAGCCAGCCGGGAGAGGCAGTTTGTGGGCAATGACACTGGAATGGGAAGGTGGCCAGGCCTCGCTCCGCCTCTGATTTGCTGTGAGCCTTTGAGAAGCTCGTGAAAGTGTCTGTAGGAGTGTCCTGGGGCTGCCACAATAAAGTGCCACACACTGGGGGACTTAAAGCAATACACATTTATCCTCTCCTGGCTTTGGAGGATGGGTGTCTGAAATGAAGGTGTTGGCCGGGCCATACCTTCAGAAGCCTCTAGGGGAGGGTCCTTCCTGCCTCTTTCAGCTTCTGGTGGCCCCAGGCATCCCTTGGCTCGTGGTCACATCACTCTAGTCTCTGCCTCATGTCCACATGGCTTCTCCCTGTGTCTGTGTCTTTGTTTCCTTTTCTCATAAAGACACTGTCATCGTAACTTGATTACACCTACCAAGACCCCACTTCCAAATCAGGCCACGTTCACAGGTACCAGAGGTTAAAACTGCAACATATTTTTTGGGGGGGATAGAATGCAACCCATGACAGTCCCAATCTGATCTCCAGTGGCCAATGAGTGCTTCATCCCTGTGACTTTCCCTCCCTCGTGCCTTTGTTCCTCAGCACAGGAACCGGGGAGTGACTGAGAGTGCCAGAGGCTTCTAGAAATTTCTGGACAGAAGACTCTAGGAGGGAATCGTCACTGGAATATCTCTTCTTTCATGAATGGGCTTTTCTTCTTGGACAAATCTCAGCCCCACCTGAGTCTCGGCCCCCTTATCTGAACAATGAGGGGACAGGCCTGTGTGCCTTCACATGTTTCAAACACTAGAGGAGGAAGGTCAGGTGGAAGCAAGTGGTAAAATTTGATCCCAGAAGGGTTTTGGGTGGAGTCTGACTATTCCCAAGCCAACTTGGACCCATGGAACTTGCCTTCTGGAGGATTCCTTCAGCTCTAGGTCATTCCCATTCTCTCATTATTGATGGATTCTCCTGCCAGGGACCTACCACAGCAGAAAGCTCTTCTGGTTATCTATCAAGGTACCTTCTGCCTCCCCTTCAGTTTCCTTCAGCTCAGCTCTGCGGGGAGAGGGAGGCTCTGTGGTGCCAGCACCTGTGCTGGCAGTGCAAGGTTCACAGGAAGGTTCCGAGCAGGCCTGCCTTGGAGGACACCTTGATCTGGAGGGAGGCAGATACAAGAGCCAGGAATCTTGGGCTACTGTCATTGGCAGAGGGAGCTGTGGGCAGCCACAGCAGGACCCTGGGGGCGGGCACAGAGAACCCTTACCTGGCCCGGCTACCAACCTACTAGAGACTTGTAGGAGTCAGCCAGGCAAAGAGGACAGGGGGCATTCCAGGGAGAGCGCCCACATCATGCCATTAGCTTCCCAGTCCAGCGGGGGTTCCTCTAAAAGTCCTGGGCAGACTGCCTGTGGAGCCCCCAGCCCAGAGGAGCTGTAGATGTCAAAGGTTATCTTGGGCCCCACCTCACTGAGAGCAGGGTCTCAGCACCCAATGGTCTGAGTCATTGGGTGGCTTTAGAGACCCCAGGAGCCCTTGGTTCTGCAGTGGCATGGGGCACCGTCTGCTGAACCATCGGCAGTGACTTGGGACCTTCGGTCTTGTCCCTGCCTCTCTTACAGGGCCCAGTCTCTTCAGGCTTGGTCTCTCTGCCACCTGAGCCCGTGTTAGCAACTCTTTTCATTGACTATGGCTACATGGCTTTTGGCTGGGCAGCCTTTACTCAGCCTTTGAGCTTCATTCCCCAAAATGCTAATCCCAGCCCCAAACAGGGCACAAAGAGGCGTGTCCAAATCCCAGTGCCTTTCCTACTGGGACCTGAGGCCCAGTCCCAGGATCAAAGGCTTTGGTTCCGGGCCTTGAGGCAGTGCTGGGGCAGACACCAGCTCCCCTGGGCCACTAGCTTCTCAGGCCTTTCTGACTCCGCCCTGCAGAAACCACCCACGTTTCTCAGCACCTTCTAAGCCAGCATCATCATATCAGTGACCTCTGTACGAATTTCGCAATCATCAGTTGGTGCCAAACTAGCCCAGTGAATGATCAGAATAGTTTTTGGCAGACAGCTATAGGAACTCAGCATGGTTTGCTGGAAGCCCTTGGCCTGTCAGGGGCGAGTTGGAGCACTGGATAGGCAGCTTTTGGCGCTTGACCCAGGGGCCTGCCTGCCTCCCCCAGCCTGCTCAGCAGGGGCTACCACACCCTGGATTCATGGCTGTGCAGCCTGCTGGGACTTGCCTGCTTTTTGCCCCTCCACTTCCAGCTGGAGGCCTGCCTTGTACCTAGGCCCCAGTACCTTCCATGGCTCATCAGCCTACTCAGCACCCTCTTCTGGCGCAGCTGCCCATAGTGACGAGGCTTCAGACATGACTCTACCTGGTCACCTCCTAAGCCACTTGCCTCACTGCTTTGCACTCAGGTTTGGAACGAGCCTCGTGCTTGACTGACTGGTTTGCCACAGACTACCAGCCCAGAGGGGTCCCTTTCCAGAGTTCATGTACCTTATTAGCGACTGTGGTAGGTTGGATAATGGCCCCCAGACATGTCCACATCTTGAGGAGAAGGAGATGTGGCAATGGAAGCAGAGATTAGAGGGATGTGCTTTGAAGATGGAAGGGGCCATGAGCCAAGGTTTACAGCTAGCCACTCAAAGCTGAAAAAGGCATCTTGGAAGCTAAGCAGGGTTGGACCTGTTAGTACTTGGATGGGAGACCACCTCATAAGATAGGTGCTGTAGGTGTAAAAAAAAAAGCTGAAAAAGACAAGAAAATGGGATTTCTTCTCAGACCTTCCAGGAGCAAGCAACTCTGCTAACGTTTTGACTTTATCAGTGAAACTGATTTTGAACTCTGACCTCCAGAACTATAAGAGAATGAGTTTGCATTGTTTTGAGCTACTAAGTTTGTGGTGATTTGTTACAGTTACCACGGGAAACCCATACATCCAAGAATGCCATCCATTGGAGAGCTAAGGGAGTCAGGTCACGTAGGATTATCCTGGGAGGGTGGAAGGCCAATGGGATAAAGAATGTTGGGCCAGAAGGCTGCCAGCCTGGGGTTGTAGCCAAGCTCTGCCCCAACAGGCTCTGTGTCTTGAGAAAGCCTCATCTCCAAAGGGTTTGTACTTTCCTGTACAAAGTCAAAATCATCATAAACAGGTTCATTGTGAGGATTGAAAGAGAGAATGCTGGTCCAGGTGTCTGTCTGTCTGCATATCTGGGAATGCTCTGGCTGAGGAGGTGCTGAACAAAAGCCAGATGTCTGCCAGCCTTCCCAAAACCCTGCTCTTGTCATCACGCTAAGCATTTATCTTTGGCCTTTTCTCTAATCCCCTCCTAGTCAAACCATTCAACAAACCTGGAGTGTCCACAGCATGAGTAGCATCATCTGGGACGAGTGCTGGAAAGGTCTCCAAAGTCTAAGAAAATCTGCCCTTGAGAAGGCAACCATCAAAAAAGACTATGTGTGGGGTGAGGAAATAAAGGAAGGATATGAGTTTCACGAAGTCATGGAAACCTGCCCTGAGCACAAGTGTACCACCAACAGGGATGGCACTTGCTGCCTCATGCTGCAGCCTCCCTGTGACCACGGAGCCCAGTTGTAGTGAACTGTGATTCTTCCATCAATGACTACCTTCCCTCCCTTTCTGGCCCATGAGCCCCAGGAGGGCTCATGTCTAGACTGTTCACTGCAGTGCCCCTGCCCCTGGCACAAGGTCAGTTACATAAGAGGTGGTCAATACATTTTTGTGACCTTGGGGACACTTCCTTGTTCATGGTCTGGGCATCTATTCTTGGCCTTCACCCTCTTCAACTTCCCTGCACCAGCTGACATCGCTGACCACTCTCTCACTTCTTTACCCTCTTCTCCTTAGCCTTCATTCATGTCTTAGTTTTGAAGACACCTCTTAATCTTCAAGGTCCCACCCTTCATTGTCCTGTGTTTCTACAACTTCAAGTAGCAGCAACAGGCCAAGACCCCTCAAATATCAATCTCTTGCCTTCTAGAATCCCAAGGTTCCTCAGACTCACCATGGCCAGAATGCAAGCTTCCTAGTTATTTTAACCCCTCCCTGTCCCTTAGCCCCAAATCCAGCCAATCACTGAGCATTGTCCATTATAGGCCAGGACCAACTCCAGGATATGAATTCCCTGTATCCCCATAACCAATTCCCCGAGACAGATACACTCTCACCCTATCTATCTCCCCAGGACTGCACAAGTAGTTCCGCATTGGTGCCTGCCGCTTGTCCTTCACCCCACGCTCTCCCCACACCATTCAAATACAAATGTCATCATGTCACTCTCTGGGGGACAATCACGTCCCAGCTCCTTGGCCCCTGCAGCCTCATCTCCTATCATTTCTGGCCACGGCCCATGGTGATTCCTCAGCCTGGAAGCTAGAATGCCATTCCTCCTCTCCTCAGGCTGGCCAAATTGGTCTTGTCCTGTTTTGTTTTGTTTTTTGATAGCTGGCACCCTAACTGGTGTGAGGTGGCATCTCACTGTGGTTTTGGTGTGCATTTCCCTAATGACTAGCAACGTTGAGCATCTTTTCATTTGCTGATTGGCCTATCGGTTACTCTTAAGCAGAGGCTGGGAAACTTCTGTAAAGGGGAAGATACTTTAGGCTTTGTGGGTCACGCAATAATGGTCTACTCTGCCGTTGTAGCACAAATGCAGCCATAGACAATATACAATTGAATGAACATGCTGTTTGCCAATAAAACTTTATTGACCAAAGTAGCCAGCAAGTGAGAGCTGATCCTGAGTTCATTATTTATGGACCTCTGCTCTTAAGGCAAGGAATACTTGGGTTACTACTTTTTCTGTGGGGTTGTGAGGCTAAGGACCCTATCTCAGTCACTTCTGTATCCTTTTGGACTTAGTGGGTGTTCAGTTAATATTTTCTGAATTGTTGGTCCCCACACCTCTCCCCTCAACCCCATGGAGAACAAAGCCAGTGGCGTGCGTGTCTCCCAGAACCTGCTAGAGAAGGCATCTTGCAAGAATTGCTGGGAGACAGGCTGCAGTACAGAACAAAGGCAGAGAGACCTTCGCCCTCTTCACTCCTTTTCTCCCCTCCCTGGCTCACTCTAGAAAGTTCTCTGGGCCGAAGGAACTAATGTGAACAAACCTCCTGGGGCTGAGTGGGTGAGGGCAGATCTGGCAAATGGAAGGCTCTGACGTGGGCTTCTCATCATCTGCAGTATTCCATGACAGACAATTAGGCAGAGCCGGTGAGGGAAGGCTGTATCGTCTCCCAACATGCCTCTTTTCCTTTTCTCCATTCTTGTTCTCTATATGTGCTCTTTAAGCCCTTCATTTCGGAGAGCCTCACATCAGAGCCCGTGCCCCTTCCTCCCCATGTGGGCACTGTGCTGCATGAGGCTGCCTGAATCGAATGGGTAACGGGGCTGTGCTGGCTTGGGGGATCGGGAGCCCATGGTGTACTAGTCCTGACTCTGCTAACTGGCCGAGTGCCCTTGGCAATGGCTTCTTTTCTCTGGGGCTCCCCCAGCTGGTCAATGTGGGTGTCGCTGGCTTTCTCCTCTGACTCCCAGTCTGGTTACACTTACTGGGTACCTTCCCAGGAGCGGGCATTGCACTTGACTTCAGAGACAGAAAAGCGAATCAGACGCACCTGGCCCTTGAGGAGTGCAGTGGCTCTTGGGAGACCTGGGGAGTTAAGCTGATGACTACCATGTGACCGATGGAGTGCTTTGATGACAACCAGGCTTCATAGGAAGCCAGAAGAGAGCGACCTTCCGACAGAAAGTTGGGAGGAGGAAATGATGTTGGGGGTAAGGTTTGAAGGAAGAGGAGGCTGTGGGCCCAGTAGGACCACAGGAGCTTAGCAGCTAGCTTTCTGGGGTTGGATGGAGAGAGGGAAGGCAAGGGAAGTCACATCAAGAGGTATTTTAGTTCAGCAGAAGGAATAACTTTCTACCAGCAAGGGCTATCTCACACACCAAAGAGAGAAGCAGCTTACTACGCCTCCTGTCAGTGAACATAAATGCACACCAGTTCAAAAGGAAAAAGTGCACCAGAGCTTGGAGGGCTGTGGCCAGTGGCCTTGGTCATTCCTGTCCTGTCTGCTGAGCCAGCCTCCACCTTGGTTCCAGTCCTTCCCTGTTTTGGAGTCACGGACTCCACAGACAGAAGAGCCGGCCACAGGCAACCCCTGACCCAGGAACACATGCAGATGAGGATGCTGATAAGGCCTGAGAGCCCCACTGTGGCCTCTGACCCTCAGCTTGTTTCTCCTGGACCCTCTCTTCAAAGCGGGACTCCCCACAGCTGCTGGGCTCCACCCCACTGCCTCGGATTTTGTATTGGGCCACAGTCATGTTTGGAAAGCAGATGCCAGCTACATGCCCCGTCCTGCCAAGACACACACTCCCGGATGCCCAAAGGTTGCATCTAATTTATGGGGTTCACAGACCTCCTGACCCCACACGTGAATGCCAGGCCCAGAACCTCGGCTCCAACCAGTCCTGCTGGCTGCTGCTGCCTTCCCCAGTCCTTGGGGAGTTTCCTTCCACTGTGACTGTTATCCTAGGGATCCAGGCTGGGTAGGTGGCTGTCCTGCTTTCTGAGTGCCCACTGTGTGTGGTAGGGGCAGGAGAAAGCACACCAAGAATAGACACTAAATGAGGCAAAGATCGAGACCCCAGGCTGTGAGCTCAGACAACAGGAGACTTCCAATTGGGAGGATTGGGGTACGCTTTTGGGGGGAAAAAGGAGCTGGCTACTCTGGAACTAGGGACATGCAGGGGAGAGGACACTGCAGGAAGCTACGACAACTGAAGCAAGGGGATACATGATAGGGTGTGAGCAATTTGGCTGGAGCACAGGTGTGAAGCCCAATGGAAGAAGCTAGAAAGGTGGCCTGGGCACAGGCCATGACAGACTGGCCATGGAGTGTGGTCAGGAGAAAATGGGGACCCAATGAAGTGTTTTGGGCAGAGCAGAGGCAGAATCAGGTCTGTTAGGAAGGACGCTCTGGCTGTGCGAAGATCGGCTCTGCTGTCCCAGTACACCTGACCCAGGTGCGAACAGGGCCAGGTGCTGAACTAGGTCAGTGTCAATGGGGGTGAAAGAGGGACTGAAATGAGAGATGTCCCCAATGAACATGCAGAACTGGGTCCTGGACTTTAGCTGTCTCCTTCCATCTGCCCTGATTCTACAGACGGATGTGCCACAGGACAGGCACAGGGCCGGGGCACTTCTCCAGAAAGTCATTTTAGGGAGGTGTGTTGTAGGGCTATCGGCCATCAGGAAAGGGGCAGATCAGGGTGGCCCAGGGACTTGGGCCTATGCGGGGGCAAGTTCAGTCTTGCAGTGGCTGAGGCGAGGTTCTAGCTACACTGGGTGACCTGGTAGGAGGCCACTTCAGTGGTTGAGAAGCAGCTGTGAGGCCTCTGAACACAGCATGCCAGGCCCACTTGGAGTCTAGGTTCACTAAGTGTGGGGTGGGGCCCCATTTTCTAACAAGCTCCCAGGGGGTGTGGAGGCTATGGTTTCCTGGCAGTTGGGCTTTGTGTGAGCAGGTGTGGGAGGAGAGGTGGGTGACACAGGTCTAAGTCAGGACTGCAGAGCAAAGAATAGCAGAGAAAGCCCCCAGCAGGCAGTGTGGGCGGTGCTTTGTCCCCTTGGGGCTCAGCGTCTGTCTAGAGGGCCCTCCAGCCACCATGTGACCTCAGACTCCCCTCTCTGATCCGCATGGACCCTGCTTCCTCGGGAAGACGTTGGTATCCATTTCCACCAGGCCACGGTCATTTGTGGCCTGCTCTTCCTCACATAGGAGCCCATGCTGTTCCTTTCTGGCCAGAGCCAAGGACACTTTGGCCCTTGCTGCTCCTCAGTGAGGTTGCCCGCCTCAGTCTACCCACTGGAGGCCCTCCTGGCAGCTCTGAAAGTGGAGTCCTCCCTCTGTGTCACCCCCATAGGAAATTAGGCATCAGTGCTCACTTCTGTCACTATCCTATCCCAGGTCTCCCAAGCTCTATGCAGAGCGGTCAGGATGAGTTTCTTGATTTTTGCCCTCTAGTGCTTAAGCTGTCAATGGTTTCCCCTGACTACAGAATGAAGTTCAGGCCCCTTGGCTTGGCATCCGGGACCTTGCCTACCTCTCTTCGGCCCGAGTGGCCTGCCACTGCTCCAGGGCCCCAACTCCAAGCCAGGCTGGTCACTTCTGTACTTCACTGAATCTGAGCGACAATAGTTAACGAAACTGTGGCAAGCCACTGATGTGAACCTTTTACCCTGGAATGCCCCCTAGAGGCCTGTACCTGCCAACTCTTCATCCATCCTTCAAGGCCCAAGTTAATGCTGTCGCCTCCTCCACAGAGGCCTTTTTGATGGTCTTTGCTGGAAGCCATATCTCCCTCTAAACTCACAGCACCTCGTCTCAAGCGTGCGTATCAGTCCCATCAGTCCCGGGGTAGTATTACAGGGGCTCATGAACGTATATTAAGTCCTCTATTCTAAGTGCCTTAGGGGCAAAGACTGTGTCTTATTTGTTTCTATCCCCCCCACCCCATCAGCTTAACAGTCTAACCCCTCCCAAAGGGGGTCCAGTGAAGAAACCTGGAAGCATGTAAGGGAGAGGGAACAGCCAGGGACACCCAGGGGGGTTACCGTGAAGCTTCTTCAGTGTTTGCTCTAAACTCTGTGTCTATTTGAAATGTACGCTTGAAGCCTCACCACATGTTTTTAACTTCTGCTTTTCTTCTGGGACATTTTTAATTTGTGGCTCCTTGGACAGTCTGTGGCTTCTACTCTAGCATTGGTTGGCATGGAAATAAATCTGATTCCCCACCATCGATCAGCAAAGGGGTCGTTTCTTCCCTATGGCTTCCTGGATCGTGTACAAGGACATCAGAATGATAAAGAGCCCAGGAGTGAGGGGATGGGAGGAGGGGAACACAAAACAGTAGTAGACTACGAAGCTGCCTGCTACAAAAAGCCCAAATCCGACCCTGCAAAGAGACATGTCTGCTGTTTCCCCTCCCTTTGTGGTCATGGAAGGGCTGGGTGACCTCCCATCTGATCCAAGCTCAGAAGAAACACACTTGAAGGAGGTTAGTTTATTGGTCCCCCATGGAGAGCTGCAAATGGGGGAACACGGCGAGGGGGCCCCATCTCGGGAACCTCACTCGACTCTGCGCAGATGGTGAAAGCTTTGCACAGTTTTCTCTACTGCGTCATCCATGGTAACTAGTGGCTGGTAGCCCATGGCTTTTTTGGCTTTCTCGCAGCTATAATAGTGCGATGTGCCAGCCAGTGCGACACGCATTGGTGTAAAAGTTGGCTTCAGTTGTACAACAGGGCTGAGCATTGTTACCAGGAGGGACAGCAGGAGGGCCAGGTAGTAGGCCACCCAGTAGGGTATATAGTACTTAGGGGCCTCATAATTGAGGCCTGTCAGGATGCGTGACAGGAATGTCCAGAAGGGGATGGGCTCGTCATTGGTGATGTGGAATGCCTAGAGAGAGAACACAAAGTTAGAGACCTCTCCCCAGCTGTGGCGACGACGGGCCATGCTTGGAGCTCAGAGCTCAGCCGCAGCTGCTGGCTCGGCCCCAGGACTGATGTTTTGGGAAATCAGTGGTCGTTCCCTGCCCGCCCTCCCTGTCCCCTTTGCAAGGCAGCTCAAAAGTGAGGCGGATGCTAAGCCCATGCAGATCACAGCATCTCTGTGGTCCCCTAGTCCAGAAGTACCAGTCACCGGCAGAGACGGCCTTTTGATTGGCAGCTATGGGCAGCTACAGGTGTATAGAGGGAAGGCATGAAAGTTTTATCTGTGCCAGGGTTTTAAGTGAAGCTTAGACTGCACTAGGGAAAGCTCGCTTGTTAATTTAATTCAGGAATTGTGCTAATCATGGTAAAACTCATCTTATCTTCAGATGCAATGAATGGGTCATATTACATTTCTCAAATGTGCCGTTCGCTCTAAACCGAAAGGCATACCCACCCTAAGAGTTATGTGAGAGGAAAATAGCAGAGGTCCAGGAGAAAAAAATTGAGGCCCCGATAGAGGGTGATTCCCAAGGCAGGAGTGAAAAACAGGAAGACAGGGGCCCTCAGAGCGAGAGGAAAGGGTGAGGGGCCCCATGTGCTCTCCCATCTCTGTGTCAGTGCTCAGCTCCCCACAGGGCCCCCCTGCCCACTGGGTATCCAACACCAGGGGATTCACATGCATCTGCCCCTCTGGAGGAGTGAGAAGTGTGAGCACTGTGGGGCGATGGGAGGGAAATAGAGAATTCTGGGATGAACAGGAGAAAAGGTGAGTAGGCAGCACCCTGCCCAAAGTATGAGGGACTCTGTCTGGAGTAGCCATGTCCACAGTGGGCAGCCAGGTCACGTTCATGGAGAACCAGATCCTGAACGTCTGTTCAATCCCAGCTCACCCCTTTAGATTTTGGCTGCCCCATGTGATGTGGTGCTTCCATGACACCACACTCCCAACCAGAGGGACTTAACCCCAGCCCAACAAGATCCTAAAGCAGGCCTGCTGGGATTCAGGATCACAGAGGCAATGTGCCACTGGATCCGATGATCACAGGGAGAAGAAATCTGAAGATGGGCAGGCGTGCAGGAGCAGGATATGGCGGGCCAGCCCCCGTGTAGCCAGGAGAAGTGGGTGCCTTACCTTGCCAGCCAAGGCCGTGTCGTCTTGTGACAGATGCTCTGCGGCCAAAATGTGTCCGTGGACCACGTTATCCACAAAGGTAAAGTCCACCAAGTTTTCTCCATTTCTGCAGGCACAAAGGGATGGTTCAACTGGGCTAGAAGGGCTTAGCTACACGCTTAGCGGGGCTCCTGTCCATGGACCCGGGACTGCTCCTGAGTCTCAGCGTTTGAAAGACTGCTACCTGCTTAACGGCTGCTACCTGCCTTGGCAATGCCAGCCCCTGGCACACCTGGACATTGGTAACCTAAAGATGTGCAGGAGGCCAGGGCTGCTGGGCCCTCGGGGTGGTGGGATGTTTAAGGGCCAAGCAATGAGTAATAAAGTGTGGTGCCTTGCCTGCCCACCTTGGCATGGCCAGCATTGCTGCTGTCTGCTCTGAGCTCCAATTTGGGCAACAGCCATTAACTCTTTCCAGGACACAGTGGGCTAACACCATGCTCTGGCCTTACGTGTTTCTACCATGTCTGTGTAATCCCTCAAAGCAAGAAGACAGGGCAGCAGGGAGGCCCAGTGAGAGGCAGGGAGGCAAAGTGGCAAGGCACAGGGAGAACATGGAAGAAAGGGAGGAAGGAAGAGCAAATGGACACTGTGACCACCTGCAGAGGCCCGACCGCCTGCACATCCCTCAAGGAGGAATGTTAACACCTCCGTCTCTCTTCACAGATGCCAGGAGGGCTGAGGGGCCTGGCCCTTGACCCTGGCCCAGTCTTTCCCCTCTGGGCCCATTTCTTCAATTTGCAAACAGGGACACAACCTTTTTCCAGCCTGCCCTGAGATGCGTACTAGATTGAAGTGTCCATGCTGTCCTGGGACGTGTGGATGTGGCCTTATTTGGAAACAGGGTCTCTGCAGATGTAGTCAAGGTTAGATAAGGTTGTACTGCAGTGCCATCGCCAGCCGGAAGAACAGCCTGGGAGCCATTCTCCCTCACAGCCTCTGGAAGGAACCGACCCTGGACTTTGTACTTCTGGCCTCCAGAACTGGGACAGAATTCATTTCTATTGTTTTGAACCCCATGTGCGGTCATGGGCTGTGGCAGCCCCCAGGAAATGAACAGAGAGGACAGCAGAGAAAGCCACATGACAAGAGAGTGAACGTGATGGATCCTTGTGGCGGTGGGGTCAGGGACCATGGTGAGTAGCAACTGTGGGCCAACTTACCCAATGATAAACTTCATCATGCCTTTCTTGGCAGCCTCAATAAGGGTAGGGACCAGCTGGGGGTCCCTCGGGCCGAAAATGCCATGGGGGCGAATAGCTGTGGTGAAAAAATTCTTCTCAGGATTGTTGGCGACCAGGACTTCCTGTAGGAGAGCAGAAGGAACATGTTCATGGGTGACATGCCACACCAGTTAAGCAGCACCTCCCACAGGGGACACAGATGCCACCCACTGCAGAGGGCCGAAGACCTGCATCAGCGACTGGTATAACCCTAGCTACTTCTCTACCCCAGCCATGTCTCCCCGCCACCCAGACTAGACAATGCAGGAGAGTCAGCTGGGTCAAAACCAGTAAGGTGAAACAGAAGGCCTGGGTTTGGGTTCCAGACCAAAATGCACAAGTGCAACCAGGGGAACACAAGCCTTGGAGGCAGTTTATGGAAAAGAGCTGAGGGTTCTGGTGAGCAACTGAGGCATGAGCCACTGCCAAAGAGACCTTTGCCTTTAGCTCCGTGGGCTGACTGCACGTTTCCAGTCATCTTGAGCTGTCCTGGTCAGCTCTGAGTACCAGCTCCTCAGAAAGGACTCTGATGAACCCATGTGGGCCAGGAAAAAGGGACTGAGGAACTAAAGGGTCTGGGGGAAACAGGGCAGCCAAGACAGGCAAAGTCCACAGACTAGTGTCAATAAGTGCTCAAGAAGTGGTAGCTGCTATTCTGTCATCCACCATCAGGAAAAGTTGTGCTCTCTGTGGCTTAAAGGACAAACTAGAACTTAAGGGCTTGAAGTATAGAAGGGCAAGTTTTGCCTCAAAAGTAAAATTTCCTGAATGATCTGTTAGGTTACTGGGAAAAGTGGGGACCACGACAATGCCTACCCTGAGGTGGCTGGCTGTGTACTGATTAAATGAGATGGCCCATGCCAACTGTCTGTAAATATAGCTGTTATGTCATCTCACCTAGAATTTCTACTCTGTGGTGGCAAAATTTCTCTCTGTGTTTGGGTCCTAGTGAGTTTAAGTTCCTTGTTCACTGGGTTTGTAACCATCAGAGCTACCTCACAATGCACGTGTGGTCTCACAACAGATTCCCAGAGCTGGCCCTTGACCTCCTGCCAGACACCTGGTCCCCCATGCCAAGAGGAGAAATGACTAAAGAAGCCTTTGAATGCCCTCGGCCTAGGCTCATCTCTGTTACTAAAAAGAGGAAAGACGAAAGGGTCCCAGATAAATGCCACATTCCTTATCTTCTAACAAGAGGTTTGAAAGCCCACAGAGCATTCTGTGCCTATCGCGGCCAACAGGACACTCCAGTAGGGGTTCCTGCTGGAGGCATTTACAGGCTTGGTTTATTTCTAGTACCCAAAGTCAATGCAAGTGGGACACAGTCTGAGCCATGCCTGCCACTCA
This sequence comes from Cynopterus sphinx, assembly GCA_030015415.1. Lineage (NCBI taxonomy): Eukaryota > Metazoa > Chordata > Mammalia > Chiroptera > Pteropodidae > Cynopterus > Cynopterus sphinx. The sequence goes on from CM057388.1 coordinate 83,470,008, forward strand.
CAGCTGCTGAGCACAGAGGGTGGGAGTCCCAGGTGCCATGGATGAGAGTGCACAGGGCCCAGTAGAAGCTCCCACTCTGTGGGTCAAGTCCAGGCAGGTGGGAGCTCTGTGAGCTCTCTGTGCTCCAAGAAGCAGGGTGGCAGACAGGACTCCAGCTTGCAAAAGGCCAGGCCTCTACCCCCGGGACTGTCTCTCTACAGATGAGTTCTCCTGGCACTTTTTGAGCTGAAGTCATAGCAAACAGGCAGCTGGCTCTCATGTAGTGCCCGGGACTGGGGTGAGGGACACATGCCATTAGGCGCTGAGCTCCGGTTTAATAAGTACTGGCTGTGAAAAGCCCCTCAGTGGGTGTGATGTATGACAAGCACCTGGGAAAGGTAAAATCACAGCTACTCACGTAAGGCAAGCTGTCTGTGGCTGATGAGCTTCCCTGGCCCTGAGCAGAGGCTGTCCTCAGAGTAATGTCCTCCCTGGACATTAATCCTGGAGCTAACTGCTGTCAGGGTCCCCGGAGCCCAAGAGTACAAGGGTTTGGTGCCTGTTACTCACCTAGACTGCAGCTATAACCAGGTGCTCCCAGGCGAAGCCAGCTTACCAAGTAGAAAAGGATTTTTTCCTTAAAATCAAGGAAGATCCTTCCGCTGTTTAATTTTTAAAAAGGGAGGGGGACAAGACTGCCACTGGACAGGTGTTTCAAGTGAAGACGCACTCCTTGTGTGGTAAGCCTGAGTCCTGCCCTCACACTTTGGATCATTATAAATTGTCTGATTTCTGATTTCTACAGCAACTGGGTAACCTTGTACAGTGTGAGTTTGAGTGCAGGCTCTTGGGCTAACGGCCATGGTTCAGACACCTGCTAGCGGCACGGCATAAGGAAGGTTCTGAAACTCTGGGCATCAGCCATCCCCATCCATATTCTGGTGACAATAATAGTGCTCACCTTCCGGGGTGACTGCCAAGTTTCCATGAGGCAGTTCCCATAAAAGACTCAGAACAGTGTCTGGTCACATTTAAGCTATTGTGTTATGTTTTTAAATGAATTTCACCCATGTTAGCTACTTAGGCCTCAGAATACTAATTTCATGTGTTCATAAACATTTTTCTCAAGAATCTAAGCCTTTCAGGTTTTCATGGAATTTGGCTGTTCCCCACTCAACCACTCCTCCCTCAGGTACGTACTCTCTCCTGCAAGATCTTTGTTTCTGTGTAGTAGTCAATGGGTTTCATGGCATAAGGAAGGTCTTCGGTTCCATTCTTGATGTCAACACCTTCGAAGATGACACTAGCACTGCTGGTTAAAATCAGTTTCTGGCAGAGGAGGAAGAAAGATTTAAAACATGAGTCAGGAATGATCCCTAGTTAAACGGTCATGTATGAAAGAGAATCAAATGACACCTGTTCATGACACTTGCAAGGCACCATACATATGATTTACTGCAATGCTTTTGCTTTTCAAGCCTTCTTAAAATAATCCAAAGATTGCCATCTTTTGCAGCTATGTGGATTCAAAATACATTATGGTATTACATTTTAAAACAGCAGATTTCATACTTTTTCTCTCTCCTATCAAAACCGAGGGGTCGACTTGTATTATTCATGGTATCTCATTAGAGGAGTGGTTCTCCATGGGGAAGGATAGCCCACAAACTGCAAGGGAGATGGCTGTCTGAGAAAGACCCCTGGTGATTCTGATACCAACCTTGGCATGTCAGCACATGCACGTGCACACAAATAGTATTTGACAAATACTATTCCAAAGAAAGATGCTCTCTCATGAGGGTCCCCAGCTTCCACCCTCTGGTTAAGGGCAGCTCAACCAACACTAAAGATGGTTAACTAGAATTGTATCACTACCACTTTTATTCAACTTGGCCCTGGAGTCCTAGGCAGAATGATAGGATTAGACAAACAACAAGGTATAATGATTTGAAAAGAAGAAATGAAACCCTCACCATTCAGAGATTTTGAAAACGTATATAGAGAAAACACTATGAATATACAGAAAATATTAGAGTTGAGCAAAGTTGCTGAGTACAAAATCAATACACAGAAATTAAGTGTGCAACTGAAAATGATATGAAAGATATTATTTCAAAAAGCAGAAATGAAGTACAAGGGAATAAATTTGACAAAAGATGTGCAAAACTGTTATGAAGTATGAAACTCTACTGAAAAGCACTACAGAGAGATAAACAGAGATTGTATGTATTTATGGATAGGAAGCCTCAATATTGGAAAGATGTCAATTCTCTCCCAAATGACTTTTAAGTTCGGTGTAATTGCAATAACAACTCCAACAGGCTATATGAATAAACTTGACAAGTGGATCCAAAAGTGTGCATGGATGAGCAAAGGGCTAGGGATAAGCAAGTGAATTCTGAAGAACGCAGCTGGGATGCCTTGTCCTACTAGACACTGAGATTCATCCTAAGGCTCACTGGATTAAGGCAGAGCAGCAGTGGCCCGGGCACAGACCCACGCAGGGCACCAACACCTAAGATGTGCCGGAAGGGGTGCTGACAGTGAGGAGAGCATGGGTCACACAAGAGGTGGCGCCGGACAACAAAACCTCAGACCACACACAGGCTTAAATTCCTGGTGGATGAAAAATTTAATTTTGAGAAGTAACACTTGAAACTTCTGAGAAAAAACAATAAACATATTAAACAATCTTCTGATCTCAGTGTTGTGAAATGTTCCCTAAATACAACACAAAAAATCCTTTCCTGCACTGTGACCCACCGAGTGATTCTGCTGCCTCAGTGACTATACTGGGGCTATATATATCAAGATATATAAATCTCAGAAATGTAACATTGAGGGAAAAAAGCAAGTTAGAGGAAGATCTATTCAATATATCTTTTAATAAAGTTCTGTAACATGCAAACCAATATATTGACTTCATGTGGAGCGAATAAATGATAAACCCAAATGCACAGTGGTAGTTCCCCATGGGTGAGGAAAGCATGCCTATGGTATTGATGATGGATGGGTGCACACAGGGCTTCAACTCTAGCAGAAAAAGTGTTCTCAAATGTTGTGATGAGTGCATGGCTGCTATATTATTCTCAAAGCTTTTTTTGGACGCCCGGGATGTCTCATTTAAAACCAACAATAGTGCACTTCACAGCGTCTCATTACACAAGTATGGGAGAGGAGTAAGGAGTCTGGGCACTGGCACCAAAGAGTCTGATTCAAATCCCACATCTTTCATTTACCAGCAAAGAGATGGCACTTAGCCCTATAAATCTGCTTCCTCACTGGTAAGTGACATTAGTAGCCCCTGGTTACCTAATGAGGAGGAAGTCAAGTGACATTTGCAGGGCAAAGTTTCTTGGCATTTGACAAGTGTAAAGGGGTCACTGTTACTATAACTGATCCTGCATGGGGCCTGAGCTCAAGAGAGCTGCTATATTGCTAGGCCAGCTGAGGGTGCTGGGCTGACAGCAGTGGCACTGTTGGGAGAGAACCCCCAGGCTCACTTCAGTCCTTCCTGTCATTTATGCAGCATCTATGGCACATGTCACTGTGAAGGTGGGCACTCAGCTAATGGGGAGCTGTTTTGTCCAGTAGCTGATGCCCCATAAAGGTGGTCCTGAGAACCAGGATTCAGAGCCATGCAATGAGGAAATTCGTGTCCCCTTGGGTCTGCATTATGACTGCAAAAGGTCAGGTTTCTATTGGGTAAAAGTAAGTAGTTTTTCTTTGAAAATATAAGCTAGCTCTGGCAAATATGAGTTTCTTAAAAGGTTAAAGAGAGAATTACTGTATGATGCAGGAATTCTACCTATGGGTATTTACCCAAAAGAAGTGATAACAGAGGCAGGAATAGATATTTGCACACCCTGTTCACAGCAGCATGATGCACAACACTCAAAAGGTGAAAACAACCCAAGTGTCCATTGATGGATGAATGGAGAAACAAAACGTGTTCTATCCATACAAGGGAATGTTGTTTAGCCTTAAAAAAAGGAGGAGATTCTGACACATGCTATAAAATAGATGAACCTTGAAGACTGGCTAAGTGAAGTAAGCCAGACACAAAAGGACAAATAGTATGTGATTTCACTTATACGAGGTCCCTAGAGTGATCAAATTCAGCGACAGAGAGCAGAAGAGGGTGCCAGGGGTACAGGGAGAAGGGATGCGGAGTTGTTTAATGGAGACAGATTTCAATTTGGAAAGATGAAGAGTTCTGGAGATGGATGCTGGGGACGGGTGCACAGCACTGTGGGAGTACTTAATGCTGTTTAAAAATGGTTAAAATGCTAACTTATAAGCCTCAGGGTCTACTCTGATGCAGTTGGAATGTTACAGCTCAGATTGGTCCAGCTGCTCCGGTGCTGAATTTCTAGGATGTTGCCAACACTTCTGGAAACAAGCCTGGCTAGGTTGGGAAGAGAGCAAGAACCCTGACCCCCACATATTTAGAAATGTGTGACAGCACTCACCCTGGTTCTCCCCTTACCTGAACTCCAGCCTGTTTGCAAGTCTCAATGACATTCTTTGTGCCAATGAAATTCACTCTGTAAAAGAGTTCTTTGTTGTTACTTGATGCGGAGGGTGATGCACAGTGGAAAACTGTACTTACACCTTTCACAGCTGGGTACAAGTCCTGAAAAAGCAAACAAAGGCAAAACAAATCAGTCCTTCCGCACATGAGTCAATAGCCTACTCACATGCCCATGCTCCCATCTATGGCACACAGGTGTGTTGCCCTTTTATAATTCCACAATTAACACAGAAATACATTCTCATTGTAAAAAAAATGTAGCATTTAAAGTATATGGGGAAAAAATCATGTTGTCACTTTGTCTCCTCCCCATGAACTGGTCCCCAAGAAAAACTTGTTTGGAGCCTGAGAACCGTGTGAGATCCAGGCAGAGGCAATATGGCAACATGTGATAAAATTCAGAATATGCATACCCTTATGACATGGGTAAAGCTTGAAAACATGTTCAGTGAAAGAGGCTAGTCACAAAAGGACACTGTATGATCACACTTCTATGAAATAGCCAGAACAGGCACATCCACAGAGACAGATGAGTGGGTGACAGGGGCTAGGAAGGTAGGAGAGAAAATGGGGAGTCACTGCTAATGGGCCTGGGGTTCTCTTTTGGGATGGTGTTCTGGAATTAGATATGGTGATGGTTGCATAACTTTGTGATTATACTAATAACCACTGACTTGTGCATATTTAAAATGTAGAATTTATGGAATGTGAATTCTATTGGAAAAAAATGAAAATAAAACAAACCCAGCAATTGTACTTTGGGGTATATACTCTGGAGTAGGAGTTGGCACGCTACAGCCTATGGACAACTTTGTTTGTGAATAAAGTTTTATTGGCACACGGCCACACCCACTTGTTTACATACTTACCAGGCTGCCTTTGCACTACCTCGGCAGAGTGAAGTAGTATTGACAGAAGTGACAGTTATTCATTCTGAGTGGTAAGAATCTGAGTGTGTGTGAAATTCTTTCTAACAATTTAATTTTTTTTTTCAAAAGAAAAAATAATTCTTTTGAAAACAACAGTTTGGCTGGCCTCTGAGCAGAGGAGGTCTGTTGGCTTCCCCTTGGGGGACTGGGGAAATTAGTAAGGCTGGGTGGTCTGTTACCTGTTGATTGCAGAGGTCGCCCACAAAGAATTTCACCTGGGGATTGTCGAACCCCTGTCGCATATCGAATACATTGACAGCATAGCCTCTTGCTAGCAACTGTTCCACCATGTGCTGTCCCAGGAACCCAGAGCCTCCAATCACCGTGCACCTCTTGGCCTGCAGAGAGGGATGGCAGGGGACACTGATATGCTAACTGGAAGCTATAAAGAGACTGGACTCACATGTCAGGAGCCACTGCAATGGCAGGTCCATCTCCCTCTTTTTTTATTTGTTTGTTTGTAACTCTTCTTGAGCCAAGTCGGAAGCTTTATATAAATCTGGTGTTCTATCACTAGTGGCAATCTCCTCTCCTGGGATCGGTCAGGAGAGAAGAGAGAGAGCAAATGAGACTGAGGAAGACTTTGGCTACATTGGATGACCCGATACCTGCTGTGCATTCAGTGAAAGGAAGAGGAAGCATCTCTGAAAGAAATTAAACCACCTATGATCAAAATCGGACAATCTAAAAGAAAGACAAAAACAAAAGTTGTATCTTCTTGCTTCCGATGGCTGATCCCTGGGCACTTATAAGGCAAAGCAAACAAAAAACAAAAACGAGATCACGCCACCCATGCAACTGACAGTGTGCACTTAAAGCATCAGAATAAAAGCACAGTTTCCATACTTGCAGGAGAAAGTCAGGCCCTTTACCTCCCCGACCCTACAGGGCTGGGCTGGCTGGTTTTGGGCTCGCCGCCGAACCCCTTCTCGCCTTCACGTAGCCAAGACTGTGTGGTCAATGGGCTCTGCTGGGGGGGGCCACAGTGAGGATGGGTGAGCTGCCAGTCAGCCAGGCAGGCCCAGGGCTTTGCTTCCCTTCTCTGAGCTGAGTCGGTGGACGACTCCAGGAGAACTCAGCTTCCGCACTGTGTGCACTTCCTCAACCACAGCAGTCTCCAGGAGGCCCATGTGATCCTTGAGATGCTAAACCTTAGGAGGCCTGGCTACTACTGCCCTTGTCACCCCTGGGGAAGGCTTCTGCCAGTCCACCCAGAAGCCCAGTCTAGCCTGCTGGGACCGAGTGGAGGCAAACTGAGGCATCCAGCTGATGGCCAGCAGTTACTGCTGGGTGTGTGAGGCCACCTGAAACATGTGCCTCGGGGAGTCCCCGTGACTGTGGCTGTGGGAATGAGTGCAGAGGTGACCAGCCAAGGACCCCCTTAGTGGGGCTCAGCCCAAGCCACAGAATCATGAACAAAGGAATGGGTGTTGTAAACCACTATGTCCTGAGATTGTTGCACAGCAATAAGTAGCTGATACCTTGAATAAAGATATATATCTTATATAAAAACTAATACTCAACATTAATTGGTTTAATAAATAGACCAAAATAGAATTTTTAACCCACAGCTAACTATCAGTGGCTTGCTGGTGTGTTATGTGCTTGCCTTTACCCTTACCTGGTTCTGGCTGACATTTTTGTGTCAATACTCACTTCTGGAATGTCTTCTGTCGAAGGTGTACTTGCGACCAGGTCTGTCATTGGTTTGTCAACTTGCTCCATGTCAGCTTCAAATACGGCCTTGCCTGTGAAGTCCTTTTTCCCTGAAGACATATCTAGAGACAGACATGTATGTTATATAAACTGAAACATGTCTTAGCTGTCAGTGTCTGCACGGGTGCCAATCCCCTGTGGAATTTTCACAAAGAGGTGACCCTCTGCTGTAGCTGCCAAAGTTCTAAGGTAGGAGTGAGCCTGTGCATTCGAGGCCCAACCAGGAAGCCCATGTCCCAGGGCACGGGAGGGGGCGTGTCATGCCACGCCTTGAGGACTAATTGGGTTAGTTGGGAGTGGAGAGGCAGAGGTGGAAGAGAAGAAAAGAAATGGCATTGAATGGGGAGAGCTGATAGAACTTGGAGGCTGATTGACAGGGAGGGGACAGAAAAACAATCAAATATGACCAAAAGGTTTTGGACCTGGTTCGTGCTCCAAGGGGCAGAGGGCAAAGGGCAGAAGGTCGGTGAACACTCTTATTTAAAGAATGCTGATAAACCGCAGGCTTTTGTCAGCATGTTCTGTCCCCTGCCTCCCTAGATACTGCCTCAGTGAACAGAGGGAAGCCAAAAGGGGCTGAGAGCCACAGAGTGCTGTCACACGGGGGCCGGCCGAGGAGGGCGGATCCTGGACCTCCAGCGCCACCGCTGTCATTGTGTCGGCACAAACCTAGGGACACGCCCCCTCGCGATTCTCCAAGCACGCGTCGCAGTTCCGAAACTCCTCCGGGACTCTGGGCGTCTCGGCCTGAAACGCTGTTCCCTATCCACCTTTGAGTGTTTGATGTCAAAAAGAGGGCATTGTGACGACCTGTCCCCCCTCGTGCTCACTCATGTCCCCTTCCCTCCCTTCAAAATCCGTTCCCGGGCCCCTCAGCTCACCTTCCTGGGCTGCTTTTTAACCAGGAGAGAACTCAAACGATCCTCTCTTAGAACCTTGTCTGGAGGGATGCTCTCAAAGGGACACCCTCAAAGAAAGAGCCTTAACCCATTCAGCTTCGAAGTCGCAGCCCTTCGAAGCCGTGCGACAATGCTCGGCATGTCCCTCCCCTTCCCTGGGTTTCAGTTGCCCTGTGAGTGGTGTCCCCACTCCAACACGTAAAAGGGAACGATATTCTGACCCTTCTGAGGCACTCCGATCCTAATTCTGTCCCACCCCACAGCAGAAACCCTGACTCGGATCGCCTCACCCACTCCTTGCCGCGCCCCCCGCCCCCCGCCATTCCCGCCCGGTTGCCGACCCCTGGCGGCTTCCATGGGGGAGACCGTGACCCTTACTTGTGTGTAGATGTCCCCCCGGCTGGCCTCAGCGAACCCGCAGGCAGCACCCACCGCTCCGGCCGCCGACAGCTACCGTTTTCTTTCCGCCCGCGTGAGTCGAGGATCAGCCGAGGCGCCTCCACCACCCCGACTGGCCCGGCTCCGCGCCGGCTCAGCCAATCTGAGCTCACGGTGTGACGCCAACAATGGAGCCAGGCCTCAGCCGCCTGCGCATTACTCCCGGCCGTGAGCCGGGACTTTTTACGTGTTGGCCCCACCCACCCCAGCCCTGAGCCAATGGCGTGCGGCGGCGCCAAGCGAATAACCAATGGGGAGCGGGAGACGCGCGCAGGTTGGCGGGACCTGCCCCGAGTCACTGTATACGTCGGTTACCTTAACAACGGGCTGCGGAGTCTGTCAGCGATGGTGAGTTCCGGGTCCCCTTGCAGCACCCTTACCCAAACTCTGAGCCCTTCCCAGGCCTCTTCCAACCCCGCCATCTCTCTCGCACCATGCATGCCTTCGGCGCCCCCCTCCTTCCTTTCATAGCTTTTCCAGAAGGGCCGGGAAGACATGCTAGCCACCCTGCTGGGCCTGGGATTCACCGCCGCCTCCCCTTCACCCACAGCCCGCCCCCACCGGCCCCTCAGATTCCCCTAGTCTTCCCCAGCCCCCTCAGTAACCTGTTCCTGGGAGGAGATGCCGGTTCCCTGCAAATCCCGAGCCCTCTCACACGCTGGCCTCCTGACCACCTTGCTCTTGTACCAAAGTTTCTGCACAGTGCGGGGGGGAGGTTTATGATGTTTGATTGTTGACGTACATTTTGACGTTTAAAATATAGGGCCATTTGGGAGACACACTGAGGTTCTCGGGGAAAGCACAAATGTGCCAAATGAATTGAGTTTTAATATTCCATCTTGACATAATGTACATCTTAACAACTTAGTAATATTTGGCCAAATCTAGAAGTAATTAGAAAGTCAAAGCACTTAGGGGGAAACAGAGTAACACGAGTGGGCATTGTCTGGACATTTCTAGAATTAAGATCTTCAAATTCAGAGAGAGCTTATTATCTGTACAGTTATCTATACTCCACTCCTTGGCTAGCTAGCGCTCTTTCGGATGGTTTGCAAAAATAGGGGTCCAAAAGAACAAGGGATCTTCTCACTTCTAGAAACAGTAGTAAAGAAGGAGGGAGGGACAGAGGTGCATGGAAAGATTCATTGGTCTTCCCAGTAATCCCTATTACCTCTCCAGTTAATCAAAACTTCGGGATTGGTTGGTATAAACTATTTTAAAAACAGATATGCTTGTCTCTTTTATGTAAAGTGTGGACTGCAGTACATAATATTATGCTTATGTGTTTGTTAAATGTCTAAAGGCCTCTAACTTTAAGAAGGCAAACATGGCATCAACTTCCCAGCGAAAAAGGATGAGTCCTAAGCCGGAGCTCACTGAAGCTCAGACACAGGAAATCCGGGAAGCTTTTGATCTCTTCGATGCTGATGGAACAGGGACTATAGATGTTAAGGAACTTAAGGCAAGCCCTCTCCATTCCTGCTCTGCTGCCTTGCCTTTCCTCTGCTTCTTTGTCTTCTTTCCCTGTACCACTCTACGTCTTTTGCTCTCTTCTTCCTGAAAAAAGTAACAAAGGAAGAATGTACTGTGCTGTTTTCCTATCTTTGCTTACCCTAAGTGTTATTAAATAAAATGAGTGCAAATGTCTATTTGCTTAATGGTAATAGTGATGCCCAATCATTTTAACATGACTGCATCAGATGCTGGCATAATGCTCTCAACACTGTCATTTTTGCTCCTGCTAGGTTTAAATGGACATACTGAGATGATCCTGTTTTCATTGTAGGTGGCAATGAGAGCACTGGGCTTTGAACCCAAGAAAGAAGAGATTAAGAAGATGATAAGTGAAATCGATAAGGAGGGGACAGGAAAAATGAACTTTAGTGACTTTTTGACTGTGATGACTCAGAAAATGGTAAGTTAGCTAAGGTAATCAGCATATTTTCTACCCATCACGGACAAATTTCAATCTCAATATTAAAATTTCTTTATTGAAGAAAAGTTCATACAAACTTAGGATGCTAAGGTTCTACTTCACTTTCTTTAAGGCCACAAAGTCACAGAAAAGTCATTTAGCCTCTGTCAAATAGTGAACATATTACTGCTGTCACCTTTGCTGCTATTATCTTTCTCTAGCTGTTGTGTCAATGTGATAAGCACAAGCAATAAAACCTATAAACACCAACAATATTAGTGTCTCACAATTTGACAAGACGAATAAAGTTCAAAATTCTTCTCCGTCCCATTTGTTATTCTGGGCAGCCTTAGCCTGAGGGCTCATTAGTCCAGTGGCTGCGCTTTGTACTGCATTAGGGACTTGGTCTTTTAGCACTTCCAAGCTTGAATTCACCCATTCTCTAGTCTCTCAGGTGTCCCGCTTTTAAAGAGTCCAAAGAGTCTGGAGAAACTTTAAGATGTCACTCCACCAGTCCACTTCACTCCTTTGATGGCATCCCTCCCAGGAAGTATGTTCCCATTGCAGGAGGCCATTGCTCTTTCTTTGGCCTCCTGGCTCCTCTGTGTGGCTCACCTATGCTCTACCTGCAACTCCATCAGCATCTCAGATGTGGTTCCCAGGGCGCAAGTCCATTCCTGCTCTCACAATTCTGTTGCTTTGAAATTATCTAATTGCACCTGTACTGTTCTTCATAAGAGATCGGGGAGCTTAACATTCTGTAACCATCTAATAAAACTGTCCCGCAGTTAAAGTTTTTCCCAAACTGCTCTTATCAGGCCTTCTCTCTACCTTTAGCTACCTTTCAGGAATTTGGGGGACTTTGAGCTTTTGGAGATTTTCTTCTCTTCCTCCATTATAATACTTGGGATCCCAGTAATTCCCTGTGACTTCATTACAAATGAGCCCTCTCTGTCCTCCCTGCCCCCTCCACCAAGAAGATCCCTCTTCCACCAGCTTAAGAAATATATTTCACCTAATTTTAACTCAACCCTCTCCTCTATTTAAAAACAAATCCAGTTTCTCAACGGTTTGTACAAACAGAACATTGTCAGTGTTTATATTTCCTTTTATATTTCCTTTTTAGCCTGTGGGTTTGTAATAATGTTGTTGAGTTTGTTCTTTTTTTCACCCTGGATGATACTTGATTTCCTGTGACCTATGACCTGTGTCGTGAAGGCCATCACCAAAATTATGAGGTGATGTAGGGGTAGGGTGGAGGGGTTAGGCTGTGGGGCTATAAGGCACGAAGAACTGTGGTGTTTGCATCCTCACGTGTTTTATGTTCTACTTGTTTAGTCTGAGAAAGATACCAAAGAAGAAATCCTGAAAGCTTTCAAGCTCTTCGATGATGACGAAACTGGAACAATTTCATTCAAAAATCTAAAACGCGTAGCCAAGGAGCTGGGTGAGAACCTCAGTGACGAGGAGTTGCAGGTTGGTCATGTGTCAGACTGCAATGCAGAATTCCTGCTGGGAACCCTGGGTGACATTTCTGAGTTACATTTTCTCTGAAGTGAATGCCACTTTGATGGAAAATGAGTGTTTTCTTGTCCCTCTGCTGACCACTTAATTTCTCTTTCCATAGTGTGACAAACCTTTGGACTCTGCTCCCAGAAAAATGCACACACAGACAATTTTACTTACAATTTTAGGGGTTAGGAATCCTCCCTAGTCAAGACAATCTCTGAGCTCCCTTTTGGGAGATATGTGTGACAAAGTATGACTTTGATTTCAGGTAACTTTTCAGGAACCAAACTATTTTAATAAATAGCACATTTGCACTGGGTGGACTACAGCTGTCTCTTCATGTTGCTTAGTCACATTTTAGTTTCCTTATGGATTAATCTAACCTGATTCTTTATTGTCATGCAGGAAATGATTGATGAAGCTGATCGAGATGGAGATGGAGAAGTCAACGAGCAAGAGTTCCTGCGCATCATGAAAAAAACCAGCCTTTATTAAGATCATTCTCTCCTTTCCTGCCGCAGGCACACGTCACTAGAGTTAGTGCCTGCCATCGTGTGAAAGCTGGTTTTTGAGAATACAAACTGTTTTGTCCCCCCGCCACTTACCTCCCCGTATAACTTTAGTAATAACGTCAAATCTATGTTAGATTTTTGAAAGCGATTTTTGATAGTAAAGCTCTTTGCAAGGTGACCCGCTGGTTCCTTTAATTCCCCAAAGCACAGAGAGCACATCAGAGTGGAGAAAAGGGTGTCAGAGCTTTCACCTACCTGCCTTGTATCTCTTTACTCTTGTCATGCACTCCCACATTTATGCTGCCACAGAAGGATTTCTTAGACAAGCACATGTTATATACCTGGGTCACCACAAGCAGCAGGCATCTATTTGATGCTTCCAGTTTTAACTGACACCTGAGTGCAGCTTCCTCTTTTAAAAATATCCAGTGAACTCTCTCACTTGCATTTGGATATGTGTTTGTGCTGTTTGTTTTGTCTCAAAAATAAAGCCTTTCTTATTTTGAACTTTTGTTCTCTAAGGATGAATTCTTTAGCCTCTACGAGTTAATCTTCTAAAGTATTGTGTTGAAGGCAGCCTGGTAGATCCCAAACTCCTGACCAGACTGTGGGCAGAAGACAAAATTATCCTTTGCTACTGGCATAAATTGGTTCTTGCCTTGGGAACTGGTCAGTGTGTAAAATTAGTAGAATTTCCATTTCACATAAGCCTAAATGATGCCCTAAAAATAGTTGTGGCAAAGGGTAAGGCCACAAAAGAGTTACTGGTAATTCGTGCAGGTGGAATTCAGCTAACCTCCAGTCAGTTTATTTGCTGGACCGTGTCTCTGAATCTTGATGCTCGATTGGCCTGAGTAACCTTGTTCCGTTCCCTCCTAGCTCCGTACAAGGTGACCTATAAGAGAAGCCCTGGCAGGTAGCATTAAGTTTTCTGCCCCAGGCTGAGGGTGCTGAGCCAGAAGGGGCAAGTGGTATGGAAAATGAATAAGGACAGAATGCTCATTAACCCCCACACAGCCTGGAGCAAAGGGCTTTCAAACCACTGGGGGTGTTCTAGTTAAGGGACAGGGTTATCTGATGTAGCTAACAAAAAGAACATCTAGGTCAATGTGAATTTCAGATCAACATGTCCTTTTTAGGACAAGTAAATAAATCCCGTTTAGAATTTGCTATCTTTTATTCATTGTTGATCTGGAATTCCACTTCACCTGGGTGTGACTATTTCAACTGACAATGCTAGGTGGGGAGTATGTTAAATAGAGGTGACCCTGGGCCTCTTCCCTGGACACTGGCATCCTGGGGGACTTGGGGGGGTCCCCTAGATGAGTCTCCTGCAGATAGAGATGGCTTTTTGAGACACACTGGAGCACATGCGGGGGAGCCCAGAGCGGCCTCAGACCTGGGTTCTCACATGGGCTCCAGCACTTCCTGGCTGGGTAATTTGGGGGCAAATGACCTCTCTGGGGCTCTCGGATTCCTTGTGTGTGTGATGGGGACAACAGTTGTGCTTAACTCAGAATCACTGGCGGTCCATAAAGGAGCTGGCTTCACGATGTCCAAGAAGGAGGCATTTCCGAAGTGTTTGTTCACAGGGTCATTCCTTTGGTATGGCTGTCACATAAGCTTTGTTGTTCAAGGTGGGTCCACGAAGCTTTTATGATCACTGTCCCCAAAGCTGAGTTGATAGCCTATCCTGGCAGGATTCGACCTTTGTCGTATAGCTGTTTCTAATAAGAGGCACATGATCTGATAAAAGACATATAATATTGGAAAGGAGTGACTAGACCGGGCCCCACTTCCAATATTACTGTTGACTGTCACCTTGGAAACATTCTTATCTCCCGGATAATGTTTTCATAAATGAAAAAGTCAGAAATCTCTTACTGGGAGGGAGAGTGGCATGGGACATGTTATCCCTGAGAATCAACATAAGCATAAGATGTTGGTCATATCCGTCCCCCGCAGCCATTCTGAGATAGGTTGGCAGTTGCTTGGTGGAGGGGACAGGGACAGTGGATGAGGGGTTGGAGCAGAGAGTCGTGGGGGGCGGGGGTGAGAAGATGGAGGTGGAGAGGGAACTGGGGCTAGTACAAGTGGAGACAGAAAAGAGAGCCGCAAGGAGGGGTGGGGGCATAGGAGAATGGAGGAGGCACCAAGGTCAGTTCCTGTGGGGCTTAACCTTAAAGATGGAAGGGTGGGGAGGATGGGGAGGGGATGCCAGGAGAGGTCAGTGCAGGTGCTGATGGTGTTGAAATTTGTAGAGCGAGTGGAGGGTGATGGGGAGGGAGAGGAGCGGGAGTCAGTTCACCTTGGGCCTGGAGCTAGAGAGGTAGGGGAGTTGGGAGGACAGAGAAGTAGAAACTGTTAGTTTCTGTGGGGCTGGACCAGGGAGATGGAGGAGGAGGAGGAGTGGGTAGGGAGGGAGGAAAAGGCAGGGTGGGTCAGCTCTAGAGGATGGTCTACAGAGCTGGAGGGGGTGGAGGGGGATGGGCAAGGAGAGGGAGACGGGACAGGGGTCAGCCCTTGTGGGAGGACCAAGCAGGTGGAAGGGGAGTAGGGTGGGATGGGGCGGGGGAGGTAGCAGAGGTCAGTTCAACTGGGGATGAACGAGCAAGATACATTGGGGGGTGAGTGGGACTGAGAAGTGGAGGGACCAATGTCAGGCAGGAAAGAGTGATTGGGGAGGCGGGTAAAGGGGACAAAGATTAGTTCTATGCAATTGAACCAGAGTTGGAGAGGCCTGGAGGTATTGCGGAGGAAGAGGGAGCAGGTGTTAGTTCATGTTCATCCCTAGCAGAGAGTTGTGGTGGAATCAGGGGTGCTGGGGAGGGAAATGGTACACAGGTCAGTTGATGTTGGACTCACCCAGAGAGGTGTAGGGGAGTGGGGGTGAAATTTTGACACAGAGCATGCAGACATCGGTTTATGTGAGCATGGGCCAGAGAACTCTATGGGAGCTGGGGGGAAGGGGATGAGGAGGGAGCAGAGGTACTTGAATGTGGGGCTGGACCAGGGATATGCAGGTGGGGTTGAGGGGAATGGGAGCGAGGTTAGTTCCTGAGGCTGGGGTAGAGAAGTACAGGAGTGTGGGGGGCTGGAGAGTGAGAGGGGTGCTCCATGTTGGGCTGGGTGTTCAGAAGGAGAGGGAGCTGAAGGTAATTGATGTAAAATGGACCAGAGAATCACAGGGAAGTGGCAGGGGTGTGGATGGAGAGGGAACCATAGTTCATTCATACAAAGCTGGAGCAGAGAGGTGTAGAGGATGGATGGATGAATGGATGGATGGATGGATGGATGGATGGGGATGGGGATGGAGAGGGAGCTGTCGTCAGTCCCTGTGAGGATATGGAGAGATCCAGGGAGATAGAGGGAATGGAAGCTATAGGAGAGGGAAGGAAGGTGGGAGGGATGGGAGGGAGAAGAAGTCAGTTCCCCTTGGGCCTTGTGGTCCTCCCTGGTAACACAGGGACATACAAAGTGTCCCTGAAAGAACTCTCTGGTGGATTAGTCTTTTTCTTGGCTCCCAAGTGTTTCAACTGTTAGGAACAGCTGGATTCATTGGGAGCCATGCTCAGGCTTGAGGTGAGTAGTCTACCTAAGGAAGTCGTTAAAAGAAGGATGGTAGGCCAGTTCTTGTCCTTTTAGACACAGGATTGCTGCTGAACCTGGACTTCTGACTGGACCCAGAAGGCCAGAAATGCACGTGGACTGCCCAAGCGGACACCCTTGAGGTCCTTTCACCCTCTATCAGATTTGAAATTCTTATTTGTGTCACCCTTTGCTAGAATTTTCGGCAGCACACTCCAAGGGAGTAATACACTCCAAACGCCACTTTACCGATGAGTATAACTCAGTCACACCTCCACAGAAAACAGCCAGTAGTCAGCCCACTAGACACTTAGGCACTTTTTGCTTTGGCTAGGACTTCTTGCTCTCTGACTGTGCTCCCTCACAAAGCCTAGTGCCCCACAGTCTAGGGACTACCCTTTAGTGAGCCCTCCGGGGCTGAGTGCTAAGCAAGTGGCTCCTTCTGCCACTCCACATCTCATGACTTGCTCAGCTCAGCATCCCACATTCTAGAAGAGGCTGGAATATTGTGCATCTTCAATTGGAGCAGAAGCAATCAGTCTGCATCGATCACTGCTGTGAAGCAGGGAGGGTATCCTAGGGATGGCATCAGGAATGCCCCAAACTTGCAGGGGCTCTGAGCCCTTTTCAAAAAACATCACCACGAGAACTTGATGTATCTGGCAGCCAAATCACCTTCTCTCTGGCCTTTCCCTGCTGACCCCCAGACTTTTCTTCTGAGCCTCCTCGAAACCACCATCTTTTCCTTTTTATTCTGTCTGGTTGCTGCAATTTAGAGGCCTGCCGTTTGTATTTCCTCTCTCCTCTTTGCCTTGAACCTCTAGCATGTCTCCAAAATGTCCCTTCCTTTTTCATTTCTGAAGCCACCGCCTCATACCCGATTGGGATTGCCGTAATGTCCTCTTCGCTGTTTTCTCTGGCCTGTCTTTTCCCAAGATGCTCTGTGAGACTGTCCTCCTCATGCCATTATCTTGCTCAGTCATACCTGGTTCAAATCCCTACTCTTCTATGTAGCAGCTATGGCCTTGAGAGACATGACTGAGCTGTCTTGAACCTCAGTTTCCTCATCTAGAAAACAGGGGTGCTGTGAGGTCAAGGGAGCTACAAATATTGGGTGCTTAGAGTGCTGCCAGCCTCCTGATGGGCATGCAATGGCTGTCTTCCTGCCACAGTCTCACGTAGAGCCGGTCTGCCTCTTTCAACCACCTATGATCACTGTCCATTAGCCTGTTGTTTTTTCTTTTTCCTTAATTTGGGCTGTTCTGTCCTTAATAAGTGTCTGTGTGTGTTATCCTTGGTATAGAGTTCATTTTTATAAAAGGACTTACGCCTCTGTCATTGTCCCTAATGAAATATTGCCCCCGTCTTTTCCCTCGATCTGTATTCTTCTTATGAAACTCCCCCTGAGAGTTCCCTCCTTCTAGAAAAACTTGGCTTTGGGAGTAGAGAGGACTTGTGGGATTCTGAGACAGCAGCCTTGCAGATATGTCCCTTGCCACTAGATGGGGTGCCAGGGCAGAAAGCCTTCCAGGCACTGAATCATCTGGAATCCAAAAGGGGTTCAAACTGGAGCTTCTTGGTGCCTGGAGAGGGAGGGCTGTGGTCCCCCAAACAGCCTTGGAGTGGAATGCAGAAAATGCCATAGTGGAGAAATCACTGGAGGGGCTGTGGACCCCTCAGAAACCCCACCGAGGGTGAACACTGATGGAATGATAGCTTGTCTGGTCGGATGCTCAATTAGGTCTAATTAAAAGAGACTGAAATGACATATTTGCATCTCTGGGTGTGCGCAGAGCAAATTGTTTACCTGGTACATGACCCGACTGAGGCTCTGCGACCACACTGAACGTTTCTCGAGGGGAGAAGAACACAGATGTGCCTTTGATTTCTTCATAGCTGTGCTTTGTGTCTGGTATAATGCTGTGTTCACAAGCCGGCTTGCTCGTTTACTAACCTTGTTGATCCTCTTGCAAGGATTTATTGGCTCATTAAAAACTGCTTGCATTCGGTGGGGCTTTTATCCCCTGACCCTTATCTCTTGTTATGGTTTGAATTGCATTCCCTTAAAAGAGTCCTAAGCCCCCAGTACTTTGGAATGTGACTGTTTTGGGGGAGGATCTTTACCGAGTTATAATGAGGCCCTTAGGGTGGGCCCTGACCCAATATGACTGGTGTTTTTAGTAAAAGGGGCGATTTGGACACTGAGGCTTGTGTAGAGGAAAGACCCTGTGAGCATACAGGGAGATGACAGCCATCTGCAAGTGAAGGGGACAGGCCTGGAACAGAGTCTCCCTCACAGTCCTCAGAAGGAACCTATCCTGCCAACACCTTAATTTGGGACTTCCAGCCTCCAGAATGAGGAGGTGACACATTTCTGTTGTCTAAGTCACCACTCGGGGTACCTTGTCTCGGCAGCCCCAGCAAACCTGCACATCCTACTGAAAAACTTCCTTTGTGGTCCCAAATGTCCTGCCCAGAGGTACACATGGTGATGTGGAAGAAACAAAGCCTGGCCTTGGAGTCTCTACTGCAGAACTATCACACCGTGGACGCTGAATGTGGCCTGTCCTGAGACATCCATGAGCACATCGGGGTGCACATCATTGCTGCCTGAAAGCTGGTACATGAATGCGAGGCCACCTCCTTAAGAGACCGTGTCTGTACGAAAATATTTGTGCAATTCCTCATATAAACAGGTCCAATGGGTATGCTGGTGACTACAAGTGAGTCAGAAAAAGAGAGGTTACAAGTGACAGAGCCTTGGATGGCGGTGGGGTGCTTGCTGTTTCTAACTGCCCTACACAGTTAAAAAGGAATTCTTTCCGCAGACTGGTGCTGGTCCCTGTGGCTTGTTCGGAACCAGGTCGCCCAGCAGGAGGTGAGCGGCAGGCCAGTGAGTGAAGCTTCATCTGTATCTGCAGCAGCTCCTCAGCACCAGCATCACCACCTCAGCTCCACCCCAGATCATCAGGCATTAGATTCCCATAGGAGCAACAGTCCCTGGTGCCAAAAAGGCTGGGGACCGCTACTTTACATGACCTCTGGCAAGTCACATCATTTGTTTCACCTGTCAAAGGGGGCTTATTAATAGACCTCACCTGAGGATTAAATAAACATATATCTGAGTGGCTTGGAACAGAGCCTGACCCATGGTGTCAATAAACATGTGTCAAATGAATAAATCAGACTTTGGTATAACCCTCAACTCTAGGGTTCGGGAGTTCCATCATTTATCCTGGTGGTGCCATTTAGGGGTGTTCCAGCACAATGAAGACTCCTCACCCGGGATGCTTACACTTCAGGAGTTTGTGAATTATCCTTAGGAGATTTTTAAATCTCCCGAAGCAACATGCACAGTTTGTGGCTACAGGCAGGTGGGTGATCCTCATTAGATTTGTTTAAATAAATAGTCCACAAACCCAAAAAAGATTTAGAGTCACTGCCCTGAAGTGGGACATCGCCTCTGGGGATATGGCGAGAACTATACAAACCCATAGCATCGTGTCATTGAGAGTGTGACTGTGTGTGCGTGTGTGTGTGCGCACGCGCACACACACACACACACACACACACACACACACACACACACCTGAGGAGGCCACCTGGAGTTGACATTTTCTGTCCTCACAGACACTGTCTGAGGTCTGGCCATTTCCTAGCCGGGCCTGCCATGCCTGAGGGCCTGAAACTGCCACTTCCTTGCCGCTCTGGGGCCTGGGGAGCTCTATGAAGCTGTCACTGTCGCTGTCCCTGTCTAGACCTCCGGGTAATCATTAGCTACTTGGAGCCTCTGGGATCTGGCAACTTTACCATTTGCCTGGATTTCCAGCCTGCTCCCCTCCCTCCCCTCCAGCCTTTTTGAGCTCGAAAATCAATCTTCTTCAAGGAAAATGCCAACAAAAGAGGATTTATTTTCTTCCAAGAAGTTGCTCTTTCCTCTGCTCACCCTGAAGAAAAGGCCTTTTTCTTCTCTGTCTTCAGCATTTTTGTTTTTGAAACTTTCAATCCATTTTTAGTTTTAGCCTTGCTGAAATTATTCTTTGGGATCAACACTGTTGCTTCTTCTTAAATCCATTCATTAAGTCTGTTTTCTCCTTCTATATTTCGTACTTATTTATGTATTCCTTCATTCAGCAAAGACTTACTGAGCACCTATGTTGACTCAGGCCCTGAAGTGAAGAAATACAGTCCCTGGCCTCATGAGATTTACATTCTAGTGAAGGAAACAGAAAGAAAAAAATCTCAAGAAAATAAAGCAGGTTAAGGAAATAGAAAAATATGAAGAGGGTACTATTTTAGACAGGGTGGTCGGGGAAAACCTCTCTGTGGAGATGACATTCAAGCAAAGAGCCTGAGCTGTGTGGGGGTCTGGGGAAAGAATACCCAGGCAGAGGGAACAGCAGGTGCAAAGGCCCTGAGGCAGCAGAGGGTTTGGAATGAGTTAGGAACAATGAGAAGGCCCATGTGGCTGGGGCAAAGTAAACAAACTGAAAAGTGGCAGGTTGCAGAAGGAGGCAGGGGTAAGGTAAACTGCACAAGTGAGGGTTCTGGTTTGTGGGCGACAGGGCATCATCACTGAGATCTGAGCAGGACAGTAACATGCCTTGCACTGGAATTCTCATGCTGGCAGCTGTGTTGACAAGGTGGAGAATCGCCTATGGGTGCAAGGGTGGAAGCATACATCTTTTCACGTATGAGCTCAATTAGAGATCTCATGGCTAATTTTTTTTTTTAATCATGTTTGGTTTATTCAAGATTGGGAAATTTCTGGGGAAATTTTGGATCTGGAATTTGAAGTGACAGAGGAGGATTTCCCATTCCAGATTCCCCATTTTTCAGCAGCCACCTTCCCCTTGCATGGCCTCTAGCAGTGGACCACAGATTGTTTTGTGTGCTATTTTGCTTTCTGTCTTTCTCCCCCCAGAATCTTCCTTCTCAGGTCCTCAAATCTAAGCTAATGGCTGATGTCTACCCGAGCTTGTCTATTACTATGAACCTCAAAATGTCATTATTATTTTTTCCCAAGTTCAGGTCATTTCCTCAGCCATAGTCAGTTCTTCTCTCTTGCTGGCCAGGTATAGCAGATCAATCCAGGGACAGTGGCCTATAGCTCCTAGACCTAAGATGTCCCAAACTCTTTTTGGTTTAGAAAGGCCCTGATCCTTGCATTATCGGTGAAGGTCAGGGGTTATTATCACCTCACTTTACACATAAAGCAGCTGAGGTCGGGGAGGTTAAGCACAGAAGCCAAGACTCGAGCTCAGAGTTTCTGCTTCTAAAGTTTATGTTCTTTCTACTCGATCACTCTGCTCTCTGAGTAAGACACCGTACTCCTTGTTTCGGTTAGCTTAAATACTTTAAGTAAATACTTTAAGTCAAAACTTAAATACTTTTTAAAAAGCTTAAATGCTTTAAGTAAAAACTAGGTGATTTATCCTATTATCTTCCTCTGTGGTTTGGCTTCCATGATTTCTATTATTAATTTTTTACTTAGAATTGTGATTGTCTACAACACCCATGTGATGCAGTTATTCAAATGCATCACAACTTCCTACTATGCGTTTATGTCCCCAAATGGGCTCAGGCGACACTGAGATGGTTAATTTGATGTGTTGACTTGACTGGGCCTTGGGGTGCCAAACATTATTCTGAGTTTTTCTGTGAGAGGATGTTTTTGGATGGGATGAACCTTTGAATCCATACACTGAGAAAAGCAAATTGGCCTCCTTCAGACTGGGACCTGGCTTTTTCCTACCTTCGGACTCAAACTGAAACGTGGGCTCTTAGTGAATTACACCATCCATTCTCCTGGGTCTCCAGCTTGCTGACTCACCCTGCAGATCTTGAAAGTTGTCAGCCTCCATAATCCTGTGAGCCAACTCCTAATAACAAATCAATTTCTTCGTGCTCCTCTCATCTCCTATGGGTTCTGTTTCTCTGGGGAGCCCCGACTAATAACAGCCAGAAGAGGGCGATCTCCCACCAAACACTGCCTGTTCCCCGATTTGCAACTGTTTGGCAGTTCGTTGTGTTCTTCAAAAGCTAGAGAATCTTTTTCACTCTTTTTTTTTTTTTTTTACATGCAATACCAAGCAAAGCCTTGATTTTTATTTTTTCAAGTTCAAGAGTTTTCGCTTTCTTTCTTAAAAATGTATGTATTTATTTTTTTCTCTTTCTAATTCTTTTTCTTTTTCTTTTTTTCCAGATAAAAGAAGGTAAATTCAGAGAGAAAAATGAGAATAGCTATTGCTATGAGTGATAGGAGAAGGTCATGCCAGAACAGGTTTGGGACATCCTAGGAAATGCATCCTGCAAGAGGTGGCCAACAGAGCTCTAAGGCTTATGACAAAATTACCCAATACAGCTTACTCTTCCTGGAAATTAAAGACAGTGTTGTAACCAGTGGGATAAGTTATAGGGCAAAGTATCAGAGATGGAATTTCTCTAACAGAAAGAACAGTGGAAAAGAGGAAAGAAGGACAGAAACTGACATTAGTGACATGATTTAATGCTTATATGTTATGTAGAATCTTCCATTCATACCTATGTAAAAATATAAATGCAGAGAGCAAGGTCTGGAAGAGTGTACGCCAAACTTTTAACAGTGATTTTCTCTCGAGAGAGGAAGGCTCTTGGAGGGAGTAACAGCAAAATAGACTTCCTCTTTTTATTTTGTCCTGGTTTTGAATTTCTTAAAAGAAGGTTGTATGCATGCACGAGTATATAGTTTTACAAAATTAATACTCCACACATGGTAGAATGGCTATAATAATAATAATAATAATAATAATAATAATAATAATAATAAATGATAAACAAACAAACAAACAAACAAACAGTAAAAAGACCAAAACGGAACAGTGTTTAAAAGGATGTGGAGACTTTGGAACCCTGATACATCGCTGGTGGAAATGTAAAATGGTGCAGCCACTTTGGGAAACAGTTTCATGGTTTCTCACAAGGTTCAGTGTTGAACTACCATATGACCCAACAATTCTGCTCTTAGGTATTTTACCAAAGAATTAAAAGTAGGGACCTGAAAAGATATTTGTATACCCATGTTCATAGCAATATTATTCATAACATCCAAAAGCTTGAAAATCAAGTGTCTGTCAAAGGATGAATGAACAAAATGTGCTGTGTATACACAATGGAATATTATTCGGCTATAAAAAGGAATTAAATTTTGATAGATTCTAATATGAATGAACCCCAAAAACATGCTTAGAGAAACAAGTGAGACACAGAAGGCCAAATATTGTATGGTTCCACTTATGTGATGTGTCGAATATAGGCAAATATACAGAGACAGAAAACAATAGAGGTTATCAGGGGCTGGGGTGGGGGGAAGAGAGCTGTGATTTAACGGCTACAGAACTTTTGCTGGGGAAGATGAAAAAGTTTTGATTCTAGGTAGTGGTGATGGTTATACAACATTGTCAGTATATTTAATGTCGCTGAATTGTACACTTATGAATGGCTAAAATAATAAATATGATGCTATGTATATATTTTACCATGATAAAAAAAAAAACCCTGAGAATTTCTTTTTTTTTTTTATTTTGTAAGTGAGGCAAGGCTTGGTTGACCTCATGGATTGCAAGAAACTTGTTAGCTTACAATCCCTTATTTTTATTTTTTTACACCTACAGCACCTGGTCTTCCTAGGTGTTCTCCCATCCAAGTACTAACCAGGCCTGACCCTGCTTAGCTTCCAAGATCAGACGGGATCAGGCTTGTTCAGGGTGGCATGACTGTGGATTTAAGATTTCTTAAGAAAAAGGATGCTGTGCTGTTAGATCCAGTTGTACTCTTTCATAGAGGGGAAACGAGTGGCTTCCAGGGACGATGGGGAGGCGGCTTCGGTTTCACGGATGGTCTGTTGTAGAAAGCAGCCAGTGCTGAGGAAGTCTCTGACAGCTGGAATATAATAAGGAGATGTGAGGATCTGCTGCATCCTGTTCATGCCAAACAATCTGAGAATGAGAACTGAATCTGTCTTTGCTCATCACTGCAACCTTAGAGCCTAGCCACTGTCTGGTGCACGGTAGGCACTCTTGAATGAATTAATGAATTTCTATGACTTGCTAACAATCTACTTAAGAAAACATTCTCTAGCTTATCATTTTGGTTATTTTTGTCAATTATTATTTCAGGCATGATACGGACAGGCCTGGAATTCATATATTTGGTTGTCATTAGCATAGAGAGTGTGCTAGTGGGGGGCAGACTGTGTATCATACAATCTCTGTATCTCAGTGAGCTGACTCAGTGAAGGACTATTTTTCATTCATGTTACAGTTCAGAGTCAGTAGGGGTGGGTTGGAGTTGGGCTCTGCTCCACACAGGCTATTAAAGACCAAATTTCCTTCTGTTCAGTCACTCCAGAGGCCCCTAGACACTCTGAGGTCTCCAATGGCTTCTTTGTCCCTGGCTAGCAGATGAGCAAAGAGAGAGATCTTGGTAGACCATGTGTGAGGTTTGAGAGGCCAAGACCTGCAAGTGTCATTGTCTCTTTTTCTCACATCCTTTTGGTCAAAACTCAGTCACATGACTACACTGCACCCCATGAGGAATTCTGGGAAATGTGGCCTAGGTGCGAATGAAGGAGGAAAAGAAAATAGTGTTTGGGGACATGTAGCATCGCCGATGTCACACATATGGGGAGTACTCCTAGGGTAACTGTGCAGTGGATGTGCTAAGAGGTTACCCAGGATTGAAGTCCCAGGAGCTTCGATGTTTAAGAAATGGGAAGAGGAATAGAGGCAAAGCAAAAAGAGTGAAAATAAGAAAAGCAACTGCAGGAAACCCAAGGGAATGGAATGTCACAGAAGTGAGGGGAGAGTGTGTCAAGAGATAGACCTTAGTACGAACACTTTCTGTAGGAATCAGGCTGTGCTGGGTTAGGGGCAAATGTAGGTAAAGAAGTAGAGTGACATATGCAGAACATTTTTGAGAAATTTGACCGTAAAAAAGTAAGAAAAGAAGGATAGCAGTTAGTGGTCAGGAGGAGGAATTTTTTTTTTTTAAGGGAGAGACTTGAGAATGTTTGAATGGTTAAAGGGAAGGAAGAACAGAAAATAAAAACTGCATGGTATAGGGTTAGGAACAAATAAACGACTATAGTAAGAGAAGAAATGGCCTTGGTTTATGTCAGGAATGGCGTGAAATGATGAATTGCTTCATCTATGTGCATGTTTTTCTTTTTTTTCCAGAAAGGATTTAAGACGGCTTAAAAGACACATTCTAGTGACAAAATAAAACAACTGTTTAAAGAGGGAGAAAATGACATGATGAGATAATGAAGTGACACATACATTCAGGTTTGATAAGAGAACATCTCTGATACTGACTGCTTCAAACCTCAGTGCCAAGTTGATCATAGATATCTGGATCAATTTGTGCTGAGATCTATTAGACAGAGAATTCCGTCAATGTAACTTGCTCTGTGATGGCACTCTTCGGCAGACACTCACATTTGCTATGAGAATCCTGCCGTCTCTGTGCTTTGTCCCATGTATTGTGCAGCAGCCTCTGACCACAAGCAATAAAGCCTGACATGACTCTCAGACAGGCGCTGAGTGTTCTGACCTCAGAAACAGCTTCTAAGTCAGATGAGGACCTCAGTTTCATTTCTCTATAATCTCTTCTTGCTCCTGACCCCAAATGATACCCTGCGAGCCATCCTATGCTGTGTTTACTGTGAACCTACCTTTTCTCCTAAGCTGTTTGATGCTCCTAAGCCTCTAAACATCTTTATGTCCACAGTGTCCCCTTACTTCCCCTCTCTCCCTAGCAGACTCATTCTTATCTGACTAGACCCAGCTTACCTGTCACGTGCTCTTGGGAAGTCTTTAGAGACTTGTACCATCAGGATCTATACGCCTTTTTGCGCATCCCTAGCTCTCATCCTCTCCATCATAGCTCTGGTCATGCTAGGTTAGCAAGATCATCGACTCCCTTGACTCTGTGCCTTAACTCTGCACCCTCAGGCTCAATACCTGGCATGGTGAGAAGTGGCACACGGTGCATGGGAACCTTCTAACTGAGAGATGGCGGGGGGTTATTTAAAACCACAGCTACCATTTTAACCTAGATAATTATATGAGAGTGTAAATATGTTCAGTTTCTCATTGGGCTTTACATTTATGATTTGTACAACTTATTGCATGTGCATTATACCTAGAAAAAGCCCTCTTATTATTTTTTTTTTGATGTAAAAAGAAGCAAACTCCTCTTAACTACCCTCAGTCGCCTTTGTTTTCTAGGGGAGTGCCATGGTTTTCTCTGGGTAGGTGGCTCTTTGCTTAGGGTGTTGCTTTCTTGTCTCAGGGATAAAAGGAGAGAGTCAGAGAGAGAGGGAGCTAAACTGCTCATCTCCACACAAAGGCTGTGGAATCTGGGGTTTCCTAGTGCAGCCACTTTAACCCTAAAGGAAGATGTCCCCCCTTAGTGCTGAAGATTTAGAAACCTTATGCAGCTGCCATTTTGCTTTGTGACACTTTTCTAAGTCCTTTCATATCCACACTTTTCTTTGGTCTTTAGGACAGTAAATATCAATATGGCCTAAGTCCTTCTGTGAAAAGCTCCATCCAGGACAGGGATCTCAGCCTGGGGGACAGGTGCCCATCACCTTTGAGAATCTGGAATCCTGGACAGAAATGTGCTGGTCACAGGCCTGGGGGTGGGAGAGCTGTGCCAGAAGTC
This sequence comes from Cynopterus sphinx, assembly GCA_030015415.1. NCBI lineage: Eukaryota > Metazoa > Chordata > Mammalia > Chiroptera > Pteropodidae > Cynopterus > Cynopterus sphinx. Next base: position 83,496,734 of record CM057388.1, read on the forward strand.
CCTATGCCCACAGGACAGCAGAGGTACAAGCCTTCCCAGGAAAGGTTTTTGGTTGTTCTGAGTCGAGTGAGCTGGTATGCCACCCACCCAGACTGGCTGAGCTGTAATCACAGGCTTAGGGGTCAAACCCAGCTGGGTCGGCATCCTGGTATGGCTGTGTGGTAGCTCATGTGACCCTAAGCAAGATGCTTAGCCCTGCAGAGTCTCAGGTCCCTCCTCTGTGAGATAGTCATATATCTCATAGCACTGGGAATTGCAAAGGTTCTTATATAAGTCTGCTGCAGCTGCTGTAACAACAGACCAGTTCTAGAAGCTGGGAAATCTGAGATCAAGGTGTCAGCAGGGTTGGCTTCTCCTGAGGCCTCTCTCCTTGTCTTGCAAATGGCTGTCTTCTCCCTGTGTCCTCAGTTGTTGTCTTTCTCTATGTGTGTCCTAATCTCTTCTTCTTATAAGGACGCCAGCCATATTGGATTGGGCCTCACCCTAAGGGCCTCATTTAGCTTTAATTTCCTCTTTAAAGACCCACTCTCCAAATAGAGTCTCATTCTGAGGTGCTGGTGTTTGGACTTCAACATATGATTTGGGGTTGGGACACCATTCAGCCCAGAATAGATATCATCCCAAGTTCTAGCACACAAGAAATCTCATTAAATATGTGCAAGGGGCTTTTCCTGTTGCCATACAGTTAGTGCCTAGGTGACAAATGGAGGAGAAACATTTACATTCTAAAGGATCCAGGGCAGCAGGAAGCAGACATCCTCCTGAGGCTTTCCAAGACCTGAGCAGAACAAACAGTTGCTACCACCTGCTATGAACTCACTGCTGCCTCAGTCTTTATTCCAATTATATCTCATGAATGCTGGCAGTCTCCTGGACTAGATTGGGAGTTCCCCAAACCCTTGCTTTCTCCCGTTCTCGATTCAATCTCTAGAACAAATAAGGGAAACATGACTCTGGCCATCCCTATGTTCTTACATAGGGACCTCAATATTGCTTTCTAATGCCAAAAGCCTGTTTGGGTCAAGGCCCTCCAGCTGCTGGCATCTGAGGGCAGCTAAGGGCAAATACAGTGGCCTCTAAGCTGTGCTCTCCAACACGTGAAATTGGGCTAATTATATGTTTGCTATGGTCCGTTTTCTCCTTTGCAAACTGGGGGTTATAACTAGGACTGGCTACATAATTGGCAGGGCCCAGTGCATGATAAAAATTCAAGGCTTCCTGTTCAAAAATTGAATTTTGAGACAATGACAACAGAACATTAGATAAAGCATGCGGAGCCCTTTTAAGCACGAGGCCCTGTGGCACCACCTAGGTTGCACAGCCATGAGGCTGGTTGTAGTTCTGACCTTGGACCTTCTCTTAAAACCAGGCAGGTGTGTGCTACATTATAATCCTGTATGAACTGCCAAGTGCTGCACTTGAAGACAGAAAAACTTCCCGCAAGCCAGTGCCTTCCACTTCCTGGCGTTTGTTGGGCTCATCTGGACTTTTCTAATTAGTTTCCTTACTCTTTTGCACTTCCTCCTCATCCCCTTTTCAAGACTTCTCACCCGGTATGCATCCTCCTTTCACTTGTCTGTGGGCCAGGTCGCCCTGAAAGGATCAGAGTCCCAAGGGGAGCATCCATTCCCTGAGGCTCAGACCCACAACTGTCCTCATGCCTCTGCCCAAGGGCTATCACAGTCCTGCTTGTAAGACAACCTAGGAAATCCCAGCGTTCCCTAGCAACAAAGCTGAACTAGAGCTGTTGCTAGGGAAACCCTGGGATTTCCATAGTTACCAGAGCACAGTGAGCATCTCTGCTCCTACAGCTGAATATGTCTAGTATTAGCCGAAGAGGGGATAGGGGAGCCGAGGTTCTGCTGCCAAGAGGGCAGGGCTGCCTCCTCTGAAGCCTCATTACATGCACGAAACGGGGGCAAACGGGTCACCGGGACAGGACTACTCCTCAGTGGTTGGCAAGTTTGGAGTTGCATAGACTGCTGGTGCTTTTGGCACAGAAATCACCACACTATGTTGTCTCTACACATCTATATGTCCTCCCACTCCCAGCAGCTGGGATCTTACTGAGGCCATGTCCCCAGCAACCAACATAGGCCAGGGTTCCTTAACCTTTTCCTTGATTGTCTAGGAAAGCCTATGGGGCCCCTTCTCAGAATAATGTTTTTAATGCACGAAACAAAATAGGTAGGATTACAAAGGAAAGTTTTTTTTAATTAAAATATGGTTTTCAAAATCTTTTCAAAATCCCAATCGTGATATTTGAAAATATATGCGTATCTTCATTGATGCATTAAATAATAAGATAGAGTAGCAGGTCTAATAATTATTATAATTTGTAAGTAGTGACAAGTGTAAAGGATATTTGGAGAGAACTGCTGCAACAGTAACATGAAAATATTGGGGATTTCTTTTGGTGAAAAAGTCACAGGTGCTGTTATTCTTCCTGTGGTTGATCGCCTGCATTTTTTATCCATAATGCTAATTTCAGGTGCAGGTTAGTGAATATAAATAATATTCTTCCCCCATTTATTCTACAGACCTTCTAAATTCTATGGAGGTTGTGCGCTCTGAGTTTTGACATTGCATACTGAATGAATGAATGAGTGAGTGAGTGAGTGAATGGAAAACGAATAAATGAAAAAATGATGAAAGAGTAAGAGCTGAGTAACTTACCCAGGTTCTTTGAGCAAATGAGGGGCTCAGCAAAGAGAAGGCCTTGTTTATAGTCATCTGGTCACCTTCAGGCACCTCGTTCCTTATCACTTCTTCCTCTAAGAGTTGAGAACTTTCAACAAATGGTCTTGGAACAATTGAGTATAAGCAAAAGAATGAAATCAGACCCGATCATATACCATATACAAAAAATAACTCAAAATAGACAAAGATGTAAACATAAGTGCTAAAACTATAAAACTCTTGGAAGAAAACACAGGGAAGAAACTTCATGACTTTGGATATGGCAACGATTTCTTGGATATGACACTAAGAGCACAGGCAACAAAATGACAAATTGGACTATATAAAAATTTTAAATTCCTGTTCCTCAAAACAAACAAACAGACAACAGAATGAAAAAGCAACCTATGGAAAGGAGGGAAATATTTGCAAGTCATATATCTGTAAAGGAGTTAATATACAGAATATGTAAATAACTTTTACAAATAAAGAACAGCAAGATGGGGAGTTAGTGTTCAATGGGGACAAAGTTTCAGTTTTGCAAGATGAAAACGTTCTGGAGATGGACAGTGATGATGGTTGAACAACAGTGTCAATGCACTTAATGCCACTGGACTGTACACTTAAGAACAGTTCGGATAGCAGAGTTCGTGTTAGGTGTATTTTACCACAATTAAAAAGATCTGAGGGGAAAGAGGAGGAAGATTCTTGGCTTGAAAATGCCTTGAAAGGGAAAAGGCTGCCCAGGAATCCTGGTGGGGGAGGATCAACAACTTCCCTGCGTGGTCCTTTTTCCTGAGACTGAGTGAGCTAGTATTTTGGACAAACAACCTACATAATACAACTGCCTCATGGGATATCAGAGAAGGCCGCCACCAAGGACAAAGAATCCTGCTTCAAGGGACTCTTTGGAGGGCCCTGAGGGATCTGCCAACAGCTCTGGGCTCTCAGGCCTTCCAATCTTCTCACTTTCTAGCTTCTCATGTTCTGCAGGCTGGGCTGAGACCCATGTAGCCTTAGTGGCTTCTTAGCCAAGACCCTGGGGAAGCAAGGCCAGAGGAAGTGTTACCCTACAATCCCATGACTGGATCATCAGAGGGGTGAGGGCCTGGTGCGCCTGAGTCCCTGCATGGGGTGGCCTCAGTGGCCACAGAAGCTCATGGGCACAAAGGCAATGTGCACAGGGGGCGCCAGCATGGCAGGTAAGAGCCTTACTTGAGGGGTGGGGAAGCCTTGGGCCTCAGATTGCAGCCGGAGTGGAGAGTGGCAGGAGGCAAGGCTGGGTAGGCGGCCAACGTACTTGTTGTGCAGGAACCTGTGGGCTTTGGACAGGGATTCAGACCTTACTCTGAGCAAAGTAGGAGCCGCTGGAAGGTGTAAGCAGGGGAGAAATGTGATCTAAGTGATCTTTTTGCTAAGATCTATCTGATGAATCTGTAAACAGCTAAAATACGCAAGCTGTAGGTGTAGGGTTCTCACATAGTCCTCCCCAAAAGTGGCCTTTCCTGGCACCTGCTGAGGCACAGTGGTCAGAGGCTGGGGCTTCTGGATTTGAAAGTTGGGGCTCTGGGTCCAGGCATCAGTTGCAAACTAGTCAAATTAGTGAGGGTGGGGGGCCACCAGTAGGCTTGGGGACAAAGGGGCAGCTGCGAGGGCCAGTGAGAGAAAGCAGCCAGCAGGGGCTCCTTTGGATGCCCTCCTAGGCGGGACCTCCCCCCTGGGCAGGGCGCTGGTGGGTAGGGTGCTGGCAGGCACAGGCACTTCTCTCTGCTAAACTGGTCTCACTCTCAGGGACAGGCCACCTCTCCCCTGGACCTTTGCTTCACATGTCTGCTCAGATGCCACTATCAGAAACCCTGCTTCCTACTTTCAGCTCTGCAGGCTCAAGTCACTGTGCAGGTGAAGCATTTCTAGGGACACCATCTGCCATCGTCATTGTCACATTCTGCAGGTATCTGGTGAGGAAAGGATTGCAAACTATCTACTGTATTTAGCAACGGAGACAGTGGAGATGAGGTCACATTCATTCGCTTAACTAAAATAAATGTATTGAACATCTGCTGTGTGACAGGCACAACGTTAAGGAAAACAGAAAATAAAGAACAGTAACAAGTGGGAACGAGCCAGGGTTCAAAGAAAAGAAGAAATCTAGGACTCAACCTGTGTCTTTTCTGTCCCCTCAATTCTTAAAAGAGGTTCTGACGGCCCTACCAAGGGGTACATGTGACCCAATCCACCCTCCTTCTCACAGGTAGGCTTGGCTAGGTGGCAGGACCCTGGGAGACCATGGGCCCCAGCAGTTTCAACCCAGAGCTTTGGAAAGAGATGCTCTGCTACTGCCTCCAACTAGTGGGAGTGCCCAGGGATGACGCACCACTCTCTGTCTTCTTTCTGTTTCCATTTATTGTTAAGTATTGATATATTTGGATTGATTTCTACAATTTTATTCTGCACGTTGTTTCTATGCTTCTTTTTTTCTCCTTTCCTGCTATCTATCAGACCAGTCAAGTTTTTTTTTTGTTTGTTTTGTTTTTTTTTTTGTTTTTTTTTATTATTTCCTTCTTTTCCCCTCTACTGGTTTGGAAGTTACACATTCAAATTTTTTTTGAGTGGTTTACCCTTGAGTGTTCAACATGCACAATTGACTAAACAAAATGTAAAGTTAATCATCATCCCTACACTCCTCTCAAATTGCACAGAGATCTTATAACATTTTAATTCTGGCTGTCTCTTCCCATCTTCTGTCATTGCTGTTCAGTTATTTTGTCTTGCTTTTGTTTTCCTCAAATGAAGCATTTTTTTCATTATGATCTCTATTGTCATCATCATCATTGTTCATATCATTATACATATATGAATAAAAAATAAATTTTATTATAAAGATATTTCATCTGCTTAATAATAGCATAGTATGATTTATATAAATTTATAAATAGAATGTATTATAATGATAATTTATATAAATAAGAATTTATTAATATATAAATATGTAGGCACCTTCAGTGAACCCATCATCACTGTTGGGTGGGTAATTGAAGGCTGTGGCAGGAGCAAGGAGTTGCCCGCACCTGGCTTCCTTGGACACAAAAGAGCACAGTGAAGGCAGAAATGGCAAAGGAAGAGTATACCTAGCATTCTAGGCTGAGTATATGTGAGAGACTTGCTTGCAAACCCCTGTGCACCACACTCTGGAACTCTTAGACATGCTTGGATGATGCTCTGATGTTGCTGACAGGTTCATACTACCAGCTGGAGGGATCAGATTATTTTATTTTATTATTTTAGATGAGATTTTAATTATTTTATCTATTTAGATTATTAATTATTTTATCTATTTTATTTTATTTCTAATTAATTAATTATTTTTATAGTGACATTGGTTAACGAAATCCAATAAGTTTCAGCTGTACCCTTTAACAGTAAGGCATATATATATTTACACTGTGTGTTCGCCTCCCATATTTACATTACTCTCTGTCACCACGCATTTGACCCCCTTTACCCCGTCTACCTTCCCTCCTCCCCTCTGGTAGGGATCAGATTCTTTATGTCCTGAAATATTTACCAAACTGTATGTCAAAACCAAGAAATCATAGAGCACAAATTCATCACGTCACAAAACCAAAACTGACTCAGAAATGGGCAGTGGCCTGATCAGAGTCACGTGAGAAAATCAGGACTCTAACCCAGTTTTGTTGCCTTCCACCTCCATGCTCATTTCGCTACAACACATCATTCTCTTCCAGTCACTTTGAGCCTTCAATCCTGCTCTGCCCCCCATGTTCTATATCTCTGTCACCGACCACTGAATGGCTCAAACAATTCATGGGAGTCATCCATGACACATCCCTCTCCTTCAGTCTCCATACTCCATCTATCACTTCTCTCTACCTCTACTACCTGCACCCCAGTCAGTTCAGAAATATTTATTGAGGGCCGACTATTCTGAGGCACCATTCTGGATATTAGGACACAACAAATGAATAAGTCAAGATCCCTGCCCTCAAGGACCTTACATTCTGCTGTGTGTGTGGGGCAGGGGAGAGTGAGAGAAAGAGGTGTGATGGATAGCTAACAAGTAAATATGCTCATGACTAAATACACTGAATTGTACAGTTTAAATGGATGAATTATATGGTATGTAAATTATCTCTTAATGAAGCTGTTTAAAAGTGCCCATGGACCATTTGTGCTTCTTTTAAAGTGAAAGTCCTGTTTATTTTGCCAATTTTTATAGTAGATTATCTTTTTATTGTTAATTTATAGAGGTTATTTTTATATGTTCTGGATATCAATTCTTTGTTAAATATATTTGTTCTAAATATATTTTATGTGTCAATTATACATAAAAAAACTGCATATACATACAGTTTAGCAGTGATTATGTAGCTAATACCTATATAATCACCACACAAATCTAGATATGGAATATTACCAGCGATGCAGAAGTCCCCCATGTGAATTGCAACCAACTCCCTCCACACTAAACAGGAGCTTTGTGATAATCATTTTCTTTTTTTCTTCCAGTTTTACTAACTTCCAATACATTTGTTAACAATATTGTTTAGTTTCACCTGAATTTTAAACTTTTTATTCAGGTTTAATTAAAAAAATAAGTTGCATAGATTTTAAGTTCACAGTTATATGAGTTTTGGCAAGTGCATATGTTCAGGTATCCACCATGAAAATCAAGTCATAGAACTTCCCTGTGACCTCTGAAAGTTTCTCCATTCAATTTCCCATTCAACCTTCCCTCATCCAAGGCAACCAAAATTCTGATTTCTGTCACTATAGGTTAATTTTGTGTTTTCTCAAACTTTATATAATTGGAACCACGTAGTATAAACACTTTTGTATCAGAATTCTTTCCTTCAACGTAATGATTTTGAGATTCACTCATTGTGCTGCATATATCAGTATTTTATTCGTTTTTTATTGCTAAATTCCATTGTAAGGATGTATCAAAATTTATTTAACTATTTACCTGTTAAAAGACATCTAGGTTGTTTCTATTTGGGGCTGTTATGATCCTGCTATGAGAAAAAAATATTTATTTAGGAGAAAACAACCAGAGGTAGAATTGCTGAGACATACAGTTGGTGTGTGTTTAGCTCTATTTAAAAGCTGCCTGTGTTTGGTCAGATTCCTGAGAGATTTGTGTACAGGAAGATTATTAGAAATACTTTCATGAACAACACCGTGAGGGAGTAAAGAAATAGGGAGGGAGAAGTAACAAAGGGAGAGTTGAACTGGGACTCAGTCACAATAGAGATTTCATCCAATCCCATGGTGGAACTCTGGAGCTCGTGTGGCCCTTCAAAGTTGTCCTGAATTGAGGCCTAGTCTTTCTACACCTGCACTGACCAGTTAGTCATTGGATATAGTTTTCTCCTGGGGAGATTACATAACCTTTGGTTAGGTTAAAGACACAAATTAAAAAGCAAAGATTGTCATATTGACCTACAAAGTATGATTCAATTAGATTTTCTCCTTAAAATTCTACTTTAAATGTGAAAAAAACAGATAAATCAAAAAAAAATAAAAGATACACCTGAAACCTCCTGGATTTTGTTAACCAACGTTACCATAAAAAATAAATATATTAAAAAAATGTTTTTAGTCTACGATTATGCTACCCTGAACAAGACCGATCCTGTCTGATTTTGGAAGCTAAGAAGGGTTGGGCCTGGTTAGTACTTGGATGGGAGACCACCTAGGAAGACCAGGTGCTGTAGGTATAAAAAATAAAAAATAAGGGATTAGAAGCTGACAAGATGCTTGCAATCTGTGAGGTCAACCAAGGGTTGGTTGCCTCACCTAAAAAAATTTTTTTTAATAAAAAAAATAAAAGAATGATAATGATGTATTATGGATCAGCTATACTCCTATCAGATAAAATAGGTATTAGAATAAGGTATTTATTAGGGATTAAAAATAGCTGTTTTATAATGATAAAAAAGTCAGTATACCAAGAAGACATATTAATCTTAAATGTGTATGCACTTAATAACAGAACTCCAAAATAAATGAAGCAGAAACTTATAAGAGAAATTCACAAGTTCACAATTATACTGGGAGATCTCAATACTTGTCTTTCAATAATTGATAGAACCAGTACATGAGAATCAGTAAAGATACAGAAGACTTGAACAGCATTATCAACCAACATGACAAATTGGCATTTATAGAACACTTTATCCAACATCACCAACATACACATTCTTTTCAAAATACACATTTTTAAGTATACATGGAACATTCACCAGGAAAGACCATATACTGGGCCATAAAACAAATCTGAAAAAAATTTAAAAGATTGAACTATAAAAGTATGTTTTGTACAACAACAGAATTAAACTAGAAATCAAGAAGAAATCTGAAAATCCCAAAATATTTGGAATTTTAAATTATACTTCTAAATAATCCATGGATCAGATATAAAATCCCAAGGAAAATTAAAAAATATTTGTGATGTAATTAAAATGAAAATTCAACACATCAAAATTTGTGGATGCAACTGAAGCAGTACTTAAAAGAAAATTTAAATATTTATATTAGAAAACAAGAACACAATGCAATATGTGTGTGTGTGTGTGTGTGTACACACCTTACTGCTAAACTGTACACCTGAAACTTACTGGATTTTGTTAACTAATGTCATCATAATAAATAAGGAAGGTTTTTATTCTTTCCAACTTCATGTAGGTTTAGTTGACAATTAAAATGATATATAATCAAGGTGTACAAATTAATGATTTGATATACATAAACATTATGAAATATTCACCACAATTAAGCTAATTGTTATATCTATAACGTCACATAGTTACCATTTGTGGTGAGAACATTTAAAATCTACGCTTTCAGCAAATTTCAAGTATTCAATACAATATTGTTACCTATATAGTCACATTGCTATAAATCGGATCTCCAGAATTTATCTTGCATAACTACAGTCAATGATCTAAGATTCCACCTTATTAAACTAGATAAAAAGCAAATTAAAACCAACATAAGCTAGAATAAAAAAGAAAAAGAAAAGCAATGACATTAAAAGCAATGACACTGGGTTTTTCAAAAGGTCAACAAACTTTTAAGCAAACTGCTCAAAACAAAATGAGAAAAGACACACATTATCAATATCAGCAATGAGATACGCAGCATAACCAGAGACCCTATAGCTATTTAAAAAATAAGAGAATATTATTAATAAGCTTATGATAATAAATTTGAAAACTTACAAGAAATGAGCAAATTCTTTGGAAGACAAACTACCAAGAATATAGTAAATAATATGAACAGCCCTATAATTACTAAAGCAATTAAATTAATGTATAAAATCTCCCTGCCAATAAAACTCCAGGCCCAGATTCCTTCACAGTTGAGTTTTATCAAATTTCTAAGAAAAGAATCATACAATTCAATACAAACTTTCCCAGAAAATTGAAGAAAATCAAATAATTTCCAACTCATTTTATGAGGCTGTTATTATTCTGATACCAACAACAAATAGATAAAACAAAAAAGAAAAAAGAAAAAGAAAAAATTACAGACAAATATCTCTCATCAATTTACATGCAACAATACTCAATAAAATACTAGTAAATCAAATCCAGAAATGTGCAAAAAGAATTCTACATCATGACTGAGTGGGATGTGTTCCAGGTATACAAGGCTGGTTCAACATTTGAAAATTAATCATTGTAACCCAATATATCAATAGACTAAAGAAAATCATAATCATAGTAATTTAAACAGAAAAAAGCATTTGATAAAAGCCCAACACCCATTTATGATAAAATTTTTTTAGCAAATTAGTGATAGAGGGAAATTACTGTAATTCAATAAAGAACACTTACAAAAAGCCTATAGATAGCATTGTACTTAAAGGTGAAAGACTGAGATTATTAACAAGGTGAAGATGTCTGCTCTTACCACTCTTATTCAACACTTATCATAACAACTAAAATAAAGTGACAACACCAAATGCTGGTGACGATGTGGAGAAACTTCATCATGCATATATTGCTGCTGGGAATACAAAATGGTAGTCAGTCAAAGACTTTTTTGTAGTTTCTAATAAAATTGAACATACTGTTTACTTCCCAGAAATTGTGCTGTTGGGCATTTATCACAAAGAAATAAAAATGAAAGGAGGAGATTTGACTCCAGTACTCAGTCCTCAGCAAGTCATTGTATACAATGTCTGACTAACTGTAAACCTGACAGTCTGGCCCCAGCACCACAGGACACACCTTCCATTCTCACACACCTGCCTCTTCCTCATCCCTCCCTACCATCAAAAAAACTCACAGAAACAGACATTTTCTCACAGTAGGTTGTGTTTATTTTAATCATTACTATAAGTGTACAGATTGGTATAAAATTCAATGGCTATGCAGTTGGCCATTTTTCAGTAACCAGACCTCAGAGACAGTTCTGAAGTCTCTGGCTTCATTCTGAAGTCCTGGTTGCCTAGGCTGTCATTTGAAGCAGTGGGCTTGTCTATGACCTCTTGGCTCTGCTCTGGCTAATTTCGACGTAGTTCTTTGTTCCACCTGTGATGATGGCCACATAGTGCTGGCTCTCTTACTTTCCTAGATTTAGTCAAAGGAATGGGAATTTTTGGAAAGGCTTTTTTTCCTCAAACTCATTTGAAGGGGTCTTTTTACCCCTATGGTTTTCTTGGGAACCTGAAAGGACAAACAGGGTGAACACAGAAGGACATTGGTTTGAGAGAAAAGAGTGGATGGGAACAAGGGCTTCAGGAGGAAGGGTGTGCTCTGAGGAGGGGGTGTGTGCTAGGCAAGGACCAGGGAAGAGTCTTGCAGGGTTGTTAATGGGGAAGAATAAGAGGAGCATGGGTGGGGTCAGCTCATCTTGACACTCCCTCTGGACCTGGGTTGACAGTGTCTTCCATTTCTTGATCCCTTAGGTGCTTGGGGGTCTGGTGTTGCATAATTGTGCAAGGAGTTTGTGGTATCTTGGTCCCCTTTGCCATGTCATCACCACCCAGTGATCTATGCTAGATCTCCTCAACTCCTTAAATATACTCTCTGGGGCAATGAGGGGGTCATGACCTTTGGTTATGATTTGTCAGCACAGCAGTCACCCAGGCAATGGTACCCCTAGGAGGAAGGCTTAGACATCACAAAGCACCATCCCGTCATGCCCATAGTGGGGGAATAGATGCTGGGGAAGCCAAGAAGCAGCTTGGATATCTCACAATAGCAGCTAAAAAATGGATAGATGGTCTTCACAGTGTATATGAGCAATCTGTAGGTGGGAAGTGGGATGATTCACCTCTCCATGTAGATGTGAATACATCCACATTACCTTGGAGGAGTTTTAAGTTTCAAGACTTCAGTGAATAAGCTTGCTCCTCTGAGTATCCCAGTCTTGTTTCAAATCTAGGGATTGTGTTCATCTCCGTAGGTGTAGTATTCAGGCTTGGGTCTTAACAGTGTACAGGGGATGAGGAAGATATTCCCATATGGCAGTTGTGCTGGATGTTTACATGTAGGAAACTAAAACCAAGACGAATGATATTACAGTGTGGGGGTTTTGGGGGGAGTTGTTCAATATTGTACTTTAACTTTTGTCCAAATGAATGCAACAAGGAGGAAAAAAAGATGTCTAATTGAAAAGGGAGAGTAAAACTTTCTTTACTCAAAGACCACAAGACAGTTTATGTAGAAAATTCTATCAGTCTAAAAAAAATACTTCTAGAACTAATAATTGAGTTTAGCAAGGTTGCAGAATATAAGATCAATATAAAAATCAATTGTATTTTTTATATCATAGCAATGAATATTTGGAAACTGAAATAAACAGTGCAATTTAAAATAGCCTTAGAAAATGTGAAATGTTTAGAGATAAATGTAAAAATAGCTAGATGATCTGTACACTGAACACTATAAAATATTGCAGAGATAAACTGATTGAGACCTAAATATATGGATATAGATATCATTTTTGAGTGTTGGAAGACTCAATATTGTTAAGATGTCATTTATTTCCAACTTCATTAATATGTTTAATGCAATCCCAACCAAAATTCAGAAACTTTCAAATAGATGACTGTTTGATTCTAACTGTCATGTGAAAATGCATAGGGTCTGTATAGTTTAAAAAAAGTATATGAAAGGGGAACAAAGATGGAGGGGTTATATTACTTGATTTTAAATCTTATTAAAAAGTGATAATAATAGTATAATGTGATATTGGAATCCTGATAGAAATATATCAATGGAACAGAATAGAGAGTGCAGAAATAGACTCAAACATATACCCATATACAGACAACCAATTTTCAATAAAGATGCAAAGAGAAGAAGGGAAAAATTGTCTTTTTCAACAATTGGGTCTGGAACAATTGAATATTCATATACAAAAAATTAATTTCAATCCATATCTTAAATTATATAAAGTAGTAACTGAAAATAGATTATATATATGTAAAGCTAAATCTATAAATCTTCTAAAAAATACAGGTAAACATTTATTGTCTTTGGTTAGTCCAAAATTTCTTAGATATAATAAAAAAGCCCAACCCCTTAATAAAATATTGATAAATTGGGATTCACTCAAATTAAGATCTTCTGCTCTTGAAAAATATTGTTAAAAGAGTGAAAAGACAACCTACAGATGGGGATAAAATATTCTAAAATAAAATATCTGATAAAGTTCATGTAGCCAGAATATATAAAGAATTCTCACCACTCAATAAGAGGGAATCAAATGATCCAATAAAAAACGAGCAGAAGATTTAGACATCTCTCCAAAAGACATACAGATGGCAGATATTTACATAAATAGAAGCTAAACATTTTAGTCATTAGGAAAATGCAAATCAGAACCACAATGAGATATTACTATAGACTATTAGAATGTCTAAAATAGTAAAGATTGACCACAGCAAGTGTTGATGATGCTGTGGAACACTGAACACTCATTCTATCTGGTAAGAATGCAAAATGATGCAACTATTTTTAAAAATAGTCTGTTGGTTTCTTAAAATGTTAAACATATACCCACCATGTGATATAGGCATCCTGCTCCTAAGTAATTATATAAAACTTCTAAGATGCAAAATAATCTACTGTGACAGAAAGCAGAATGGTGGTTACTTGGGAATGGGGATGCAGAGAAAGGTGGAAGAGAAGAATGACAAATGGCTATGAGGAAGCTTTGGGGATGATGAATATGTCCACTATATTGTGGTGATGGTTTCCTGGATGTACGCATGTGCCAAAATTGATTAAATTTCCATTTTATGGAGTTTTTGTATGACAAATATACTTCAATAAAACCATTTTCTCTTTATATTCTTTGCAGAAAAAAAAACTTAAAAATAATGAAGATAAAAGATTTAGTGAGAGTATTTAATCACTAGAATTACTCAGACATGTGGATAAGGTGTTGATAAAATAAAAACTGCTTTTTAAAAAATAGACATTATTCTTCAGAGAAGTTTTAGGTTCATAGTAAAATTAAGTAGAAAATACTACTAAGAGTCCCCATATATTTCTTCTTCCCACATATGCACAAGCTCCCCCACCATTCGCATCCAACACCACGTGGTACATTTGTTATGATTACTTAACAACCTTCCAAAATAGAAAGCAGCAGACCCAGGTGGGTTCACTGGTGAATTCTACTAAACATTTAAGGAAGACATTATATGAATTCTCGACAATCTCATTCATACGATAAAAGCAAAAGATATACTTCCTAACTCTTTTTATGAGGTCAGCATTACCTTAATACCAAAAGCAGACAAGAATATTACAAGAAAACTGCAGAAGCAATATCTCTAATGAATATAGATGTAAAAATTCTCAACGAAATATTGTCAAATCAAATTCAACAAAGTATGAAAAGAATTACACACCACAGTTAAGTGGGACTTATCTCAGGTATGCAAGGCTAGTTCAACATTTAAAAATCTATTAATGTAACCCATCACTTCAACAAGCTATAGAAAAATTGTGTGGTCATATCAATACATGTAGTAAAGGCATTTGACAAAATCCAACACACATTTATGATAAAAAAAAAACTCGCAGTAAAGTAGGACTAGAGGGGAACTTCCTCAACCTGACCCCCCAAAAAAAAACAAACAAACAAAAAAAAACAAACAAACCTCTCTAACAAAAACATACCACTCACACCATACAAAATTGTGATAAACTCAAAGCTGTTCCACTAAGATCAGGAATAGGCAAAGATATTCCCCCTCACCACTGCTTTTCGACACTGTACTGAAAGTCCCAGCTAATGCAATAAGGCAAGAAAAAGAATTAAAAGTATACAGATTAGGAAGGAAGAAATAAAACTGTTTTTGTTCACAGATGACACAGTCATTTATGTTGAAAATATGAAAGATTCAACAAAAATTCTGGAATTTATATGCAACTTTAGAAGGTTGCAGGATCCAAGGTTAATATACCAAAATCAATCACTTTTCTGTATCTCAATAATCTCTCAATAAAGTTGCTTTTCTAAAAAGCAAGTCACAGCATAATATGAGCAATATGATGTGATTTATGTAAATTGATGGATGTTTGGGACCATTAGACACCTTTCATAAACAGCTGACATTTATATTTACTGAATCCATTACTAATTTAATTAAATTACGTGCGTGTGTGTGTGTGTGTGTGTGTCTGTGTGTGTGTGTGTGTGTGTGTGTATCCATTTCTGGGGGTAGGTCTGCCTTTCTCCTGTAACAATAGAGCATGCAGGGACCCTGGTGGCAGCTCTAAGTCCCCACACACTCCCATTGCATGTATGAGAAAACCAAGATCCAGAGAAGAGATGGCATTTGTAACTTAGTAAGTTTGTGGCAGAACAGTGACTAGAAAGTGAATTTCTTAACCGCTCTGCCAAAGCTCTTATCGCTGGAGAAATTTTCATTAACCTTCTTACTTCTTTCTGCTTCCCTTTTCTTTCTTCCCACCCATCCCCTCTCAAAAGAGACTTTTTCAATTATTTGCTTCAGGGATTTAAAAAAATGATTTTCCTTCCTTACCTCCCTACCTCCTTCTTTCCTTTTTTTTAATCCTTCCTCCCTTCCTTTCCTTCCTGTTTTATAAAACAGGACTACTATTTTCTCAGGGAGTGATTTCAGCTGGTTCTTTATAGTCCACTCTAATTAAGACCAGATTTTCCCTTCAATCCCCATCATTCCTCAAAGTATCGAACTCATTCTCTGGGGCTTGCTTTAAGAGCACCCTAGGCAGTGAGGGTTGCAAAGTTAGGAGGGAGTATGGGAAGGTCGTCACACAAGAATGAAGTGGGAGAGAGTTGGGGAAAGCACCATTCTGTGTGGGTCTGAGGCTGTGCACCTTCCAGCTGAGTGTCTCCATTTCTTAATCTCCTTTCCTCCTCTCCTCAGTGTTGTGTGTCTTTATATTCTAATTGGGGAGTATGCATTTCAATCATTCTGTCTGGTGCTTGGACCAAGGATCACTATTTTTTTTTCTCTTTAAAACTCTACTTTGCATTTGCAGCCTCTGTTTCTGATTATTTAGTGGCGACTCATGTCTAGCTGTTGGAATAAAAGAGAGAAGAGGCCTGTAGGAGAAAGTGATGTGGGTAGGGGATGTGGAGAAACTCGTCCATTAATGCCCGAAGTCTTGCCACAGCGTAGATAGTCCTAAGGAAGCAAATGGGGCCTTAGGTAAGGGCAGGTGCTCTGCAGGATGCTATTGTCCCAACTGTACTGTTTTCCACAACATGGGGTGTGTGTCCTCTTCAGGGAACCACCTCTGGCATCACTGTCTAGTTCTGACTTTCCTGCTGTCTCTCTATTTGTCAGAGAAACCCCCTTTCTCTTTCACAGCACCCCAAGAACGTTATGTCAGAATTCTGTATTTGAAATAAAACCACAACAACAGAGACTATCAGCTTCAGTAACCTCTTCTTACACACAAAAGAATTGCTTCTTCCCTTCATTCCCCAGTACTTCTCTATGGCTGGTCTATTTCTGCAGTCTTGATATTTAGCCAGGAGATCAAGTCTACTCTTTCTTCTTTCTCTTTCTTCCCATTGTTCTCTTGCTGCTCTTTTACCTAGAAGCTGGATAGAGTGGAGGCTCTGGCTGCAGCGGGTCCAGGATGAATGAGAGTGAAATACTTCAGAGACCTTGCTTTAGTCAAGGGCCAGGCTTGACCTTGCCTCCCCCTGCCTCTAGCAGCCTTCTTGGCCACTAGTCAGAGGCCAACACACAGTAGATACTGAACACAACTGTCCTCAGTATCCTCTCTGGTGAAAAGACTGTATCATGACTCTAATGTCCTACCTCCTGGGGTGCAAAAACCTAGGTTGAGCAGGAGGGCCCCTGGCTGCCTAGCCCATGGTCTTTCAGAGGGTGAGGCACTTGGCACTGTGGTACCTGGAAGAATCTCTGGTAGTGAGGGTGTAGCTTTGTGAAGGTATGAGGCTCCTTTGCTGGCTTGGCACCCTGTGGGCCTTGTCACATCTTTAGCCTGGGAAAAGTCAAGGAAAATCCCAAAGAAACCACAAGTTCAGCAAGCTTGCAGGATACAAGATCAACACAACGAAAATCAGTCATATTTATATACAACTACAGTAACAAAAATTGGAGACCCAATATTTTAATTGAAAATTGAAAACTTACCATTATCAATAGCTCCCAAAATTGACTACGTAGTCAAAAATCTAATCAGACACATACAGGATCTGTATGCAGAAACTACAAAATGTTGATGAAAGACATCAAGACCAAAATAAATAGCAAAGAAATAGTGAGACATACTGTATTTATGGACTGGTAGGCTCAATATAGTGAAGATGTCAATTCTCACCAAATTGATCTATATATTCAAAGCGATGCCAACCAAAATTCTACCTAAAGTAATCAAGACAGTACAGTATTGGCTAAATGATAGACACATAGATCAATGGAACTGATGAGAGAGTTCAGAAATATACCCAAGCAAATATGGCCAGTAAAGTTTTTACAAAGGACTAAGACAATTCTTTCTTTTTAAATTTTCTTTGTATTTGAATACCATCAAATTTTAACATTTGTTTTTTCTAAATTAAATTTATTGGGTCGACATTGGTTAAAGGACTAAGACAATTCAGTTGAGAAATATTGGCCTTTAAAAAAATTTTTTTTCAATGAATAATATGTTTTGTGCTGGTCTCAGCCTATCAATAACCAATGCTGTGGCTGGACCAGCCTGTGGTTCTTATTATAATTGCAAGATGCCCTTCAGGAAAGTTTAAAAAAAATTAAAGGTATATTACTAAGAAATATTGAAATTAAACAGCACACCTGGTGCCATGCAGGGAGGTTGTAGGGAGGGAGAGAGAGAGAGAGACAGAGAAAGAGACAGAAAGAGAGATGGAAGGAGAGGGTGTACTAGCTCATAGGCCTGGAGTTCTGCTTTTATTGTAGTTGATGGTGAGGGCCTAGGACTTTTAAGATTCACTCTTTATTGGTTAATTTAAAACAGAAGAGCAGCAATTTAAAGCATGGGAGGAGGGGGGAAAAAGTAGCCCAAATGTCAGTTACTAAAATCAACCAAGATCTGTAAAACGAAGGAGCTTCTGGCTCATTATCTAGTGAGTGGCTGGCCATGGGTTTATTTCAGATAGCCTTCCTGGAAGCAGGTGCCTCTTTGAAATAGATGCCTCTGAAATAAAAGTTTAAGTCAGACATTTGCATTATGAAAAAGGAAAAAACAAAACTCAAAGGTCAGGGCTTATACTATAGTATTGGAACAATTAGACATCAGTATGTAAAAAAAAAAAAAAAGAACCTCTACTTAAAGACTTTATTTAAAAAATCATCTTAAAATGTATCATGGACCAAAATGTTAAATAAAAACTATAAAACTTTCAAAGAAAGCATGAAAGAAAATCTCATGACCTGGAATGAGGCAAAGAATTCTTAAACATGACACCAAAAGTGTGATTCATAAAGGCAAAAATAAATTAAACTTCCTTGAAATTAAAAACTTTTGCTCTGAGAAAGACAGAATAAAAAAGTCAAGCTATAGACTGCTAGAAAATATTTGCAAATAACGTATCCAACAAAAGACTTGGATCCAGAATACATAAAAATTCCTTGGAACTCAAAAATTAGAAAACAGACCTTCTGAGCCTCGCTTCTCTTGCTCAGGCCCACTTCCACATCTGGAAATGTACTTTCCCTTCTAATACAGCTTTTCTTTTCTACTGTATAAAAAGACAAGAAAAAAGAAAAAAAAATGACCCAATTTTCAAAACAGGCAAAAGATATCAATAGACACATCACCAAAACAAGGATATGGATGGTAAATACACACATGCAAATTGTTCTACATCATTAGCCATTAGAGGAATGCATATTAAAATCTAGAGAACACAACACATATTTGAGAATGACTAAAATTAAAAAAATTACCGACCTTGTTAAGTGCTAGCAAGGATGAAGAACAACTTGATCTCTCATAGTTTACTGGTAGAAATATAAAATGGTACAACAACCTCTGGAAAAGAATTTGGTAATTTCTTCTAAACATATACATACCATATGGCTCAGCAAGGCCACTCCTGGGAGAAATAACGTTTATGTCCATACAAAAATCTGCACATAAATGTTTATAGCAGCTCTAGTCATGTTTGCCAAAGTCTAACTATATTTATTCAGTATCCTTCCACGGGTGAATGAATAAAATAAAAACTGATGCAGTCATACAATGGGATTGATACACAGCAGCAAAAGGGAATGAACTAAGGATACATGGAACAACTTGGGTGACTCTCAAATGCAATCTCCTGAGTGAAAGAAACCAGTCTCACTTAGTAACATTTTCTGTTCTTTCCTGTCTCTGAATTCTTGAAAGGTCAAAACTAAGGTGATAGAAAACAGATGAGCAGTTGCCAAGGTAAGATGTGGGAGTGAGCATGACTGTAAATGAACACCACATGCGGATTTTTTGGTATGTATGTACATCACTTTTAACTGGACAGACACCCAAAGAAAACAATTTTACTGTTTGATATTAAAAAAAAGGAAATATAGAAAGCTGAAGTGACTATAGTAATATCAGAAAAAGTTGACTTTATAAGAAGGAAAATGAATGTGGATAAATAGAGACATGACATAATGATGGAAGAGTGGGTTTATCAAGAAGACATGACAATTCTAAGTGTGTATGGAGCTAGAAGCAGAGAAATACACGAAACAAAATCTGAAAGAACTGAAACTGGAAACAGCCACATCTATCATTATATTTGGAGACTCAAGACTCCTCTCTGAGTGAGTGATACTAAACAAAACATCTTGCAATGGTCTAGGGGAGCAGAAGCAATGGATGTAAACAGAATAAGCCAAGCTCTGTATTCTTGTTGAGGGTGCTTGAATGTAACCAGAGAAAATGTTTTAAAAGAAGCAAACATGGGTTTTTTTTTGGAGCTGAGAGCTACCAGGTAAAGACAGCAGTAGAGGCCTCTTTTCAAGATGAGAACATAAAGAAGGGCTGGAAAAAAAGAGACTAAGGGCTGGCGTGTTGGAGGGAGGATAGCCAATCCCATGCTGAGAATAGAGAATAGCCGAGTGGGTAGGAAGACAATGTGGACTTATAAGTGTGTCTAGTGTGGAGGCCGGGTGGGGAGACAAAAGTTTGAAATACAAGAAATAGGATGATAACTTACTTTGAGAAGGCAAAAGTTAAGGCACCATTTGTTGTTGGCAGTGCTGGGAAGCCAGACAGCAAAAATGAGGAGCCAGTGTGCTGGGCAGATAGGAGCCTGTGCAAAAAAGCATGAGGGACTCTATATCTAAAGAAAGATCTTCTAACCCGATTTTGCCCCACTGTGCTCAAGAGGACCCTGTGGCTAGGTGTCAGGGCATGCTTCTTTGAGGGGGTAGGCAGGACTCTTGGATTATAGTCCTCCCTTCAACCAGAGTGCTCTCTGCTTTCCTCATGGTCATGGTTTGGATTCGCGTGGAAGGCTTCAGTTGGAACAAGAGGCCCCACATCTAAAATTTGGACAACCACTGTCCACTAGATAAATGATGCATCATGAAGTCCCAGCCTTCCAGGTACCTGAGCCCCAGGTTGCCTCCAGGATACTGGTTTGTTCATCAGAAGACCTTTTGTTACTGTAGAGCTGCCTAAAACAAATACCCTGGGGTTGAGGACACAAGTGTCTGATATGGGGGGAGGCAGGGAGAAGGTAAGCTCATTTTTGCCACAGGCTGCAAAGAGCCAAGTCCTTCAAAGTGGCCTGACATATACGTGCAATTGAAAGGTCATTATTGTAACTGTATATATGAACCACAATGACACAGAGTGTGTGTGTGTGTGTGTGTGTGTGTGTGTGATGTGTGTATACATAAATATATTTGTATATGTTTTACATATATATTTAAACACAGGAAAACTTTCTATAATTGGATTTCTGGTTGAGTACTTTCTTCCATTAAAGTCTTTCCTAAATATGATCTTCGTGTGACTTTAGTTTCCAGTATGTTTGCAGGAGAGGTGGCAGCATCCTACACCATGTAGGCCACTATTTACACAACAGTCTTTTAAACCTAAAGCTAGTCCTATAGCCATGCCACCCTGAACAAGCCTGATCCCATCTGACTTCAGAAGCTAAGCAGGATCGGGCCTTGTTAGTACTTGGATGGGAGGCTACAAAGGAAGACTGGGTACTGCACAGATAAAAAATAAAAAATAGGGGATTATACAAGGTCTTTGCAACCTGTAAGGTCAACCAAGGGTTGCCTTGCTTAAAAATAAAATAAAATAAAAGATAAAAAAATAAGATAAAATAAACCTAAAGCTATGGTTTAAAATGATCCTTATTGAGGCAGCCTAAACTAATGTCCACCCCAGGCCCCTCTCCTGATAGTCAGACCCACGTTTTCTACTGCCCAGTGCACAGGGCCACCTGGACCAGCAGAAGCTCACCATCTACATGGCCCACGCTGATCACATCCTATACACCTTTCCTGATCATTCACTACCACCTCCTCCTCCCTCATCCTCAGTCTCAGCTGAGAGGAACAGCTTGTGCCTGCCTGGTCAGAAACCTCAGAATTCAAGGTCATGATCGACCCCCCAGCACCTCACAGTTCCCAACTTCCTAAAACTCTCTGGCACCTGTCTGTATCTTACCATCCTCCTACCCAGACTGAAGTGAAGTGCTTTGTCATATTGTTTTGTTTTGTACACGTGGTATTCTTTCTCAGCAAGTGCTTTATAGGTGTTTGCTCAATGGATGGATGGATGGAGGGAGGGAGGGGCCTGTTCAGGGATCAAAAACGTGGAGCCTTCCACCTCCCTGGAGAAACCCGCAGAGCTCCAACTGCTCACGTGACTCCAGAATTCCTGCGGGAATGGAGACCGAGGGTCCTTGTGACCACCCGTCTCCCGGGGCCCTCTCAGCGGACGCTGTCCCCACGACGGTCCGCGGTGCTTCCCGCATTGCACCCCACACATCCCCCGCCCCGCCCGCGAACTTAAGGTGACGAGAGTCTCCAGGGCTCCCCGTCCGCCCTGAGGACGTGGGCGCCCGGGCCGGTCCCGCGTGGCAGCAGCATCCGCCGGCTCCGCAGGTGCAGCCGCAGCCACGGCCACCGCGCACCTGCCCGGTGCCGCCGCGCGCGCACCCAGACGGCCCCGGGGACAGCCTCGGCCCGGCGTTGCCCTCCCAGCGCGTCCGCACCCGCCCTTTTCTCCAGCCCGGCCCGTCCCGTCCCGGCCCCGCAGCTGCACGGCCCCGCCCGGCCGGGGCTCGCGCGTGCGGGCTTCCCGCTGACCTGTCCCGCCGCGGTCCGCGCTCCGCGGTCCTGGTCGCGGTGGCCAGCCGCCCGGGCACACGCCGCAGCCTCCGGCAGGCGCCGCGCGGCTCCCGGCCGGGGTGGCCGCCGCAGGGAGGAGACCGGGCTGTCACTGCAGCCCGCGCTGCCGACCGCTCTGCTCCGGTGCCCGCGCCGCCTGCCGCCGGGCAGAGCGGTTCCGACGTCGCCCCGCGCGGCCCCGCCCCCGGCCCCGCCACCTCCCTTCCCCGCCCCCCCCTTCGGCTTCCTCCCCCCACCCCTCCCCGAACGGACCGGACTCGGGACTCGGCACTCGGGACTCGGAGCCCCGACGGCCGCCTGCCCGGCTCCCCGCACCTGGCCGGGTCCCGGGCGTCCTGTCCCGCCGCCTCCGCCGCTCGCCGTCCCCCGGGCTCCCCGCTGGCCCTCGCTGGCCGAGGCTGTCCTGTCTGGTCCCCTCCCCGGGCTCCTGGCCGAGACCGCGCTTCTCCCGCCCGGGAGAAGGGACCTGTCCTGGGGACATGTCAGAAGCGCAGGCTTTTAAATGATGCCGAGAGGAACCCCGCGACTCGGGACACCACAGATGCAGCTTGATGCGGGCGAGGAATGGAGTGAACGTCCTCTTTAGCCCATTAGGAAAGGGGGGACACGCGAATTAAAATAACAGTGAGACGATACTTTTACCCATAAATGTGACCAAAATCAAAATAGATCCCATATTTGGGAGAGGATCGGCTATTCACATATACTAACTTTTGAAAAAATGAATTGCAATGAAGTTTTGGCAATGTATAAAAAGTTTAACTATGCACACTGTCTCCTCTTTAACTCAATGTCCACATTAATGTCTTTATTTAAAAACATTAGTTGCCTTAACATTCACCTTTAAAGATGTTCATATTGGTTTTATTAATTATAGCAACAAATGGGAAATAATTCAATATCTAGCAGGGAGCGACTGGTTTAATTACTATGGCACATTGTAGTGAATTCTTTAAAATTCTAGGAAGAAGTTACAAAAGTGAGGTAGATCCCTATGTGCTGTCATGGGAAAATCACCATCCATTTTATTAAGTGCCAAAGGCTAGTGGGAGATCAACATGTACATCATTGCCTATGTATTTTGAATAAAAACAATGTTTTATAGTATATCTGTATATGAGAAAACCAGTAAATTTTAAAATAATACACACTGGATTGTTAATTGTGGTGATCCCTGAGCAGGATGATGAATGGTGGTAAATTTTTGAAAATAGGGAGATTGTGATTTATCTGTATTTTGGGATTTTTTTTTTTTGCAATAAAAGCATATGCATCACTACCTTTGAATGAAAATATTTACATAAACCTAACAACAGAAAAGTAGCTGTGCCACAGTAACTGCTAGTTAATGCAACAAATGACATTTGAAAAGCTAAAACAAAAATAGTATATTTTTGTACACACCAATTCTGATGCGGTTTGGCAGGGTCCCCTGATGTAGGGACCCAGGGACACAGGCTGCTTCCATCCTGTGGTTTCCCCAGCACGGAGGCACCACATTTGCTGGGGAACTGATGGAGAGAGCATGGACCTGTCATACTGGCTCTGAAATGCTTGGATGTAACAAACAATGCTTCCGCTCATGTCTCACCGGTAAAGGGTCATCCCATGACCCTTTCTAGCTACCAGTGGACTGGCGATGTGATGTCCCCTGTGTCCAGAAAGGAGAGCAAGATGAGCTATGGATGGGCTTTGAAGTCCCTCCCATGCACTGTCACACTGTATCTTCATTGCTTGGAAGAGTTCCTGGGGTCAGATTTGCCTTGAAATGCTCTGAATTTTTAAGTGCCTACTATGTGACAGATACCTTCCAATACAGAGAATCATGTATACCTCAGCAGGGAGAATTTGCCCCTTCACTCAGTAGCACCTTTCTGCTCTTTGCTTTGCAACAACTTCTAAAACCTCAGTAGGATGACAATTTTCTCCTTCATTTTGATGTGTGTTCCAAACCTCATGAGTCCCTACCTGCATGCCTGAACATGTCTGAACATTTGCATAGGTGCCATCAGGCACACTGACAACCAGGACTTGCCTATGGGGCAGGAACCAGACAAGAGACAGTGGGAAGATGGCTAATTACTTTTTCTTTTTAAATCGATGCTAGAATGTGCACTGAGGAAGCATTCTGCATCTCCTGGAAGGATTCTAAAGTTTTACAAATTCAGTTTTATCACATATTTGCTTCACAGTGATTCCCATTGTCCTACCTCATCTACCATTTAGGAGGGAGATGCTATGGACTGATTGTCCCCCCCCCCCACCTCAAATTCAAAGAACAACCCTAAATGTGATGTATTTAGAGATGGAACCTCTGGAAGATAATTAGGTTTAGATGGGGTCATGATGGTGGAGCCCTCAAGATGGGATTTAGTGCTCTTATAAAAAGCAACGCCAGAGAGCCTGTTTCCCCTTTCTGCCATGTGAAGACACGGTGAGAAGGTGGCCATCTACAAGCCAGGTAGAGAGCTTTCATCAGAAATCCACCAAGCTAGCACCTTGATCTCAGATTTCTGAGGGTTCAGAACTGTGAGAAATAAATGTCTGTCATTTCAGCCAGTTTGTTATTCCGTTATGGCATCCCACACAGATTAATACAGGAGGCTTTGGGTTTTGACCACCTAGGTAAGCTGATTTATCTGATTTATCAGATTCTAATAAGACACCCTATTAAAATCTTACTGTATATGTCAGGTATTTTCAAAAACCCTCTCCCTAACTTTAGGGTTGTATTCTAAAAAGTGGTAGATTATGGGCCAAATCAGACTCTTCTCACCAGTTCGTCTGGAAAATATTCTAAGAATGTGTTGAAGACATTCATCAGGATGACCAAGTATCTAAAGGTCACTGTCCAAATTCCAAGAAACTTTTGCCATCAGAGGTGTTCCAGGGTGAGGGATGGACAATCAGCGGATTTCAGCAGGGTGTTGTCATGAGAGAAAGTGCTGGCACTGAACGGAAATGTCAGCTCTCGAGGAACCTGGGACTTGGGTGGGAGGACCCTATCTAAATAAACGCAACAGACAGTACCCAGATGGTGTTTGATTCTCATTATCACCTCTTTCCTTAGACCTACCTTTATTATCTTGACCACAAGGTCCCCCTTTTTATCACCTGAGACATCGTGCAGTACTGAGAAATGATATATGAGTCAGAAAGTCTTGGATGGGTAGAACCAACATGGACTCTAGATGAATTCAGACCAGGGGTCCAGTCTCGGCCCTGTCACTTACCAGCCATGTGATCCTGGGAAAATTACAGGCCCTGTGGGCCTCAGGTTCTCCACGTGTGAAGTAAGTGGGCCTGATAAGCTATGTCTTGTGGGACTGCAGGAATGTGGAGTGTTTGTAAGGCACCTCGCACAGTGCCTGGTCTATGTCGGAACTCTGAGGAATGGCAGTTATTTCTAGTATTATATTACCCAAAGCCCTACTACCCTCTACTCTGAAAATTTGTTTTTTGTTTTTCAAATTTCAGTGAGCATGCGATGTAATAGGACACGGAACATTAAATTGGCCCAAAGACCTCTTCATAAATAAACTCAAGACAATTTCCTTCCTGGAGGATCTATTGTTTAATTTGGGTGTGGGGAGTCTTCCCCAGTGAGATGCAACTCAATACTCCTAGAATTTGAGCCAAAGACCAAATTCTCTCCCTGCCCCCACAGCTGCTCTTACATGCAAACCATAATTTTCATTCACTTGACCCTCACCAAATATCTAGCCCTAGCTTAGAACTGTGCAAATTACATTCAAGATAGTGTAATTAAAATATTCTTTTTAATGCAGCATGTCTGGCATTCCATGGTCAGGGAAAAGTGAGTTTGGAGGCTTCCGGGCAGCACTCCAAAGGAATATTACCGTATTTCTTCAGAAATCCTTGCAGATGACCAGTATAAAACATCTAGTTTGTCAACTGCACTGGGAAAGAGTGTAGGACACCGTCCCTATCTGTCCCATGTGGAGATTGCTCTCTGGTTTATCTCCTATCCCCAAAAGAACTGCTAAGTTCGGTTTTCCATTCTAGGCTTTTCTGTCACTCTCCAAGACATGCTGTCTATGAGTCTGCCAGTGGCCACCACCCAGCTTCATTACAGTCAACCCCCACAGAGGGAAGCACAGCTTCCCAAGGTCCTAAACTGGCCTGGCTCAGGCCATTAACACTGGAGTGCTTTCCCCTGGAGGCCTACCTCATCTCCCCTTCCTTGACTTGTTCTGTAGGACTTAGGGGACACCTCAGCACCTTCCTTATATGACTTAAGTCCCTACACAATCGTTCTCTGTGTGGGTCTCTCCTGCTTATCCTAGTGTCCCCACCACTAGCACAGGGCCTTCCAGAGGACAGGGGCTAAGTGAATGTCTGGGAGATAAATGAACTTCTGAGTCGGCGTCTTCTTTATTCCCATGAAATATCTCCCACTTTCTTGAATGAACCTAGCAAACCCAGGTATATATACATGTTTCATAGAATGACTGACAAGAAGAGATAAGAAGCAAGAATTAGCGATGTTTTAGTTTTATTTCTCTATTTCTCGACCACATCAATTGCATTATTACGTTCTTTCACATTTTCAAGGAAATCCTGTTCCAATGTCATGTTATCTATTTCAGGATCATAAACTGGGATGGAAGATGTCTCAATTTGTGTTACACAATAGCAAAACTCTCGCTCTTGAATTGCTTAGTACAGATACACATATGGTCGATGTCATGCACAAACTGAGGTGCTGAAGGTTATTAAACCTTCTATTTAAAGGAACATTTTTTAAAATACCCTAAAAAATCCCCAAAATAAATTTTTAAATTTTCATAGGAGCCCAAAGATGCTACATGTTACCCTAACTTGCCCTGGCCCTCATTAGCTAGAATGCTGATGGCTCTTCTTAAACATATGGTGAAAAATAGGCCTCACTTATGCCCAGCAGATGCCAGACATGGGCCTAAAAGTGCCTGGCTGCAACTATGGCTTAGGGCTCCTCTTCCTCATCACTCTCAGGCCCTCCAAATAGGGACAGGTAGGGAATGGGATTCTTCTTATTGACCTTGAGCAAATACTCCATGACCTTCATCTTGCTGGTTTCAGCATAGGCCCTGGGACCCCACAGGAATTCGTAGCGGGCAGGACAGCTGTTGGGCACCAGCCGGTACTCCAGGTATTCTTCCTGCACCCAAATTTTGGTGATGAGCTCCCTGGGCTCCCCAAAGATGGAATGCTCTCGCCCATCACGCACCCCCATGCTATTGAGTGTTTCCCAGACTTGAATCTCAGAGGCGCAGTCACCCTCCAGGAGGATCAGACACAGGAGCGTAATCAGGAGGCCGGTCTTTGGCATGCCGCCCACATCGTATGCCAACTCTTCATAGGTGAGGCCCAGGGTGGTATCCAGAACATAGCAGTGGTTGCTGGGGTCCACTTCCTTCACATCAACACCAAAGACCAGCTGCAGGCACTCAGAAGCTAGGCTGAAGATCTCAGGGTAGTGGTCCTGGTACTCTCTGATGACGCTGCTCAGGATTTCTGCCTTTGTTGTCAGCTCCTTTTTGCGATACTTCAGGAGCAAGAATACCACCAATTCGATCATCTTCAAACGGAGGGTACTGTGGAGCAAGGACTCAGCATCTTCCGAATCTTCACTGCTGCTCGGACCCCCTTCATCTTGGCTGCTGGAGCCCTCGTCTTCAGATTGGCTCCATGGAGGGGTAACCATAGCGATAGGCATGAGGCAGGCACCCTCAGGGCTATGGGGAAGACTTGGTATTGCAGCAGCACCCACCTCCTCCAGGAAGTCGGGGAACAAGATAGAGAGGGAGGAACACAGAGAGGAGGAGGGAGACAGGGCCTCCTCTTCCTCCTCCTCCTCTACCTCCTCCACCACCTCCTCCACCTCCTCCTCCTCCTCATCATCATCCCAAAAATACTGTGCCTCCAGAAGGCTCAAGTTCTCTCTTGGGTCCTGATGGTCTTCTCCAAGGTTGGAGAACTCACTCATCTCACTGAGAGGCATGATGACTTGTTGGGACAGCGACAGGTGTGGGCAGAAGGTGGGTGATAGGGACCCACCGGCCTGGAGGAGAGAGGGAGTGTGAGAAAATCCCTGTACTCCCATCTCCACTGACCTAAAGTTGCTCCTCAGAACAAGGCCTCAACTCTCTAAGAGCCTTAGGCAGAGTCGTGAGGGTGCACCAAGCAGCCATTCCTGCTTGAGGACTTCAGGGATGACAGGGGCAGGACCGATTTCCGTGAGGCCCTTCTGTCTGTGGTGGGAGTCCCCTTGGTTACCTCAAAGTGTTTGTATTTATTACTGGAAGGGCCTGGAACTCCCCTCTACTGATCTGAGGATGCACCCTGCAGGCCAAGGCCACCACCTTGCTGAGACCCTAAGGAGGAAATGGGGAGGCTACTCCTCCTGACATCATGCCTGGCTGCCCAGGTCAGACCACAGGGGCAAGTTTCTGTTGGGGTCCCCTATGTCTGGGGTGGTGGTCTGCTAAGTCCTCCTTTAGGGTCCTGGGACCCCATTGGCTGTCTACTTGTTGCCACACTCAACCCAAGGTCTTGACCTTCATTAGACCCCCAAGGCAGAAGTGAGGAATCATGTCATCTGGCTATCCTGTTCTGAGACCTCGAGAGACTGAGTCCAGGGCCTAGGATCCAATCTCTGTTCCAGCTCAGCCCTCCCTCAGGGTACTCCGGGTCCTCACGTTGACGCTGGCGGGCCCCAGGCCTTTCATCTGCCCACCGGAGGCCCCTCCCCTTACACCAAGTCCCCAGAGTCTCTGACCCACATGTGGGAGTCAGAAAACACGCCTTTGGTCATTCCATCTTCTAGGCCTCCCAGGACTGACTGTTCTGGTGTCCAGGGTCCCTCATGGTCCTCACATTGAGCCCTGGAGGTGCTGGGAACCTCACTCTGTTGACCCAAGACCAAGCCCCTGAGACCCCCAGGTGAAGTCTGTGGGCATCGTATTGGGCCACCAAGGGCTGTTGGCGTGGGCTGAGATAGATTCCATGGGTTCCCTTGACCCTCCCTCTGGTCCTTACCTTTATTCCAGGCCAAGTGCGGGCCTCGCCCCCTGCCGACCTGAGGTTGCTACCCTGAGACCTTCTCTGACTCTCCCAGCTCTCCGAGAAGGTTCGAAGTGGGGGTGGGGTGGGGTGGGTTGCTAGGGAATAGTTCTCCGCCAGATAACGCTGCCCTGGGGACTCTCAGTGCTAACCCCAGGGGGCAGGTGGACTCTGTGGGGGCCCTCAGTCCTCCCCCAGGGTCATACCTTCAATCTCTGCCAGATTGGGCTTCTTCCCTCTACCGACCTGAGGCCGGCCTCCCAGACGCGGCCCTCACCTCTGACTTCCCGAGCGGAAGTCAGTGCACGTCACATCCGGACAGCATTTAAAGGGTCCCCCCATGCCCCCCATGGTTAGCATGAGGGGTGGACATGGGTTTTTTGGGGGTCTGAAGCCCTCCCTCTGTTCCCCACTTTAACAGGACGGGACTCGGTCCCCTGTTCCCTGCAGACCTAAGGATGCGTCCCTCAGGCCTTGACCTTGACAACTGAGCTCCCCGAAGAAGCGGGAGTTCAGTGGCGGGGGCTAGCCATCAGCCGGACAGCCCAGCCCCGGGGACTCTCCGTGCTGAAAGTGGGGGCAACCCAGATTCTGTGGGGGCCCTCAGTCTTCCCTCAGGGTCGTACCTTGAATCTCTGCGGGACTGGGCTCCTTTCCCCTGCTGACCTGAAACCGGCCTCCCAGACGCGGTGGTCCTCACCTCTCTCAGACTTCCTGGACGGAAGTCAGTGGACGTCACATCCGGACTGCAATTCTGGGGTCCCCCGGGCCTGTCAGGGGGGACGACACTTGGTTCCGTAGGGTTCCTGCAGTCCTCCCCCTGGTCTCGCTCTTGACCCAGCAGGTTCTAGACCCGCATCCTCAGCGGCCCTGAGTCTGTGGCCCTCAGACCAAGGCCCTGACTCCCCGAGTCCCGGAGGAGGTGTTGTTGGGGTTCTCAGCCTGACAGCCCTGACCCTGGGTCCCAGAGCTGGCAGTAGCTCCTGGAGAGATTCTGCAAAGCCCTCTGTTCTGGGTCGGGTGGAGCCCTCCGTCCTCACTCCGAGGGTCCTCACAACCCTGGAGGAGAATGATGTCGTACCAGGACAGGTGCCACAGGGGCAGCTGCAGCACCCGTGACTGTGGGGGAGGGTCCGAAGAGAAACTTCCTTTCTCATAGGTTCTCCTCGCCAGTCCGACTGAGACTTCAGAAACAGTGTTTCCTAAATGTTTGTTTTTTATTGGAGATGCTGAGCAGCAGCAGGGAGTTCTGGAGGTCCTGATGCATTGCGGTTATCTCCTTTCGCCTTGAGAACTGTAGGGGTTTCACTTTTCGATCCTCATTTATAGTAGTACATTTTACATCTCTACCTAGTGTATTTTTAGAATAAAAGTGTGTGTGTGTGTGTGCGTGTGTGTGTATGTACGTATGTATGTTTGTTTGTTTATTTATTTATTTAATGAAAGAATACCTACCCTCTGTAGTTCCCTCGTTATGCTATTTCTAATCCATTTTTTAAGATTAAAATAATAATTCTTAGATTGACCAGTCCTCACTCACGAAAGCAGTTTCAGAAGGCTATATATAGCACAGACTCCAGAATCACATGCCTCAATCAGCACCATCTTTCCTGCTGTAGTGGTATATTCACCCAGGGCTACTAGCATAGGTGGTCCGAGGGCCCCAGAGTTGTGCAATGAAGCAGGAAGAAGTTTAAGCACTTTCTTTTACTGTCGTCTGCATCTATGCAGGCTACAGCCCCTCCCAACTTCCCACCTGCGCCCCACACCTCCATCCCAGCTTGCCAGTGTTCAGTCTCCCTCAGGGCTTTCTCATTTTTGTTGTTAAGATTTTGCTCTTGATTTCCCCCCTGCTTCATTCTATAGTTTCCCACTTTTGATTTGAGGACCAGACTTCCGCTGTCATCTTGGTAGTTATAGGTAAGGGAGTAAATCTATAAATTATTTAAGCAGAATTGACATTTTACAATATTCTGGTCCCCATCAGTGACTGTGATAATACTGCTCCATTTATTTGGGAATTATTTTACCTGAATCTATCAGTAAACTTGTATAGTTTACTTGTATAATTATATATACTTATACAAATATTAAAACTATATAACCATATGTATATGATATACATATATATGCTATTCTAGATATGATATATACCTTGTATAACATACATTATTTACATACAGTAGTTACATAGATCTTGTACATTTTTGTTAGGCTTCTTCATATGTAATATTGGATTTTGTTGCTGATGTGAATGTGTTATTTTCTATTACGTGTCCTGATTAGTTACCGATTAGTGGCGGAGCTCTTTATGTTGCTGTAGTGATCTTTCATAGACTCTCTTAAGTCTCATTCATTTGAATATCCCAAGTTTCTATACCTTTGAATTTTCAAAATAGATGATCAGATTGCCACCAAACAGTCTTTACTTTTAATATACATGCATCTTATTCATGTGACATCCACAGCTCTGGCTTTGTGTTTCAGTACAATTATGAATGTTAGAGGTAATACTATACATCTAAATGTGGTTCCTGATTTTAATGGGGCTGCTTCTAACATTTCACATTTAAGTATGTTTACTGTTTATTTTAGGAAATGGAAGTTCCTCTAATCTTAGTTTGCTGAGACTTTTTACTATGAACTCATCTTGAATTTCTTTAAAAGACTTTCCTTACCCATTCACATGATCAAGTGTGTTTTATTTCCTCTAATTTGTTAATGTTGGAAATTACGATTGAAAGTAATTTTTAATGTTAACTTATATTTTCATTCCTCAGACACAGACTGTTCATTTAATTCATTGCTCTGTTGAATATGCTAGTAATCATCAGAAAAAAATCTGAATGGCATCCACAATATACCTCATCAGTACTCCTCAAAACTGTCAAGTCGAGGTCACCAAAGATAAGAAATGCTTGTGAAACTGTCACAGCCAAGAGTATACTAAGGAGGCATGATGAATAAATGTAATGTGGGATTCTATATGGGATCTTGAAACAGAAAAGGGATATTAGATAAAAACTAAGGAAATCTGAATAAAGTGTATTTTGTTAATAACATTGTAACAATATTCGTTCAGTAGTTGTGACAAATGTACCATATTATAACATTATTAATAGAGGAACTGAGTAAGGAGTGTATAGGAACTCTTCAAACTATGTTTGCAGTTTTTATGTAACTCTAAAACTATTTTATTCTAAAATGAGAATAATAGTTTATTAAAAAATTTTAAAAGGGGAAATGTAACCAACTAGATAAAGGATGTGTATGAAAAACTTACAGGAAACATCATACCTATGTAAGGAAAAGTTGAAAGCTTTTCATTTGAAATTGGGAACTAGGCAAATATACCTATCACCAATTCTAGTCAATATTTCGATAGAAATACTAGCCAGTAATGAGAAGCAGAAAAATAGAAGAGTTAGAGAGATCAGAAGACAAGAAACGAAGTTGCCATGATTAATAGATGATTAGACTAGATGTGAAGAAAGTTTAAAGGAACTGAAATTAAACTATTCAATCAATAAAAGTGTATGTAAAGTTTGCTGGGTTTAACATCAATATGCAAAAAGTAAACTTTTGTTTCAACAGCCACAAGCAGTATAAAAATGAAAGTAAACAAAATATAATCTGTAACCTATCATACTAAAATATCAAGTACCAAGAGCAGTTCTAGACAAAGCACATTTAAGAACTTTATGGAACAAATGTAAAAAAATTCTATTTAGGTAAATTACTGAGGATCTACATAAATATAAAGTATAATATCATGGATGTAAAGATTCAATATTGTAAACATGTCAGTTCCACCTAAAATTAATCTATAGATTGACTACAATACCAATATAAAGCCCAAAAGGCTCTATGGGTGAATATGTTTATGTCCACTTATGTATGAAACATGACAATGATTCTAGAATTTAAATTAACATAAATTAGGCCAAACACTCTTGAGATATCAGAAGACAAAGTGAGTTACACTACTAGGTAAGAATTATTAAAATACTATAGTAATTAAGTTTGTGATATGGATATATAGGAGTTAACAAATCGACCAATGGAATTGAATAGAGCCCTGAAACAGACATACATGTATATGGACCCTTGATTTATGAAAAAGGTGCAATTTAAGAGCAGTGGAGAAAGTGAAACAACTGGAGATTGATATAGAAAACAAAATGCAACAGGAACCCTCCTGTCACTATAAAAAAAATCAACCATAGAGGGATTAAAGACCTACTTTAAAAATCATTATCATCAAAATGTTCGACCATACATATAAGTATACAGAATAATACAATGAACTTTCATATATTCATTCTATCATCTAAAGAAACAGCAATCTGGGTCAAGTAGGACATGGATAATGCTTGCAGGGGAATGACTGAAAGACCTGGGGACATTGGTCAGATCAATAACAAAAAGGGTGAAGATGATATGCATTGGGGAGGATAGGAAGTGACAGCTCCTTCTGCCTCCCTGTCTCTAACATTGATGGCCTTGCCACTTTCATGGGTCTTTGCTTTCTAAGAGCAGTATCTGGTACTTAGCAATGGTTTGGGAGAAAGCTACCTGGGCCAACGATCTGTTCGTTTGGTTTCCCGCTGCACCAGTCTTTCTGTTGACCTCTGAAGTTCTGGAAAGTGTGTCTTACATCCTCATAGATGTATGATTGACAGCATCATTCCAGAGACTCACGACAAGGGCATGTTTTGCTCCAGTGAAGGTGTCCTGCAGATCCTGCTGTTTTGCAGAAAACTCTTTCTGTAGACCAACCCTCCTCCTGGGGCTTAGGTTACTTGATGGAGCAGTGGAGAAATCTCTCTCCTTCCTCAGATCAGGGGTACTTCAAAGGTGAGGAGCACAGTGCTCAAGGTGCTTCCAGAGATGGCAGCGGAAGGCCTTCCCCTCTAGCACATGAACCACCACCAGTCTGGGCAGAATGTGTCATGGAAGTGACTTAATGAAGTCCCTCTGCCATCAAAATGGGGTTTAAATCTCCTGATTGAAAAGGTATCAGGCTGGCAGTCTCATTCTCTGAATGAGAATGAGGTATCCGATAAATAAGGCCATGAGTTCATTGGCTGAGGAGGCCTTACACGAGAAAGGAGTGCATTTTGGCCCTCTTATCCACCCATGGAGAGTTGCTAGCTCAGAACTGGGCCCACCCATATCTGTGCTCCACACACTTCTTTTCAGTTGCCCTCACTCTTGACAGGAGTGTCACAATTCAGAAACCCTGAGATTACAAAAGAAGTTTACTTGTAGTTTTGTTAGAGATTTCACTGAAGACTTCGGGCATCTCCAGGTCCGCTTTGCCAAGAACCAATTCAGCTATGGCATCTCAAATGCAGCTAGCCTCTCCTTGTAGCCGGAATTGACTATAAGTCCTCAGTGGTAAAGGTGGAAAGCTCAGGTAAGAAGTCTTCTCCCAAACCTGGATACAGCTAGGGGCTGGGTTTCAGCTCTTGGCCTCCATAACCTCTGGGATTTCGGTAGTGCAGCCATTTGAAATAGCAAAGGGTTATCTTTCCTTTTTGTGGGAGAAGGGCTGAGAGGAATGATTGCTCACCGTAAGCTCCTTCTGGACACTGCACCCACACCCACCCATCATGAAGGTGTGACCTTCAGCCAGTGCAACTGCCCCAGATGGGAGTGGCGGTGATTGGCCCAGAGTGGCTAGAAGGACAAATTGGAATCCTTTCTGCAGAGAGAGAACAACTTCCTCCAGAGGCCAGATGCCCTCCTTCGAGAACGGCAGACACACTACATATAAGTGACATTATATTGTATTTATCTGTCTGACTTATTTCACTCAGCATAATACCCTTTAGGTCCATCCATGTTGTTGTAAATGGCAAGATTCCCTTCTTTTTATGGCTGAGTAATATTCCACTGTATATATGTACTACCCCTTCTTTATCCAGTCATCTATTGATGGGCACTTAGGTTGCTTCCATATCTTGGCTATTGTAAGTAGCACTGCATGAACAAACAGAACAGAAACAGACTCATAAATACAGAGAACTAACTGATGGTTGCAGGATGGGAGAGGGGTTAGAGGCCTGGGTAAAAATGATGAAGGGATTAAGAAGTACAAGTTGGCTGTTACAAAATAGTCATGGGGATGTAAACTACAGCATAGGGAATATAGTCAATAATACTGTAATAACTACATGTGGTGCCAAGTGGGTGCTAGACTAATCAGAGGGATCACTCTAAATTTTATAAATGTCTAACCACTATGCCATACACCTGAAACTAATATAAAATAATATTGATAAAATAATATTGAAATAATAAAATAATATTGAACGTCAACTATAAAAAAAATGACAGTCACTGTCATGGATGAATGACAGCATTTTGGAATTTTAATGTATGTTGCTGACTCGTGCGTCAAAGTTAAAGGAGAGAAGGCTGCAATGAAAGGAGCACATGAGTACCTCTGAGTGGGGAGAGGAGAAAGCAATGTCCCTGCAAAGATCAAGGGAAATTCCCAATGGTTCTTGTTTCTACGACTTAGTGGTGTGTGGTTAACCTTTCCTGGGTATGTGGCAGACTTAATGCCCTGGGTCCTTACAGTTGGGTCATGCTCTAAGTTCT
Organism: Cynopterus sphinx; assembly: GCA_030015415.1. Lineage (NCBI taxonomy): Eukaryota > Metazoa > Chordata > Mammalia > Chiroptera > Pteropodidae > Cynopterus > Cynopterus sphinx. Next base: position 83,532,918 of record CM057388.1, read on the forward strand.
AGTTGATGAGTCGTGAGTGTGAGTGACGTGTGTCCTTTCTGACTGCAATATTTAATCACTGGTGTGAGACACCCTCTCACTTTCCCTTTCCTCTGCTACAAAGTTTGGAGAAGCACGTGTCAATGAAGCTTCTTCTGTCAGAATGGCCCTGGATGGCTATAATGAACAGAAGCTTCCTGATGACTTGCACTGGACACACAGCGTGAGAAGTAAATAAATATATTTTGGGGTTAAGTCACTGGGATTTTGAGGTTGTCACCTCAGCAGCGCCTACCTAACCTCTCCTGACTGATTATCCTGTAACCAATAGGGCATTATACATGGTCAGCTGTTGTCTGGTGAGGTGATGGGGCAGAGTCCTTTGGGGGATCTCACTTACCTGAAGTCCTGGCCCACACCAAACCACAAACACAGTAACAGAAAAGGGTCTCTGGTTAGGTGTGAAATTGCATGTAAAGGAGGTAGACCAGCATTAGAGACCAAAGCACAGGTGCATCTTTCTATCGCTAGTGTTGGTCAGATCTCCAGCAAGAGAACCCTCTGTAGGGGAGAGTTGCTTACCAGCTGCAGCTGCCTTTGCCATGAGGCCACACTCCCCCCACGCTGCTCCCATCCAATGGTTCAGTGCAGTAAGGATAATGCTGGCCTGTTCCAGTCTGAGCAGGATCAGAAAGCTCAAATAATTACATGAGCAGATAGCTCAGACCTCTATACCATCCAGTATGGTTGTAGTAGTGCCCCCTTTCTAGCTGTGACCACATGGGGTTTCTTGAGGCCCTGGCTGGTCTAAGCATGGGCTGGTTTAGTGTGTGGGTACACGGTGAACATAGATGGCACTTGGGGGGGGTTGAAACTGTGTGGGGAGGGGAAATTTTTCTGATGGGTGGAACTTTGAGGGGCACACCAGGCCTGGGGTGAAAATGGACTGGCTAGTTGGTCAGGGACTGGAAAAAGAGATGACTAGAGGAGGTCCCCAAATGAACGAGGTATCACCCAAGGGCACACAGAATATTCCAGACAGAAGTGGAAGCTGAGGTCCACTACCTCCAGAAAGTTTTTAACCTCGGTTCCCCCATGTGATATCCAGGGGAGACTTTGTAAGAAGCTGGTTTGTGATTGGAACTGAGAAATCTAGAATTGGGGATGCAGAACTGTGTCCATTGCAGCAAGTGTTAGCCTGGCCATTGGAAATTTGTTTTATTTTTGGTGTTTGAGCTACTTCCAGCCCACAGGACAGAAACTCTTTTGAGACTCACGATGAATAGGTCCTTAGCTCCTATTGTTTTTAAACATCTCAGGATAAAAAATGTGCTTAAGGTTTCTAAAAAAGAAAACCTGCTTCGGTCCTGTATACCTTCCTAATTCCCTTGAGATTCTGATCAGGAGAGCTTGGGAGAGACCTGGACTGGGTAAGTGGTGCTGTGACAGTACCAAGGGGCCCCTGGGAGACCCTCCCAGGGCTGGGAGAAAGCTAGACAGTGTGGGAGGATGGGAAGAGGCCTTGCTGAGAGTCTGGAGAGACTGGGGTGAAGGGTCTTTCACCCTAAGAGCTAGGGAAGCTGTAAAGGGGAAAGGAAACGTTTCCTTCTCTCAATCCATAACTTAGGGTACATATGCAATCAGTGGGCAGCAAGTGACAGACCATTCAAGGGCCACAAGCTCCACCTGGTGTCACGGGCCACCTTTAGATTTGCTGACTTGACACCAAGAACTTAGTAGAACTCAGTGACTAATAGCAGGCTCCAGGTGTATTGTTAAAACTGCATGTCCCATTCCTGCCACCCGCGCCCCTGCTGCATCTTCTCCTTCTGCATGTACTTGTGACACCAGCTCTGTCCCTCCATCACCACTATGGACAAAGCAGCGAAGCAGCCCCTAAAGTGTGAATGCATAGCTTTCTCCTGGCCTGCTTTGGGAACAGAAGGGACCAGAGAGGTTGAGCCATTAGGTTAGGATTCCTGTCACAACTCTATAGTTTTCATCATTTGCTTGGAGGTGAGTGCTGACGAATGTGGGCCACAGCAAGGACCCTTGGCACCATCAGCAGGACATTTTAATGTGACCCTGCATATTTTCTACATCCCCAGCATGCTGCCCTCTTCTCCACCCCCCCACCCCATGACAGGGCTTCCTTGCTGTTCTGCGCATCCATGTGGCAAAGGAAGGTTTAAAAATGGAAATGTCTGCATTGCAAATGCATGTCTTTTGGCACCATAATGGCTCACCATGTCTTACAATTTTCATTTCGACTGATTACAATAGCTTGTGCAAAAGTGTAAACTAACTTCAACTGTGATGTTACTTATTTCCCACCTGTTTGAAAACCATGGATTCAGATGTCCCAGCATAGGAGGGCAGTGTGCAGGGTCAGGAGGAAGGTGAAGGGGAGCAGTGGAAGCCAGAGGCTTCCAGGGCCCAGATAAAACTCCCTCCCAACTCATCACAGAGGAAACACAATGACCCGTAAGCTTATTTGCCATTACATGCATTTATTTTTCACCTTTTGATTATTTACAAACCTTTATTTCAGTGTTTCTCAGAAGCATAATTTTATGCTTCTTCATGTCATCCTTTATTGAAGTCAGAGCTGGTCAAGGTCTTTTTCATGCAAAGATTCTACATTGGATAAGGACAAAGAGGGGACCAGGTCTTTTGGGAAGGGGATCTCTGCTGATTTGCCTTCTTGCAGGTCAGGTGGGTCTTGGTCCTTCTTCTTTCTTGTTTTTCACTGCCCTGGTTCAGCATCTCTCCTCTAGACCTGGGTCTGTGCCGTGTGTGCTTTTAACTTCATATTTCATCTGCCTCCAGAATGGCTCTACCTTGGCTGCCTTCTGAAGAATTCCCTGACACTGCCTGCGGCAATTGCACTCCACCTGGGGACCTTCACTTCTGCTGATGACTACCGACCCCGGGGACACAATCTGGCAAGACGGTGGGTGCAAAGGCTCATACGTGTTGAGTCAACAGAGATGACCCTGACCAGCTGGGGCTATTTCGTAATTGGAATATATAAGGGAAACACTGTTAACAACCCCCCCCCACACACACACCCTGAAAACCCAACACCGATAATAGAGATTAAATACTGATCACAAGACACTATACGAAACGGCACTTTGTAGGAAAGTCACAATTTCCTTTGATGCTCAGTCCTGCGGTAGGGTACCATGCAGATGGAGTTTAGCAAATGCACTCATTAGTTAATAGCTCAGAGGGCTAGCTCTTTTATGGACACAACAAGAAATGGTCACGGTCTCAGCAAAACACAGCTCTAAATATGCAAAGACTCCACAGCCTTGCTATTAACGTGGCATTCGACAAAGCTCTGGTAAGAGCCAACAGATCATCTGTTATCTCTGCAAAGGCACCCCACAGGGGCAGATGAAATGGGCCAGAACTGGGTAGGAAACGTGTCACACATCCCCACAAGAAATTGACACTTTGGAGAGACAGATGTCTTTCCCATGGTGATGAGGGAGAGGGGATTTGCGGGCGAGAGTTAATGATCGCCCATGTGGGAAAAGGAAGGAAAAGTGGGTAGAGGGGTAAAGTGGGGGTTGCTCCATCCCCAACTCGACAAGACCCTTCCCTCTGCTCAAGCTCCAGTTTATCCATCACCACAAGCACTCCCTGGCTGGGGCCGAGAAAGGCTTCATGGGTTGACCCCAAGAAGCGCCCCACTAGATGCTCTGAACTTTCAGAGTTACTTGGTATGAAGTGAGGAGTGGGAGGGGTCGTAGGCAGCCAGTTGGAGGAGGATGTGTCTGCACGGCTGACAGACAGCTGAGGATGGGGCTCAACGACGATGCTGATGACAGAACACACACAGAACATGACAAGGTGAGATCTGGCAACCTTCAGACTAAAACCATCGAGTCCATGACAAACTCGGAAGGTTCGAGTTTCTGAAAAGCTCACTGCCAAACCTCCACCTCGCCTTGACACTCAACCTCACACAGTTTGAGTCGCAGTAGTTCCACTGCTCTCGTTGCAGCACAATAGGGCCATTATACCTTTGTCAGGTATGTTATATGTCTATCTATGCGGATCTATAAAGCTATTTACAATTGGCCTCTTGGCCCTTGCCCTGTTCTTGAAAGTCTTCCTGTGCATTGCTGCCAGAAAACATCTTAAAAGCCCTTTGTCGTCCCCACTGCTCCGGTCTCTCTCTATCACCTCACTCCAAATGAACACTTACTTGCCTTCCATAGGGTTCGTAGGCCCCTGGAAGCCCAAATCCAAACTAACCGATCAACATGTAAGGCTTTCTGTAGCCATGATGGGAGCTTCAGATGTGGGGCATGGTTTCCCCCTAACCTGGGTCTCTGTGAGGAATGTCCAAAAACATAAGAGGCACTCCTAGACATTCCAGTGGCAACTGGCTTATTTTATTCTGTCTTTCAAGATTCGTGTTTGTGTGCGTGCGTGAATACAAGTATAAACGCACGTGATTGTGCTTGTGAACATGTGTCTGCATGTGTGTGCATATCTGTGTCTATATACTGTTGAGGGGGAGTGTCCCGTGTATATGTGCGCATGTGACTGTGTAGGTATCTGTGGGTGTGTGTATGTAGGAGGCTGTGTATAGATGCTGTGTGTACAGTGAAGAATAGGAGAGATGACAAGCTGGGCTGATCTAGGCAGTCAGTCCCTGGGGCTCCTTAACGATTCTCTCCCTCTCACCCCACTGACCATCTTTCCCTGGATGGGGTGAAAAAGAGTTTCAAATTCAAGGCTGAAGCTCAGCCAACAACCATCCCAGGATGACTACTAAATTGCCCTCGCCCCTGAATGGGCCCACCACCACAGTCCATGCCTACAGCCATCTCCCAGGCACCTTTGGTTCTCTGCATCCAGCTACTGGCAGCCAATTCCCTGGGCCATTTCCACACTCCACCAACCTGCTTGGGGCTGCCTCCAAGGTCAGGCTTACAAGGCGACTAGAATAAAGGGATGAGTTAGAAAAGCTATATACAACCGTCCCTGCAGGTCACTAGTTTTCTATGGCATGTTTCTGTTCTCAGCGCATCTTCCAGGCATCCCACACATGTCCTTTCAGGACAAAGCACAATGCTTATCCCGTGATCGAGCACTTCCTACCTCAAGGCACTAAATTATCGCTTCCTAGGACTCTAGGACTATGGTCAACTTCTGCATCTTTGATCCAAGGGATAGGAGAGATGGGTGGGGAGAGGAAGAGAAGAGTGCATGGGGACTGGGGAAACAGGGATTGGAAAGAAACAAGTCACTTAATCAGCCTGGCTAGATAGAACCCCCTTCCCCGTGTGGGAACAGGCCAAGGGAAATCTGGTTGTTCTAGAAGACCCACTAACACGGATACGCTTGCTTGCGGGGGTGTTTCCTTTGACACCCATGGAAATCAGAAAAATAAGCATATATATGCACACGTGCACTTATATACACACACCAAGAATACACCCACGTGTGTCCACACGAGCGCACACATACCTAAGTCACAAGGGGTGCAGTCACATATGCATCCACACGTTGTCACGTATGCACTCTTACCCACACTGTGGAGATTTACACCAATATACACATGGCTCTACATCTTCTCCAACAGTTGTATGTGATCAGAGAACTACTCTGATGCACACGCACACCCTGGCAGACACAGAAACACGGTTATAAGGGTTAAGTGGCTGAGAGATGCAGGGGAGGCTGCCAGAGGAGGAGGGGGCACGCAGACTGAGTGCTTGGCAAACCTTGTTCTCCCACGGCCTCCACCAATGAGGCGGAGTTGCTTGGCAAGTTGGGGCACAAGCTACTATCTACTCTCCCCTTAGGAGTCCCACCGGGTGGCAGTCTTCGTTTTCCATGTTCGGTTGACACTGGTCACCAGCCTCTTCCTGCAGACATGCTCCAGGTGCTCTAGCATGAGGTCTGGTGCCTTGCAGATAAGCAGAACCTGGTGGAGCACCCCTTTTAGTAAAGGTGGGGAAGAAGGGGGATGCCTCAGTTGAGAGTTAAGAGGATAAGAAAGAAGAGTAAGTGGGGCGGCTCTGCCACTCACTGGCTGCATGTCCTCAAGCTCCAATTTTTTTCCCTCGGAACACTGGGGACAGTGTGCTTTGCCTTCCCTGGCTCACAGAGCTCCTGTGACAGTCTGATGATGTGATATGTCGGTGAGCTAGCTGACACTGTGCACAAATAGAAAGGATTAGTATATACAGGTTCACGACACTTGTTCGTCCGCTATTCTAGAATAAATGGCAAAGCAGCAAGTCAGAACCGAGCGCTCGGTATCTGACTTAGATGTACCACGTCCCTATTGTCAAGCATTCCGAAGTGGAAATATAGACGAGAGGATTCCAGTTCCCCCCAAAGACACCAGTTCAATCTGGGTCATCTCCAAGCACAAGTCACTCACCTCCCCCATTCCCCTCCAGCTCCTGCTGGAAACACACACTCACTTGCCCTGACATCTTGCCCAGCACCCCTAATCACCCATCTACATTCCACTCCCAACCCCACACCACAACACCATACTCCAAACATAAGAAAAAATACTGGGGAAAAGGCACTTTCAGAATCCCTCAAGTTCCCTAGAAGCCAGTCTCCCGCCCTTCCAAGCCCAACATAACTTGACTTTTCCCCCTCAAAACCCTAAGCAGCAGGTGAGCAAGGAACATAATCCCTATGATGAAAAACAAAAATAGAAGAAAAAATCATGAAAAAGAAAATCTAACATCTCAGGGTGCCAGAAAAGCTGCCAGAAATGTTTGTCCCCCAACCTGGCCACTTTTCTCCTTCTTCTCAACATTTCCAGGAGGCTTTTCTGCATTTATCAGCTGTTAAAAGTCTTTGAAAAGGGGAGTCTTCTAGCAGAAAAGGAAAATCAGTGAGCGATCTACCTCCAACTCCTCCTCAACCCGTCTTCCTCGCCAGAACATCTCCTTTCCAGCTACTCCCACCTCGCGTTTATAAAGAAAAAGAATTAATTGATCCGACTGCCCAAATAACCAAAAATAAAATGAAACAATAGAAATAAAAAAAGGCAAAACCAAATCAAAAGTGACTGTGAAAGCATCCCATCCCAGTGGCCCTGCTTCTGTGGGGCGCTATGGGACTCAATGACATTCTTAAATGACATTCTCCCCCCAGTAAACAATGTTGAAAAGAACAAAGGCCAGAGGGAACAGGACCTGGGACCACCTGTCGATATTGGGGATGTAGCGAGGGTGAAAGAGCTTGTACGTAAGCTTCTTGCTACAGGACTCCCCGGGGCTTGGGGGACAGCTGTCATCAGAACCGAAATCGCTATCCTTCTCTTCATCAAAGGCCCTGAAACTATCATCCTCCAAGCTGCTGTCATCGCCGTCGTCATAGTGATGGACATTCTTCTCAAGTTCACGGCGGCCGCCCTCCCGCTTCACGTCGACTCTTCTGGAGATGTTAAAGACATCATCGAGCTTCTTAGGGCCACTGCTTGCTTTTCGCCCAGACTTCTGGCGCCGGTCGAACAGACGCCTCCAGTTGCGATTGTGCCTCTTCTCCAAGGTGGCACTCCCTGTAGGGACTTCTGCGTCATGGGTCTCAGCACGGCCACGTTCTTCTGCACGCCTGGGACTGACATTGCTCCTGTCATCGAAATCGCTGTCGTAAAGGTCACACTGCGGCACACACTGGTCTGAGCTGGAGGACAGATCATTCAGGCTTTCTTGGGTGGCCAGGCGGCACCGGCGTGATGACGACGTAGATGACAGCGAGCTGAGGCTTTCAGAGGAGGCCAGGGGGGCCCTCTTGGAGAGGGAGCTCAGGGAGCTGAGGTTTTCTGCGCTTGCCAGGCGGGCCCGCACCCGTCCGGAGTGAGAAAAGCTGCTTTCTTGTTCGATGGTGACCTGGTCATTCTTTGAGGAGGGAAGTGGAGAGGAACTCATGAAAGATCCGAATCCGACGCGAATAAACACTTTTGGGGTGTTGGGGGGTGGCCCTGCCTCATCAGCACTTGTAATGTGATTGGTGATCTCTTCCCGATAGAATCACCTCCTCCTGGGGTGTCTGGGGTGCAAAGGGTTGAGGATCAGGACCGAGAGGCTGTTGTCACATAAGGGAGGGCCCTGGTGAGCCTGTGTGTCTCTGGGGCAGCTACCTCCTCTGGAGGGCTATGTGGTGGACAGGGTGAGGCCACCACAGGTGGGTGAGACTGGGTTCCCTGTGAAGGAGGCCATGCCCTGGGAAGCATGCTAAGTAAGCAGGGTTTGAAGGCCAAAGGTCTGAAGACATCCAGCTCTGCCACCTACTAGCCTCATGACAATGTTTGAACCCTATGCAGGAGTGACGATATAAATGCTGCTTTTTGTTATGTCTGTGTGTGTGTGTGGAGGGGGGATATGCATGCACACGTGTGTGTTTATGGAAGGAACTACAAATAAGCGTGACAAGGTCAAGTGCTAAGCTTATAGGCTTAAGAGGCACCCTGGGAAAAGCTGATCATCATTTAAAAAGGCAAACCTTCGGCCCTGCCCCCCGGTAGCGATAACGGGCCATGATCCTTCGGGCTCTCCTGCGTTGCTTGTAAAAACGCCGGGACGCTGTGCGGCCATAGAAGATGTAGTTGATGTAGACGTATTCCACCAAGGACATGAACACGAAGAAGAAGCATACGACCATGTAGATGTCGATGGCCTTGATGCAGGAAAACTGGGGGAGTTTATCCTGCAGATGCGAGTTGATGGTGTTCAGGATGAGCATTGAAGTCAGACCTACAAACAAGACGGAGCCAACGGGTTAGCCTCCTCAGGTGGCTGCAGCTCCTAGCAAAGGCCATCTGAAGGGTGAAGGGGTTCAGCTCTCCAAGCCTGGGGCTGTGGCTCGGGTTTTCTCTGCTCCTCTGTCCCCACCTTCACAACCAGCCTGCGCATCAATGTTCCTGTGACTTCCCACTGCTCTTAGAATCAAGTCCAAACCTCTAGCCGTGGTTCCACAGCGACTGACATCCCAGCCCCATTCTGCCCTAGAATGGCCTTTTCCCCTCTGGCCTTCTAGTCCCTGGGCTTTTCAAAATGAGATCACATCCCTAGAAAAGGTTTATGAGCCCTAAAACATCACACAAATATGAAAGTTTAGTGTAGCATGTGCCTAAAGGAGGCTGAGGACTCTGCCCCAGAGATGAAGGAGAAACCAGATGTGGACACACTGCATTCTTCAAGGTGGGGCCAGATCAACTTAGAAATTGATTTTTTTAGGCCCCTTCTTGGTACATTAAAACGTTTTAATGCTCCCCATTGCTTAGATGTGACGTCTCAACTGGAATTTTAAGGTCCTACCAGGTCCTTCCAGGCTTGCTTTCTGCTACTCTCCCCACTTCCCCAGCTCCCGCCCCGAGCACCCAGTGATTTAGCCCCATGTCGCGGTCCCTGTGCCTTTACTCAAGCTATTTATTTCCTATCTCAGGGAACACCAAGTCTTGTGGTGCCTTCTATGAGTCTTTGAAAAACCCAGTTGGCGCAACACTTTCTTGATGTCTTTTCAGCCAACGAGACCTGGGTCACTTCCTCCTCTGGGCTCCAATGGCATGTGTCTCAGCACTGCCCTAAACACTCATTGAAGGCAGCTCCTCTGGAAGTTCTCTGCTGCCCGGTAGGGAATTTGGATAAGCTACTGCTTCATCAACGCTTATTTTATTGCATTTCTGATCTCTGTTTATGGCTGACTCCTTCATTCATGTATGTATCCAGAAAACAATGGATTCTGGTACTTCAGGCCCAGCATACGAAGATCCCAGCCCTGAGTTCTTTTTCACACCTTCCTCCCTGAGTTCTTTTTCACACGTGCCTCTAACACTGGCCAATCTGATGGAGACTGGCCGAGTGCCTGTGGGACTGTCCCCAACTCATTTGCTTGCCTGTGCAGCCACACTGCTCCCAGTACTCTTCCCTTCCCTTTCTCTCCACTTTTTTTCTGAGCAAGGTAGCCCAAGTTCCTTTCTGGGATGAGGGTGGGGGAGGACCTACCGACTGTCACTCTGGCTACAGGGCATTCATAGTTCATCCAAAATGATACCCAAGAGGCAGCAGTGGTGAGGACAGTAGGCCAGTAGACCTGCACGAGATAGCTGAAAATGTCCCTCTGGACCAGGAACTTCAGTGTCAGGCGCTCGTAGGAACCTGGCGAGGAGACATGCTGATGTCAGGGCTGTGGGGGTTTTCGGAGTGAGGTACAGGATGGAGGAATAGAGACCGATGGACCATTCAGTCTCTGCTACTCCAGAGCCTGGGCATTCTGCAGACCTAACCCCATTTGCTGCCTTAAGGCCTGTGACAATGGCATCTGTCAGTAGGCCTGTATGGCACAGTGCATCTGCTCTCTCCTTCCTTCCTTTATGTCAACTGAAATTCTGAAATGGGGCAGACAGGAGATGTTTCAAAGCTGCACATCGATGGAGGGTGAGGGGCTGGCCTGAGAAGACACCCATTTTTATCAAGAGCACGAACCTTTTGCACCAGTGGAGTGTCACTCCTGACCATGTGCTTCCACGCTTTTCCTAGCTTGCAGAGAGTAAGCCCTTGGGACTTATAAAGGAGGTTTTGGAAGGTTCCAGAACCAGGAAGAAATAGGTGAGGAGGTGGCACAGAGTGTAGAGGTCCAAGGTAGAAGTCCCCCAGGACATTACCAGGGTAACAAAGGAGGCAAGCGACAAGGGACAAGGAAGTGGGGAGACCCACCTGTGTAGAAAAGCACCTGCTTGTTACTCATTGTCTTCCCTAGGTAGCTGAACCGAGGGATATGCAGGTGCTCGGTCCCCTTGATGGCGTCCTCATGGCCTTCCCAGTATAACATGATGTCGTCGACCGTGTAGCCATCTGGGGCGTGGAGAGAAACAGTGTTAGGTGGTCTCAGGAAGCAGGCATGGGCAGAGTTTGCAGCCATGCATTCCGGGAAGGCCCCAAAGAAGAGTTGGGATCTGAACTTTGGGACTTCCTTTGTGTTCTGCTGAGTGTCAGCATGCAGGAGGGGACACTTGGAAAGAGAACTCCCAATTTGGGGTTTCTCAGCCAGGGAGGGGGAGCAAGCAAAGAGATGGGCTCCGACATACGAGTTTGTGCAGATTCCCCATGGGACTATTGACACCTTGTAAAGGCCACCTTTTCCTAGATGTCATGTACATCTCTGTCTGTCTGATCTGTCTGTCAAGGAGAGAGAGAGAAAGCAGAAGAGTGGAAGTAGGGGAGACGCGGGGTCCCTCTCTCACTGTCAAGTGTGCTTTTGCTTTGCTGATGGCTGCAACTCCAGGTGGAGATGCAGGGGCTTCGGGAGATACACGTACAGCTCTCCACCTCCAACTTGCAGGTCTGCTTGTCCATAGGGAATTTTTCCAGATTAATAAAACAGGCCGCCGTGGTGGTGAGTCTGCCAAGGGAAAGCGAGAGGGAGGGAGAAGCAAGTCAGGCCAGGCAGGCTGCCACCCCGAATATTGCAGGCAGGGGCGTCTCCCAAGGACTGAGCACCCCAGCACCTTCCCATACTCCCTCCCTCTCTTCTTTCCTTCCTTCCTAGTAGAAAAATGAGTTGCAGCTGTGTAGGGAAGAGAAGAAAATTGCATGTGACAATAAATACCGAGAGATCTCCTAGGACTTAAACAAAGAATGCATGCCGCATGGCAGGACACCTCAGGATGCAGAGGCAGAAAGGGGACTTTCTTGCTGAGGAAGCAGCAAGGCCGTGGAGAGGAAATGGTGCCACAGTGAAGCCACCGAAGCCCAAGGTCTGCTGTGGAGTGCTCGTATGCAGAGCTCAGGGCGGATGTCACCAGCGGCGCAGGCCTGTCTTTGCCCTTGGGAGCTGTTGCATCTGTGCATCTGCCTGTGAGCAATACCGAGGCCTAGCAAGATGCCAGCGCATCTAGAGGAAGGACTGACAGATCTGAGGTGGGCCATGGGGTGTTGGGCCATCCATGTGTTGTTGGGTTCCTCAGGGGAATCTGCCATGAGGTCTCAGAGAAGCTGGGGAAGTGGCTAAGAGGAAAATTCCCAGCGCCCTCTGCAGCCTCAGCTGGGAGGCTCTGCCCCATCCCTCATCCTGCTCTTGCCACCTGCTTACCCCAGCTGAGTCCCTTTCAATCCTGAGTCCCTTTCAGTCCTAGCAGTGACTGCCATTTGGCACAGTGCATAGAGTGTGTGTGTGTGAGCACATGCATGTGTTTCTTTCCCTAGGAGTCCTCCATGCAGGTCCTCTTTAAATGACACTAGTGTGAGAAATGTCTTGTTCCCTGTGAGCTTTGGTGTTCTAACTCCAGGGCATCAGTCCATGAGAAAATGGACAGAGAAAGCAGAGGGAAGCAGGGGTCAGAGAGGAAGCTCCCTAGAGGAAGAAAGAGGGACTCACACCTAGAGCTGAACTCTGGCAGCTACCTGCTGGAGAAGTATTCGAAGCTAAATGTATCTGTTTCACCTTGTTAGAGATGAGATGACGCTGTGAGGGGAGCCTTAGTGGCCATCTGGGGACATCAATAGGCCTGCGAGAGTTTTGACACACACATTCCGTGTGTGTACACAGCCAACAGACACATACTGCATACCCCTGGGCCCCTACGTGATGCACATGGGACCAATAGCAGGGATCTGTCCTCTCCTTCACTGCATGGGCTTCAGCATTTGTGTCTCTCTCCCTCAACACACGGCAGAGAAAAGACACAAACATAAATGACAAAGTACGCAATACTTAGGCAGAGGGACAATCCAGGAGAATTTCTTGACAAACAGGGCATTTGAGTTAGGGATTGAATGATGGCCAGTGTTCAGACTCATGGAAAAGGCCACTCGTGGACAGAAGCGATGGCAGAAGACAACGTGTGGGGACAGGACAGCCAAGGGTGGCCCTGGGAAACCGGCGAGGGTGTGTGAGGGAGCAGTGCAAGCTGTGCTACCTTCTGGGTGTCCCTTGCAGTGCGCTCCTGGGACACGTGGTGGGATGAAGGAAGCCTACCAAGACGGTCCCCAGGCCCCTGGAGAACTCACCGGATGCCATACCGCACAGTGCCATCTGGGTGAAGCTTAAACATGCGATTTTCCACAGTCATGTCATGCACAAAACTATCCTTGCTATTGAGGAAGTAGCAGTCGGGGACCCACAACTTCTCCAGGATGCGATAGTTGAGAGTCAGGTTCTGGGTGGTCTCATGGTATGCTAAACGTGGATCTTTCCAGGTCTGATAGAAAAACATTGTGATGGTGTAGTCCTGGTGAGAGAAAGGGAAATCCCAATGGTAAGCGAAGGCTGTCTAGCCTTCCATCGTCAAGAGTACAAAATTCATCATAAATATAGACGAGTAACGAAACCCATGTAAGGATGTTCAATGATAAAATGAACCACATGGAACTAAAATCCAGTTAAGAAATAGAACATTACCAATAATTTTCAAGCTTCAAAAATATATCCCCTCCCAGAACCTATCCCCCCCCCCCCGACAGTAACTATTATCTTAGATTTAAATGATAATGATGCCCCGGTTTCTTGTTAAAGTTTTATCGTCTATGTATATATTTCTAAGAAATGTAATGGTTACTTGGACCTTTTTGAAGATTTTTTTTTTCCAAATGGAATCATACTCTACGTATTTATAATTTTCTTCTTTTACTCAACATAGATTTGTGATGTTCACTCAGGTCGATGTCATTAAAATTTGTTCCCTTGCATTGCTTGCGTATTAGATGATATTCTCTTATATGGACATATGGTGCATAACATTGGGTGAACACACCATAAACACTATTTTTTTTTTTTTTTTGCAAAACAGAAGCTCCAGAAGTTTTGGCTAAACAGGATTTTACCATAGTCGAAGTTATCAGTGTTTATCTTTATGGTTTGTGTTTTGTTGTCTTTTTAAAGAAGTCCTTAGCTACTGTAAAGGTGCCAAGACAGTATCCTATATTACCTTTTAAGAACTTCCTAAGCCTAAGGATGGGAGTATGTTTGCAACTTTTAAGTCCAGAATCTATCTGGATTTATTTCTTTTTTACTCCAGGTGTGGCTCTAGTTTCCAAAACCTGTGTTCCCCCATGTGGGCCCTGTTGCAGGTCAGAACGGGAGTTGGCTTATGACCTTGCCCCTTGTCTCATGGACTCTGTCCCCATGGCTGGGGCTGCCACACTTACCATAGTAGTTTCTGAGATCTGGTCAATACTGGAGACGTATATAGATATTCCCACGGGCAAAGGGGCACCTACGACACAGGAGACACTGTTACATGCAGGGCAGGGTAAAAGGGAAGAGTGTGGACTCAGGAGCCAGATTGCCTGCGTTTCAACCCCATTTGGATACTTACTGGCTGTGTGACCTTGAGTAAGTGACCTAACCTCTCTGTGCCTTAGTTTCCTCATAAATAACATGGGGATCATTACAGCGTTGGTCTCACTTAATGCAGGCCAAGCACTTAGAGCAGGGCCTGGCCCAATGACACACTGAAAAGGAGGAGTGAAGGTAAAAAAAAAAGAGAGAAACGGTGCTGAAGTACTCTTCTAAATGTCTTCCTGACAAAAACTCAGAGGAGCGAGCCCCAAACGAGCTGAGATTCATGGCGTGTGAGAATGTATTCGTGTCAGTGCACTCACAGGCAGGTGAAGGTGTCAGCGTGCACGTGTGTGTGAGCATGTCTGTGAGAGGGTGTGAGCAAAGTTTTGCGCTTGAGTATGTTGTGGGAGCAAATGTGTGTGCATGCGCGTGCGGATCGGCATGTCGTACGGGAGTGAATCTATGACTGCATTCGTGTAGTGTGCAAGCGACTGTGCTTGTGTGTGAGTGAAATGTGTGAATGTACATGATGAGTTGGTCAAGGAGCAAAGGAATGTATGAGCATGGCGGTGTTCAGGAGCGTGTTTCTGATTGTGAGCATGGCCGTGTGTGTGTGAATCTGTGTATTCACAGGTGAGTGCACGAATGTCTGTACGGTGGCACACATCGCATGTGAGTGAATGAGAAAGCACACACAAGCATGCAGGCGTGTTGGTGTGTGGAAGTGTGTCTGAATGCGTTCATGGGCAAGCGAATACGTGTGCATCTTTGTACTCATGAATTTGTGAGTTCATTTGTACTTGCATGTATGTGAACATGTCTGTGAGTGAATGACCACGTATGAGTGGATGTATGTTTGCACATTTATATATTTAAATGTTTTCGAGGAAGTGAATGAGAATGTGCGTGAGTGTGCTCTGTGAGTGAACATGTGGGTTGTCCGTGTGAGCCTGTCTACATGTCAGTGTTTCTATCAGCATGTCCATGTGAGTGAATACATGGTCACGTTCGTGTGTAAAGTTGCATTTACATGAGCGTATGTTTGTGTGCGACCATGTTAAGTGCACATGAGTTGATGTTTGTGAGCGAACGAGAGTGTAATTGAACTCGAGTGTGTGACTGAGTGAGCGTGTTCATTGTGTGAATGTCAGTGTGTTTGTGTGACCTTGTTCATATTCGAGTGATAAGTGATCACTCACACCCGCACTCATCACTTACAGAGATGAGGGTACAAGTGTGAGCGTACAAGTGTACAAATGTGTACAAGTGTAAGCACGCCCCTGTGCTTCTGTATGTAAGCACGTCTGCGTGTGATTAAACATATGAGCGCACGTCGGCGTTTGTGAGTGGACGTGCAAGTGAATCCACGAGCACATTCATGTTAGTGCCACTGTACAGATGAGTGAATGATGTGTTTGCATGTGAGCACGCTCACGGACGAGCCTGTTTGTGCACAAACATGTTAATATGGGGATACGTGTGAGCTGATGCATGTTCATGGACATCCTAGCACGTGTGTGACTAGCTGTGGATGCTCTTCTGTGTGCATGCACCTGTATGTGAATTCATGAGTGTGTTCCCGTGAGTTATTACACATGAAAGGTGTTCATGTCAATGTAGGCTGGCTGTGTGAGTGCGTCCCTGGCCCCGGCTGTGTTTTTCCAGGCCTACGTGTTACTCAGCACCGCCCACTCAAATGTGAGCAAAGATGTGCAAATCCGTAGTCAACTAGAAGGGGCCGTGAAAAAAGACATTTTTATTGTGGAAAAATACATTTTTTATTGTTTCTGCATTGGCTCAAAGCTGCCCCCTAACCAGCCCTACAGCTAAGCCTTTATTCTCTGCATATGACGTCACACTGCTGCCATGGAAACACGCGTGACGCTTGCAATGCACCTGCTGGTGCAGGGAAGGGCTGACTGCTCAGAAGCTGAACTGCAAAGAATCGCTTCATTCCTAGAAGCTCCTAGAAGCGCATCATGGATCATGGCCATGGCCAGCCTCGAGGCTTCATTCAATCGGCACAAGGCACAAAGTGCTCCTGGGCATCAGCATATGAATGGCAGCTGATAAGTAAATGGCACTCTGTAGGGGTCTGGCCCCAAAGCTGGCATTCCCGGCTATTGTGAATGAGCCCCAACAAAGTGCTATGTAGTGACTGGGAGTTTCTAGAAAGGCGGTTGTCTTTATTACATACAGCCTTTCAGACCCACCCCCCACATGCCTTTAGAAGGTAGAAACTGTGTGAGGCAGGCGACAAACTCCAGAGGTCAAACGGCTACCCCCAGCCGCCTCAGCGCACTGTCGGCCTTCTTGTCCTAGACCATTGTGTGCCACTCAGGTGACATGATCCCTTACAGCAGCACCCTGAGGACCCAAACACTAAAAAAGGACGAGGCATAGCCCTGCCCAAGGGCTTCCAGGTGAAGGGACACGTGGGAGCTGAAATGCAGTCACCAATCTATGAGTCCTGCCTCAGGGATGTAGCCTGGTGGGAGGGGACCTAGTACCTTTTTCGAATTCACCCACCTAGAGGTGACATCTTATGCACTGGCAGTGGACAGGATGAGATCTTATCCCTAAAAGCATAACAAGAGGGAACAATAACCCTCCAGATCATGTGTCTAATGCTATCTCTGGGGGTGATGATGATGCCTCAGCCCATAACCCCCCACTCACTGTCCCTCCTTATGCGCTCAGGGAGGCAGCAAAAGTGGGAGGGGGCAATTTCCCTCCCTAGAACCCACCAGAATACCCGAGAGAGATGAACAGAGGAATGATGATGAGGTCCCCGTCATTCCTCCACTCTACAGCAACGTCATGCCTTGTGCAGGGCTAGACGAAGTCCTCAGGGACATGCCTCTCGCCCAGAAACAGCGTCGTTAACTTTCCTGACTCCTCCTTGAACGTGACTGTGTGTAGTGAGAGGCCTTACATGGAGTCCTGGTTCCCCCCAAACTGACTCCTCTGGCTCACTGACCCCTCCCCACCCAATACAGTAGCCCTGGACTTAGAGCTTATAGTGTCCCCTCCTGTTGAAATGCTAGCAGGTCCTGCATCGTCCTTATCCTCCTCCCAAATTGGAGACCCATCTTGTCTCATGTGCCCCACGCCTGCGTGCCCCAAAAGCTGAGGGTGACCCAAGAGGCTAGGCACCTTGTGTGAACAAATTCGAATCAGCTCAAAGGATGCTGCTGAGGCGCCCTGGAGAGGTTGAGAGCTGGTGGTACCTAGCACCCCAGAGCTTGGTCCTTGCCCCTGCTCCCTGCTCCTGGATGCTTAGTGTACTTCAATGGCTGTTGTTTAGCCTTTGCTGAGAAACAAGTGTAAAAAGGAGAAAATGGAGTAGCTCTTTCCTTGACACCCACTGGTGCTTGGTGCAACTGATCTGAAACCAGCGTCACGCAGTGGGGTGCCAGCTGTGCCCCGACACCGGCATCCTCACATCGAGGGAGCCCACCCTCCTTTGGAAGGAGCGAAGCAGCCGAAGGGGACACCAATGAAAGAAATGTCCCACCTCCCAGCTCAGCCCCGGACGCCCACCTTGTTTTCCAAGGTGGCTGCTACACCTGCAAGCCTGCAAGTCCCCAAAGCAGCAAAAGTCTTTAGGGCTGAGGCATTCAGTCCTCTGGGGACCTCTATTCATATGTATAAACGTGAGCCATTAGCACTCATTAACCCATTAGAGGGGGAGGGGGCGCTGTACCACCTGCAGGAAAGGGAGTGCCTTTTCAGGCTTAGCCACTCTTTTCCAGCTTTTTTTTTCTGTCCTTTTGAGCAAAAATGAGACTCATCTCGATTTAATGCACACCCTTCTCTTCCTCTGTCCCTTGTCTAGGTTTCCTGGGGGTCCCCTGGGCCAGAGAAGGCTACTCCTGCTCTGCAGGGTCGGGGTAGGTTGCTTTTCTCTTAAAAGCCGTGTGCTGGAGGCCATTCCCTTTCCAAGCGGGGAGGCTGCGTAGACATGTTGGGAGAAGCTAATAATATTGCTTTCCTGGAAGTCTCGGTGTGCTTCGGTTTCCTTGTCATTTTTCATTTCTGTGCTCGAGATCTGAGCGCTGGGCTACGGAGTGTTTGTCTCCCACTCTTTGATATTACATATTTATGGTATATTTGCTGTCCTCTCCACTGACATGTAAGCTTTCCCCCCCAACATTTTTAAAAAGTTTATTTGATTATTTTCGGGTATTCCAGTCCATTGCTTAGACATTAAGGAGTTAAAATTTTATCGGGCACTTAAGTCAAGCTGTCGAAGGTTCCCGAGGTGAGCAGGCTGGGTTTAAAAAAGAGCACGCTGCCTGCGGTGTGTTGAATGACATGAACTTGGTAGAAGCTGAAGGTCTGTCTGGGGAGAGGGGCAGGGACAGAAGTGCCCAGGAGAGGTGGGTGGCTGGAGGAAAGAAGCAAGACGGAGAAGACCACACCTTTAGTTTTGAACTTGCCGAATGGGCGATTGCCCAGGGTGCACAGAATATGGGTTTCAACAGAAGCTAGTGTGCCCTCCTCCCCCCCTAGATGGAGCAGAAAAGTCTAGCCCAAGGTGCAGGGTGGGGGGCGTGTTTTGCCCAACATTTTTCCCTGCTCAACTGTGCTCCAGCAACAGCAGGAAGCGAGCCTCAGGCTCCTTCTGTGCCCTGGTAAAGAAGTGTGAATGGAGCAGGCCTTTTGCATAAGAAAGTCGAGGAGTGGGGGAAATGCCAGGGGCACAGCAAAAGACCTGGAGTTTGAGAGTTCAGGGTAGGGGAGAGAGGCCCAGTGTTGAGCCAGTGGGGAGGCCTCTGGGTCAGCTTGCTAGGTAGGGGTCGCTCGTCGTAGCTCTGCTCCTCTCCACCTAATTAGTGTCTTGATACAATTAGTGTCTTACCTCCAAAATTTGGTCGCAGACGGATGTCGTATCCCGACAGCACCCTGTCCAGGATCTGGTGAACCACGGATTCGTTGGCGCAGTTTGTGCTAAAACAGAGAGGTCACCAGTAAATGCCACTTTGCTTCTCAGAGAAGAAACGCCAGACAGCACACCAGGGGTCAACGCGCAGGGGCCTCCTCCTCTGCGCACACGCAGACATGCACTTTCATACATGTCCACGTCCTCCCCCCCCTCCCCCGTCCCCCCAGTGAGTCAGCCAGAAGCGCAGCAGTGACGCACTCCCTTTCCCCCTCCCCCTCCCCTCAGCTATTTTTCCAGAAGGTAGGGCGCACAGATCGGTTCCAGGTTACCAGGCAGGATTGGGGGGTGGGGGTGGGGAACAGGGGAGGGATGGAGGGAGCGGGCAGATGGAGCTGATCTCAGATCTGCGCATTAGTTCAACTCCCCCAAGGAGCCCTACCTTGTCATCTATCTTGTCTGGCTGCAGTTTAGGGGGTGTCGCAGGAACCCTCCCTCCCAGGGAGGGGCAACTGGTCACCCCAGGAAAGGTGGTCTTCCATCCCCAGTACCCTCCAGAGCTGGGCAAGCCTGTCTACCTTCTCCAGTCCAGTCACATTACCCCTACCTGGGCTAGGGCCAGGCATTCTGTCACCACGTCTATGTGGACCTTCCTTTTGCACACTGTTTGGAAGACTTCGCATATGGCATGTGACGCAGAGACAGAGAGAGACAGAGAGAGAGAGAGAGAGAGAGAGAGAGTGCGCGCGAGCCTGGCTTGGGCACCGGACATTTATGACCCTCGCCCATCTTAACCGTTTCAGATTCTTGGGGTTCAGGACTGCCCTCAAAAAGACACAGACTCGGGGAGCAGGCGTTTGTCTGGCTAAGTGTGTGCTTCCAGCCTGGACGTGTCTTGGGTAGGCACAAGGAAGTGGACTCAGCTCAGTCCCGCAGAGCTGGCCTTTCCAGAAGTCTCTGATGGGCTCAGCCAAGTCACCCAGCTCTTCAATGGGGCTCTTTTCCCCAAGAGGGGCTCGTGAATTAGAACAGGCCCCGAGGATCCATCACCATGACTCAGAATCTTTGACGCAATGAAGAGGGAGGCAGCCCCTGCAGACCTCTCTGCGTCTGCGTGTGTGTGCGTGTGTCCACTAGCGCAGTATGGAGTGTTGGGTTGGGGTTGAGGCCATTGCAGAGATGCCTGCTGGAACCTTGCCCAACTCCCCCATCCCCCCCCCCATTTTTTTTCCTCAATGCGTGCTCACTTGTGGTTTGTGTCCTTTACAAAACTGTCTCCAAATCATCTTTAATGACAAGATGGCATCGCGCAGCCTTCCAAAGTGTGCACGTTCATTATTTGGGACTTAAAGCAATGCATTCCCACCTGTTTTAAGACCACACGTTTACCCGGCCACCGCAAACACACGTTTCTGGGTGATCTCCATGCCAAAAGCGAGTGAGGAGCATCTCTTTAGATATTTGCACACCCCAAGAAACTTGAAACCGAACACAGACAAAACAAAAAACAAAAAACAAAAACAAAAAACAACCAACCAAACAAAAAAACCTTGAGGCTTCAAATGTTTTCTAAGGTGTTCATACCAAAGCGCACCCGGTGAAACAGCCTGTGAGATCTCACTACCTGGGCTCCCATGAGGTTGCCTCCAGAATTTCTATCTGCGGCATCGGAAAAGGTCCTCAGCGCTCGGCACGCACACGCACCAACACACACGCGCGCGTGTGCCTCCGGGAACCAGCTCAAATGTGGACTCGAACAGGTGTCTCTAACTCTGTGTTTGGAGAATCGCCCATCACCCGGAGGATCCCCCCACCCCAATGCCACAGGTGCCAAAGGATGCGACTGGGGAAAGCCACCCAGGATCTTAGTCCCTGGAGAGGGATGGCAGGATACCCTAGGGCGAGGGCATCCTCTGTCCACCCCCGGGGTGGCAGTTTGGCCACACGCACCAGCACCGCTCTTTCTGGCGCCACCAGAACAGGTGGGATTTGAGCAGAGTTCGATTTCAACCCGTCACCCCCACTCCCAGCCCTCTCCCTCCCCTCCAGGCACCCGCAGGCAGGGTCTGAGCGCCACAGCCCGGCGAATCGGGTCCGAGTGTCCCCCAGCCCGCTCCCTCCAAGAGGTCCGAAGCCGCCCGCCCGCATGGGTCGCCTCCCTGCCCAGCCCTGGCAGCATCCCCTTACCAATCGAACACGCTCTTGAGTTTGGGCACGGTAGAGGTGACCACGACGAAGGGTTTCGGAAGGGGACTGGCATCATTCCCCTCCGAAATCCAGGTCCTGACGAGAAGCAGGATCACGGTGAGTCGCAGGACCCCTCGGAGGCACATGGTGGTCGCACTCCGTGGGGCCGATCGTCGCGGTGGGGAAGGGGAAAGGCACGGGGTGAGGACGGTGCAGGGCGACAGTGAGCTCAGGAGTGGCTTTTAGAGTCGCTTCTAAAGGACGGACCGGGTGCGGGGAGCACCCCTGAGGCGCGGCCGGCCGCCGCGATGGTGCGCTCCGTCTGCAGCCGCTCCCGGCTGCGACTGGCCACCTAGCGGGTCGCTCGGCTGACTCCGCCCACTCCGACGGCGACACCAGCCGAGCCAATCGGGCAGGTGCCACGAGCCCGCAAAAAGGCGCGCGCTCTTGCCTCCGCCCCCAGCTTGCGCGCCACCGGGTCCCCCTCCCCTTCAGGCCTCTGCAGTCGTCCCCTGGCCAGTCTCAGACAGGCGCGGGTGGGGCCGGGGACCGGGGGACCGGGGTGGGGGGTGCAGGGAGGGGAAGGTGGGAAGGGGGGGCCCAGATGCCGGCCGGCTGGTCACCGATCCGCGATCAGGGGCGCTGCTGGGTCGATCCTCTCCAAGAAAAATGTAAAATGTGCGTTTCTCTCGGAAAAGCGTGTGCTCCAGAGTTTGTCGGGTATTTTTTTTTTCTTTTTTTTCTTTTGCTAACGAGGGGGATGAAGTGATTTGACCAGCCCCGGCTGGGCCATTTTGGGGATCAGGAGGTATGTGACTGCTGCTCATTCATTCCCAAACCGTTGATCGTTTAGTAACTCCTGTGCTTTGCTTTTTTTGGGGGTGAGGGGTGGGGGGGAGTGAATGAGGGTCACTGATGGGTTTTATGGCAGAGCTCCGGCTGTTCATGGCAGGAATGCCCCACCATTAGGATGGAAATTGGGTTCCAGGAGCCCAGGAGTGTCTTGAAGACTTTAATTTCTCAGGGTGTTCTTGGCCCCGAGTTTGGGTCCCCGGGACAAAGCTCAGGAAACTGGGATCACTCTGAGCTGTGACTCAGTCCCATAGCCAGGGCATGCAGATTTGAAGTGACACCATGGAAGGGGGAAAAGAAGGCAAAGGCCAGCGTTTCAGACGTTCAAAGGACTTAGCCCCTGGACTGTGGCCTCTCGAATGCTCCTGCATTCTGGCTTTGTCATTTTGAAAAGCCTGGAATTTCATTTTTTAATTTAATTTTGAAAATTTATCCCTGGGTTCTTATTTTTTCCACTGCTCCGAACACTCGTATGACAGAGGATCTTAGAGGATAAGGAAAATCCTCCACCAACCCCCTCTGTCCTTCTCATCTCAGATCCATGACAAAGAAAGTTCCGGAAGAGGTCTCTCACAGCCATGGGCCGGAAGGCCGGTCAACAAATAGATGTCAGCCATGTTGTTCATCAGTGCTGAGTCTCGCAAGGTAGGTGCTGAGAAAATGGATTTCAAGTTCATTCTTGGTTAGCCAGAACATTCGTGCAGAAATGCAGCCCTCCTTCCCTTTCCCTCGGCACTTGGTGAAGTGAGTCCAGTTGCCTGGTTGGCTGAGCTTCGCCATAGCTAAGGGTTTAACTCTTTATCTCTGCTTTTTAAAATCATTTTCGAATCAAACCTGAAATTGTCTCATAGTTCTGTCCCTTCTTTTCATGAGAGAGCACCCTCATGCCTTCCTTTCCCTATCTGTCCCCTTCCATTGTAGCAAATGCTCTTCTTCCCACACGGGTGCAGAAGTAAAAAAGGATGGTGGGACCCATATGTCCCTGACTGTCATATACAGGAACTGGATCACTTGAAGCCATCCCTGGTGCTATTATTTTTGTCCCCATTGTCCCCGGTCACCTAGGCATCCTTGTAGACAATCTTTGCTTGATTAAAGTGGAAGGGGCCATTCCAGATCATTCTGTCTGACCATCTGGTTTTTAACATGGGAAAACCGAGGCCTAGAGAATGAAAAGGGATTAGCCATCTACAAAAAGGTCACCTTGCAGTAGAGGCCAAAAGTAGAATTCCCATTTCCAGATTTGCCTCTTTCTAGAACTTTATGCTTTTCAGCGTGATTCAGCTTTGACTGGAAGTTCAGGCAATCGCCAGCAGGTGGTAGTAGATTTATTTAGATGTGGGGCCTTCTCAGCACCCTGAATTCACATTCCACAGGCAGTAGGTCCCTCATTTATCAGGGAAAACAAGCCTGCAGCTTGAAGTTTTATTCCTAGGTGTCCTCGTGACTATGGAGATTGCCAAAAAGTTGTTGATGATGACGAATTCACATCCGAACCTCACATCCCAGAGGGCCTTCTTTTGCTTCTGCTCTTCCTAGAGGTAATGCTTGCTTGAAATTTCTAACCAACATGACGAATAGCCTGAAAGGGAACAAAAATACAAAAAATGCCACTGTAATTTGTACTTGTTGAGGCATAGCTAGTTAATTTAATAGAATATCTGTAAGATACAGGTTTAACGGATTTAAACCTGAGTATGGGATCATGGTGTAAGGCACAGAGCTTTGACCTGGAAGTTAGCCTGTTTGTGTCCTGGACCCAGGTCTGCCACATGACAGTTTGGCTGGACTGTAGGGTAAGTTTGGAGTAAAACGAGAGGTAAAAGAGGTGAGAGGAAAGGATTAGGCAGAACCCGACCAAGTGAGCACTACATCCACAGAACACGATAAATAAATGAAGCAAGAAAGAGGGTTTTGTGCCTGTTGTCCAAACTGAGGAATTTGATTTTTGTTTAGAGTCAACCATAAGCTTTTGAAGTGTCTGTGCAAGGGAATGACTTAATCAGAGTGGTGCCTTTGAAGAATAGCTGTTTACTTTGGAAAAAAGGAACTGGAAAGAGGACAATGAGAACAGTTAGGGTGTCATATACCTCTCTGCTTCTGGTAATGGCAGCCTAGGTGATCTGAACTAACTGTCCAGATGAGGACAAGTAAATAAACTGGGTGAAGTATAGGAAGAAATCTTTTTTATCAAAAGCTAAAAATAATGAAGCTAATTGATAGATTCGGTGAAACCCCTGTCAAAATTCCAAAGGCATTTTTCGCAGAACTAGAACAAACAATTGAAAAATTCATACAGAACCACAAAAGACTCCCAAATAACCAAAGCAATCCTGAGAAAGAAGAACAAAGCTGGAGACATCACAACTCCTGATTTTAAACTTTATTATAAAGCTACAGAAATCGAAACAGTGTGGTATTTGACATAAAAATAGACACGAAGATCAGTGAAACAGAATTGAGAGCCCATAAAACATTTCAACTAATATTTAACAGGGAAGCCAAGGAAATGCAGTGGGGAGAGGATAGTCTTCAATGAATGCTGTTGAGAAAACTGGATAAATGCACACAGAAACATGAGATCAGACCCCAGCTTAAATGAGGTCAAAACAAAACAAAAACTCAAAAAGGGTTAAAGACTTAAATGTAAGACCTGAAACTGAAAAGCTTCCAGAAGAAAACATAGGGATAAAGCTCCTTGACATTGGCATTGGCAATTATTTTTTGAATATGACACCAAAATTATAAGCAATAAAAGCAAAATTCCAAAAAAAGAAAAAAGACTACATCAAACTAAGAAGCTTCCGCACAGCAAAAGAAATAATAGGCCAAATAAAAAGGCAAACTACGGAATGGGACAAGATATCTGCAAACCACACACCTGATAAGGGGTTAATATCCAAAATATATAAGGAACCCACACAATTCAATAGCACAAACACCAGCAATCAGATTAAAAATTGAGCAAAGGACCTGAATAGAATAGATTTTTTTTTCCCCAAAGAAAACATACAAATGGCCAGCAGGTACATGAAAAGGTGCTTAGCATCATTACTCATCAGGGAAATGTAAATCAAAGCCACAAGAAGATATCACCTCCTACGCATTGGAATAGAGCTGTCATCAAAAGGACAAGTGACAACAAATGTCAGTGAGGCTGTGGGGAAAAGGGAAGCCTTGTGCAGTTGCTGGAAGTGTACATTGGTGCAGCCACTGTGGAAAAACAGCATGGAGGTTCCTCAAAAAATTAAAAACAGAACTAGCATATGACCCAGCAATCCCACTTCTGCATGTATATCTGAAGAAAATGAAATCAGGATCTCGAAGCAATATTTACACTTCCATGTTAATTGCAGTATTATTTACAATAGGCAGGACAGAAAAACAATCTAAGTGCTCATCAATGGACAGATGGATAAAGATGATGTGGCATATACACACGGGAGTATTATTTAGCCATAAAATAAAGAAACCCTGTCATTTGTGACAACACAGATGGACCTTGAGGGCATTAGGCTAAGTGTAATAAGTCAGAGAGAGACATATTGTATGTTCTCATTTATATGTGGAATCTAAGAAAGCTGGACTCAGAGAAATAGAGAGCTGAACAGGGCTGGGGGTGGGGGAGTGGGAGACGTTGCTCAAAGAGGACAAACTTTCAGCTAGAAGATGAATAAATTCTGGGGACCTAATATACAGCACGGTGACTATAATTAATAATGACACATTATATATTTGGAAGTTAAGAGAGTAGAACTTAAAGGCATTGCCACATACACACAAAAGGTGATGGAGATATTAGGGGATGGAGATCTTAACTAACCTTATTGCAGTAATAATTTCAGAAAATACACATGTATCTCATCACCCCATTACATTGTTATATGTTAATAATAGCTCGATAAAGCTAAATAAAGCTAAAATAATGAAGCTAAAATCTAGAAGACAAGTATCCAGAAAGGGAGGTCCCTCACTAGAAACTACTTTTGCCCTGAGGGCATTTGATGAATGGAAGATTGTTGTGAAACTGAGCTCTGGTTTTGGTGGCCTCCTGAACAAAGGAGACAAAAGTTGAAGCCTAAGGTCCAAACGGGTGGGAGATTTGATAAACCTTCCTGCCACTTTTGTTCTTACCCCTTCAGGATAATAGTAAACCAGAAATAATCAGCCCTTGCATGGACTTGCAGCCTAGATACCCATCATCTGGGTGGTCTCAGGAACCTGAAACCCTGAACTTGGATTCAAGTGCCCTTGGACAGATCACATCACCAGGCATTTGTCAGAAGCAAATGAACATATTTTCAACAGGAGGTACTGTCATTCTAGGCCTGAAAGCAATCTTACAAATAATTTTCAATAATATATCAACACATAGTTAAAATAACTAGGGACACAAAGGAAAAATGCATTGCAAATTACAGCCAGCAGGAAAAAAAAAATAGATGATAGAAACAAATCGACAAAGATTTCAGGTATCAGAATTATGAGTCATGGACTAAAACTATGATGTACCACATTTCGGGAAAAAAAAAACCTTGAAATTTTCTTCAAGGCACAGAAAATGTGATATAGCCGATTTGAAATGGAATCATATAGAACTAGAACTAAACAATATAACAATGAAAATTGAGAATTTCATAGATGGATGGGTTTAAGAGAAGGCTAAACACAACTGGAGAATTATTGAATTGAAAGATAGGTCACAAGATATCATGCACAGTTCTGCCTGCAGAAGCAAATTGTGTGAAAAAAAGAAAAAAAAATTGGAAAAGAAGCACAAGGATCGGAGTGAGCAGATCTAACACACATTTATTCAAAGTCCTGAAAAGAGAGGTGAGAGAAATGGGGGTGATGATGGCTGCAAATTTGAATCCACAGGTTGCAGAAGCCCAGTGAACCTTACTTTGGATAAATAAAAATAATTCCGCATGTAGAGCCATCAGAGTAAAAGTGTGAAAAATCAGAGACAAAGAAAATTAAGATAATGGTCCAGATTTCAGGTCCCAGTTGATGGCACAGACAGGAGGGATCGAGACGAGGGGATGAGACTTAGACTCTGGCTTTTAGAATGCCATTTACTCAATTTTCCCATGAAAAACAACTTAATAAAGATGTTATCCATTTCATTGCCAATTAGTAAAATATATTTGTTAAAAATGTGATTCTTTAGAGCAGTCTGACATGTAGAAGCCCTCGCCAGTTGCCATGCATGGAAAGCCATCTTCCTATAAGTACATTTCATTCGTGTCATAGGCCATGAAGGATGCAAGTCTCTGTGGGTCAGAAATGCCAGTTGCAGCTGAGTTCTAAGTCTAGAGAAACGTGCTTATCTATAAGGCTTTCTGAGGGAAAGGAGGATAAAAGTGCATTTTTATAGAAGGGTTTCCTTTTCCTTACCTCCCCCCTCCAATAACAAAAAACTTCAACGCTTTATCCCATCCTAAAAACTGTTTCTCTAACAGGCGATGTTGAGAGGGTAGGAGAGCATTCTCTGTTGCCTCAGCCCAAACCAATCAGAAAGTTGTCCAACAGCAAAGACATAAACCGACCTTTATTTGTGGCATGCCATATGTCAACAGCAACTTTGACCAAGTGTTATTGAGATAGGAGTGGCTGGAATTTTGATTTGTAGTTTGCAGAATTTCTCTTCATTTTTTTCTGGACTTTTACAATTTATATAGCTCCCCCCCGCCCACCAAATCAGCAGAAACCTACCTTTTAATATATAGTATCTTCAAGCAGTGTCCCTTTCCATGACCAACAGAAGGCCAGGAATAGTAAAAAAGCTCCATTAACTCTCAATTTTTCTCCCAGGGACCTGTTATAGCTTGTGTGTTCAAAAAGCATTTGCCTACCAATCTGAAGATCTAGATTGGAGTGCCATCTGAACCTCAGTTCTCTCATCTGGAATATGGAGGGATGAGAATAATGTCTATTTGTAAATAAGACGATCGTGACTGACAGGAGGGCAATCCTTATCCATCCCAACCTCCTGGTTCTGGGGCTTCACCGCGTGTATCTCCGTCTCCCCATCAGATTTCTCATCATCCCCATCAGGAGAGACCGCTGTCATTACCACTGCTAGGCACCAGGTGTCCTCAGCTTTCTTGGTCTAATTGTGGACTGACTCTTTCCGTTTCTTTAATTGTTTCTCTGAATCCAGGCGAGACACTCTGACATTTATAAAAAGCATCTTCTTCGCAAGCTCAGGGAAACAGACGGGCATAAACACAGGGAGCAGAGATCCTTCTGAGGGAGGTTTTTTACTGCACAAATGGGTGGACCTCTACCTCTACACTGGGGTCCTGGTTGTCACCAGCTGATGCTGGCTGGGCTTGGGTGCCCGTGCTCCTATTCCCAGGGGGTGAGAAGTGAGGATCCTGTATACACAGTGAATAGGTAGCTTCTGGAGTTGTGCAAGGCACAGCCTCTGCGGCCATATGAGGTCCCCCAGCTGAGAAGGGCTTCTTTCTTATGTGCCTCCCTGAGCCCCTCTGGGTGTCAGAGGGCCCACACTATAGTCTTGAACCTGTTCTAGATTCCTTTTCAGTTCCACTCTCCTCACCCACCACACTTGTGTCCTTAGCCATGATCCCTCTGCTCTTCCCTCGGGTTAAGTTCTACCAGACTGGGGGGGAGGGTTCCTTTTAGATGGTCTTATGATCTTGATAAAATCTACATGAGAAGTAACAGCAATAATTCATAACGAGGCATTTAATCTGTCAGCAATTCTTTCAGCAACTCTCGTACTTCCCCAAATTGCTCAAAACAGCCCTTTTCTCCATTATATCTGAGGCGGAGTTGGTAGTGCTCATCAGGTATTCCACATGCTGCCTGCATTCCCTGGTCCCCTTTCATTTACCTGGGGCTGTGTGACTCGTCCTAAATGGCACCAACATAAGTGGTGTATACCATTTTCAGGGATGGCATTTAAGAGCCAGCATACGATCAATAAGCTTTCTCTTCCCTTGCCCCGGTGATGCTGAAGGCCAGATATTAAAATGGTGACATTAAAGATATAGGGGACATAGGTCCCAGAGTCCTCAGGTAGAAGAAAGCTGACGACTTGCATCTGATATTGTGTGAGCTCAAAATTGAGCTTGGTTTTGCTAAGCTGCTGAAATCGGGGGTTTATTTGTTATTTTAGCAAAGCCAAGCCTCTATTGATGAATATTCCCTTTCTCCAGCCATCTTTCAAATACCTGTGCCGTTATTATAAAGGTGCACTGACAATTCTTTCTGCATGTTTCATAGATAGCTTGATATTCCAAGATATTCCAAGATCATCTTAGTCCCCTGAAAGTATCCTTTTTGGGTATTCTTAATCTCTGTGAACTGGTACTCAGTTGTGACCTGATAGTGATCTCGAAGTCATCTATGCCATTTCTTTCTCTCTCTACCCTCATATTCATTCATTCATTCATTCATTGCCTATTTATTGAGTACCTATTATGTTCCAAATACTTTTCTGAGAACTGGAACATACAGTTTTGTAGGAAAAACTAAAAACCAATCAAAAATCCCTGCTATCATGGAGCTTACATTCTAGGATGGGAAGGCAAACAACAAGTATAATGAGCAAAATATCTTATCTGGTAGGTGATGGTGAATGCAGCAGAGAAAAAAAAGCAGGGAAGTGGGAATAGAGAATGTTGGATAAGTGGGATGGCGGTGATTGAAGGATGAGGATGCTATTTTAAACAAAATAATCAGAAAAGGGCTCATTATGAAGGTGGCATTTGGACAAAGAGACCTGAAAGGGGAGAGGGTGCCAGTTATGCATACATCTGGGGAAAGGGGATCCCAGGAGAGAGAAGATGGCAAGGGGAAAGGTCTGAAGGTGGAAACTTGCTTTGTGAATTCAAAGTAGAACAAGGAGGCCAGTAACACTGTGAGGTAATGAGTAGGGGGGAGAGGACAAGGAGACAAGGTCAGAGTACGAGCAGGGAGGACAGACCATGCAGGGTCTTGTAAAACACCATGAGAACTTTGACTTTTATGGGGACTGGGCCTGGAAGCCAATGGCTGATTTTGAACATAGGAGTGGTGTGACCATGTTTATGTTTTAGAGGGGAATAGGCTGTGGGGGGCAAGGGCACAGGCAGGGAGGCAAGTTTGTGGAAGACAATGGGCTCAGACCTGGGTAGTAGCAGTGGAAGTGGTGAGAAGTGATCGGATTCTTTTCAAAGTAGGACCAAAAGGCCTTCCTGACAGACTGGACGTAGGATATGAAAAAAAAAAATAATAAGAGGAAGTTCAAAAAGACTCTAAGAGTTTTGGCCTGACCAGTTGGCATATTGACTTGCTATTTATGACCTGGGAAGAAGTGAATGTACAAGGGAAGCCAAGGAGTTGGTTTTGAACATTAGAAGTTTGCTTTGACTATTAGGCGCCTAAGTGATGATGTTAAGTAGGAATTTGAATACATGATATTACCCTTCTCCTCCCAGTGCATTCCCACTTGAGCTTCAAAACTCAGCCCAGCTCTTATGAAACTTTTCCCAACTGGCCAGGCAGAGATAATGACTCCTTTCATTCTCCAAGTGTGCCTTTGACAGTTGTCTAGAATAGCGTTTTGCTCCTGCAGTGTCATTATTGCTTCACATCTCTCTTCCATGCTGAAGTGTGAGTTCCCATAGTCGGGGGACTTCTTCTGACTCATCCCGTGGCTTTCTGGAACCCAGTCCAGAGTCTGCCTTACAGTGAGCACTCAAGACATGTCTGTTGAATGAGGCATCCCAGAAATGAAGACAGGAGGAAATTTCCCAAAGCTGGAGGTCATGGAGGATGAGGACTTGGAAGTGGCTGTCATGTTTATGGATTAGAGAGCTCAAAGGCGACTCTTGGGAGAGCAGAAGCCTAAGTATCATATGTCGAGGAGTCGTTTTTGCTATGTGGCCTCGCTTGGCTTTCTTTTTTGATGAAAGGGATCCAGATTTGTATCTCTAACTATACCTCAGAGAGGGCACCCTCTTCCCAAGAACAGATATTATAACTCTTATCAATGGGTAGGATTTATAGGCAGACATGGAGGGAGCCTAAGAGTCAGATAGATTACGGGGCTCAAAT
Source organism: Cynopterus sphinx (assembly GCA_030015415.1). Classification (NCBI taxonomy): domain Eukaryota; kingdom Metazoa; phylum Chordata; class Mammalia; order Chiroptera; family Pteropodidae; genus Cynopterus; species Cynopterus sphinx. The sequence continues at coordinate 83,564,164 of CM057388.1, forward strand.
CCCAGATCCACCACTCACCATCTGTATGACCTCGGACAAGTCACTTTCTCTCTCTGATCCTCAGTTTTCTCATCTGTCAAATTGAAGGATTAAGTGAGATGCAGATGGGAAAGCACCAAGAGTCCTTACTGACACAGTAATTGTTGGAAAAAGTGGATATGAGATATTCAGGGAAAGCAGAAGATGGATCACACTCCCCGATATTCAAAGACTGACTACATGGTCACTCTGAAAATTGAGGTCTTTACCAGTCTTGTGTTTTATATTTCTAAGAATCCCAAGTGGTAGAAATGCAGGCACAAAGGTAGCTACTGAGACTACTCTGCCCAGATGGGGTCTTTCTGGTTGGCCTGAAGGTTAGAGCACATGGCATCCGGTGGGCTGTGCGCATGCCTCAGCATCATTTTTTTGCGGGGTGGGGGCAAGGAGCCTGGGGTTCTGACACTGCTACTGCCCATCCAGCATCTTGCCTCAGTGCTACATTTGCTTCCAGTCATCAAAAAACCTTCGAAGTGTCCACAGGTTCATTTTTATCCTGGACTCTGTCCACTGGGGGCTTTCCATACTCACCCCCTACTTACTCTCACAAATTTATCACCATTGACTCCTGGTTGGGGGAGAAGATTGCCGGATCTGGTACAGGAAGAAAGAGTGTTTCTTGAATCTCTTGGCTTTTTGTGTGTGTGGCTCACCATCGTTTTTATTCAATGTGACCTTTGAGACTATTTCCATCATGCACTTCCCCACCGTGTGCTCCTCACATCACTGCTCCCACCCCCAGTTCTGGCCTTCATGCCCAACTCGGACCCTTGCAGTGGCTTTCTAATTGCTTTTCCCTTTCAGTGTTTGCTCTCTCTCTTTAATCCATTCTGCATTCAAACCATTTGGTGTCTGAATCCAACCTACCCCTCTAGTTCTCTCCTCCCCTTCTTGTTATGCGTACCCCACTTCCATCCAAAGGGGCTACTGGCTTTTCCCTGAGCAACCCCCTCTTGGTGGATATTCAGTTTGCCATCTTCATCTGTCAAAAGCCAATCTATCTTTTAAGCCCAAGACCATAGACCCTTCTCCTCGAAGCCACCTGTGAGGGCTCTGTGTGTGTACCACGTGATGTCTATGTGCCCTGATCACATAATGCCTTTTACTGGAGCTCTGTGTGTGCTTGACTTATCCCCCCTAAAAGTCTGTGAGCTTCATTTCTCTCAGCATCAGCTGCATTCTCTCCATATCTCTTCGCATTTTAAAAACAAAATCCCTTTTTTTTTTTTGGCCCACCATAATTTCTCTTCCCACATCCTTATCTCATTTAACAAATAAACAAACCCCAATGGGGATTTGTGTGGCTTGTACTGAAAAATAATTTGAACACCTGACATCCTAAAAGCACAAATTACATAAGCCATTTTAGGCACTAATTGACAATGTAGAACTCTGAGTAGAGAAAGAAAACAACTCAGGCTACAAATGATCGATTCCACTGAATGGTGCCTAAGTTGTTCTTAATTAATGAAAAAGAAGCCACATTTGCTCCCCCGCACCCCTTCCTCTGTCTTAGAAATGCCAAAACCAAAGGAAAGATTGCTTAAACTATTTCTTTCATTTCTTAGCATCTGAGCTTGACTAGCTTAAGCCTTTGGTTTGCTCTTGGTGATTACGGGTGTTTTTAAAAATCGAGCCTTTCTCTAGTTTGCTCTGCGGGATGTGGGCATGTATTGCATTCATTTAATCCCTTGAATTTACAGAGCACCGAGATGAACATAGTAGTTATTTGGGTGGCGTGAATGTCCATAAAACAAGATGACTGTGACCCACTGCGGTGTTTCTGATGGCTCTCGAGTTCCCGATGCTGTTCATGGGAACATTGCCTGTTACAGTAAATTGGTTCCTCTAGATATTTCTTTCATGTAAAGCCTATTGAGTTGGGAACATGAAAAACTAACATGCCTTAGTGGACAAACAGCCACCACGGCTATGCTCGCTAACATCAATCCCACTAAAGTGGGACAAATGGCTTTCAGAACAGGGTGTGCACATGTCCTAGTGCATCACCTTATTCCAGGAGTTATTAGGTCTGTGAAAGCTTTTCTGTGAAGCTGTCTATGCTGCTTGGGGGTGGGGCAGCTTTGGGGATAAAGTCAAGGCGACCCTCCTTGTGTTCCATTAAATATAAACGTGTTAAGAGAGCTTTTTTTTTCCAACAAAATTCATTATTAGGAAGCTTTGTTTATTCAGAATTTCACTTTAGGTTCACTTTGGTTTATTTAAAAAAATGAAAATGCTAGTCCAGACTGACTCTGGAACTTCATCTGCCAAATGTACTTTAGATCTCAGCCCCTTAGAGAGAAAATGGCCACCCTGTTCCAGGGGATTAATAATAATAATTTAATACTCACAGCAGCCCTGTAAAGTGAAAGATGGAGGTCAGAGTTTAGGTTGGGATTCTAGACCGCCTGGGTTTGAATCTAGTCCTGACACTTGTTAGCTGTGTCATCTGAAGCAAATTACCTAACTTCTCTGTGCCTCAGTTTCCTCATCTCTAAAGTGGGATACTAGGACGTCCTCATAGGGTAAAATGAATTGACATGTGGAAAATACTGAAAACAATTGCTGAGCATGACACATTCAATGTACAAGCGACAGGGGATCTTCTTGGGAGTTAGGTGGCCATTTGTGGGCTTGCCAGTCAGACAAGTGAGATGAAGGGAAGGACAAATGGGAGTCACTGGAGCAGGCTGACCTTATGCATAGTTCTTGAGATGAGCTATGTGATGCTGGTGGTGGTGGCAGGAGCAGATGTGTAGAATGCAGGCTGGGGTGGGGGACCAGTGCCTGTGATGTGTCCCAAATTTGTCTGCCACATCCCGAAGCTCCTGGAGCTCAGGAGATAAGAAAAGGACTTTTCCTACCTCTACAGGCCTGAATCTAGGAAGAATTTAGAATCTCAAGTAATAAACTATTAAGCTCAATGAATCACAGTTCATTACTAAACTCCAAATTAATCTTAATTTAGATGAGGCAATTTAAAAGCAACTGACTGCTCATCATAGATTCGTTTTGGGGGACCTGGAACACAGTTGCTGATTTATCCATCAGGGTTGTCAAAAGCCTGAGTCACATGAGGCTTGTCATCTTACCCTGAAATTTCTTGTTTTTTTTTGTTGTTGTTGTTGTTATTTTTTTCTCATTTTTTTCCCCAGCATAATAAAATTATCCTGGAATTTCTAATGATTTCACTTGGTGTTTTATTGTCACTGTACCATTTAGATGTTTCAAATACAGTTTTGTTCAAAGCTCTCAGTCCATGAAGGATGAAAAGATGTCTCCCTTTTACTTCCTAGAAGCACTTTCATGGCGGTTTTGACAGCAGTAGCCATGGTGTTTATATACTACGCTGTCATCAGCTTCACCTCAGATATCAATGTGAACGTGACTTTGGTTCACGATGGAGCACGAAGACAAAATCCAGGATTTCTTCAGGTTTCTGGTTTGATAGAATGAGGAATAGTTCACTTTAAAAGAACAAACAGGCCCCTGTAGAGCAAAGAAGAAATTCAGCCCAACATGGCATTCTTCTCAGCTGGAGTAAGCTTGTTGGATCCCATGCCCCTCACTTGGAATTGATGTCTAGTTTCTGGCCACCCAAAGGACTTCACAGTGCACAGTGGAAAATGCAGCACCACCCAGCAACACTGGCAGTGAGCAAGAAGTCATAAGGGCCCCTTACTACAGAAAGATTCACCAGGCTACTGAATAAGTGCATTCAGGATGATATGGCATTTTTTCATCCATTCTTTTTCTTCCTTCCTTTCTTTTTTTTAATAGCAGTTTTATTAAGTTTTAATTGACATACTACACAGTTCACTCTCTTAAAGCATACAGCTCAATGAATTTTAGTATATTCTCAATGTCGTGCAATTATCCCTCTATTTCGTCATTCCCAAAAGAGACCCCATAGCCATTGACAGTCACTTCCAATTCTTCCTGCCCCTGGGCCCTGCAGTCTCTAAACCTCCATCTGATTCTATGAATTTGTCTATTCTGGACATTTCATATAAACAGAATTGAACACTATGTGGTCATCTGTGACTACCTACTTTCACTTACAATGTTTTCAAGGTTAGTCCATGTTGTAGCATGTGTCAGTACTTCGTTCATTTTCAAAGCTAAATAGTAGTCCATTAGTATAGATATACTCTGTTTTATTTATCCATTTGTCACTTGATGGACATTTGTGTGGTGTCCATCTTTTGGTTAGTGTCAAAAAGTGCTGCTATGAGCATTTGTGTATAAGTCTTCACCTTGTACACACCTTGGCAAAACATTTGTTTTTAATTCTCTTGGATATACACCTAAGAGTGGAACTGATGGGTCATACGGTAATTCTACATTGAATTTATTGCAGAATCACCATCCTTGAATTCCTGAACTAAATCTCACTCAGTCATGAATTAGGAAGTGCTCCCTATTTTTTTATTTCTTGAAAGAGTTTAAGAAAGATTGGTGTTAATTATTTCAATATTTGGTAGAATTCCCCAGTCATGCCAGTTGGTCCTGAAATTTTCTTTGTTGGGATGTTTTTGATTACTGATTCAATACTTTTACTTGTTACAGGTCTGTTCAGATTTTTTATTTTATTCTTGAGCCAGTTTTGGTAGTTTGCATGTTTCTAGGAACTAGTTCACTCATCTCTTTCAGCCATTCTCAGAACAGTATTTATTGAGATAGCACAATGTGCCAGGAGGCACTGCACTGTGCACAATCGGGTACATGCTTTGCTCCTGAGGAAATGAAAATTTGGTAGAAATGTACATGATGAAACAAGGGATTCCAGTACAGTGTGATGCTCTGATATACATAAGATGGTCTCCTAAACCAGGCTTATTGGTTCAGGGAAAAAAATAATCCTCAGGGGTAGCTGGGATGGATGTGGTTGGAAATATTTTTTATTTTTTTTTTATTTTTCAATTAGAGTTGACATTCAATATTATTTTATATTAGTTTCAGATGTACAGCACAATGGTTAGACATTTAAATCACTTACAAAGTGATCTCCCCAATTAGCACCCGCCTGGCACTAAACATAGTTATTACAATATTATTGACTATATTTCCTGCTTTACTTCACAAATTGTAACTGCCGATTTGCACTTCTTAATCCCTTCGCCCTTTTCACCTGGTCCCCCAAACCCCCTATCTGGCAACTATCAGTTTGTTCTCTGTATCTATGAGTCTGTTTTCATTTTGTTTGTTTGTTTGTTTGTTTAGATTCCACATATAAGTGAAATCATAGGGCATTTGTGTTTCTGTTGGAGTTATTTCACTTAATACAATATCCTCTAGGTCCATCCATGTCGTTGCCAATGATAGGATTTTACAATATTTTTCATGGCCGAGTAATATTCTATTGTATATATGTATCACTTGTTCTTTATCAAATAGTCTGTTGATGGGTATATAGGTTGCTTCCATATCTTGGCTACTGTATATAGCGCTGCAGTAACATAGGGGGAGCATACATATTTTTGAATTAGTGTTTTGAATTTCTTCAAATAAATACCCATTAATGGAATACTTGGGTCATAAGGTATATCCATTTTGAATTTTTTGAGGAACCTCCATGCTGTTTTCCATAGCGGCTGCACCAACTTGCAATCCCACCAACAGTGCACGAGGGTTCCCTTTTCTCCACATCCTCACCAACATTTATTTGTCGAATTATTGATAATAGCCATTCTGACAGGTGTGAGGTGATATCTCATTGTCATTTTAATTTTCATTTTTTTGAAGATTAGTAACCTTGAGCATCTTTTCATACATCTATTGGCCATCTGTATGTCCTTTATGGAGAAATGCCTGTTCATGTCCTCGGCCCAATTATTAATTGGATTATTTGTTTGTTTTGTTTTGTTTTGTTTTGTTTGGTGTTGAGTTGTATGAGCTCTTTTGGAAGTCTTAATGTTCACTCTTTTATCAATCCTGCCCCAATATATAAACAAGTCCCAACTTCACAATAAAATATTAAATCCAGCCATTTTTTATAACCTTTATCTTCTTTCACTTGGGTCCAAGTCATCATCATCCTCTGTCAGGGGGACTGCTATCATAGCCTCTAACCGGCTTCCCCACTTCTGATCTTGTTGTGGCAGATATGTTGTATTAGCTCACTTGACCTCATTCTGACCCCAATTGTAGCATACCCTAGCAAATGATAGAGGTTGGAAAGCTGAAGACTATATTTCCAGAACTCTCATAACCTGGATTATGCAGGCATCCTAACCTCTGTCAAGCAGATGAACCTGCATAAAGTTTGGAAGGGTGAATGGGGCAGAGTCCCTGCTTCCTCTTCTGTAATTTTTAATTTTTGCCCATGAGCATGGTGTTGGAAGCTTTTGCTTTTTCTGCATGACCAGTAACAGATGTCCTAAGGTGTGGTTCCTAGTTTTGTGGGCATCGAAAGGCAGATCATGGGGCATCTGTCTGCTTTGTTTATGTGCATGGAGAATGAGGTAGCGTGGTCTTGTAGCCAAGATTTGTGATGATCTCAGCAGAGGGTCCTGGATGCAGTGGTTGGGCCAGTGGCTTCCTGACTTTCCAGTTTCTTCATGGTGCCCATTATGTGATAATATTATTGGAAACAGTTCTGGAAATTCAACCTAGAGTATGTTATTTTAATTATTTCAACACTTAATAAGCACTTAATTCTGAATGAACCCTTTCTGCCTAAATGGTTGAAAGTGGTTTCTGTTACCTGTAACGTAACTCTATGCTCTACCCTCTACACAAGCTACAGGAAATGTTTAAAAAATAGAAATCAGATCCTATAACTTCCTTGCTCAAACCCTGCAATAGCATTCTGTGCCACTTGCAACAAAGGTCAAACTCCTGATTTCCTTTCACTTTGTCCTGGCTCCCTTCACTGAAGTTTCACTTACCTTCTTGCCATTCCTCAACCACATCAAGCACACTCCTGCCTCAGGGCCTGGCATTTGCTGTTCCTTCTACTTGAAATAACTTGTCCTCTGGAGAGGTGCATGGCTCAACTTTTCAGTTCATGCCCATCATCTTTTTGTAATATAAAGTTAGCCCCACTTCACTCTCTATGTCATCGCTCTCTTGATTTTCTTCAGAGAATGCATCAGTCTTCGAGATCATCTCACTTGTTTGATTTCTCTCTCTCTGTGTGTGTGTGTGTGTGTGTGTGTGTGTGTGCATCATCTCTCTCTCTGCAGCAGAATATAAGTTACACGAGGGTAGTGGATGCAAGGAAAAAGCAGTGACCCATTCACATTAAGAAAATATCTAGGAATTCAGGAGGGAGAAGCAGAAACAGAAGACACTGAGCATTTCTGAGCACTGCAGGGCAGTTTAAGGAGTGTGAGAAGGCAGAGCTCAGAAGACTGAAAATTCAAATCACCTGAGAGAGGTGGCAGTTTCCAAAGAATATTCTTGCAATTGTGAAATAAAAAGTATACATGAAAGCAGTGTGAGGAACAGCCAGACTTGTGTCTGTAATGAGAGTCATTACATCATTGGCATCCAATTAGAAAGCTTGGTTCTGGCTGGCCGTGCAGGTCATTTGACATCTTCTGTAAAAGCATGTACTTGGTCTAGTCGAGTCAGCTGAGGAGTAGTGAAACAGTGTTGGGGATCATATCATTTTGAGGAGTTAAAAACACTTTGCAGGCCTCTACCATCTCTTCAGTGCAGCAGGCCTTCTGGGATGGAAGCAAGAAAGTGAAAAGCCACACACCCTACCTGCAAAGGAGGAGGACAGACAAAGGAATGTCCAGTGTGAGCCAGAGTGCTGACTAAGAGGGAGTTGGCTTGTAAGAATCAGATAGAGTGGATGATCTGGAGAGGAAGCTTCCAGGAGGACAGAGAATCAGAAACCATGGCATCAGTGAACAGGAGATGCTGAGATACTTTGGAACCAGGGCAGAACTCAACACACAACCTCCCAGCCCCTACTACCAACAGCTGCCAGGCCACTGAGAGAACGGGTATCAATTGAACTACTAAGGACCGCAGCCAATGCCTTGTCTCCCACCTCCGCCCCGGGCCTCAGATGGCTAGTACTTGTTTGCTGTGGCCACTACCGTGTTCACTATGTCACTATAAACACCACTTAGAGTTTCTACTCTGTTTCTCTAGTCAGCTATTGTATTCTCTCTCCACAATTATATTTTCTTATCTTATACATGGTCCTTAAGTACCCTCTCTCACAGAAGAACACCTGACCTTCACATCTCACAGAGAAAACAGAGAACTTCAGAGTCCAAATGACAGTTCTCTCAATTTCCTATCCCCAAACCTCCAGCTACCTTCATCAGTCTCCCGTTTCTTGTTTTTCCATCTCTGATTCAGATGCAGTAGTGGCTTTCAGGCACAGTTAGCATGGGGACAGTACTTCTGGGGTCACTGACTGGCAGTGGGTGAGTCCCTCAGTGCAACATTCTGCTGTCTTGGTGCTTTTGACCATACGAACAAATCTTGTTTGAGACTGAATTTATTTATTTTTTTCATGCAGCCAGAACTTAAGGAAATAGTTCTGAAGGTGAATTTCCCAAGTCCCTGGATCACCTGCATGAGAATCTCCAGGTGTGCTTATTCGAAATGAAGATTTCCTCTACCTGCCCCAGTCTCTACTAGGAGTGCCTCCCAAAAGATTCTGCAATTTAACAATCTTCCTATAAAAGAATGTTTTTGTATATACTGAGTTTTGAGAGGCACTGATATTGACCACAGCTAATTTATCAAGTGAAAAGTTCTGGAATGGATCTTCCATCACAAGTAGAGGTGGACCCACCTACTCTGTGGTTCTTTAAAAAATAAATTCGATCTCAAACCAGGAAAATCCTCCTAGACCATTTTCTCATCAGACAAATTTAAAAATGGTATGCCATACTATACCCCATTTATATGTTCCTGCAGTCATCAAAATATACCTACACACCCAGAGCCGGGCTATTACTCATTCATACTTTTATTTTATTTTTGATATTTGGACTGTGTCCAGTTTGGGACTATTATAAGTACTGTTGCTCCGGGCCTTTTGGGCTGTGTCTCCCAGGGCACATGTGCATGGGATTTTCTAGGTTAATGGGATTTGTGTACCAGTAGTACTGCTGGGTCTCAGGGTAAGCATACTTAAAATTTGATGGGATACTAATGCACAGAGTTTTTATTCATTTCTAAATATTTTTTAATTTCCTTCAAGTTTTAGATAGTAATATGCTATCTTGTTTCTAGACATTTTGCATTTTTAATGATATCTTTGTGTTTTATCTTTGTGTTAAATTCTGCATAAGCGTTATGGTCAGACAGCCTAGTTTTTTTTTTTTTTTTTTTGATATTAATCCGTTGGAGTTTATTGAAGCTTCCCTTTTCCTAATTTATATCCTATTTATATAAAAGGGCAATGTGCCTCCAAAGAATTTGTATTCATTTTGTTTATTAGTTTCAAGTATACAGTACGTTGGTTAGACATTTATATAGTTTATAAAATGATCCCCCTAATTGTTCCTTCTTGCCTCTGGTTTTTCACCTAGTCAATATGTTAATGCTGACTGCATTCCCTATGCCATGCTCCCCATCCATGTGACCAACTATCAACTACTAATTTGTACTTCGTTAACCCTTCACCCTTTTCTCCCAGCCCCCCAACCCCCTCCCCTCTATCCATCCCCAGATCTTTCTTTATATTTGTGAGTCTGTTTTTGATTAGTTTGTTCTTTTTGTTTCTTAGATTCTGCATATAAGTGAAATCATGTGGTATTTATCTTTCTCTGTCTTTTTTCACTCAGCATAGTAACCTCTAGGTCCATCCATGTCATTGCAAATGGTAGGATTTCATTTTTTAATGGCTAAGTAATATCCCATTGTATATATGAAGCATAACTTCTTTATCCATTTGTCTGTAGATGGGCATTTAGGTTATTTCCATATCTTGGCTATTGTAAATTGTGCTGCCATGAATATTGAGGTGCATAGATCTTCTGAATTATTGTTTTGGTTTTCTTTGGATAAATATCCAGAAGTGCAATTGCTAGGTCAAAAGGTATATTCATTTTTAATTTTTTGAGAAACCTCCAGACTGTTTTCCATAGTACCTGTACTGATTTGAAATCCCACCAACAACATATGAAGGTTCCCTTTTCTCCACATCCTCGACAACACTTGTTCTTTGATTTGTTGATGATAGCCATTCTGACAGGTGTGAGGTGATATTGCATTGTGGCTTTAATTTGCATTTTTCTGATGATTAGCGACCTTGAACATCTTTTCACATGTCTATTGGCCATCTGTATTTCCTCTTTGGAGAAGTATCTGTTCAGGTCTTCTCATTTTTTAATTGAATTGTTTGTTTTTTGTTGTTAAATTGTATGAGTTCTTTATAAATTTTAGATATTAACCCCTTATCAGATGTATCATTAGCAAATATCTTCTCCCAGTCATTTGTTTTTTGTTTTGTTGATGGCTTTTTTTTGCTCTACAAAAACTTTTAGTTTGATGTAGTCTCATTTGTTTATTTTTTCTTTTGTTTCCCGTGCCTGAGAAGATATATCTGAAAAGAGATTACTGTTAGTAATACCAGAGAGTTTACTGCCTATGTTTTTTTTTCTAGAATTTTTATGGTTTTGGGTATTACATTTAAGTCTTTAATCTATTTTCAGTCTATTCCTGTATATGGTGTAAGAAGGTGGTCCAGTTTCTTTTGCATGTATCTGTCCAATTTTCCCAACAACATTTATTGAAGAGATTGTCTTTACCCATTGTATATTTTTACCTTTGTCATATATTAAGTGAGCGTATATGCGTGGATTTATTTCTGGGCTCTCTATTCTGTTCCATTGATCAATGTATCCGTTTTTATGTCAGTCCCATGCTGTCTTGATTACTGTAACCTTATAGTATAACTTGATATCAGGTAGTGTGATACCTCTGACTTGGTTCTTCTTTCTGAAGATTGCTGTGGCTATTTGGGGACTTTTATGATTGTATATAAATTTTAGGGTTATTTGTTCTAGCCCTCTGAAAAATGCCATTGGTATTTTGATAGGGATTGCATTGAATCTATAGATTGCTTTGGGTAGTATGGCCATTTTAATGATGTCGATTCTCCCTACCCATGGGCATGGTATATGCTTCCATTTATTTGTATCTTCTTCAAATTCTTTTTTCAAAATGGCTTATAACTTTCTGAAAACAGGTCTTTTCCCTCTTTGGTTAATTTGATTCCAGGTATTTTATAGTTTTCGATGCCATTGTAAATGGGATTGTTTTCTTAATTTCTCTTTCTGAAAGTTCATTATTGGTGTATAAAAATGCCACTGACTTCTGAATATTAATTTTGTATCCTGCTACTTTACTGAATTCACTGATCAGTTCTAACAGTTTTTTTGGTGGAATCTTTAGGGTTTTCTATATATAGTGTCATGTAAAGGTATGTTCCCTTTACTCCCACTTTGCTGAGAGTTTTTATCATAAATGGAGGCTGGATTTTGTCGAACGCTTTTTCTGCATCTAATGATATGGTCATATGGTTTTTATCTTTCAATTTGTTAATGTGGTGTATTACATTAATTGATTTGTAGATATTGTATCAAGTTTGCATCCCAGGGATAAATCCAACCTGATCATGGTGCATGATATTTTTAATGTATTGCTGATTAGGTTTGCTAAAATTTTGTTAAGGTTTTTTGCATCAACGTTCATAAGAGATATTCATCTATAGTTTTTGTTTTTGTTTTTGTTTTTGTTTTTGTGATGTCTTTTTCTGGTTTTGGAATCAAGGTGATGGTGACTTCACAAAAGGAGTTAGGAATCCTTCCCTCTTCTTGCATTTTTTGGAAAAGTTTGAGAAGAGTAGGTGTTAATTCTACTTTGAATGTTTAGCAAAATTCACCTATGAAGCTATCTGGTCCAGGACTTTGTTTTTTTTGGGGAGGTATTTGATTACTGATTCTATTTCATTGGTGGTAATCAGTTGGTTCAGATTTTCTGTTTCTTCTTGACTCAGTTTTGGGAGATTGTATGTTTCTAGAAATGTGTCTGTTTTTTCCAGATTGTCCAATTTGTTGGATTATAATTGTTCATAGTATTTTTTTATGATCCTTCGCATTTCTCCTCTTTCATTCCTGATTTTATTTATTTGGGTCCTCTCTCTTTTTTCCCTCATGAGTCTGGCTAAGGGTCTGTCAATTTTGTTAATCTTTCCAGAGAACCAGCTCTTGGTTTCATTAATATTTTGTATTGTTTTTCTAGATTCTATTTCATTTATTTCCGCCCCGATCTTTATTATTTCCTTCGTTCTATTCATTTGGGCATTCATTTGCTGTTCTTTTTCTAATTTATTTAAATGTAAGGTTAGATTGTTTCTTTGAGCTTTTCCTTGTTTCTTGAGGTAGGCCTATATTGCTATGGATTTCCCTCTTTGGACTGCTTCTGCTGTGTCCCACAGATTCTGAGTCATTGTGTTTTCATTTTCATTTGTCTCTAGGTATCTTTTAATTTCTTCCTTGATCTCATTAGTAACCTATTCATTGTTTAATAGCATGTTATTCAGTCTCCATGTGTTTGTGTACTTTCCTGTTTTTTTTTTTTCTTATGGTTGATTTCTAGTTTCATATCATTGTGATCAGAGAAGACGGGTGATATGATTTCAATCTTCTTAAATTTACTGAGACTTGATTTGTGTCCTAATATGTGGTCTATCTTGGAAAATGTTCCATGTGCACTAGAGAAGAATGTATATTTTGTTGCTTTGGGGTGAAATGCTCTGAAAATATCTATTAAATCCATCTCTTCTAGTGTGTCTTTTGGGCACACTGTTTCCTTGCTGATTTTTGTCTGGAAGATCTGTCCATTGATGTCAAAGGGGTGTTAAACTCTCCTACTATGAGTGTGTTACTGCTGATCTCTCCTTTTATGTCCGTCAATAATTGCTTTATGTATAAAGGTGCTTCTATGTTGGGTGCGTATTTGTTTACTAGGGGTATGTCCTCTTGATTTATTGATCCTTTTATCATTATGCAATGCTTTTCTTTGTCCCTTATTATAGCCTTTGATTTAAAGTCTATTTTATCTGGCATAAGTATTGCTACCCCGGCTTTTTTTTCTTTCCATTTTTATTTGCGTGAAATATCTTTTATCATCCCTTTACTTTCAGTCTGTGAGTGTCATTTGAGCTGAAGTGGGTCTCTTGCAAACCACATATGCATAGGTCTTGTTTTTTTTATCTTTTCACTACCCTGTGTCTTTTGATTGGAACATTTAATCCATTTACACTTCAAGTGATTACTGATAAGTACATAGTTACTGTGATTTTATAATTCATGATTGTTATTTCTATTTTCTTTTTTACCCCTTCTCTTTTTACAGAAGTCCCTTTAACATTTTATGTAATACTGGCTTGTTGGTGACGAATTCCTTAAGCTTTTCCCTGTCTGGAAAGCTTTTATCTTACCTCCCATTTTAATTGAAAACCTTGCTCTGTAGAGTATTTGTGGTTGTAGATTGATTTTTAAAAATTTTTATTTTTTTATAACTTTGTATATTTCTTAACAGTCCTTTCTGGTCTAAAAAGTTTCCATTGAAAAATAAGCAGATATTCTTAGGGGGTACCCTCGTAAGTAACTAGCTGCCTTTTCTTGCTGCTTTTAAGATTCTTTGTCTCTGACTTTGGCATTTTAATGGTGATGTGTCTTGGTGTGGGTCTGTTTGAATTCCTCTTGTTTGAGACCTTTCGTGCTTCTTAAATTTGTGTGTCTAATTCCTTTGCCAGGTTAGGGAAGTTTTCTGTCATTATTTCTTCAAATAGATTCTCAATCCCTTGCTCTCTCTCCCTTCTCCTTTAGGTACTCCTGTGATCTGGATGTTGTTATGCTTCATGTTGTCCCAGAGGTCTCTTAAACTACCCTCATTTTAAAAAATTCTTTTTGTTGTTCTGATTGGGTGTTTTCTGCTACCTTGTCTTCCAGTTCACTGATTCGGTCATTTGCTTCATTGAATCTTCTGTTGAATCCTCCTAGTGTATCTTCATTTTATTTATTGTATTCTTCATTTCTGTCTGGTTCTTTTTATGATTTCTATATCTTTTTTTATGCTTACTGTATCTCTGTTAACATTCTCAGTGAGCTCATCCATTCTTCCCTTAAGTTCATTGAAAACTCTTATAACCATTATTTTGAACTGTCTCTGGTAGGTTACTTGCCTCCATTTCCTTTAGCTTATTTTCTGGAGTTTTCTCCTGTTGTTTCACTTGTGGAATGTCTCATTGTTTTCTCATTTTATTAGCCTCCTTGTGTGTGTTTTCTATTGTCAGGAATATTTGTTTTGTCTCTCAGCCTTGGCCAGATGGCCTAATGTGGAAGGTGACCTGTGTGGCCCAGTGGCACACTCTCTGTGATCCCCTATGGCAGGGGCTCTGGACGTGATCTTTGTTTGTGTGGTGTGTGATCTTCTGTTGTTGCCAAATCTTTAGTGTTGTTAGTACATCAGAGGATAGGATTAATGCTCAGGGTGACTAATTATGGGAATTGGCTGCACCCAGAAGGTCAGAGTTGCTGAGTGGGGGTTGACCCCACTGAGTGGGATACGCCCTAGCAGGCTTGTGTACTTGTTGCTACCACCCTTTGTGTGTTCTGCTAATGGGACTAGTCAGGATTTGCTCTGTTTTGGTCTGGTGGCAGCCTCTGGATGCACTGGATTTGTGGCCCCTTGGGAGGGCCTCCACCGTAGGCCAAGGTCAGCCGCTGCTTTCGATTGCTAAGGGCTACACGGTGGGAGCTATAAAGCGATGCTTAGGTGGTTGTTGCCTATGCTGCATCTATAGGTAAGTGGAAGAGGCAATGCTGTAGGCAGTGGTCCAGTTATCCCCCCATCCCTGACCTAGCGCAGTTTAACAGAGGGACCAGTGCTCCTCAAGGCCTGACACTGCCTGTCCATTGCCTGTAAGTCTCTGAAACTGGAAGAGCCTCTGGGTGATATGCATGCTGGGTGGAGCAGTGACCCTAGGAGTCTCCAGGGTCTATTGAGTAAATGTCCCTCTGCCACTGTAGTGTCAGTTTACATGCCAGTGCTGTCTCTGTAGCTCCTTGTACAAGTTTCCAATTGTTGCAAGGTCAGCTGCTGCCCACCTTGGGCCAGAATGCGCCACCCTAGGGCAGGTGCAGTTGCCTATCAATGTGTGGAGGGCACTTTGTGTATTGGATGGGGCAGGAGTTCAGGGAGTCCAGTTGCCATCAGGCCAATAGCTTCAGTTTTGATGCAACTTCTGTGCCCAGGCATTCTCGCTGTAGTCACAGATCACAGTGAGACAAGCTGCCATCTGGGGTGGTCCCACAGACCCCTGCGCTCCCAGGATGCACTATTGCAACTCTTGCAGGCACCAGACAGAGGTCTACCTGCCACTGATTTCCCCGCAGTGCGCCCCCCCACCCCACTAACCTAAGTTTGCTGCCAGTGTGCACTGGGAGACAGGTGGGGGGGGGGCAGGGCATGGCAGTTTGCTGTCAATGGGCCACCTGGGGCAATTTGTGGGTAGGGTGGGGCAAGGTCTCAAGGAGACAATTATTGTCATATCAATATAGCCTCAGTCTTGCTGCAACTTGGGTGACCCATTGCACATTCCTGTAGAAGTCCCAGATCAGCTTCTGCCTGGCACAGACCCACGGATCCCCCCAAGATCCTCCCAAGTTCATGTTGGTGATCTGTGTGATGGTATCTTGGAAATGGGTGCTCACAGAGCTGGCTGCCTGCTGGGACTGTTTGGCCCTGAAGGGGTGCAGGGCGTGGCGGCCACCCAGCAGCAACAGTCCTGGGCCATCTGCAGGTTGGGTGGGGCGGCCACCCCCTCAGGCCAGCGCTTCCTAATGGCCCTGTGGGCGCGGTCTGCACAGTGGAGAAGGTGCAGTCTGTAGAGTGCCCTGTAGGGGCCGGACTAAGGCCCAATGGTGGCCCTGGTTCTGCTACCAGGTAATGCACTTTCTCTGTATAGATCCTGCGAGCCACCGACCTATCACCAGTGCCCAAGGTGAGTGTCTGCAGGCCAGAGACCCTGAGCATGGGTCCTTCAAAGTGGCGTCTAGGGTGTCAGTCCCCTTCTGTCTCCCCCAGATGGCCAGAATCCCCTCTGGCTTTTACAGTTAGAGTTACTGGAATTTCCTCTCCCCTGGGGTGGGGATCACCCAAATGAGACCAGGACCCTCCTCTTCTTCAGGGGAGCCTCTGCTCTCCCTCCTGGTGATCCTCCACCACCCATGGGTGCGGGTCCAGTACGATTCATGACTTTGCCCCTCCTTATTTATATCCTCAGATGTACATGTTACCATCAGCTAGACTTTAGGTGATTCTGCACGTTGATTATTTTATAATCTGGTTGTAATTTCAATGCGGACCTGAGAGGAGGTGAACCCTGCTCTTACCTAGTCCACCATCTTCCACCGGTTCCTGTATTCATTTTTTTGTTGTTGGGTGTAGAGTTTTACATTATCTATTAGCTCAGATTTATTATTTTGTCTTTGATATTGCTGCTCTTTATTTTTTAAATAATTTTTTATTTTTCAATTACAGTTGACATGATATTATGTTAATTTCAGATTTACAACATCATGATTAGACATTTGTGTGACTTATGAAGTGATCGCCCTGATAAATCTAGTACCCATCTGACTCCTTACATAGTTAATACCATATTACTGACTGTATTCCCTGTGCTCTACTTTGTAAGTATAAATTTATATTTCTTAATCCCTTCACCTTTTTCACCCAGCCCCCCAAACTCCCATCTGGCAACCATCAAAATGTTCTCTGGATCTATGAGTTTGTTTTGTTTATTTTGTTTTTTAGATTCTACATACAAGTGAAATTATATGGTATTTGTATTTCTCTGATTTATTTCACTTAGCATAATACCCTCTAGGTTCATCTCTGGAGTTTCAGATCGCAAAATTTCATTCTGTTTTACGGCTGAGTAACATTTCGTTGGATATGTGTACCATCTCTTTTTGATCCGGCCATCCATTGATGGACACCCAGGATGCATCCATATCCTGGCCATTGTAAATAATGTTGCAATAAAAATATAGATGCACAATTCCCTTCAAAGTGGTTTTATGTTGTTTGTTTGTTTCTTTAGATATATACCCCAAAGTGGGATTGTTGGGTTTTTCCTTGTCTTTTGTTTTAGCCTTTATTTTAAAGTCTATTTTGTCTGATATAAGTATTGCTACTCCAGCTTTTTGATTTTGTTCGATTTTCATGAAATATCATTTTTTATCACTTTCAGTCTGTGTGTTTCTATCTGAAGTGAGTCTCTTGAAGGTAGCATATGTACAGGTCTTGTTTTCTTATCCATTCAGTCTCTCTATGGCTTTCGATTTACATTTAAAGTAATTGTTGATAGATATGTAGTTATTGCCATTTTATTATTCATGTTTTCGATGTTTTTTCTTCTTACAAAAATCCCTTTAACATTTCTCGTAATCATAGTTTGGTGTGATGAACTCTTTTAGGTTTTTCTTGTCTGGAAAGCTCTCTATTTTTCTGATTCAAAATTTATTTATTTATTTATTTATTTATTTATTTGTTGGTTGGTTGGTTGCTTATATTTAAAAAAATAATTTTTTTATTTTTTATGGTGACATTGGTTAATGAAATCCAATACGTTTCATCTGTACACTTTAACAGTAAGGCATATATGTATATGTATGTATATCTATTATCTATTATCTGTTATATGTGTATTATATATGTGTGTGTGTGTGTGTGTATGTGTATTTACACTGTGTGTTCATCTCCCATAGTTAGATTTCTTTCCGTCACTGTTATGCCTGCCTGGAGACTCCCCAGCTTGATACCAGGAATCCGGACCTGAATAGGGCCCACCCTAAAGCCCTAGCTGTCACCACCCTAATTCAGAGGCTCAATTAGCATTGATTAATGATTAACGTTCCCCACCCAATACTCTACTCCCCACATGACCCCATAAAAGCTGTGCCCTCCCACCCAGGGCGCAACTTCTCTGACCCCTCTCCCCTCGGTACCAGAGGACCTCGCCCGGGAGCGCTCTCCCAATAAAGGCTTGCTTTTCAAATTTCTCTTGGTGCTTTTACCTTACATTTGGTGCCAAATCCCGGGAGGAGATGTGTCCCTCGGCCTCCCCGCCTTGAGAGGCCTCTTCTCCCTCTTCCAGGACCTTCGCTGCCCACCTCCTACTGTTGGATAGGGTAAGTTCACTTTCGGTCTCCCCATCCTCTCTGTGCCTGGCCCTCTGGGACCCCTGTCCACAATCGCAGCCGCATCAGGGGCGACCCTCCGTCACAGTTGACTTGGGGCTTGGTAAAGTTATGAGAGACGTCTCTTAACTTGCTACGGTCCTTTCTACTAAATCAGAGTCTCGGGGACGCCTGATCTCTGGTTTCTCCTGTCCGGGTGGCTGAGACCGTGGGAACTTCTAATTCGGAACCAGACCCCAAAATCTCCACTTGGGTGTCTTATTAAATTTTAGCCGTCTAGGCCTCAATCAGGATCTGAGACCTAAAAGGCTGACTCTTGACTCTACCGTCGCCTGGCCTAGATATCCATTAGCTAAGTGGCCTGCTGAAGGTACTTTTAACTTCCAAACCCCAACAGATCTAGGATGGAAAAGCTGGCTGAAATCCCGTGTGTGCAAGCCTTTATTGGGAGAGCAAGCCTTTTGGGATCTACGCTCCTGTCCCTCCCTCCTCTAATCCCTCAGCTCCTCCTCTGCCACCCGTCCTGCCAGACTCTATTACTCACCCCATATATCCTTCTTTTCCTTCTTCCCCTCCACCTGCTCCATCCCCTATCTCAGCCCTTACCTGTTCTCACTCTGCCCCTGCCCCCCACTCTGGACTCCTCTGCCCTCTTCCAGAGGTCACCCGTGGCTGAAGGTGTCAGAATCCACGTTCCTTTCTCTTTACAGGATCTCTCTCAAATAGAAAAGCGGTTAGGGTCTTTTTCTCCTAATCCCACTAATTATATTAAAGAATTTCGCTATCTCACTCAGGCCTATGATCTAACCTAGCATGATGTGTTTGTCGATGGCCCTCAAACCCCTATACAGGAATTGGTGAAAATGGCCTTTAAAGTTTTCAATGCCCGAGAGGAGATGGCTGAACCTTGCCACCAGGCTCATCTCCACAAGCAGGGAGCACTCCAAACCCAGGCCTTGGTAGCTGCCTTGAGGCTGGCAGGCCCCAGGGGCCGAGGAGCTGGGGTCAACCCCAAATCGACCCCCTCTGGGTCATGGTTCAAATGCAGCCATGAAGGCCACTGGGCCCGTCAGTGCCCTAACCCACCGGCTCCCACGAAGCCCTGCCCGATCTGCAGGCAGACGGGCCACTGGACATCTGATGGCCCAATGACCGGATCGTCGTCGGCACCTCCATGTGGGGGATCATCCAGTCGGGTAACACCTTCACTGGAACTTCTCGGGTTAGCGGATGACTGACGAGGCCCAGACTCGGGGACCCCACTCACTCTCGCCGAGCCCAGGGTAACGCTCCAGGTAGTGGGTAAGTCCATCTCCCTCCTGGTGGACAGGCTATACCTTATCTGTCTTGCCATCTCACTCGGGTCCTACACTTTCCTCACCTATTTCGGTTATGGGGATTGACGGCACAGCCTAAAACCCTCCCTCTCTCATGTTCTCTGGATGGCTTCCCCTTCTCACACTCCTTCTTAGTCATTTCCTCATGTCCAACTCCCCTCTGAGGTAGAGATCCCCTACACAAGTTAGGGGCCTCTATCTGTATAAGGCCACAAATTCAGGTTTCTCCACTCCTGTGACCTCTCCTAGTACCAGATTCTACTCTCCCTCCTCCTACCCTTTCTGACCCTGTCGATTCCCTCCATCTGGGACACATCTACCTCTGTTATTGTTACTCATCACACTCCCATCCGTATTTGCCTCAAAGAATCTTGCTATCCAGCTCGCCTGCAATTTCCTATGTCTGAGACCCATCGTAGGGGCCTTAAACCTATCATTATTGCCAGGCTTCTCGGCCATGGGATCCTCATTCCTACTAGTTCACCCTGTAATACTCCAATCTTACCTGTCCCTAAGCCCTCCGGAGCCTTCCGTTTGGTCCAAGACCTCTGCCTTATTAACGAGGCAGTTGTCCCACTCCACCCAGTAGTCCCCAATCCATATACTCTCCTTTCCCATTTCTTCTCCTCTATCTACTACTACTAATAG
Organism: Cynopterus sphinx; assembly: GCA_030015415.1. Taxonomy (NCBI): domain Eukaryota; kingdom Metazoa; phylum Chordata; class Mammalia; order Chiroptera; family Pteropodidae; genus Cynopterus; species Cynopterus sphinx. Next base: position 83,584,385 of record CM057388.1, read on the forward strand.
CCCCAGGTGTACTCTGATTCATTCAGGAATGCATCTGCGAAGTCTCCTGGATCATGGTCAACCAGCTACTCTTACATCCATAGGCTTGCCTCCCCACTGAAGTCCTGGCCTCAGACCCCCAACCTCTTCATCCCTGGTCAGCATGAAAGTAGCCAGATTTGACTCGGTGCCCCTATACCAAAGAGGTCGGGATGTTAGGTTTGTGGGGGAAGGGCCAGCCAGAGCCTGCCTGGAGACTCCCTAGCTTGATACCGGGAATCCGGACCTGAATAGGGCCCACCCTAAAGCCCTAGGGGCCATCACCCTAATCTGGGGGCTCAATTAGCATTCGATTAACGTTCCCCACCCTATACCCCTACCCCGCACATAACCCCATAAAAGCAGAGCCTTCCCACCCCAGGGCGCGACTTCTCTGGCCCCTCTCCTCTCTGGGGCCAGAGAACCTCACCCAGGAGCCCTCTCCCAATAAATATTTGCTTTTAAAACTTCTTTTGGTGAGTTTACCTTGCAGTCACCACATATTTGACCCCTTTTACCCTGTCTACCTCTCCCTTCCCCCTCGTAACCACTAGTCTATTGTCCATTACCATGAGTCTCTGTCCTGTTCATGTGTTGCTTTTAGGTTTATATCCCACATAGAAATTATATTATGTGCTTTTCCATTTTTTTCTGTCTGGCTTATTTCACTTAGTATAATTATCTCAAGGTCCATCCGTGTTGTTGCAAATGGTGGCATTTTATCTCTTCTTGTGGCTGAATAATATTCCATTGTGTATTGTAAGGAAAACGCATGACATGCCAAGAGAAGTTTGAAAAGCAAGCTTTTATTGGGAGAGGGCTCCCGGGCTAGGTTCTCTGGTCCTGAGAGGAGAGGGGACAGAGAAGTCACCCCCTGGGGTGGGAGGGCACAGCTTTTGTGGGGTTATGAGGGGGTAGCAGTATAGGGTGGGGAATGTTAATGAAATGCTAATTGAGCTTTCAGATTAGGGTGGTGGTGCCTAGGGCTTTAGGGTGGGTCCTATTCAGATGGTCTAGATTCCAGGTATCAAGCTGGGGAGTCTCCAGGAAGGCATCTGGCTGGCCCTCCCCCTGCAGACCTAACATATGTATGTACCACAGCTTCTTTAGCCAATCATCTATGGTAGGACACTTCAGTTACTTCTATGTCCTGGCCACTGTGCATAATGCTGCTATGAACATCGACGTGCAAGTATCTTTTTGAATCCGGGTTTTCAAGTCTTTGGGGGAAATACCCAGTAGCGAGATTGCCGGATCATATGGTAGGTCAATTTTTAGTTTTTTGAGGAACCTCCATACTGTTTTCCATAGTGGCTGTACCAATTTGCAGTCCCACCAGCAGTGTATGAGGGTTCCTTTTTCTCTGCATCCTCTCCAGCATTTGTCATTACTTGTCCTGTTGATGATAGCTATTCTAACAGGAGTGAGATGGTATCTCATTGTTGAGCATCTTTTCTTATATTTGTTGGCAATTTGTATGTCCTCTAGGGAGAAGTGTCTGGTCCTCTGCCCATTTTTAGATTGGATCATTTTTTGTTGTTACTGAGTCATATGAGTTCTTTGTGTATTTTGGATTTTAGGCCCTTGTTGGAGGCATTGCTCGCAAATATATATTCCCATTCAAATGGTTGTCTCTTTGCTTTGTTGATGGTTTCTTTTGCTGTGCAGAAGCTTTTTAGTTTGATGCAGTCCCATTCATTTATTTATGCTTTTACTTCTCTTGCCTTTGAGGTCAAATTCATAAAATCCTCTTTAAGTCCAAGGTCCTTGAGTTCAGTTCCTATTTTTCTTCTATGCATTTTATTGTTTCAGGTCTTATATTCAGGTCCATAATCCATTTTGAATTAATTTTGGAGTGTGGTGATAGACAACAATCTAGTATCATTTTTTTGCAGGTGGCTCTCCAGTTTCTCCAGCACCATCTATTGAAGAGGCTTTCTTTTCTCTACTGCATGTTTTTGGCTTTTTTGTTGAAAATTATTTGCCCATTAAATATAGGTTTACTTCTGGACTCTCGATTCTGTTCCAATGGTCTGTGTGTCTGTTTTCCTGCCAATATCATGTTGTTTTGACTGCTTTGTAGTATAATTTGAAGTAGGACAGAGTGAGGCCTCCACCTCATTCTTTTTTCTCAGGATGGCTTTGGCAATTCGGGGTCTTTTGTGCTTCCACACAGATCTGATGATTTTTTGTTCTATTTTTTTTTTAAATGCCAATGAGATTGTGATGGGGATTGCACTAAATCTGTATAATACTTTAGGTAATAAGGTTATTTCAACTATGTTGTTCTTCCAATGCCAAAACACAGAATATCTTTTCATTTTTGTATTTTCTTCCATTTCTTTTAATAGCATCTTATAGTTTTCATTATATAGGTTGTTCACCTGTTTCATTAGATTTATTCCTAGGTATGTTGTTCTTTTTGTTACAATTGCAAAAGGAATTATTTTTTCCACTTCTTTTTCTGACACTTCATTATTAGAGTATAGGAACACTATTGATTTTTGAACATTGATTTTGTATCCAGAAACTTGACTGTATTTGCTCATTGTTTCTAGTAGTGTTCTTGTGGAGTCATTAGGGTTTTCTACATAGAGAATCACGTCATCCACAAAGAGTAACAGTTTTACTTTGTTTCCTGTTTGGATGCCTTTTATATCTTCCTCTTGTCTGATTTCACTTGGTAAGACCTCCAATATTATATTGAATAACAGTGGCGATATGGACAACTTTGCCTTGTTCCTGATCTTAGAGGGAAGGTTTTTAGTTTTTCATCATTAAGTATAATGTTGGCTGAGGGTTTGTCATAGATGGCCCTTATTATGCTAAGGTACTTTTCTTCTACACTAATTTAAGTGTTTTGATCATAAATGGATGCTATACCTTGTCAAAGTCTTTTTCTGCATTATTGATATGATCATTAGATTCTTATTTTTTAATTTGTTTACGGGTGTATCACATTAATTGATTTGCATATGTTTAACCACCACTGTGCCCCTGAGAAGAAAACAACTTGATTGTAGCGTGTAATCTTTTTAATAATTCGGTTTGCTAGTATTTTATTTAGGATTTTTACCTCTGTGTTCATGAGAGATATTGGTCTGTAGTTTTTTGTGCATTATCTTTACCAGGTTTTGGTATCAAGGTAATATTGGCCTCATAAAGTGAGTTGGGTAGTGTTGCCTCCTCTTTGATATTTTGGGAGAGTTTGAGGAGAATGGGAATTAAATCTTTTTTAAATTTTTGGTAGAATTCACTGGTGAAGCCATCTTGTCCTGGACTTTTACTTTTTGTTAGGTTTTAGATGGTTGTTTCAATTTCCATACTGCTGATCGATCTATTTATACTTTCTAGATCTTCTTAATTCAGTCTAGTAAGGTTGTGTTTTTCTAAGTACTTTTCCATTTCTTCGAGGTTATTAAATTTGGTGTTATATACTTTTTCATAGTATTCTTGTATGATCCTCTGTCTTTTTGCAATGTCAGTCATAATTTCTCCTCTTTCATCCCTGATTTTATTTGTGTCCTTTCTCTTTTTTACTTTAGTGGGTCTAGCCAGGGATTTGTCAACTTTATTAACCTTTTCAAAGAACCAGCTCTTTGTTGCATTTATTTTTCTTTTTTTTTTGTTTTCAATTTCATTTAATTCTCTAATTTTGATTCTTTCTGCTGAATTTAGGCCTCATTTGTTCTTCCTTTTATAGTTTTTTTAAGATTAAGCATTAGGTTGTTTATTTGGGCTTGTTCTTGTTTTTGGAAATAGGCCTGTAATGATATGAATTTTGTCCTTATCACCACTTTGCCGTGTCCTAAATTTTGATATGTTGTGTTATCGTTATCATTTGTTTCTGTGTATCTCTTGATCTCTCCTTTTATTTCTTTTCTGACCCAGTTATTCTTCAGTAACATGTTGTTTAATGTCCATGTATTTGTGGTTCTTCTGCTTTGTTTTTACAGTTGATCTCTAGTTTCAAAGCATTACGATTGAGAAATATGTTCGGTATGATTTCAACACTCATTTGTTGAGGCTGTCTCTGTGTCCATGTGCACTAAAGAAGCATATACAAGCAGCTCTTTTGGGATGAAGGCTCTGTAGATGTCAATTATGTCCAGTTGGTCTAATGTATCACTTAAGGATGTTATTTCCTTATTGATTTTCTGTTTGGATGATCTGTCAATATCTGACAGTGGTGTATTTAGGTCCCCTGCTATGATAGTATTGTGGTCTGCTTCTCCCTTTAGTTCTGTTAGTAGTTGCTTTATATATTTTGGAGCTCCTCGATTGGGAGCATAGATATTAATAAGAGATTTGTTTTCTTGGTGCATGATCCCCTTTATCATTATGAAGTGTCCCTCAGTGTCTTTCTTTACCTTTTTTATTTTGAAGTCTATTTTGTCTGATATTAGTATTGCTACTCCTGCTTTTCTCTGAATGCCAATGCTTGAAATATCATTTTATACCCTTTCACTTTGAGTCTATATTTGTCTTTGGAGCCAAGATGTGTCTTCTGGAGGCAGCAAGCATATGGTTGGGTTTTGTTTTTTGATCTAATCTGCAGCTTTGTGCCTTTTTATTGGTGAGTTCAGTCTATTTACATTTAGGGTGATTGAAATAATGAGGTCTTATAGCCATTTTATCTTTTGCTTTCTGATAGCTCAGTGTTTCCATTGCTTCCTTGTCCTTTTGTTTCTGTTTCTTTTGGTTGAGTTTTGTGTGTTTTGCTTCTGGTTCTTGTTTTATGGTATGTACCTCAATTCTGAATCTTTGGTGAGTGGTTCCCATTATGAATACGTAAAGGATAGTTATATATGTACACAGTCGTCCATTTTCTTCTGCACATGCCTTATCTCCATTCCCCTTTGTGAATTTGGATCTTTGAATCCTCCCCATTTCAGTCATTGTTGTCTCAATTTATCCCTATGTGTGCTGAATGTTCATTACTATCTTGTTATTGCAAATCTCTCATTATTTAAGCTTATAGTGCCCTGTTCTTAGTACAGTTGCTTCTATCTGCCTGCTAGTCACCTTACTCCTAATTATGTATTTTCTTTTTGTCATTTTGCTTTAGGAGAGCTGACCTTTTTCATTATTTCCTGTAATGCAAGACTCATAGTGAAGAATTCCCTCAGTTTTTGTATATCTGGAAATGTCTTTATTTCTCCTTTATATATAAAGGAGAGCTTAGCTGAATACATTATTATTGGATGGTAGTCCCTTTCACTTAATAGTTTGAATACTTGATTTCACTCCTTTCTGGCTTGTAAGGGTGTGCTGAGACGTCCGACAATAATCTAATGGGTTTTCCTTTATAAGTTACCATTTTCTTCTCCCTGGCTGCCCTGAGAATTCTGTCTTTGTAGTTGGTTTTTGATAATTTTAATACAGTGTATCTTGGTGAAAGCTTTTTTTGGGGGATGAGGTGATTGGGTGTCTGTTGACTTATTGAATTCCAAGCTCCAGCTTTTTTCTATATTAGCTTTTTTGTGCAGATCCCATGCTCAGACATGCTGGTGTGCAGTTTGTTGAATTTTAGATGTTCAGCTTATTGTTGTTTCAAGGGGAGAAATTTGGGGACATCTCTCACTCTGCCATGTTTTTCAAAAACCTGTTTTTTGATTCTAAATGATAGCTTTGATGAGTAGAGTAATGCTGGTTGTAAGTACTTGCTCTCATTACTTTTAATATTTCTTGCCAATGCCTTCTGGCTTGCAAAGTTCTTGTTGAGAAACCAGCTGACATTTTTATGTAGGTACCCTTGTAAGTAACTAGCTTCCTTTCTCTTGCTGCTTTTAAGATTCTCTTTGTCTTTAACCTTTGGCATTTTAATTATGATGTGTCTTGGTGTGGCTCTCTTTGGGTTCCTCTTTTCTGGGACTCTCTGCAGTTCCTGGGCTTGTGTGTCTATTTTTTTTTTCACTAGATTAGGGAATTTTTTTCATCGTTATTTCTTCAAATAGATTTTCAATTCCTTGCTCTCTCTCTCATCCTTCTGGTGTCCCTATTATATGAACGTTGCTATGCTTGATGTTGTCCCAGAGGCCCCTTAAACTATCCTTATTTAGGATTTTTTTCCTCATTGCTGTTTTGCTACCTTTCTTTGGGTGTTATCTGCTATCTTTCTTCCAAATTGATGATTTAATCATGTTTCATCTAATCTGCTATTGATTCCCTGTAATGTAGTCTTTATCTCAGTTATTGATTTCTTCATTTCTGGCTCTTTTATGTTTTATATCTCCATTTTTATGTTTCCTATCTCTTTGTTGAAGTTCTCACTGAGATCATTGAGCATCCTTATAACCAGTGTTTTGAACTCTCTATCTGGTAGATTGCTTGTCTCCATTTTGTTTAGTTCTTTTTATGGAGCTTTGTTCTGTTCTTTCATTTGGGGCATGTTTCTTTGTCTCTTCATTTTGGCTGCCTCCCTGTTTTTCTTTCTGTGTAACAGGTAGAGCTGCTATATCTCCTCATCTTAGTAGAGTGTCCTTATGTAGAAGGTATCTTGTGGGGCCAGTGGCAGTCTCCTCGGTCACCTGAGCTGGGTGTTCCAGGTTTCCTTTGTATTAGTCGTGTTTTCTCTTTTGTTATAGTTGAACTTGGTTACTGTTTATATGTCAGTGGGAGAGACTGACCCTCAGGCTGGTTGTGAAGACTGTACATGAGTACGGTGGAGAAGCTGTTGTGCAGGGACTCACCCTACAGAGCAGGTTTGGCTTTATCAAGGCTCTGGTACCTGCCCAGTCTACCCTTTCAGTGTGTTGTTTTTCAGAGGTGGTTGGGTGGGTTGTGCTCTAGTTTGGTCTGAAGCTGGCCAGCTATATTGATTCCGGTGCCTCTGAGAGGGGCTATATTGTGGATCAAGGTCAGTTGCTGCCCGTATCCTGATCAAGGGCACTTGGCATGAGCTACAAAGTGACCTGCAGATGGTTGCCACTTGTGCTGGGCTTTGAGGTACCTGGAAGAATCTAAGCTGTGAAGCAAGGCCAGCTGCCACTAGTGCCGGACATGAAGCTGCTTAACAAGAGGTACGGGGCATACTGACACCAGATGTTGCTTGTTTGTGGTTTATGAACCTTTGAAAGATTTTAAGAGTCCACAGCTTGAACCTTTTATAAGGAAAAGCCAGTGTAAGCGATGTGGGTGGGCCTGGAAGTTGGGTGGGGTCTCAGGGAATCCCCAGGATGGGGTAAACAGCTTTAGCCAGATTGATGTAAACTCTCATCTAGCCTGTCTCTGTCTGCATGCTGGGTAGGGGAGGGCTCAACAAAGGAACAATGGCTGCTTCTGCCATCACTTCTGTCTGGGAGAAAGCTGCCTCTCCAGCCTTCACCCTGAAGGCAGAAAATTCAGTTCCTTCCCATGTGTCTCTGGTGCCTTTTGAGCTGCTGCTCAGCATTGGAGCTCAGAGTAGGTGAGTCCATCAGTGAATAAGTCTGTGCATGGGTCCTTTAGGAGGAAAAGTTGGCACTCCAGCTGCCCCCCACCCCATCTCACCCAGCCACAATATCTGCTGGTTTTCACAGCCAGAAGTTGTGGGGACTTCTCTTTCCTGCAGTGGAACCCTGGGATAGAGAGCCTGGTGTGGGGCCGGGACCCCTTGCCCCTCAGAAGGACCTCTGCACCCAAGATATCCCTCCTGATTTTTAACCTTCATACATGGGTGTAGGACCAGCCCTTTCTGCATCTCTGCCCCTCTTTACCAGTCTCAACATGGTTTCTTTTTTATGTCCTTAGTTGTAGGACTTCTGTTCAGCTAGACATCAGGTTGACTCTCAATGGTGGTTGTTCTGTAGTTGTAATTTTGGTGTGGTCATGAGAGGAAGCAAGCACAATGTCTTCCTACTCTGCCATCTTTACCAGAAGCGCATTGCTGTTTATTTTTTAAACTTTCAGTTTCTGTGAGTTGTACTTGAAAATATTCCAGCTATGATTGTTAATGTATGTGTTTCTCTCAATGGTTTTAAAATTTGTCATCACCTAATAATATAGTCTAAAAATACAAGAACAAAAAAATGACATAATTATTAGGAGAAAAAAAAAACAATCATTTGGATATTTTAACACATCTCTCTCTGTAATTACAAAGCAAGCAGAACAAAAGTAGGTAAGTATATAGAAGATTTGGAAAAAAAAGTTAACAAATTTGACCTAATGGAGACATATATCTATATGCATCTTAATCTGTATATCTATTTCTATACCTAGACTTATACTTACATCTACATATACATTTATGTCACTATCTACCAAGCAACTGATAAGTACAGTTTTTCCCAAAACATGTGTGACATTTATAAAAATTGACCCTATTATGTCTCAACAAATTGCAAAGGATTAAAAACATTCAGAGCATGTTCTCTGACCACAGTGAAATTAAACTAGGGCTCGATGCTAACCAAAAAAAAAAAATCCATACATGTTTAAAAATAGTCAGCTTAACTCAAAAATAAAGAAACAATATGGGAATTTGAAAATAATTAGAACCCAAAAAGAGCGAATATACCAAAAAAAATTTGTGGGATGTAGTTAAAGTCATTGTAATCAAGTGGAAAAGAACTAAGTCTGACAATTAATGAGCTAAATATTCCTCCTAAGAAGTTAGGAAAATGACAGCAATATTGACTCAAGAAAGTGGTTAGAAAATAAAGTTTAAAAAGAAATTTTACAGTGATATTAAAAAATAATAAGTAACTAGGAACAAGTATAATAAAACCCATGCAACACCTTCACAGATCAAATGGTAGAACTTTATTAGGAGACATGAAAAAAGGCTGACATAAATACAGATGCCATATTCACGATTGAAAGACTCAATTGTAAATATGGCAATACTTCCTTAATTCATTGATAATTCAAGGTAATTGCAGTAAAAATTCTAATAGTTTTTATTTTATAGAATTTGTCAATCTATCTGTAAAATTTATATAGAAAAGCCAAGGTCCAAAAATAAGATACTTCTAAAGAAGATGGTGGGAGGATTTGCTCTGCCAGTCACTAAGGCTATAATAATTAAGACAGTGAAGTACTAGCAGAAGGATAAATACATCAGTGGGACAGAATAGGGTACCCAGGCATCTTCACTCCAATATCTTCTCTGAATGATCCTTTCACCTTCAGGCCTTAACTTCACCCTGGTTATTTGTTGATGACATAGCTTTCTGAAACTCTGTCCAGCAGAGAATTTGTTCTCTCATACACCATGGACCTTAAGGCTGGGAGAGAGATAGGTCTTCCCCACTCCCATGTTGCTTCTAGGCCAAACAATATCTGCTCTTTTGAGGTTCCAGGTAACTTTAACATCCACATTGATCACCCAGCAAATTGGCTTTCTCATTTCCAGTGAACTTCTCTATACCATACTATACTATTCATGCTCTTCAACAGACACATGCTGGGTTTATTCTTCACCTGAAACTACTCTACCTCTGACAGCATAAATTCAAATATCCCAGATCACAAACTGCTAGCTGTTCTGCTCTCTCATTCTTCTACTCCCTCTACACCTGTCCTTTGGTCTTGAGAGAACTCCATCCCTTGATCTATTTCCTGCCCATCTGTCTTCTCTTTTTTCTCTCTCATCTCCTTATTGATATGGTTTGGCGAAATTCTCCTCTTTACTTCCCCCCCCCCCCGTTTACATGCGGACTTCCTAAGTGGTCAACCTATTCACTCTCATTTATTCTCCTGTATTAGCAGCATCTCCTGTGCCTCCCCGCATCCTGTCATGACCCACATGCACTCATCTGTTGATTCTAAATTCCATGTACTTCTCACCATGCCTTCTACTACTACCTTCAGCATTTCTCACATAAATTTTGCTGTAGTCTGCCCCTCATTGTCCCTCTTTGATCCTTTCTCCACGTTGCCCCCAGAGTGACACTTCTAAAACAGAAACTGCTTTTTGAATTAAAGCCTTTTGATGGCTTCTTGTATCTATAAGTCCAAACTATTGACTCTTACATCCAAATCCCCTTCCTGCGTCTTTACCCTTGCTTCCCACTGTTCCTGTTTAAAAAATCCTTTGGTATAGTCACAGTGAAATAATGACAGTACTCCAAAGGCATAATACTCCCTTTCATGCCTCTATGAGTATCTTCGAACATGCTCTTCCCTCTGCTTGGAGAGCCCTCTTCACCTTTCCTCTTTCTAACTCCTTATAGTTCAAAACTTAGCTTTCTTCATACTCCTGTGTGCCCACTTTGCACTATTGTGGCACTTATCCAACTGAGCTGTGGCTATTGTTTGCTATTAGAGTTTGAGGAACTTTGATGTCAGAGATCATGTCTTGTCCTTTCTGTCACTAGATACGAGATCAAGGCCAGGTACATAGTAGGTGCTCTTTTAATAAATTTTATTGGTTTAGTAAAGAAATGAACTATTGTGGTCCTCATGGTGCCTTGGCATAAGTGATACCATGTTTTTCCAGGTTTTAGAGAATTATTTTCTCATGAGACAGAACTAAATAAGAGTAAAACCTTTTATTTTGTACTTCAAATTGGATGTGAGTCAACTAGATTGCAGTAAAGGCTGTCCAGAGACTTGCAACTAGATATAGCTTGGCAAGAGACCACCTCAAAAAGAATCCTTGAGTTTATCAGTGAGTCGTGAAGAGAGTAAGAAATAAATTTGAATTTAACATGCCCATAATTCTTGGAAGTGTGAGTAGTTGGGATACACGATGGAGGGTGATATCAGGGAGACATGTCTAGTTTGAGGCCTCAGCAGACCAACTCCCCCATGGTTTAAGGTGCACCAAGGAATGCATAGACAAAGTATCAATATTATTGACTTTCCTCAGCCACACACTAAGGAGTCCCAGAGCCTAGCCTCATTGAAAGAAAAAGTTGTTTTCCCTCATGCAGTTAGGAGGAGACTTGCAAGGCAGTTTTTAAAGCTAAAGAAGAGAAAAAAGGGATTTTTAAAAAGTGCAGTCACCACTTGTCATCACTCTTATTGTATATGGACCCAGAAAATAGAGTCAGACAAGAATAGGGTAGAAATTGGCAACCTTTCTATAGGTCCTACTTTCCAGATTTTCTTTCACTCTTTTCCCCAAACCAGGGAGTTAGAAACATCAGTTCTCTTTTCATGGGGGTAAAAAGGAACATCTGAAAGAAGGGATAGCAGTGGGAAGCCTCCTTCTGCCTTTTACTCTCAGTTCAGACCCAGCTGAGGCTGGATTCCCCCTAGTTAGAGTCTCAGGATCCAGGCCACAGCACATGGAGTACATGGGTCTCTCACCATAGCATCCTTCAGGTCTCCCTGATGACCATCAAGAACACATAGGGCGAAATACCTGCGGACCTACCAGGTGCCTGGGGCCTGGGCTGGATGGAGACCATTACCCTTTCTGCTGGAGGCTTCTAGTCTGGCGTGTGCATGGGAAGAGGGCAGGGACGTGCAGAGAAAGACAAATGCCAGTTGTAAGTGCTGTGACAGCAGTAAGGAGATGTCGTGGGAGGGCGCAATAAATAAAACAGAGGCCAAAACAAATATGCACACACACACACGCACACACGCACACACACAGCAAGATAGCAACAGGAGGGGCCCAGAGCACTTAGGGAAGGCTCCAAAATAGAGCCTGACTGTACACTAGCCAGCCAAGGCCAACCTTCGCAAGACAGACAGGAAAGAGCCCAGCTCACCCCTTTCTGCTCCTTTGGAGCTTTTCTTTCTTCAACCTCCTTTGGATGCCCACCTCCTAAGTCTTGATTGAAGGACAAGTACTGATGCACAGGGGCCAAGGATTGATTGGAGACTGGAAAACATTAGTCTTCAGGCTCTGGAGGCTTCCTGGAATCAGTCTTGGGGGCTGCTTCTTAGCTTTGAGGGTTCTGGGGTGAGAGAAGCTAAGAGAGGAACAAGCAGTGAGCTATCCTGGTTGTTCTATTTATTTCTACACCTCCAGCATTTAGAATGGTACCTGACTCAATAAAGTAAATGATTTTAACTAACTTAATGAATGGATGCATGGATGAATGAACACATGACTGAAAAAAAGGAAAAGACTTCAAGAAGAAAAATGACACAGAGCAGATAAAGGCCAGAGGTTATTTGGGGACCACCAAATAGGTTGGTATTACTAGGTATCCAGAGCTAGTGCAGCCTTTGTGTATAGGTTTCGAATACCAAACTTATTTTGTAAGTAGTAGAGTCCACAAAATTTTCCTTATAGGAATTTGGCATGGTCAGAGTTGGGTTTTCGGAAGTTTAATTTAACAATAATATGAAGAATGAAATGTGAGGAAAGAAATAAAAGTTAGGATGTGAAATAGGAGCAAAAGTTCAGACAATAAGTAGTGAAGGTAATGATTCTGAAAATTGATGAAAATAGAGAGCAAGCAGAACTTTCATCCTCTGCCCTTGGGAGTGTAAACTGCTACAAACATTTTGTAAGATAATTGTTATTACCTAGTCAAGTTGAACTTGGGAAGACCTGAAGACCCAGAAATTTCACACTTAGGTGTATGTTCTAGATCGGGGTTGCTCAACCTCAGCATTACTGATGTTTGGGAGCAGATAATCCTTTGTTATGGATTCTGTTCTGAGCAATGTAGGATGTTTAACAGCATCCTTGGCCTCTACACACTAGATGCCATAGCACCCTCACAGTCAATAACCAAAAAAGTCTCCAGACATTGGCAAATGCCCCTCTGGGGGGACAAAATCGCCTCAGTTTGAGAACAACTGCCTTAGAGAAACTCTTGTACCAGGGGCATTGGGAGATATGTATGAGAAGGTTCAGAGCGCCACAGTTTGCAAAAGCAGAAAACTAGAAACAACCCACATGTCCATCAACAGGAGAATGAATAAATTGTGAGATTTTCGTGCAATGGATAGCTATACAAAAGTGAAAAGTAATTACTATGGCTACTAACATCAGCATAGATAAGTCCCTCAAAGCTGGGAGAAAAAAAGGAAGAAACAAAAATATAACACCTACCGTATGATTACATTATGATTTGAAATAAATGAAATGGAATAACATTATTTAAGGGAACATCCCTGTAAAGCGAATGTATAAAGAAGCAAATAAATGATGACAAAATTTAAGACACTGGTTATCTCTGAGGGGATGAGATGACTCAGGGAGGGCACATGTGGGTTTCTGAGGCACTGTTTATGTTCTAGTTCTCAAGCTTGGTGATGGGTATACAGATTTTCATTTTATTCTGTCTATTGTGGAAGCAGCTGTTATGGGACTTGCCTCCTCTCTTTAGGATTGCCCAATTAGTGCCCTGAGCCTGGAATGTTCCTTTAGAAGGGATACAGCTGTTCCTTGACCCAAGATTCTTCTTTCTTATCTGGGGAATACTTTCCCCTGTCCTGGATAGGTAGTGAATGTCGTTGTATTGCTTGAATGTGAGTGTCATATGGCACCTGGCCAACCCTACCCGTATAGCTGCCCACTGTGGAAAAGAAACGGAGTCTTCACCTGCGGCATGAGAGGGATGTATGCAGTCCATTGTCCTGTGTCAGCTATCAGGAGGGACCTGTGGCTGTGGGAGACTCATGCACACTACCAATGCTGATGTCGCTATATCTCTTCTGTGTGTGAGGTGAATCTTGTTCTAACCAGTGCCTTGTGTGTTGAGTCCTTCTTGGCAACTCTGAACTCTGAGGTCTGTGTGTCCAGTTTCTTGTGGACACTGTGATGCTCTGTGCCATTCTGCATCGATGCGAATCTTCACTTGAGAGTGGTAGCTGAATCTTCCTGCTCAACATATATCTTACATATATGTTATTTTTCGTATATATGAAAATTTTCATAATTTCTAAGGAGGTAATGGTGTCTAAGATAAAGCAGGAAGATTGGAGAGAAGGGCACCAGAGTTACAAACTAAATGGCTGTTGGATGGAGAGTGGAAAGCCAACCTTTAGGTACCTGTCGAGTGAAAGCAAGAACAGTTTTAAGCTTATTTTCTTCATAGATCTGATAATGAGATTGATGGCTGCTTACCTTCTCAATAAACAAACATGATCCATCACTTAGACTTCTGAAAAATCTAAAGTTCACACCTCAAAACTGATCAATACACAAATATGTCACAGGACTCGACTACATATCCTGTGTAATAATGGTGTTATTTAACAAGACTTCATTGTCAGAGAATTCTGCCATGTTGGACTTCTAAAATGTGTACTCATTTACATTCCTAATTCATAAGCATATGAAAATAGGGGGCTTAGGATAAAAGTAATTCTTCATCTCTAACTTTAATGTCCTTAGAATATCCCCAGCTGGTACAAAAAACTGTTTCCAAATCTGGCACCACTTCAACTCCCTTATTTTTCCCCAGTGGTCATTCTCTCGGTAGAAGAATGAAAGACAAATTTGAGACCAAATCCTTCAAAAGACTGAGGCATTACCAAGGAAAACATAAAAACATCTTAACCTTTCCCAAGTGTGTGGAGGAAGTGACTGTGGCCTTTCCTTAGAAGAGGCACAAGGTTTTCAAGTTGAAAGACTATAGGCCTCACTGAGAATGAATTTTATCCACTGAAAGTAGGAAAAAACCCCAAATACAAAGAGAAACAGAAAATGGCATTTGATTGGATTTAGTGATGAGCACTGGGAGACTTAGAGAAGCCTGACATATTAGAGCTCTATTGAACTACTGAGAGCAGAAAGTCTAACTTTTGTGTGTAAATATGGAAGCAGAAGCCAGGCCCAGGGAGAGAATGCTTGATGGACTTCCTCCAGCTACCCAGAGTCAAGGTTTCGAGGAGAATCCAGATGTCCTACACTAAGCTCGGTGCCTTTTTTTGTTCCAGAGGTTATGGTTCCCATAAAAAACCATGGATATTGCTATTCTGAATATTAGAGTTGGAAGTATTCTCAGATTTTGGAGATTTGGTAAAATTCTCTTTTTATACTAAGGAGAAAACTGAGACCCAGAGAGAAGTTAGTTACTTTGTAAAACTCGTATATCCACAGGGTAGAAAATAGGGAAGAGAAGATGGATGTGAGGTTGGGGAGAGGAAGGACAGGCCGAGACACACAATGATGGACTAAGCCCCATGTCAGTTCTTGTCGCCTCTGCCATTGATGATGTGGGTGTCTTATGGAAGTTGGACATTTGGCACTTTGTCATTGTGTTAAACACACATCTGGTCCAGAAGTCAGAGAAGCTGAAACAGGATTTAGAGGAAGATGGAGCAGTTGCAGGCCTGGTTACTGCCTTATGCCAACGAAGTCAGTCAACAGATTAGCGGCAATGTGTGTGAGCTATAAAATGGTGGCGCTTGCCTTCCACCTTCCAAATCTCCCACGAGAACCTCATGGCCCACTACAATCTACAGGAATGGTAAATCTGTGAAATGTAGTTCAGTTTATCCAAGTTGACACACTACAAAGGCGAGTGCTATGTGCAGACATGGATGGGGGGATACTGTCTGATGGAAGGGGACAGGGTATCAGGTAGATGGGAGCAGATGAGAGGTATGGAGTGTGGACATCAGAAATATCCGAGTTTGTCAGAAACCTGTGTTATATGTAGGACGTGTGTAGATATGAACCTGAAAAGGCGGTGGTTAGGACAATATTGCCCAGCTCTTGAATGCCAGGATGATGAAACTAATACCACAATGAATGGAGAAATCATTGAAGGTTGCTGATCAGGTGAATGGCATTTTGGGAAACTTGATCTGTCAGCAATGACAGGGTGAATCAGACAAGGAGGACACTCTGGCAGGAGAGAAGCCTAGTGCAAACTGAGGACTCAAGACTAATTCTGCTCTTACTCTCTTCTGAGATCCTTCTGGCCTTCAGGCATTGTAGAGTCTTCAGAAGAAACAAGAACCGCTCACCTGCTACATGTCACTCTGTTGCCAGCTCTTCTCTACCTGATTCCACAGCCCCTCCTCTGGCTCTAGTCACCAAACTGCTCCCATCTCTCAAATATCTCTCCCCCTATCCAACAGTTCTTGCAGCCATTGGGAGTGATTTTGAAAATTAAAGAGGGAGCATTTTCCAGAGACCGTGGATGCCCAGGGATACCTCATGGGGTTGTTAGAAGCTGGCTATACATTCAGACCAATCATGCTCTGCTCTGGAGAGGTAAAGATGAACATTTTAGCACACAGAGGGAAAGGAGAGACCCCCTATTGGCTTGAGACATTGCGATAGCTCTTCAGCTCTCATGTCAGTAGGTGATGGAGAGCATCATGTACTTCACCACAGGCCCACCACAATTGGGAAGGCCAAGCAGATCAGCCTCATGGCCCCAGTCATGGAACATGGATTCCCAACTCCAACTACACAACCTGGGACTAATCTTACTGAATGTGGGGTCCTCTGCTACCACTCTTCCTCTCACAGCCTCAGTTTCTTCTTGACTTGAGGTCATAATTCTGGCATCACCGACCTGGCAGAGCTGCAGTAAGGGTCCCAGGAGATGGCAGCTGTGTGAGCACTTGGTAAACTGTAAACAGATGTGCTCTGGGGCTGAGTCAGCATTGTGGTTGTTATAAAAGGATCTTTACGGGGTCGAGCAGTGCCGTGGACCCAGGAGTGCTTCATAAAACATTCCCGGGGCTGTGGCTTCAACTGAGCATGTGACTTTTGAGAAAAAAAAATGACAGAAAAAGAAACTGGGTAGCTTTCATTGTGAAGTAAGGGAACTGCAGCAGCCATCGGTGAGGGGACCTGGGAGAAGGGGCCCCTCCCTGCTAACTCCATCACCCCTTCATCCCCTCTTTCAGATACCTCTCTTTTCAGCCTTTGCTCCTCCTTTTTTGCTATGAATTGAGTTCATCTCACCTCCTGAACATCTCTCCATTCCCCCTTTCCTGTAAATTTGTTCTCATTCTCTCACTTTTTTTCTTTGTTTACCAAAGTCTTTTTTTGCTTGTCTTTGTCTTTACATCTCACTGTGTCTCTGTGTCTGTCTTCAATTTCTGTTTTTCCCCCTCCATTGTCTCTATCTCTGTCTCTGTCTCTGTCTGTCTGTCTGTCTCTCTCTCTCTCTCTCTCTCTCTCTCTCTCTCTCTCTCTCTCTCTCACACACACACACACACACACACACACACACTTTTTAAACCAATTCTCTCTGCTGAGAGGCTCAGAAGGAGAGCCTCCCAGCCAGTGTTGCTAGGCAACCAGGTATCACATGGCTATCCCCACGTTTTCTGTCTAGTTTAGAGCTCTGCTGCTCAGACTCCACTATAGCTCACATTGAGCAGATCTGAATAAAAAAAAGGACCCAGTTGTTTCACTTACAGTTGGCTAAAGCTGGCAGCTTTGCTGCGGGATATCTAAGTTGCTGGAAATAGAGTAGGGGGAAAAAGCTAAGGAAATAAGAACTGTAACAAGATGACCACACATGCTTACAAACAGCTCTCCAGAGCAGAGGTTTCTTAACTTGTAACCATGGAACTGCTAGATACACTATGGAGAGGCTACCGGTACTGCAAAATGCCTTGAAATGTCATGCAAAATCTAATATTTATATGTATTTGCACTTTGTAAATGTGAGGGTTTATAGCTTAAATGAAATTCTTGAAGGGAGAAAGGTTTTCCAGGAAGTTCTTACATATATTTCCAAATTTTATCAAGTTGTCTGTGCCGAGTATTTGCCACTGCTCACCCCCATACCCAAACTTTCTATTTCTTCACCCCACTTTTACTTGCACGGGCTGCTTCAATCAATGAACCCCCTTGCCCTCTGGGTTTAGCTAATGGGAGGCACTGACAAGATGAAAGAGAGGGGTTGGAGGAGAATGAGGACAGAGTGTTTTTATTCCCTGGCTCTCTCCACTGAAGACCACCCATCCTGTCTTATGGCACTCTCCATATAGCTACTGTCTCTCTCTGGGTTCTGGTAACTGCTGGGTCTTCTTGCCCCTTCAGTCATATGGATAGTGAGGGCTCCAGGAGTTAACATTCCAAGAGAACCTTATTGGTTTCCTTAAACCATGACCACACATTCATTAGTAAGTAGTCTCTTTACTAAACTCTCATTAAAGCATTAAGTTTGAAAGAGTTATATAGTTCTTGTTGACCCTGATTAATAAATAGGGTCATAAAAAAAAATTAAAAGGCAGAGACAAGAGGTAAGAATTTGCAAGTTATCTGCAAAAAGCAAATATTTGAGTAGGTGTATTGCAGGAGAGCTCAAAGCTCTGGTGACCGACCAGGTTCTTATTTCATGAGAAAGAATTCAGGGTGATAGGAATAGCAAACAGGAAGGTACAGGTTTATTAAAGTGAAAATACACACTCAAGAGGGGAGTGCAGGTGAACTGAGAGAGAGAGAGAGGGAGGGAGGGAGAGAGAGAGGGAGATAGACAAGGAGAGAGAAAGAAAGAAATGCTCAGATGTCTCAATTCTGGGCTTTTGTCGGAGCCTGGAAATGTGCTGCTGAGGTAGCCTCGTTGTCTCCTCCAGTAGGTGAGGTGTTTCTGGAACTGTTATGGCATCAAGTGCATGATGGGAGCTGCAGGATTTGCAATGAGATTATAATGATATTATAATTAGCCAAATGTCATACCTCAGCCAAAGATGGCATGTAAGCTGGAAAAGATCAGTTTTGGCTCATCTGCCCCTTGCTGGGGCTAAAACAGGAGAAAGTAGGAAGGAAGGAAAAAATTTCCGGAGCCATATCCTGGAGGGGGGGGGATATTCCTGGGCTATCTATTTTGCTTCAGGTGTGGCCATTTGGAAAACCCAGCTTTAAGGGCCATAGCATTCTGTCTCAGATGTCTTCATGTTGTTCTACCAGGATTCGTTACCAGGAATGGAAAAAGTATGACTGACTGTTCAATGGTTCTGAACTGACAAAATTTCAATGGATCAACTGGTGGTACTTGCCTCCACAGCAATATCAATCTGAGATTAAGAGTGAAACTTGTAGCAATGGATGTTTCAGTATTCTTGATTCCATGGAATATTTCAAGATGGTTCTTCCTCATCCCAACTTGCTCAGGTGTCCAGGTGTTTACGAAGGTCCTGGACTACTGAATATTTGTAGTCAGGCATCATTCCTAATGGACAATCTCTCAGCCATCGATGAGCTCCTTGGCACATGGCTTGATGTTCTTTTCCTCCTGACTTCAGTCCTTTCCCTGTGTTCCCTCCCCTCTTTCCTCCCCAGTCTTTGGAATCTGGAGCAGGGGAAGAAAAGTAGGTTACAAAGGTTTCCAAATCTTCTCTGTCTTACACCTAAATCTGGCTTTTGAAAAACTCAAGAGCCAAAATTTTGACTCCTTTATTTTCTGGTTACATTCTGACGACTTCCACCTGAAGCCACGGGTGACTCATGTCTAGCATCTTCGCTGGGGAGGGATAAGGTCTCAGGTAAAATTCCAAGAGTCTGTGTCTCAGGAAGAATGTTGTCTTCCATTTATTTCATTTGTACACTCAGACTTGATTATTAGCTCTCTGGAGGTTTTACTTCATTAACCATCTGGCCTATCAAAAATGTTTGAATAATTTGAGAATGAGAAGAAGCACTTACCCATTTCTTACAGTGAATTGGCTGAGTACAGTAATCCGTATGGAAGGATTTTTTTCAGTTTTTCATTATTATTAATCAGTATTATTATTATTATTAATTTTCTTTTTTTACAAAACCCTGGCTAGTGATGTATGTGTTTGTGTAGGGGGAGGGAGAGAGGCAGATTGAATGACTATATTAGTTCTCTGTGAAATTGCTTACATCACAAGCCCACAACTGAGTGATTCTGGTCTTCTAGGAAGCAGATGTTGGGGTTGGAGATGTAGGAGTGAAAGAGTGAAAGAGGGGAGCATTGTGAACAATACAAGGGTAATGGAGCATCTTTGGGCTGGAAGAACCTCAGATCTCAATGCATATGGCTAACAAAGTCTCAGCCAGTGTATCAGAGAGCTCTGGAACAAGGATTTTCCACAAGAGGAATTCTGTGTTGGGCAGAAATGGCCAGGCCTTTGTTAGTCATTGGCCAGGGCCAACCCCAGAACTGTGTGGTCTCTTTTCAAAAAGTGAGATGGCTCCTGAAAGTGCTGATAGCTGAAGGATATCAGATTGACACACTCTTTGCAGCCAAACTGCAAGTTCTTGCTTCAAAGGAGACCTGAACGGCGCACCTCTGTAGCTCACAATGATCTGCTGAATTTGGTGGCTAATGTTTTGATTATTTAATTCTGTCATTCATCTCATTTCACAAACATTGACCCTGTGTCCATTGAGTGGCATGAGTAACATACATAGGAGCCTGAGACTTCAGACAAGTTGCATGCTATTTATGCAGTGTTAGTATGAAGATGAGTCATTCGGAAGTGGAGGTAATGCTTATAGAGTAGGACTCTGCTTTAAAGAATGACAGGGTCCCAGAGTCCCAAGAACCAAATAGAATTATTGAGCACTCATCATTTGCCAGGTACTTTGGATATATGGTAGGTACAATTATTATCCTTGTTTTACATATGAGACACTGGAGACAGGAGAGGTTAAATAACTTGCCCTAATTCATACCATCTAGGAGGATGTGGAGCTCAGATTCAAACCCAGGAGGACTCGTGTTCTTACTCAGTCACTGATGCAGAGTAGGTCATATCAGCCATATGGAGTGCATCTCCCTCTCAGAAGATGTGGGAAATAGTAAAAGACATGGAGTAAATAATTCAGATGAAAGTCATTAGACTTAGAAGTTCAATTCTGACTCTATTGGAGCAGAAAGACATTTAGGCAGCATAGAGATGGAAATAGCAATGATACCAGGCAAACTAGTCAGAAAATGACATGATAGGGGTACGTACATGATAAGGTATAGGACTGTCCATGAAGGTGTATACTTGCCCACAAGGGCACTCACTACAAGACATGTTCTGGCAGTCAATGTCATTTTACTCCCTGCCTGGGCCTAGGGAAAATGTTGTGCCAAAGTCTGATCAGAATGTGATAGGAGTATGTGGAAGGTCCTATCATTGGGAGCCTCACTATGCAGAAAACTATGGCAGAATCCTAGTTCCAGCAAATCCATGAATCAAGACTAGGGGAGTTCAGAAAGACAAGGAGAAGCAAGCAGGTGCTACAGGTCCAAGCTGGTTGGCAGGTAGGATCTAGAAACCAGAAAGTTAGGTCCACAAGCAACCAAATCAGCCATTAAATTTGATATTGATCCAAGATAGAAGATATTTGGCTTCTGCTATTTGCAGAGAGCCTTTCTAATCAGACTCCCTGAAGCCAGCAGGTTGAATTGTATAGTTAGGAGACCTGTTGGTGATCCCCACCCTTGAGTAAGGAGAGATATCAAGATTCTCTTATGAATCAGATATTGTGGGATTTTCAGTGTGACTTGTGGTTTGTGTTTTACATTTATGTACCATGATTTTTGTCATGTTATATAGAAAAGAGAAGCCAATATAGTACTTTTAAATTTTACAGTAGGCAGAAATTCAGTCATGATGCCAATCAACACTGAATCAATCCTTCACAAGAAGGATAAAAAATGCAATTTCAAGTTTACCAAAATTGAATTAACAAGGTTAAGAAGTTGAGTAATAGAGCTCGATGAAATATAAAATTTCCCTGATGTACTTCTGAGACAATAAGGACTGTAAGATAGAAATCTGAGAGAGATAAATTTCATTGCAAAACATAATTTGAATATTAATAAAACCAGACAGCAAGAATTTTGAGAAAGCAGAGGTTAAGCACTATTTAACTAGAGCAAGCATTTAGACTCAAGTTAAGAAACAGCCTCCCTCAAACTATGCTCTTCCCAGAAAATAAAAGTGAATCTAGCCTCTCCAGTTCTTTGTCTAATTTGGACCTGACCATCACAACCATCAGAAAAGTCCAAGAATCAGTTCAAGAACCTGGGCTTTGTGCTTCAGGGACCAAATGATGCTAAATAACAGATTCTGCTGATTTCTTATGGGATATCTATCTTTCATCCTCTCTTCTTTGTTTTTCTTCCTCTTTTCTCTTTCTTCAGCCTTCCCTTACTTAACACTTGACTCTTTGGTAATGAACCTCAGAGTTGTTAATACATGTCATTCCAAATTGCTTTTGCCTTCCTGGTAGTAATTGCTTTTAGGAGAAATTTTTCCTTCAAAATATGTATAGTCAGGAGATATGTTTAGAAGAATGGTGGATTAAATGTTATAAAATATTTCAACAATGTTCTATTTTCCTTTGCTCTATTTAATAATTATTAGTACTCCTTAAGCAATATATGCGTCTCTTACCAAGTCTGGACTTGCCCTGGCCAGAGCCCCATTCTTCATCTAATTTCCTACTGGACTACAAGCTCCTTGAGTGCAAAGCCAGTATCTTATTCATCTCTACTTTTCCAGACCATAAAGAAGGAGTAAATGCTCAATAAAGTATAATTGAGTAAATACTGTCTTTTTCCTGCTCTGCCAAACTATTTCTGTCTTTTAAATCATCAAATAGCTGATTTTTGTTAGTTAATTAATTAAAAGTATTTAGTTTTGGACTACTACAGTGCTGCGGACTCTTCTCTTACTAAGACCACAGGGAAGAAGGGAAGTAAATAAGGAATCTATTGCAATATGGTAAGGTTAATTGCTGAGAGTATCTAAGAACAGAACTTGCAGGTAATATTTGATCTGAGTCTTGAAGAATGTATAGAATTTGGTTAGCCAGGTGAAATGAGAGAGAGAGGTAAGCAGGGGAAACAGCATGTTTAAAAAAAGCACAAAGCAGGGCAAAGCATAAAGGGACCAGAAAATGGCATTGTGTTGATGATGACTTGAGAGTAGGGTCTGGGATGGAGAGATGAAACTTGAGAGGAAGGGAGGGCCCAGATAATGTACCATATTATATGACAACTTTAGGGGATTGACCTTTATTATGTTTGCAATAGAGAGTGACACTTTGTAAGTTTTTGCTCTGGTGGCATTATGGAAGACTGGGGAGAGCTGGACTTGCTTTAGAGAACTGCGTAGAAGGCTTCTGCAGGAGTTCAGGTGAAAAAATGGTGACTTGAATAAAAACACTGGCAATGAATATGGAAATAAAGAAATGGGCTCAAGAGATACTTAGAAGTTTGAACTAAAATGCATTAGTTGGACATGGAAGGGTGAGGTAGGTAGAAAAGAGTCATGGGTGATTCACAAATTATGGTATCAACAACTGAGGTGGAAGGAGGAAAAGATACAGGCAGAGGAAAGAAAAACAGTTTAGGCATGAGTTTGAAGGATAGAGAGCACATCAGAGTCAAGATCATATCCTTTAGGAAGTTGGGTAGGAGAGATTAGAGTTCAGGAAAGAACATTTTAGGTAAAGATTTGCATGTCCTTAGCATAGGGATGGTACTTGAGATAGTAATATATATTATCAACCTGGGAGTGAGAAAAGAGAGAACCTTGATGAATGTTAATGTTTAAAAACAGGTAGAAGAAAGAGCTTCTGAAGGAGACTAAGGTGGATCAGCTAGAGAGGCTGTCAGCTGTTAAAATCCAAGAATATAAGTTTCTGCAACTGGAAAATGACCCCAGGCCTCTTCTGTCTTCTGTGTTTCCTTGCTTCTCTGGTTTTATCTCCTGTGATTGACTTCTTTTATTTTCTTGTAGGTTAGCTATACATTTATGAGGAGATTTTATGTAATTTATCCAGCATTTTGGTTTGTGGAGCAAGAAAGTATTTTGGAATATCTAATCCCCCACACTCAGGAATATTCCACTGCATTCCTTTTAAAATTAAAAACAGTTGGTTGCAACTTGATAAAGGGCATTCATGAAAAACCTATAGCCAGCATCATACTTAATGGTGAAAGACTAAATGTTTTCTCTTAAGATCAAGAATAAGAAAAGAATGTCTTCTCCCACCATTTCTTGTCCATGTTATACTAGAGATTCTAGTCTTGCAATAAGCAAAGCAAAGCAAGCAGACCAAGAAATGACAGACATCCATATTGGAAAGGAAGAATGATCAAAACTGTCCTTCTTTGCAGATGACATGCCTATCTATGGAGAAAATCCTATCATTTCTACAAAGAGTGTTAGAATAAATTAGTGAGTTTGGCAAGGTTGCAGGATACCAGATCAGTATACAAAAGAACTGAATTTTTATATACAAGCAAGTAGCAATTGAAAAAAATTTCTAGTTACGATGTCATAAAAATATGAAATAGGGATAAATCTAACAAAGGATATGGATGATCCATGCAATAAAAACTAATAAACATTGTTGAGAGAAATTAAATACCTAAATAAATGGAGAGATATATTATATTTATGGGATAAAAGAATCAATAGTATTGACAGTTGCCCCCAAATTGATCTATGGATTCAATGCAATCTCAGTCAAAATCCTAGCAGGCATTTTTGTGGAAACTGACATGCTAATTTTCAAGTTTCCATGGAAGTGTAAATGACCCGGAATAGCCAAACCAATTTTGAAAACAGCAAAGTTGGAGGACTTGCTCTAGTTGATTTTAAGAGGCATTATCAAACCACAGTGATCAAGGCAGAGTGGTAAATGGTATAAGAATAGACAAATAGAACAGGACAGAGTCCAGAAATAGACCCATAGTCATTTGCTTTTAGACAAAGGTACAAAGCAATTTGGTGGGAAAAGTATGGTCTTTACAACAACAAATGGTGTTGGAATGATTGGATAGCCCCCCCCCCCATATACACACAAAGAATTTTGAAACATACTTTGCACCATACAAAAAAAAAAGTCAAATGGATTCTAAGCTTAGCTGTAGAACCTAAAGTTTTTAAACTTCTAGAAAAGAATAAATACTGGAGAAAATTGTTTAGATGTTGGGTTAAGCAAAGATTTTTTTGATAGGGTGCACATGAAGTATGATCCATAAAAGAAAAACTAGATAAATTGGACTTCATAAAAAATTTAAAACTTTTACTTTTTGAAAGACACTGTTAAATGAAGGAAAAGACAAGGCACAGATTTGGAGAAAATAGTGCAAATCATATATCTAAGAATGGAATTGCACGTAGAATGTATAAAGTATTCTTAAAATTCAGTGATAAGTCAAACAACCTAACGAATAAAATTGTCAAACAATTTGAATAGAAACTTCACCAAAGAAGATATATATGGCAGATAAGCACACAAAAAGATGCTAAATATCATTAGTCATTAATGAAATGCAAATTAGAATCGTAATGAAATGCAAATACCCACTCTGCAGCATGGCCTGCATTCAGACGAACTGTAGCAGGCGTTGGCAAAGATGCAGAACAATAGGGACACTCATGCTGTTTTTGAAAAAATAAAATGGTACAACCACTTTGGAAAAACTTTTGGCAGTTTCTTTTAAAGTTGAACATGCACATACCATATGATCCAGGCATACTGCTCATAGATATTTACCTGAGTGGTGAAAGCATTTGTCCACTATGCTTTCATATTTAACAAATGTTTTTATTTTATTTTATTTTTATTTTTAAAAAAAAATTTTAAGTGAGGCAACCCTTGGCTGACCTCACAGATTGCAAGAACCCTGTCAGTTTACAATCCTTTATTTTTTAATATTTTTATGCCTTCAGCACCTGGTCTTCCTAGGTGGGCTCCCATCCAAGTACTAACCAGGCCCGACCCTGCTTAGCTTCTGAGATCAGACAAGATCGGTCTTGTTCAGTATGGCGTGGCCATGGACACAAATGTTAATAGTAACTCTATTTTTAATAGTCCCAAACTGAAAACAATCTAAATACCCATCAACAAGTGAATGAATAAACAAAATGTGGTAGGTATATAAAATGGAATACTACACAGCGATAAAAATGAGCCATTGATACATGCTACAGCATGGATGAGTTTCAAAATAATTGTGCTGAATGAAAGAAGCCAGACAAAATGAGTACATGCTGCATGGTTCTATTTAAATAAAGCATATAAATCATTATTGTGACAGAAAGCAGAGCAATGTATGTCCCGGAATTGGGGTGTGGGGAGAAATGGAAAAGAGGGGTTACTAGAGAATAAGGAAATTGGGGGTAATGGATATATTCATTATCTTTATTGTGGTAATAACTTCACAGGTATGTACATATGTCAAACTTAAATATGTACATTTGATGTACGTCAATTATACCTTAACAAAGCTATGAAAACAATTGATTTAAAAAGATCGACACATTTTAAAAATACAAGGTCCCACAGGCTAGCTAGTTGGAACACAAATTTACACATTTTATCAAACTTCGCTTTATCTTACCTCTCCTCACTTCATCTTACCCTCAGGCAAACTTCTATGAATCCACTGCCTGCCTGGCTTTACAGATAGATGCTGTCACCCCAGCAATTCTGCCTCCATGGAAGGGCCTTTCAGGTTTATTATTATTATTATTTTTTGTCTCTATGAATCTATAATCATTTAAGAAGTTTTAGAGAGTGCCCTTTATTTACCTGTAGAACAACATCAGAAAAAAAAGTGAATTCTATACAAAATAGGTGCTGGTGTAAACTCTAGCATCTTTTATTTTGCAATGATAATATCAGAAATCCAAGTAAAAACTGGTTTAAATGCTGCAGATAAATTGATTAGAGATGCGTAGATTGGATGACTCCTTTTGTGAATATAATCTTAAAATATGACCTACTCTTAAGAGCTCACTCTCATTTGGTCTATTTTAGTCCTCCTGATTTATTTTAAAGCTGACATCATATGTGTTCTTCTCTGAGTATTATAATGGCTTTTGGCCAAAAGTAGTACAATCCCAGGGTGATAAGAGTATGAGATAAATGTTTTAATAAAAAAAATGGTCAAAGAGCAGAGCTGTCAGAGGATTCATGGACAGAGTCCTTTCCTGCCCCCCAAGTTTTGAAGATTCTATGAACCCATATACTTACTATATGAGTTCTTAACCTGGAGTCTGATTACCCCCTGAAATTGCAGGCAAACTTGTATATTTATGTGAGTCTTATGGAGAGAAGGTTTAAACTTTTCATCACTTTGCTTCCTTCCTTTGTAAGTGCAGGTCAAACTCTCTCTTCCAAATGGAAATCATGCAGACTCATCCTTTTATGAATACAGGGAGGGAGGAAGAAAGAGAGAAGAGAGAAGGGGAGAAAGAAGGGGGGATGTGACCTGTGGTACTTGACTTGGAATCAGCAGGCCTGAGTTTGGTTCTGATTCTGCCATGTAATGTGTGTGATTTCAGTCAAGTGTTCCTCCCTCTCTTGGCCTGTTTCGCCATCCCTTCCAAGTTAAGAGATTGGATTAGATGCGTGCTAAAGCCCTCCCTTCCACTTCCAACTTTCTAGTGTTCTATGTACTATGATTTCTCTTCCTTTTCCCCAGGTCTTTGGCATTTCTCTCTTTTCTGCTAAGGCTTTGCATCACAATGATATATTTCTCCAGTTATATTGGCTTCTAGCCTTGGTCGGTACCATTACTCGGCAGGGCAAAGACAATGCTTTAACAATGACAAGAACTGCTACTTTCCCCCCTGAGGCTGTAGGGTCTGATGCATCTGCTCTCCTTCACATTTCCCAACACAGGGTAGAACTTGGATCTCTCCATGGCATGCCGCACAGCCATATCCCTATTCCTTGTACTTGATCAATTCACCATTTAGCGAGTTGTGGTCACTCTTGTAATAGCACATTGGGTTAATGGAAGGAAGTCTTTAGAAATTACCTAGTCAGTCACTCTCCCCACCATCACCCATTGCTTTTCGGATATATGTGAAGATGAGAGGAGAGAAGGGACTTGCACAATGCCATGCATGGACTGCACACAGCAGAGTCAAAACCTAGGGGCTCCAAGTCCATATTCAATGCTATTTCCACAGCACCTTGTTGCCATTTATATCATCAGGCATTTTAAAATAATGCTTTGTTTTAAAATCTGGCTGCTCATTCATCCTTTCACTAAAAACTATGATACATACATGTGCCAAACACTGTGCTCAGTGCTGGGAAAAATGCTGACAGGAGCAAGCCATTTCTGTCCTAAGATGCTCCCAGGCTGTAACTAAGGGTTGTTTCTTACAGTGCTGACTTGGGCTTAGTGCAACAGAACAAGTTGATTCTCTTTATTGCCATTATCCACACCTCCAGGCTCCCACCCACCTGCACTTTGCTAAATAAGGTCTAAAATGCTTTGAAACAGAAGCAACACATAACATTTAATGGCATTTCATTGATTCACTTGAATTCGCATGCATTCATCGAGTACCTGCTGATTCTGTCCTAACAGAGATGGAATTTGTCATCAAAAGAGAAGGCTCAGGTTCCCACTGAGTGGTTCTGTGCGTGTTCCCTACAAAGGGTAATCCTATATGAGCCGCACACATCCCTTGTAAATGGTCATTTGTATTTTGCATTTGATTTTCATAAATGCATAAACTAAGAGGAGGAGAATTATGATTCCCATTTTTCTGAGGCTCAGAGTGCTGAGGACACGCTAGAGCCAAAGCTCCTGATATATGCTTTAGAATTCTCTATTTCTTAAGTGAGACTATAACATAGAACAGTTTGTTTTCATCTAGAAAAGGGGAAATGTAAAAATCAATGCAATTAGCTAAGAAACACAGTGTTCTGCCCTGGCCAAAAAAAAAAGTCTTCTGGAAAAACAACTGTACTTTGGAGAGGAGATGCCAAGGAAAGAATGACACATAAAGGAATGGGTACAAATTAGAAGAGCCAAAGTCAACAGTTAAGAAAGTAGGAAGCATTTAGAAAAGTCCCCAATTTGTGGCGTACAGTGCATTAGGTCAAGGCCTGGTAGAAACAGAAGGAGGGGCAAGTAAGTGCCAGAGAGCCAGAGTGGGGGCAAGCTCTAGAAAGGAAGTAAAGGGGAGAAGAAGCAGGCAAGTGTTCTGAGCTTTGGTCTGCAAATAGTCCTTTCTGAAAATAGAGAAAAGGGAGGAAGGATCTGATGGGTCAGCAATGGTTGGATAGAGGAGTCATATGTCCTAATACTTAATTTACGCTCATTCAACATGCCTGCTGGCAAAAGGCATGGGACAGGGGATGGAGAAGGGCGACTGATGCTACCCATCCATGAATTTGTGGCCTAGAGTGTGTATGAGATAGAGACATGGTCCAGAGACATGGTAGTCTTAGTTGGTTTCACTACTGAGAGCTTCTAATCTTGGCTGAAACCCTGTCTGAGCAGGATCCCAGGGCTTAGAGATGGACATTTTGCAACCAGTATTGTTATAGCTCCTGAGTGCAAGCCAAGGACATCATCTGATGGTCAAATGGACGTGGAGGTCTCTTCCAGTGCAGAGGGGCAAGGTGGCGGCAATGGGCTTACTGACACATGGGACCCCTCAACGCTCTGCTTGATGGTTACAGCTAAGTGAGCTTTTAAAACTAAAGTCCCACTAGGAGAAGGATCTCTTTGCAGTGCCTAAGTGGGTGGACTTTGGGGCCTCCTCACCTGGCTTTGCAGCCTGACTCTTTCATATACTAGCTCTGTAGTCTCGGGTGACTTGTTAACCTTTTCTGCTTCTGTTCTCTTGAACAATGGTGATGGGAATGGTACCTGTTTTCTAGAGGAATCCCGTAAAGATTAAATGCACTAATATCAGTCAAGTTTTATTTGATAAAGTCTGACACAACGTACAGTCTGCATGTGTGTTTGTTATCATTGTCGTATGACACTCCTTCACTCAAAACTCTGCAATTTTTGTCCCTCAAAGTAAAACCCAACATTCTTCCAGTGGCCTCATGAGACCCGACACAGTCCGACTCCCATCGCCTCTCTGCCCTCACCTTATACTCCTCTCTCCTTGGCTCACCTCGCCCTGTCGAGTGGGCCTCCTTTCTGTTTCCTTAACGTGCCAGACATGCTCCTGCTTCTGGGCCTTGTCACTGGCTGTCGCTCTGCCTGGATCCTTGGGGTGAGCTCTCTCACACCTTCAAGTCCCTGGATCAATGAAACTTACCTTGAGCATCTGGTTCAAAGTTACAGCCCCCACCCCCAGCACTTCTGATTCCCCTTATTCTACTTTCTGTGTTTTTATAGAATTTATTACCTTTTAACATGCTAAGTAAATTAGTTATTGTATTTATCACTTATTAACTGTCTTCTGCTGGAAGGGGAGCTCCATGGACCAGGGTCTTTTGTTCATTGTTGGATCTCGAGCATCCAGAACAGTGCTTAATAAAAATATTTGTTAAATGAATGAATTGTGATTTAAGGATTTTCAAGTGTAGTTTGACTATATTTGATTTTCAATCTCTGTGGCTTTGGATGCATAGAAGCAAATCAATCATACTCCATAGTTCAAGGCACACTAATGCCATCAAATGGTGTGAAGCCCCTTGTTTTATTTTCTGTTATTTTCCATTTCATTTCCCATGTCCCCTCCACTTTTCTTCTTAGCTCACTCTTGTGTATTTAGTGAATGTCTTTCCAAAATGTCTTTGGAAACATGCTAACATTGCTAAATTCTATTTAAAGAAATAGAATTATATTTTAAATATGCATTCCTTTCTTGACTTTTTCATGCAAAGCCACATTTTGAATACTAGTCTTTTATCTGCATGTAGACTTAATTCCTCATTTGTAACCATTGCTCACAACTCCACCTGTCTAATGGTGTACATTAAAGATACTCCCATCCTTGCTCCCCAAAACACCGTTTTAGGAAACATTCTCTGTGTGTCTCCTTTTGAATCTTAGTGAGAGCTCTTCCTCATGTATGATGACAGGCATGGTGTTGCCTGTTGTATCCTTTGTCCATCTTCCTAGTGGGATTTCTGTCTTTTACTTACTGCTTGGAAGAGGTTTCTTGTTCATTCTAGACAGCAATCCTTTGATTTTAGATGTCGCAAGTATCTTTCTCACCCTTTTGTTAACTTTGTCTATGGTATCCACTGTTGAAAATAAATCTTAAATTTTGGTATAGTCAAATCTAGTGCTTTTTTACCTTATTGTTGTGCTTTTGGAGGTTTTTTTTAAGTACTACTCTATGAGGTCTCAAAGATATTCTCCTTGGTTTGCTTTTATTGTCTTTATAGTTTTATTTTTTGCCCTTAGCTCTTTAATCCAAGTTTATTTTTGTACATGGTATAAAGTGTATACACATTCCTATTTCTCCACGCAGCCAGCCGATTTTACCAATAATGTTTACTAGATGATCCATCTTCCCCACATTAATTTGTAATACTGGCTCTATTATATACTAAGATCCCAGTACTATACTATTATTTATTACTAAGGTTTTTCAATAATTCTTAGTACCTAGTAGCTTTGCAAGGTGCTTCAAGAAGATTCTTCTGATTATTTTCAAAAACACCCTAAAGGTTGCTGCATATATACATTTCTCGAATAATTTTGCCAGCATTTACCATTTTACATTTGAAAGCACTCGAAAACAGTTTGTCCTTTAACCTCAGATCTATAAATGTGGCAATTAGGCAATGCATTTGGCTTTTAAAATAAGCCATTCGCCTCTGAGTGCCATCTGCGTCCCAGCTTTCATTGACGCCCACCGTTTCAAGTGATGGGAACATCTTTACAGCAATCATAGGAAATACTCCCAGCATCCAGGCATGTCAGTTGGTTTACCTTTTCAGCAGATTCCAGCAAACAGACTACTTTTCTGCAAGCAACCAGTGGTTGTCAGTCGGTCCTGCTATGTTGGTATTGTTAGCTCCAAAGTGTAGTATTAAGACTTTCTTTTCTCCAACCAGCCCCCTTCTCACATGTGATGGCTGCTGTCTAGTCTTGTTGGAACATCTTGTATAAGCACATGATGAAACATTTCCCAAATTCTATATGACGTACGAATAGAATGGTCTACCAACTTTCTGCTGAGGGCCTGGAATTAAGATGTTACGCACAGAATGTTTTTAAACGTATCTGAGCCATCATGTGACAAAATCACTGTTTTCCCACCATAAACTAAGTATAAAATTAGTAACCTTGGAATTTTTTTCTTTTAAATCCATTCAGGTTATGAATCTCTCAAGAAGTTCTATTAGATAATTCTTCATAGTTGGTGAAGATGATAAATGTAATAAAAAGTAGATTATAAATTTAAATAACTGGCATATCCCAAATCACAAGAGAGTAGATTTATACCCTAATCATTATTATTTCTTCTTGTTTGGTTATGTCTGGGATCTGAGCAACAGAAGAAGCCTCTGAGACAAACACTTTTTGGTAATGAGGAAGTTTACTTATAGGAAAGGCTTGCAAGGCACTCTAGGCACTGAAAGGAGTAGACATGTATTTAAAAGCAGGGTGGAGAGTAAAAACAAAAATTTAGCAATGTGGTTAATGAGCTTACACTTAGTTTATGGTGCAAAACAATACATTTCTTGCATGATTAGCATTTTTAAGGATTGTGGCATATCTGCTGGCATTGTCATCATAGAAGGAAGGAGGGATTGTTTCTTTAGGTCAATATCTGGCAGGAAAGTCTTAATGACTGCCTTATTTTGAGGGGACTAAAACTAAGTAGGGTACCCTGGTTTTGTTAGTTTATCTCAGGGTATAAATTGTTTCCTTCCCTTTCTAACTATGGGATGTATGGACTATACTTACTAATAATGAATGCAGAATTGACATTTCTGCATCTATATGACTGATAGGCATTCCAGAAAGGAAGAATAGAAAAAAAATGGGAAGAAATTACCAAAATAATAACATAAGACAATTTTCCTAAGCTGAAGAAAAATATAAACCTTAAATTCAAAATAGCATGTCAGGCACCCAGAAAAGTAAATCAAAATTTAAAAAACTGTCAAAGCAGGTTAACATGAGATTCTAAAACACCAGTCATGAAGAGTAGATCCTAAACGCACCCCAAAAAGAGAGAAACAGCTTACAAGCAAAGGAACAAGGTCTTTAAAATCTGAGGAATTATTTTTGACCTAGAACCTTGAAAAGTAGAACAAAGGTATTTTAAGATGATCAGGAATTTAGAAAATTAAATCCCCATGTAGCTTTTTCTAGAATGTTCCTTTAGTATGTGTGTAAAAATGCTGTATAAACTGAGATGGTCAAACTGAGGAGATCAATGAAAGGAAGTCACGATATGGCAACTGTTAGTCTCCATCGTGGATGCAGGATGATGGAGTCTTCAGAAGGGAGCATTTGGGAATAAGAGGGATTCCAAAGGTTTATTGGGATCTTTAAAAATATGGGTCATCCTAAGAAGGAGATAAAGGCAAACAAAGAAAAGAAACAAGATATACAAATAGAGTGGGGTGGTAGATGGGGTAAAGGGGATCCAAATATATGGTAGCTGAAGGAAACTGGATTTTGGGTGGTAAACACACAATAGAATATACAGATGTCAAATGATAATGTACACCTGAAAATTATATAATTGTATTAACCAATGTTATCCCAATAAACTCAATTAAAAAAAAAAAGATATACAAATAAAGCCTCTAGGAAAGCAAAAAAGTTATACTAGGAAAATAATATAATAGTACATTACTGGGCTGTGCATTAAGAAATATTTCATAGCCATAATAATGCAAATATAGTAAATTGACTTTCAGCTGTTTCTGAAAGAAAAAAAGTAGATGTATTTTAATAATTTTTAATTTTTTCAATTACATTTGACATTCAATATTTTATAAGCGACTATAGATAAAGCTCTTATAAACTTACAGAACAGATTGTAAATGTTGTGAACCTTGACAATAGAAAACTACAAGTGCAGAAGCAGCAATAGGTAGGTAGAAGAGGGGAAGGAGAGTTGAAGAGAAGAGTAAGAGTGTCATACCTTCATTTGCATGGAGAGTGAAAGGGTTTTATCAATAGCTCAAACAAGAAATGAAAGTGTAAGGACAAGAATTCCTCATTATCCAAATATAATCCATTACTAAGGAAGGGTTAGAAAGCAGATATTCATATAGCAGCAATTTTCCCATTATTTAAATGCAAAAGAACACTGTGTTCACGGCCCATTCCAAAACCCAACCCATTTCCCTAAATATTACTAAAACACTCTCAAACATCTATATAATAACCCACCAAAGATTTCTGCACAATATAAAGCGTTCAAAACACCAATTGCCTAATTATTTGACAGTTAAGGAACTCATTAGGGGTATGTTTGTGAGCAATAGGCGAGAACACTGTAGAGTTTGGATATGAACTTGATTTTCTCTGTATCCTTCAGTGACTTGGGCTGTAATGTAAATAAACAATGTAAGGACACATTACAGGTAATATCTAAATCAGACCAGGTTCAGTAGTTCTCCCAGGGACCTAGCAGAAGTAAACACTGGGACTCATTAAAGGCTAGACCCTTAGGGCAAAGGTAGGGAGGATGCCCAGCATATTTTAAATAAACTATAACCTCTGGAGTAGTTCATGACCTAAACCTTCTGGCTGACATTGTATGAGGATTCATTAGAGTAGCTTCCCATTTCAGAGTCTGAATTTTGGGTAAACATGTTTACAAGGGGTTATGGCCAATTGCTGGTTAGTGAGATCTCAGATACCTAGGTAAAGGCAACTCATAAAAGAAGCAAAAATGGTCTATAGCTGTAGGGGGAAGGAAGGAGAGAAAGAGTATGTGGGTGATGTCAATTTCCACAGCTGTCAATAAATACCATCAAAATGATAAAGCACCAAACAGCAGTAGAAGCAGATGATTTAGGGGTGTGATGCAAGTACCCCAAACATAAAAGCCAGAATCAGATAGAAGAGTTAGAAGGGGTCCTTCTGGGGAGCAGGACTGGGGTCATGTGGGGGACTACTGCTTTGCATTATTAATTGTTTTCTTCAATTTTTCAGTTAAAGTTGACATATAAAATTATATTAGTTTCAGGTGTACAACATAATGATTAGACATTTATATACCTTATGAAATGATGACCCTGATACTCTAGTACCCACCTGGCACCATACATAGTTATTACAATATTATTGATTATATTCCCTGTGACTATTTTTATAACTGAAAATTTGTTCTTTTTAATTTCTTTCACCTTTTTCACCCATTCCCCCAACCTACCTCCCACCTGGCAACTGTCTTGTCGTCTTCTATGAGTTTGTTTTTGTTCGTTTGTTTATTTTGTTTTTTAGACTCCACATATACGTGAAATCATATATTTGTCTTTCTCTGACTTATTTTACTTAGTTAGCATAACACCCTCTAGGTCCATGCATGTTGTCACAGATGGCAAGATTTCATTCTTTTTTATGGCTGAGTAATATTCAATTATGTATATATATATACACAAATATATACATATGTGTATCCATATACGTGGATATATATACACCACATCTTTATCTATTTGTCTATTGATGGACATTTAAGTTGCTTTCAATATCTTGGCTATTGTAAATATGTATTAGTGATTTTTTATATTGGTTTTTAACAGCACAGTGTAAATGTTTTTGCTAAAAATAAATTTGAATATTTGTTTTTTAAAAAGATAAATCTACCCATCACACCATAATTAAAGTACCTTTCAGTATTGCCTCCATCCTGCCTCATTCACTTCAATTTTTTGACATAGCATCTTACAACCATCTTTATTACATATGTTTATAAATTCTTCTCTACATGTATTACAGAATGGCTATCATATCCATTCCATTGAAATAAAACTTTTCAATGTAGTAATAGGGTATCTATCACTCTTATGAAAAACTTTATTGCATGTGTTTTATTTTTATTTATTTTTAAAAATTATTTTGTTTTTAATTGAGATACAGCTGGGATATAACATTGTGTAAGTTTGAGGTATATGATGTTTACTTAATATATTTATATGTTGCAATATGATTACCACTAGCTAACGCCTCCATCACGTCACATAATTGTCATTTTTTTTTTGTGGTAAGAACATTTAAGATCTAGTCTCTTAGCAATTTTGAAGTATTTAATATTTTACTGTGCTGTGCATTAGATATCCAGAACATATTCGTTTTCTAGTTACAAGATTATATACCCTTTAACAAAACCTCTTCAAGTTCCCAATGCCCCAGCCCCTAGTAAGTACCATTCTACTCTCTCTCCTTCTACAAGTTCAGCCTTTAAGATTCCACATATAAGTGATATCATACAATATTTGTCTTTTCACTATCTGGCATAATGCCTCAAGGACTACTCATGTTGTTGCAAATGGTAGGATTTCCTTCCTTCTCATGGCTGGATAATATTCCATTGTGTGTGTGTGTATGTGTGTGTGTGTGTGTGTGTGTGTACACACACACACACATTTGTCCTAGTTGGGGTGCAGGATAGGGCAAAAAGGTGAGAGGCTGTTTGTACCTATATGTTCAGATTGGTTCTGTCAAATTTGCTTGAATTTGGCAGATTAAATAAATGTCTTCTAAGGCTTCATATTGCCCTCACGAAGAAATTCTGTCTCCTTGTGGAGCCTCTTCTCCTGTCTCTCTTCTGCCTATTATGTCTGCTCCAGACACTCATGTCTTCTTTCAGCTCCCCAAATATGACCAGCTTTTTCTCCCTTAGGTATAAGGACATGCTGTTCCCTTTGTTTAGATTTCTCTCTCCCTCTCTGGTCTCTCCCCTGTTTCCCTCTCTCTCTCTTTCTCTTTCTTTCTTTGCCCCATGTTACTTCCCAAGAGGCATCTTCCTTGCATTCCACTTGGCAATGTGAACCAGGTCTTCTTGTGAATCCCAACCTTCTATCTTCTCTTCAACAAACTAACCACAACTGGTAATTACATTCCCATGTGTGATAGTTTTTGCAATGATGTCCATCTTCCTCGCTAGACTGTAAGCTGCATGAAGAAATGGACAGTGTCTGTGGTCCTCACCATTCTGTCTACAGCACCCAGTAGTGGACTAGTGAATAGAATAAGCTTGATACATATTTGTTGTGTGAATGAACAAATAAAATTCTGAAGTTTGGTTTCTCCATCTGTAAAATGGAGGTAAGATGATCTTTCATTGACTAAAATGATACTGGTCCTGCATAGCTCACAGGGTGTTTGCAGAATAAATGATATACTGTATCCTTAATCTGTAGAGGCATAAAGGTAGATGAGTTTGAGAGGGAATGGCCATTAAATTAATTGATTAGGAGGTCATTGGGAAACTTGGGGAGTGGCTCAAAAGCCAGAGTACAATTGCTTAGAGAGTGAATGTCAAGTAAAAGGAAGGGAAGGGTAAATCTGTAACTGGAGGAGGATTGAGGCATTTAAAAAAGTTATGAGATGAAGACAGATGTGCCTTTTTTTGTTCACTAATAGAAGAATCCAGTAGAATGGGACATTGTAAAAACCAGCTGAGTGTTCTGCTAAATGAAATAAGCTACCTCCAAAAGAACAAGTATTATATGATTCCACTAGCATGAGGTCCCTAAGGTAGTCAAATTCATAGAGATAGAAAGCAGAATGGTGGTTGCTAAGTGCCAAGGGGAGTCAGGGAATAGAGAGTTAGTGTTTAATGCGAATAGAACATCACTTTGGGAAGATGAAAAAGTTCTATAGATGGGATGATGGTGAAGGTAGCACAACAACGTGAATGTACTAAGTGCCATTGACCTGTACACTTAAAATAGTTAACACAGTAAGTTTTATGTGTAAAAAAGTCAGATATGAGAAACTGGTTTTAATTGTAGTTTTGATAATGTATCATTTTCAAAAAATTGAAAACGTGATTCTCATACAAACGTAGAATAAACATGTATCAAAGATTAAAAAACAATTGAATGGTTCCCTAATTTCTTAGAAATGGCTTTGAAACATGTGGCTTGGGACCACGTAGTCTGGGGAACGTGATACTGTCCCCATGGCCAGAACTGACTGGGCTAAACAGAGGTACCTGACACGATCTGTGATCTTTCACACTGGGTGTAAAATGTCTCTCCAGTAGGCTCGAAAAGAATGTGAGACTCGATAACACAGTGTGACACAAAACAGAGAGGGACATTCTTCTCTACTTTTTTCTAAATTAAAAAAACTTCCATTATAGTTGACATTCAGATTATATTCATTTCAGGGGTACAGCATAGAGGTTAGACATCTATGTAACTTATGAAATGATCACCCCAATAAATCTAGTACCCAACTGGCTCTGTATGTCGTTATTACAACATTATTGACCATATTCCCTATGCTGTACCCTTCTCTACTTTTCAAAAAATAACATTTGCTTCTGTCACTGTGATAACTCACAGAGGTAACAAATGAATCTCTCCTACGCCCAGAAGAACGGCAGGGAAGATGATCCGTCCTGGGCAAACAGCAGCCCTGGTAAGGCCTGCTGGACTGGCAGAGCAGAGCTTAATTGGCAATATCGATAGGCCTGCCATTCACAGTTGTGCAAGGCGAAATCTGCTTTGTCTCATAGCAGCAGTGACATGGGCACTAGCAGGAGAAGGGCAACAGACAGTGCTGGGCTCTTGTGGCTGGAAGGGCAATGGACTGGTCAGGGCTTGTTGGACAGCCTAAAGGGAGTGACACGGCCCAGGGCGCATTGGTCATCCCAGAGATGCTTGAGGTGAACTTTGCATGCAACATGGTAGTGAAATTTGAATTATTACTGTTAGCTTAGCTGACTTTGTTTGTTCTCAGGGTCCGTTGAGGCCCAGAGAGGCCTGCTATTGTACACTGGGCAGCGTTATCTGAATGTGACCCCCAGAACTCATTTCAGCGGCTGGGCAAGCAGTTAGCTGGCACCAGCCCTTCCATTCTTCCAGAGAGGGGATTAGCTGCAAGTTCAGCTTCTAATAGGACTAGCAGTTTGCCCTCTAACAAGGGGCTGATAATACCCTGTGGGTTCCAAACTCTCCCAGAGCTGAGCTGATGGCATTCCTAAATAATGCTCAGAAACAGTTGATACCTCAGATTCCGACTGCCAGGCACAAAGTTGCTTATTCCTCTCCTCTCCACCCCCTACCCAATGAACAGGACAAAAAGGGAGACCCACCATGCAGGGTCACTTTCTGAGTCCAGTGGCACCCTGGCCCCAGCACGTCTCTTTGGGAATATGAGAATCAGGTGTTATGACCTGCATTGTGTCCCCACAAAATCAAACATCGATGTTCTAATGCCCTGTACATCCAAATGTGACTGTATTTGGAGGTAGGGCCTATACAGGGGTGGCTAATGTTAAATGAGGTCATTAGAGTGGACCCTAACCCAATCTGACTGGTGGTCTTATAAGAAAAGGAAGTTGGGACACAAAGATACATTGGAAGAAGACAGGGAGAAGATGGCCATCTATAAACCCAGGAGACAGTCCTCAGAAGGGACCAGCCCTGTGACACCGTAATCTCAGACTTCCAGCCTCTAGAACTATGGCAGAATAAGTGTCTGTTTTTCATGCAACCCAATCTGTGGCACTTTGCTATGGCAGTGACAGCAAACTCATACATGGGGGAAATCTATATTTTCTCTTCTCATGCTGCTCCATGGCTATTTTTTTTCCCCTCTATAAAGCCTATTTCCAAACTCAGTAGTACTCAACCTTGAACATGTATCAGGGCCTCACCTCACAGTTTCTAGTTCTTCAGATCTGGGATGGAGCCTGCAAACTTGCATTTCTAACAAGCTTCCAGGGGAAGCTTTTAGATGGGATAATGGTATTGTGGTTATATTTACACAAAGAATCTTTAGATTTATAGATGCTTTATAGATGATATAAATGATGTCTGGACATTTCTAATCTCTCCCAGGGGGTGGCATAGAGATGAACTAGATTGGCATAGAGTTGGTAATTGTTGAAATGAGATGAAGGATGCATGACAGTTCATCATGTTATTCTCTTTGTTCTTGTTTATGTGATGGTTAGCTCTGAGTGTCAACTCGATTGGGCTAAGAGATGCCCAGAGAGCTGGTAAAATTGGCAAATGAATTGATAGGCTGAGTAAGGAAGATCTCACCTATGTGGGTGGGGTCATCCAATCACTGAATGGGACAAAAAGGCAGAGGAAGAGCAAAGTCACTCTCTCTGCTTTAGCTGGGACATCTATCTTCTACTCTTGGACATCATGCTCTTGGTTCTTTGACCTTCCAGCTCAGACAGGGACTCACACCATTAGCTCCCTGTATCTCAGGCCTTCGGGTTGGGACAGGAACTCCACCTTCAGCTTTCTTGGTTCTCCACCTCATAGACAGCAGACTGTGGGATTTCTCAGTTTCCATACTTGTGTGAGTCTATCTCTTATGATAAATCTCTTTCTTTAGATCTAAAACCCATGTGTGTCATTTCCAGCTGCTAAATTTGTGGTAATTTGTTACACAGCAATATAAAACTAATACAGGGCAAGAGAAAGTGGGAGGAAAATAAAGGATACATATTGCTGTCCAACAAATAGGCTGGTAACTTTGCTGTCAGTGATTGCTTTGTTTCCAGGAGTGAGGCAAGCACTTGCTTCTGAAGATGCCCCAGCCTGGTAGAAACTTAAGAACCTCAGGCTGGGCCCAAAGTGGAGGCTGATGTCAACACCTTTTTGCGCAGAATTAATTGGCAACCTTGAGCCTTCTAACTTTAGCAGTGCCACCTCAGCATCTCACCACTTTTGACGTTCAGTGACTCAGGAACCCAGCTTGCATGCTTATGATACGGACAGGTCTTGTAATAATAGATCATGGGCTCAAAACTAGTGGTTTAAAGTAAAGGAGCTGCTAACTCTAGGATGCTGACCCCGTCGCTCTCATGCCTAGGTTGTTTGCAGATCTTCCTGCTCCTTGGGGGAAGGCTCCCAACTGGAGCTCTGGTGCCTGTTTGGATATGTGATCAGCCAGGTTTGTCAACTCACTATGTCCTTATAAAATCCAATATCCAGAGTCAGAGCTTATCATTAAAATCTACAGACTGAGTAAAAAGGGAAAACCTCGTAACAAACTGGTTTTGATGGCGGCAGGGTAGAGGTGGGGTGTGGGCAGCTGCCATAGCAGCATTTCCTTAGCTATTAAAGAGGCCCATTGACATGCACCTGCCTTGTCACCATCCATGTGGATCTGAAGGCTTTGCTGACTCTCTACTAGAGAGTCCTTACGAAGGTGATGTTGCACTTGGGCTGCTTATGCCACAGAGATTTTTGACTCCCAGTTCTGAAGACCAGAAAGTGTAGATCAAGTGGTCGGCAGTGTTGGTTCTTTCTGAGGCCTCTGTCCCTGATGTGTGGGTGGCTGTCTTCTCCCTCTGTGTCTTTGCATGGTCTTTCCTTTGTGTGCCTGTGGCCTAATCTTTCTGTGTGTCTCTGGGCCCTAATCTCTTTTTATAAGGAATATTATAAAAAAGATGATATTATATTAGGATCCACTCTATTGACCTCATTTTACCTTAATTAGCTCTGTAGAAAGCCTGTCTCTAAATAGTCCCATTCTGAGGTCTTGGGGGTTAAGACTTCAGCGTGTGGATTTTAAGGAGGCCCAACTCAGTCCATAACAACTTCTAAAGAGACATAGTGAACATGGCCTTTAGCTCAGTCAAATACTGTGCTTGCCAAGACGGTAATGGTGATCGAAAGACACCGTTTAATACATAGAAGATAGTTTTGTAATGTCAACTGTCAGGATGTAACTGTTTAAAGCTTATTATGCAAAACATGGGACTCAACAGCACTGTCCCCATCAGAGGAATGGTGTTTAGACTTGCAAATCCCCCAGGGGTAGCTTCTTGTCAGTGACACCATCTGTTATGGGTTGAATCTCATCCTTCCTAATTCATACCCCGAAGTCCTAACACTGGTACCTCAGAGGTGACATTATTTGGAAGTTGGGTCATTGCAGAAGTAATTAGTTAAATTAAGATGTGGTCATACTAGGGTAGGTAGGATCCTAATTAAATAATGACTGGCATCCTGATAAAGAGACATTATCACAGACACAGAGAGGATGCGCTGTAAATACCAAAGCAGAGATTGGGGTGACACATTTACAAGTCGAGGGAAGGTATGGTGCAGATTCTTTCCCCATAGTGTAAGTAATGGACTCTGACCATACTTCATCTTGCACTTCTAGCCTCCAGAACTGTGAGACAATACATTTCTGGTTTTTCGCCCACCCAATTTGTGATCGTTATGAATACACAATTGGATGCGATGATATCCCATCTGGTCCTTTGACAAACTCAACCTGGGCCCTTGTCAGGAAAGTAGGGATTCTGTATTAGTCAAGGCAATTAATGCTAGTAACTGTGTAAACAAGCCCCATCTAAGTGCCTTAGCACAATACGAATGTTCTTCTTGCACATGACAGTTGGATGAGTTTGG
Source organism: Cynopterus sphinx (assembly GCA_030015415.1). Lineage (NCBI taxonomy): Eukaryota > Metazoa > Chordata > Mammalia > Chiroptera > Pteropodidae > Cynopterus > Cynopterus sphinx. The sequence continues at coordinate 83,626,449 of CM057388.1, forward strand.
CGGCCCACTTCGGTAGTCGTTCTCTAAGTGGTGACTCAGAGATCCTGCCTCCATTGTAACTATGGCCTTTGGGAAACCTCTACGGAATCCCCTCTATCTGACTAGCTGACAAACAATGAGAAAGAGTATGAAGAAAGCATATCAGATCTTGAGTTCTTTGGGATTGTCAGATCCTGGTATGATGTATTCATATCTTTGCTATCTCTAGTCACACAAATGGGCATGGCTACCACAGGCCTTTCAGGATAGTTGGGAATGGCCGGAGTGGTATGTACGATGTGTTCACTAATACCTGGTTCTCCTCTCCTTCTTGGTTATACAGCTTAGCTGTACTTCCCAGCCCCCTCGCAGTTAGGTGGGTCATACAAATGTGCAGATGGAGGAGTCTCAGGGTCTGCCTGAAGTTCCAGCTCCACAGGGACCTGAACCCTAGACCTAGACCTGAACCCTAGACCTAGACCTCGACTGCTTGCTGGTGGTTGTGTGACCTGAGACAAGTCTGTCTTCTCTTTAAGACTTTCTTTTCCTGTGCGTCCAATGTGAGCGTGGGATCAGATGATTGCCTTGGGAGGGAGGGATGATGTTCTTGTTCTAAGCAGAGGTGGGACCGAGAGTGCTAAGTCTTTTGTGTGAATTTGATCAGAGAGGGTGATAAGGATGGAGGGCTGACTTTTGACAGACAGAGTATGTGGAAGAAGAATGATGGAGAAAGCTTCATGGTACACCTTGCCCACCATTCGTGCAGTGAGCCTTAACCCTTCTATCAGTTGTTGTATTTCTTATTATAGATTTAAAGAGAAAAAAAAATGCTTATCTCCTGTAATCCCCTACCCCATTTCCTAATTCTACCATGTTTTCTTGCTTTTAAACTGCATTTCATTTTCTATATGTAACAAGTATTCCTGGTTGGGATATCCTAAATTTAAAGTACAGCTGAAACCTGATGCTTTCTATGGAATGGGACAAGTTGATGAGGACAAGGGGTTGCGCTCCCTCTATCTCTGTATCCCCCACTCTCTCCTTTGTTCTATCTGTCTCTTTTCTGGGACTGTATAAGTGTCACATTTCCACACTGAACTTATGATCTCAATGGCGCTCTCCAGTATTTTGGACAAAGTTACAACACTTACTTGATTTCTATTCTCTAGAAATGGAAGTGACAAACAAGAGAGGTATACAAAGATGACCCCTTCGATCACATGGAACCCATTCTTATCTTTCTCTTGCTGATGATTCACAAAGTCACATCGTTCCTGTAGTGTTTCCATCAATGGATATTTTCCCCAACCATCGAATATTGCTGGTGAGAGGGAAATTTAATAACATTTTAATTTCAATTGTCTATATCCCCATTTATTATGAGTAGTGCTCAGAATCTCAGAGATTAGTGAAAGTTACCTATGAACGCAGGGGTTCACGCATTCATTAGGAACTCATTTGGGTCCCCCTCTTCCTCAGTGTAGAAGCTAGAGGACTGGTGATGCAGGTATTCACTTGTAAGCTAAGATAGGTAATCAAGGAAACTCCAGCATGCCTAAGGCTGGCTCAGGTTTACGTTGGTGTTGAATAGCCAGACAGGTATGAAAGGGCCACATCTGTTGATTCCCAGCCCACTCGTGTTTTCAGACTTCTACTGTACTACTCCAAGTTAAGACCACCCCTTTACAGTCCCATTTAGAATAGTGTTATTTGTCCACTTTTCATTAGTTTTATACCTGTCCTTTCAAATGATTTTGTAGAGTTGGCCTGTCCATAAAATCTTCCCAGATTCTTAATATGATACCTGTGCCAATGTAGGTTCTATTGGAAACAGACACTGGGACAGAGTTGAAAGTGCAAAAAGTTGCTTGTGCAGTGACACCTGTGAGAATAAAAGGAAGGAAGAACTGGGCAGAGGGAGTTGTCAGACCCCGATATAGACCTGACAAAGTCTGTGCCGGCCCACAGGGTAGGTAAAAGCAAAGACTGCCTCTTCCTTAAAGGAACCCTGTTAACATGTCCTGCTAAGTCCCACTAGATGGAATAAGCTAGGTCCTGGTGCTACTGTTTTGCTCAGCCATTGGATGAAACCATCCTGTGAAGGGCATGACTGGCTCAGATGCTGAGGTGGGCTCTGAAGGAGCACATCCCTGGATGATGTCACCTTGCAGCTGGGCAAGAAGTCCTTTCTCAAGTGCTGTTCTAAGAGGCGCCTCCCCATATCTGCCAAAACACTCAATGTTTCATATTGATTTTATAAGAACACAAAGACTTGTTCTTCTTAATTTTTAAAGGTTGAACTTATGCTTCTGAAAATATGGACAATGAACTGTTTTTCAAAAGCCCTCCCACTACCATTCTCTCAGAAACATATAAAATACAATAAACCTGTTAGCTGAATTCAGGAGAAAGTAACAAGCTAATGCCAAGTGTTCTGAGTGAAGGTAAGACCGCAGAAGATACACGTGATCTTTTTCACAGATCTCTTCAGGCCACTGTAGCAGAGTTCACTCCCGAGTCAGTACATTCATGCCAGGGACCAGTCCCAGGAAATGATGCTGGACCTCTCTTTCCAACAGACCTGGGTTCAGTGTAGTATCCTGATGTTTATAAGCCCCTAAGTCTTTCAGAAAAATGTCCTTAGGCATTTTCCACCTTGGGAATTGTGTCAGAAACCCATGGGAGTGAGAGCACGAGGTGGGGCATCAGTGTTTGTATGGACCTCTAATTGGGACTTGATTTCTACTTAAAAGAAAATTCTGAGTCACAGTCCTCAAGGTTCAACAAACACTTTGTTTTTAAGTACAGTCTTGTTAAATGGGAATATTTATAAATTTTTTGTAAAGGTTAGAGTTCTTAATTATTTGGAAAGCTACTGGATTTCCTTACCTTGAATGTCTGTCCAGCTAAGGTGAACTTTTTTGTCCCTTCTCCAAGGATCACAAACAGTTCAGTTCCACAGGATAGAGATTTTGATATCGAATAAAATTGTTCAGATATGCCACTGATTCTCAATTAGGTATGTACAGATGAGAAAGGATAACCTGGGGAAATTTATTCTAATTACATATCTTCCCCTTTCTTTCCCTCTCCTGGTCCCCTTTCTGTCCCCTCCAAACGAAAAGCACTGATCTACACAATACTTGCCCCTTTCTTCTAACCCATAATTTCAGTGCTTTGAGGGCTCTTGTACTCAGTTTGGAAGTTTTCTCAATGGACACATTCGCATATGCTTCAACTTGGGGCAGATTTCAGGAATGGTAGCTGCAAGCATTTGAGTTAACCTTTAGGGTCATCTGGCAGCCACCACTTATTCACTGTGTGTTCAAGAGGTGTGCTAAATTGAATCTACAGAAAGTTCGAGAGTTGAGACTTTCTATTCCATGGGGTGCAGTAGTCTTTTAGATGTGCAGTGAGGCTAACTATACTGGCTTAATTGTCAAGTTTATTGGCTCAGAATAGACTGTAGACAGGGTGATTGCTAACTGGAGAACTTCCCTTGAACTTCAGCCTGCTGGCTGGAGTTTGATACTTGCCAGCGAACTTTCCTGATGCTGATAGCTTTCTTTCTTAGAATATAAGCATTGCTGTCCTCTAAATTTCCCAACATTATACTGGGGGCTCCTGTTGGGAGGCTCAATACCTACCTAGGCCTGGACCATTGTCATCCCATTTCTCTAAGCTATAGCTGTCACTATACAGTACCTTTATCTTCCATACCAAATTGTCCTCCAGAATCTATAAAAGGGTCTGTCATCCATGTACCTGTTTTGCCTCATTAATTTAGCATATTTTCAGGTCTTGGTTTCATCCAGCCTGTCTTGTCCTTTGGTAACCAGGTCACACCTAGCCTCGTGCTTAGCTAGAACGAAAGTGCCCATGAACATAGGATTATGTGAGTTGTCAGTTCAGATGCACTTACAACTGGGTTATATTCACTTGCTCACACATCTGTTTTTCACAGTAGACGATGAACTCTGTGAAGACCATTTAGGGTCTGTTTGCCCATAGAGATCAGTTTGAAAGAAAAAATAGAAGAAAAAAAAAAAACTTCAGAGGCTGTTATATAAATGGATCACAAAAAGATCCCAAACAATAACACTGGGTTATGAAGAACATGAAACCGAATGGCTAGATAACTGCCTATCGACAGATGCTTTAAGATGATTTAGTCCTGCCTCGATTCACATTAAAATAGAAACAGACCATGTGAAAGCAGTGGAGCATCGCATTGGGTAAAATAATCCCTGGGTGAGGAAGTTCACAACGTGACCTAGATTGCAAGATTTTCCTTCCCAAGGACCGTGTCACCCTTCAACGTGTGACATGCTAGGTGTAAAAAGGACGATGGGGACCTCACTGTGGTGTGTGCGTGCGTGTGTGTGTGTGTGTATTTATGTTTATGCATTTAATGATATATGTAGGCTCAAGGCTGCCTGTACTGTATACAGTTAAGAGATTATTGCCATTATAATGTCCTTATGAACACAAAATAATCTAATAATCATTTTCTCTGCAGTTTTGTTTTTGTTTCCTGAAGAGGCACCCAGGGTGTGTCTGCCTACAAAGATCAATTTGAAGTAGAAATTGGGAAAAAGATCAAGAAAATCAGAGGCTGTTAGATGAGCAGATTACAGGAATGTTCTGAATGATAATACTGAGTTATGAAGAACTCAAAACTAAGTGGCATGTGAGAAAAAAAAAACAAAAACTGTCATTTCTGTTTTGATTTCATTGGCCGCCGTTTAAGTCTGCCATCACTAATCCCTCAGATAAGTTCGGCACTTGATGGTTTGCAAAATATTTTTACTCTTGTCATCTGTTATGAGGTAAGAATTAGGGATTAAAAAAAAAAACTGTCTCTGTTTTACAGAAAACCAAACCGAGCAGCCAAGAGTGGTAGACTTTTGCCCAAAATTTCACATTGAGTCTGTGACAAAGCCAAGAGCCTACTCCAGCCCTAAGCCCTTATCCAGTGCTCTCTGTTGTCACATCCACAGGGAGGCTTTTTCTGTCTTCCCTCCCTGCATTACTTCATTAGTTTTCATTTCCTTACCCTTCAACTCCTCCATTCACCCTTCAGTCTTTCTTTCATCTTCTTTTCCACCTGATTTGGAAAAATGCAAAGCGGAAAATAGATGTGTGATTTAAATAAAAGAAAACTATTTAAACCTCTCATCCTTAACCCTGGGTGGAGAAGAATCAGGATATGTGAGTAACATATCAGCACTTGTGGGTGTAGCGGATGAGAAATGCAAGAGGTGATTTCAGGTTCAGGTTGAGATCAGAAAGGCGTGGGGATCAGGACGAGACTAGGACCTCAGTCTTGGCCACGCTTCCCCATATAAAGTTTCATAATGGAACATGAGCTCTACGATTCTCTCTTTGTAAAAGGAACATTTATTGAGGTATAATTGACACACAAAAGCTGTATATCTTGAATGTATCCAACTTACTGAGTTTGGAGATGTTTATACCTGTGAAACCATCACCATAGTCTATGCCCGAAACATACCCATACTCTCCAACTGTTTCCTCCTGCCCTCTTATTATTATCATTTTTTTTTATTATTTTGAGTGTGATGAGAACACACCATAAGAGCTCTCAGTAAATTTTACTCTCTTAGTAAATTTTTTAAGTATATAACATAATGTTAATTATAGGTGCTGGGTTGGACAGTAGACCTCTAGGTCTTATTCATCTCATATGCCAGAAACTCTGTAGCATGTAACTCATATTTTCTGTTTCCCCTCCCCGTAGACCCTGGCAACCATCATCCAACTTCTGCTTCTATGAGTTTGACTATTTTAGATTCCTCATGTAAGTGCCATCATGTAGTATTGGTCGTTCTATGCCTGGTTTGTTTCACTTAGCATCCATGGTGTCCATCCATGGTGTCACAAATGGCAATACCTCCTTTTCCTTATCTCTTCATCCATCAAAGGCCATTTAAGTTGCTTCCATGGCCTGGCCATCCCGAACAATGCTGCACTGAACATGGGAATGCAGATATTCCTTCCAGGTCCTGGTTATAATTCTTTTGAGTCTATACAGAGAAGTGGGATTGCCGGGTCCTTTGTCTACCAAGCTCTTGAATGGTTTACAAAGCACACAGATGCCTGCTCTTAATCAGTAGTACAAACCATCACACTAATGACTGTTTACTAGTGAACCTTAAGTCATCTGATCAAAAGTTCAAGAAAAAGAAATGATTCTGTAAATTCCTTTGCAACTCGTGGCCATCTGCATGCACACAGAGAATGTCCCCTGAAAGCCAGCATGACTTCACACTGTGCAGACTAACCTGGTGCCAGCAAACCTTCAGTAGCTCTTGTCATGTAAACTCTGGGGGAAAGATGGATGAAAAACGATTGAGATTTCCAGACTGGACAAGGTGGGCGTTTTGGCTCTCTGAAATGCCACTGCCCACTCAATGACAAATAAATAGAAAATGGAGACCAAGAAATGGCAAAAAGAAATATACTACCAAAGGGATTGATGTTGTTAATGTGACCAAAGTTCAGATTAGGTTTTTGGTTTCCTGAGAGCCACGACGCAAATGAAAAATGGTCCAGATCATTTTTGGTCCTTGATGATGTGACTAGTGCTAGTGTTATACAGACAGTTATTACTTTTTGAAATGTTTAAAACTATCAAAAACCTTTCTTTATCTACCTGTGGTTACTGTATCTACCTCTGATTCAACTCCTAATCTCCTGTTAACTTTTTTTTTGATAAGAGAAATGTTTTAGTCTCAGGAAAAACAGATAACTGGGATTTTGAGGGACCGATACTTTTTAAAAAATACATTGATATGGCTAATTTAATTCATCCACACTTGTGATTCAATAGCTTAGAAATTACTTATCAAAGCAGTAAAATAATATTGTTTTCGTATCAATGACTTACTCATGTAAATACGGAAAAGTGACCCATGTGGTGCTTGCAGAGTGATTCTACCTCAAGGGACTAATGGTTGTACTTCTTGTTACTCTGACAATATTGCTCTGTGTTATAAACTCTTTAGTAGCTACACTTATTGTTATCTCTGTATACCCTTTCCTATGCAAGGCTAACACTCCAGAGACTGTTTCTATCTTCCTTGTTTTCTCTGCGATTTGAATAAGGTGACAACCAGTGGGTGGTGTGTTTTGGCTACGGTATCATGTCATGAACAACTTGGCATGATAAACAGAATTAAAGAGAATTATCATGATTTTCCACTAATTTACATTTTTTCCATAGAGAGAACACTTTACTAAATCAACTATGTAGAAGTAGTAACTCATATTAGCATAAATATTAAATATAAATAAGACATAATTTAGAGCAAAATTTAGGGAACTACAAACACCTGGGTACAATTAGGCATCTTACTCATCTTCTTACAAATTTTATTTTTTTTTTACTTCTTTGGCATAGAGCTTTAAGGAGAAAAACATTTAACTCTTTCTCTTACCTATCTACAGTGCATGAAAGGACTGTGACCTTGTATTCAGCATCCTAAGTGTTGGAGCAAAAGTTATAGCATTTTTTTTCTGGATTGGGAGATGGTTCTGTGAAAAATAAGTGGAAAATTAAGATACCTTTCTTTGATTCTGTCACTATATCCTAGCCTATTTTTAATTCCCCAAGTTTCTCTCTTGACAGAGATCTTCTTCCTCATAAGCCACTTTGCAAAAATTAGGAGAAGAATATTGTAGTCACATTGAAGTGCCCCATAGCTCATGGCTCAGATTCTGAGATTCTCTCACTACACTTTAATCCTATACGGTTTCACCTAGTGCCTTGAATTTAAATATCACCTCTGTGTATGCATACTATTTATAACTCCATTCCAACTGCCAACTTGATTTTTCCACTTGATTATCTTGTAGGCATCTCAAACTTAATATATCCAAAACTGAACTCTTGATGACTCTATCACCACCTCAGTCCTCCGTAGTCTTTTATATTTTAATAAATGGTGCCACCATTAACCCAGTGATTTAGACCTCAAACCTAGGAATCATCCTTGTTGCCTGCCATTTCATTATCCTCCATAAAAACGATGTCGGTATGTCTTAATAATTCTGTCTCTAAGGTTAATCTTTAGTTCATCTACTTCTCTTCATATCCAGTACTGCTGCCTTAGTCCCAGCCATGGGACTAATGTCTTTGGACCATGACAATAGCTTCTGGCCTAAGTGCCCTGCCTCTTGCCTTGCTTCCTTAAATTCCATTCTCCACAGGCAGCCAGAATTACCCTTTAAAAATAGAAACCAGTCCATTTTTATCACCTTATGAAACCTTTAAAGGCTTTCCATAGCATTTGAAGAAAATTCAAATGTCTCCCCAGGCCCTATAAGGCCCTGCCGGTCTAGTCCCTGACTGACTAGTCAACCATCTCCTTCGTGGAACTGCATCCCAGCTGGGTCTCCTTTGTCGTTATACAAACTCATTCCTTTCCTCGTATTGCATCATGAGATCATTATTCTCTCTGCCTGAAACTCCCAGATTTCTTTCATTGAGTGTTTGGCGTCTTGTTAAGCCTTAGATCTTGGTTCAAATATCCTTTCCCAGAGTAGTCTTCCCTACGGGCTCTAAAGTGGCCCCACACTCCCCTTCACTCTCTATCACATCCTCGAGTTTTATTTCTTTAATGTTATTCATCAAAATTTTATTTACTTTTTTCTGGCTCATCTACCCCTTAGTAGAATATGAGCTCCTAGAGGACAGCGACATTGTCCACATGGACACCCCTGTACTTCAGAATCTTAAGCTCTACCCGGGACTTGTGCATACTTAATATTTATCAAACTCCAAATGAAAGAATACAAAATATCCATCACCAGTAGTGCGAATACACGATTCTTCTTTATTTTGTATTTAATCAATATAGAGAGCATTGCGGCCTTTCAAAAGAGTGAAATTGTCTTTAATCCTGTAAGCATTTTTTGGAATGTATGTAATTAAAGTATGCTGAAACCTCTAACCACTATGCTGTACATTGGAAATTATATTAAATAATATTGCATGTCAACTGTAATTATAAATAAAAAAGGAAAAGTTAAAAAAAGAAATGCAAAGAGAAATATTAGTTAGTAACCTCTCATTACATCTGAGGAAACCAGGGCCTGGAAAGTTTTTTTAAAAACTATGCTGAATAAGACCTTTCCTATGCTGTCTGTGGCTAAAGGCCCAACTCTGTCAGTGACAGCCTCTGAGTAACCCTATGATGGAAATATGGCCACATTGCCCTAACCACAGGACTAAGAAACCACCTGCACATCTAAGTAGAAAGGGGGATCCAGAGGAGGGATGGGGTAGTTGTCAGAGGGCGACCCTTTTCTCACTGCCAATTCTACTGGGAGAAGCCTAGCTGGCACTCCCTGAGGGTTGAGGACTCTGAGGTTAAAATTTGCATCTGTTCCAATTCTCCTGCAGGAGAGTTTTTCAAGCTGTGAGTGACCTAAATGCTATGGGATCTACCTGAGATGTCATTAGGAGACAGGGACAAAGTTGAAGCAGTGATGGGGCAGACGTGGGGATGGTGGCTTTCATTTTTATAACTCACTACCTTCTAACTTGTCAATAAGGAGATTGCAGTTACAACGCTCATGTTTTCTTTGCACTAAAATGATAAAGCATGACTTTACCTGATTTAAAAAAAGATTTTTTTTCCATTTTCAGTTCCAAGATGCAAACTCTTAGAATATGTGCAGCTTGGGTCAGAATGGGGGCTGAGTACACATCCTTTTCTACCCCGAAATCCTTAACATACTGGAAAGATATTTTAAAAAAATAAATAAATTCAAAACAACTACAAAATAAAGGAGTACACAAGTGAAGACAATGAACACAAATTCATTTCAAATATCTATGGGACTTTTAAAATTTGACCATGGATTAGGGGGCCAAAAAATTTTAATGCCTCCTAATCAGGACTGGCTTGACTATTGCAGTTATAGATAAACCTTGATATCTCAGTGGCTAGACCAGGTTAAAGTTTATATCTTGCACAGTCTGATGTAGGTTGGGTACCGTTCATCTGTCTCATTCCACCTGGGACACATGACCCCTTATGTCACCAAGGTAGGGGAGAAGTGACTTTAAACCATCTCAGCTCCAAAGCTGCACATCACTTCTCTCAATAAAAACAACAATAACAACAATATTAGACTTCAACCATAAAACCAAAAGTTGTTTTTCTAAAGATTGAATAAAGCATAATTGTTAAGGTATGATTTTAAAAAGCAAGAAAAGTTCAGACGATATTAGAATTGATCAGTGAGGCATAACCACTTACCCAAAGAACTTTTGTTAAATAATGTAGTCAACCTCTGTGAGGAATTTTGTAATATTTTTCAGGAAGAAAAAAAAAAAAACTAAGTGGGAACAATTCCTGATAGATTTTCTGAATAATTCCTGTATAAGAATAACTAATAACTATAGAATAAGTTACAAGCATAGCCAAAAGTTTATCCCTAAAAACAATAATAGGACCAAATACCTTTATTAATGAGTTCTATCCAATCTTCAAGGAACAGATAATTTCTAACTTATATAAAAAATTCTGGAGGATAGAGAAACATGGAATACTAGCCAACTCATTCTACAAGGCTGTCAGAATAATGATATTAAAACCGATCGAGGATAACACAAAAAATGAAATTATAGGCTAATTTTATGTATAATAATGGCATAACTTATTGAGTGTATACTACTGCATCAGACACAGTTCAAAGCATTTTAGGCACTGTCCTACCCCCCGAAATGACAGAAATTCTACTTCTAGCAATGGTTAACTAGCTTGTTCTACACCAATTATCCCAGTGAAAACAACTAGAGCAGCTGAACAAAATCCTTTAAAATAATTTAACTAATAGAGGAGGAACAGAGAGGAACTAACAGAGGAGGGAAGATCTGCATGGCTAAGATCACAGAGGGAATGCAAGCTCAGGGAGGGGAGTCTGGCATGTGGTATGGCTTGATCCTTCTAAGAAATTGCTGATTCTGAAAAGCTGTGGATGAGAAGCTAAGCAGTTGAGCTGAGCTTTTGTCAGACTCGTTCGTGGGCATCAAGAAATTAAGAGATTAATGGATAGGTTTAAGAACCGATTAAATATAGCTGAAGAGAAAACTCATGAAAAAAAAGATAATTCTGAAGAAAAATTTTCAGACTGAAGCTCAAAGGGATAAAATGATAGAAAACACAGAAATGATGATAAGACAGTATGGCATAGTGTGAAAAAAAAATGTAACATTTGTGGAATTAGAATCCCAGAAGGAGAGGAGAGAGAAGCAATGTTTGGAGAAATAATGGTTGATAATTTTCTAAAACTGATGAAACACATTGACTCAAATACTCAGGAAGTCCCATACAACTCAAGCAGAATTTCTCCTAAACATCATAGTCAAACTGCTGAAAACCAAAGACAAAGTAAAACATTTTAAAGCCGTCAGAAAGAAAAAAAAGACACTCCTTCTTCCAATGAGCAACTATACAATTGATATGACTTCTTGGAGGAATATTAGAAGTCAGAAGCTTTCAAGAAATGATATAAAATAACTGGCAATCTTTAACTTTTTATTTCATGAAGATATCTTTTTTCTAAACAAAGGCAAAACAAAGGTACTTTCAAACAAAAAATAATTGAGAGACTTCATCACTAGGAGACTCACACTAAAGGAGATACTTTGAAAGGTGTCCTTCAGGAAGCAGGAACATTATCCCAGTGGAAGCTAGCAATTGCAGGAAATAATACAGATCAGTGGAAAAGGTAGTTATTATTATATGGAAAAATCTAAATGAATGTTGATTTTGTTAAAAACACAATTATATGAATATTATATATTACAAATAAAACCAGTGGCTGGAGAGAGTAAATTAAAAGTGTTTTGAGGTCCCTGCATGGCCCTGAGCTAGTTTATATTACACTCTGAAAATGCAACTGTATATGTCATGATTCCCAAACTAAGCACTAAAAGAATAAGCAGATAACAAAATCAGGAAGTGTTTAGTTAACATACTTTTGTAAATTGACATTTATAGAATGCTGCATTTAACAATGGCAGAATGTTTTTTTCCGAGTGCACATGGAATGTTGCCCAAAATTAACCAGATAATGGGCCATAAGGCAAGTTTCAAAGGACTACTGAAATCATGCAGAGGAAATTGTCTTACTATACTAGAATTAAGTTAGAAATCAATAACAAAAAGATAACTAAAAAACTCGCATATGTTTGACAATTAAGCAACATATTTCTAAATAACTAGTGGGTCAAAAATGGAATCACAGCGGAAGCTAGCAAATACATACAACTGAAAGATAACAATTATGAAAAAATTATATAATGGAAAGGAAGAGACAAACTGTCATATGTGTTTCTAAATATAAAATCTGAGGAAATCAACCTGAAAACTATTGGAAATAATAAGCACTCTGGGAGATGGCTGATGACCACATAAACATCAATAACTTTTTTATACACTAGTAAAAGCTAAGTAGAAATGTTATGATAAAAATATTCTGTACCACAATAACAAGAAATACTATGAATACCCAGAAAAAAGCCTAACCAGAAATGTCAGACTTTACTGATAGATTGAAAGACATAAGTAAATGGAGTGCAGGGTTAAAAAAAAAATCTGCATTTGGCTGCAGAAATCCAGAGCCTGGACTGTTCAAGTTTAAATCCTGGCTCTGCCACTTCCTTACAGTGTGACGCTGGCAAGTTACTTAATCTCTGTATGCCTCAGTTTCCTTTACCTGTAAAACAGGGATAATCATGACAGTCTCTACCTCATGAAGGTAGGACTAAATCAGTTACTGTCCCATGACTAACCTATATGAGGTTGTGACCTGTGTGTACCCTGTTTTCTTTCCTTAGCACTTACTACCCGCTAACACGCTATATCATCTACTTATTATATTTAGGTGTTTATTGTCTGTCTGCTTCTGCTAAAATACACGCTCCTTGAGGGCTAGAATCTCTGTGATGTTCACCCAATTTTTAAAAAACTCTATATTTTTGCAAATGTATTCCAATTTCTTAGAAAAGTACTTGGCACATGGCAGGGCCCACAGAATAGTACTTGGCACATCATACGCATTATTATTATAGTGAAGATGTCCATTGTCTAGAAATTATAAATGCAATTCAATCTCCATCGATATCCCAGTGAGTTATTTTATAGAACTTGAGAAGCTGATTCAAAAATTCATTAGAAAGAGAAAGTAACAATAGCCAAGAAAAATTTTACAAAGAATGTGGGGGAGGGATTTGTCTTACCATTAATTAGCAGAATGAGCTATTGGCACAGGAATAGGCAAATATCTGTGAGATAGTGTGTTTCTCTCTCTCTCTCTCTCTCTCTCTCTCTCTCTCTCTCTCTCTCTCAGATGAAATTTCATGTAAGTGGGGGAAGGATAAAATGTTCCATACAGAGCATGGGGATAATTGGCTGGTGGTTAACCATCTATAAGATCACTCCCACACACCGCAAGCTTTAAATCAATTCCCAGTGGTTTAAAAACTTCTCTTTTTGATCATCTACCACCACCATGCTTTTTAAATCAGTATTTTCTCATTACTCCTTACAATGATTTCAAGGTACTCATGTATGAGTTCTATCGATATATTAAGTCGGGCCCCTCAAAACAGCCCTGGTTTCGACTCTTGCCTCTGCTGTAATTTCTTTGTGTCCCAAGCGAATCATTTCTCCTATAAAGTGATCAGTTTCATTGGCTACAAAGCAATAAGGTTTCATTGATTAATATCCAGACTTAGGTTCAACTATAAGCTCTCAAGTCCTTGTAACTGTTGGGTGATTTTTATTCATCTTCATAATTACTTTTTCTCCCTGTTTTATATTTGAGAAATGGTTGTCTAGGGTCCCACAGCCAACAGCTGCTTATTCCAGTTTGAGTAAGTTTTGGCTGTTAACAAAGAGGCCTGCTGTCTGGAGATAGAAGTTGATTTTTTTTCCAGGAACATCAGCATGGTGCTGGGCTGACCAGGGTCAGCGTGACAGCTCTCTGCCATGAGAGGTCCTGGCTTCTTATCTTCACGCTTTGTCATTCTGAGAGCCAACTTCCAGCCTCACTGCTGCCTCAGAGGCACCAGAGGGCTGCTGTGACTCCAGCCATGATGTCATGGGGGGCAGAGGGTGAGAATTCCCTGTCTCCAAACCAAGTCAGTTCGCTCTGGACAGTTTTCCCAGAATCACTATCTAGAATTTTCATCACATCGACCACTCCCATCTGCAAGGGAGGTTGGAAATGCGATTCATTGAGCTGAGTGTATATTGTAGCCTCAAGTCAGTTATTAGGGAAGAAAGGGAGAATCAAAATCATGTCAATGACTAGTCTTTCTGCTGCAGTAGTAAAAGCTCACAACCAGGTCTACTGACCCAATGCGCTGCTCTTGTCATTGAATCTATAAGCCTGACTCTCAGACTTAAAATGACAACTTGGAGAGAGAAACAGGGTCAGATTCATGGAGGAAATAGCATTTGGGTTGTACCTGCATGAGACAGCCAGTCAGAGCCAGGTTTTTGGATATACAGTACAGAGGTGGGAACAGGACAGTCACAGACTGGGAGGTGACAGACAGGGCTCAGGTTGACGGAGACCCAGATTGGGTAGTGGGAGGCTGGCAGGTGGGTTTGTAAACCATGGTTTCTCACAGCCCCTGCCTTAGAGATGGTATATGCCTGAGAGACCCTCAGCCCCCCTCCACCCACCCACCCACATACACAAATTCTGGAACAATCAAGAGGGTGGAAGAGAGAGTACTTTCTGTAGAGAGTTGGCTAGGCTCAAAAAGTCAGCTCCCGCTTGCCTGTCCAGGGTCTTTAGCATCTGCCCTTTGGATTCACAGTGGTTTCTCAGCTTTGCTGTATGCTAGAAGCACCTGGAATCATCTTAAGCAAATACTGCTCCCGAGATTCTGATTTGCTTGACGTGGGTGTTAGGCAGGCACCAGCATGTCGCAAAGCTCCCTAGGGGATTGGAACATTTAGCCAAATTTAGGACTCACTGGTGAAGGCATCAAAGAGTAAATGGTCACAAAGAATGAGTTCTCTTTGACGCTGTTACATTGTTATTACATATAATGTTGTATATAATAGTCCATATTATTATTATCAATACAATTTCCCATCACCTTCTCCAAGGCAGGGTGGGTGGGCTGGGAGGCCGGGTCACAGCCACCTTGCCTGCACATGTCCTTAAAGGCAGACATCTTCACACAGCAAGGAGGTCGCCTCCTTCCTGCTACAGCTGCCTTATTCGGCAATGTCTGACTCAGAGGTGATGCGTCCCCCATTAGCACTTTCACAAGATGCTTTAGCACACATCTGAGACCTTCTGGATTGACAAAGCAAAGATGGATCTCCCGTGATTTCCAAAAGTGCTTCTATAAAACAATAAAAAATATAAAATCACTAATCATGAAATCTCTCCATGCCCCATCCCCCCACCCCTCACTGCTCACTCACCCCTTTGCAACTAGCTTTCTGCTTTTTCCATCTGAGAAGCTGAATCCAGGAGAAGCACACCATCTGGGTAAGTTAATTCATTACTAGAGAAGTTTGCGACAGCCAGTATACATTTTCCTGAATTTGAAGTTGTAGTGGTTAAGGACACGATTGCAATGGCTGAGAAAGTCCTACTGGCCACTGGGCAAGGGATTTGCAGAGGCCACTGTCAAGCTGTTTCCACATAGGAGGTGAGACTGACAGTTAGTGGCTTGCCAGCTCCCTCCTCCGTGTTTAGATGAAATCGCCACTGCTGGCAATAGAGACCGACAGTTTGAAGAGCCAAATTTGCTTTGTCTGTTGATTGAATTTCTTTACAAGCCCCAATTTTGAACACAATCAGAGGCAGCTTATCAAAAGGACATGACATGATGCGGAAACTCTTTTGTTTAATTTAGCAAGAGTTGAAGTAAATAAATCGCATTTGTTCTTTCGGGATCTCCTCATCAAATTCTCACCAGAACAATAATTCTGGAGCTTACCCAGAGTGGAAGAAATTAGTCCAATTATTAAACTATTGCAAGAGAAGGCTGAGCAAGCAAAATGTGCTGCTCTAGGGGCCCCTTTCTTTCTGAAGTGTTTTTCCCCTTCGACAGAAAAGGATAAGAAAGTGGGGGATAAAGTGTAGGGAAAGGAGAAAAGCCACTTGTTTGTCTGTAGGTGGGGGCTTTCATTACCCCCATGAAGGCCAAGTTTGCTGAAGAAAGAGCTGTCTCTATGCAGGTTTCTGTCTAAAGGTTAAGAGGCTGGCGACACCAAAAGCTTTATTGAAGGCACTTTCATGAAAAGATGGATAAAGTCCGAGAAAGTGAGCAAAAAGGGAAGCAGATGAAGAAGGACACAAATGACTTTCAAGACAGGATTCTGGGTGACTTTACACAAGACCCAAGGTAAGTAAATAGTAACGTAATAAAGATTTCATGTTGACCCAATTCTACCCACACGCCAGACACTGTTCTAAATATTTTACATGCATTAACTCATTTATTCTCCAATTATCTTGTGAGGTAGGTACTCATACGATCATTTCCATTTTGGAGTTGAAGAAACTCTAGGCAAAGAGAGGTTAAATAATTTGCTCAAGGTCAAATGCTAGTGAGTGGTGGAAGCAGAATTTGATTCTAGGAGGACTGGGCCCAGATCCCATCTTTTTAACCGGTGGTTTTCAAAGTGTGGTTCCTGGACCAGTAGCACCAGCAGCACCTGGGAACTCCAGACTTGCAAACCGAAGCCTTCCCCCAGACCTGCTGCTAAGCCACTCTGGGCTGCAGGCCAAGAATTTGATCTAACTGATCTAATTTCTTTCTCTCTCTCTCTCTTTTTTTGCTTAGGATCATTTCTTGTTGCGAAATCCAAAGCAGAATTTGCTTCTGGCAAAAAAAAAAAAAAAAAAGTGGATACTGTGAATAATAACAATTTGAATAATAATACAGAAAATAAGTGTCTTTCTTGCTCCCTCCCCCAATCCCACTTGCCAGAAGTTATATAGCTGCTGCAGAAAAGTCACCACAAACTTAGTGGCTGAAGATGACATATGTTTATTATCTGACAGTTATAGAAGTCAAGTCAGCTACAGTCTCACTGGGACTAGAGTGAAGTTGTGGGCAGGCTGCATTTGTGTCTCTAGGGCAGAACCTGCTTCTGAGGTCCTCTTTCCCTTGCTGACTGTCTCCCAGGGAGGCAGGCATCTTTCTGGTTCTTTCTCCTAGCCTTGTTCATTTCATAACCAGCAATGGGGTGTTGAGTCCTTCTCATGCTGCCATATCTTCCATTTGGCTGGGGAAGTTTCCCCACTTTTAAGGACTTCTGTGATGAGCTGGGGTTCACCCAGCTGAAGAAACTAGCCTGCTCTCCCTGTCTTAAGGGCCACCCCCTTACCCACATCCACAAAACCATACTTGCCATGTGAGGTCACATATTCACTGATACCAGGGATTAGGTTGTGTATTTTTTTTGGGGGGTGGTGGTCATTATTCTATCTATTATAGTTTACCAGTCCATTTCATGTTCTTCTAACTTTTTTCTCTGCTTCAACAAATAAGTGTGTGTGTGTGTCTACATATTTTCTCCTTTTTGTTTTTAATGAAACAAGGATCTTACCAGACATTTTGTTTTGCGATTTCCTTTTTGTTCACTTAACAGTATATATTGCAGGCATCTTTCCAAGCCGTTCCATATTGTTCTGCCTCATCCTTTTGAACGGCTGCCTCGTGGTTCAGGAGATGGTGACATCATTGTTTCTGTAACCTATTCACATTAATGGGTATGTGAATGGTTTTTTTTATTCTTTCAAATGCAGGGGTAGTGATTATCGCTGTACATTTCTGCACCTTTGCCCTCCTGTATCCTTTCCTCCACACTGCAGCCAGTGCATATTTATTTTAAAATAGAGGCCTACTCGGTGTAAGCTTTTTCATGTCTTCCCATCTCACTTCTTGGTCTACCTGGGCTTTTAGATATCGCTACCTGCCACCTCCATGGCCACCATTTATCCCATCGCTCACTCCACTCCAGCCACGATCACCTTTCTTTAAACACACTGGGCCCCTTTCCGCCTCAGAACCTTTGGATTTTCTGCATGACTCATCCCCTGACTAGCTTCATGTCTCTCTGACATGTCACCTTATCAGAGAAGTGTTCCCTGGCTGTCCACCCAACAAACAATGACATCCTCATTTTCCTCCACCACTCTAGTCCCCTTTGATATGCATTCTTTGATGATGCACATCAAATATGCATTGTTTGATATGTATGGAATGCATGCAGCCTAATGCACGTCGTGTATATTTAAGTTATGAATGATTATGATCAAAGCAACAAAATGAACACAACTGTCCTTTCTTCTCCATCAGAGCACTGATCACCACGTGGCATAGTTTTTGTGGGATGTGAGAACTCTGTGATACTGCAACTTCACGTTGTTCACTGCTGTCTCTTCAGCGTCCAGCTCGATGTCTGGCACATAGTAGGTGTTTGTTCTTTGGTGAACAAGTACTTTTGTGAAGGTAGATTACTAGAAATGTAATTTCTAGGTCAAAGGAATTTCAAATTACCTTTGAAAAGGTCATACTACTATATACTCCCGCCAACAGTATGTTGTCTCCATTTTAATAACTTGTATGTGAGACATTGTTTTTGAAGTATGTAGGTTGTTATAAATAAAAATGAGTCACAGGATTCTGGCAGTAAAGAATCACTCCTTTTTTTTTCCTTACAGAGGATGCTGCCAAAAGCTTGATGATGAAGGAGTTTAATCTGCCTTTGCTTGGGAGTAGGAGGGCATATCTCTCATGGGGTTTTGTGGCCAGAAGAGAAGGTAAGAGCAAGGCAAAAGGAGAGAGTACACTTTTTCTGTGAAATAAAGGGGTTAGAGGTTAAATGCAATCAGGTAAAATATTCTCTTCTCACATATACTGTCACCCCATCTCAATTAACTTTTTTTTGTTTATCATTTATATTTAGGCTTTATTTACATAAAATAAAATTCATACATTATAAGTGTATGGGTTGACTATATCTTTACATTTTTCTATGTTTGTTAATCCTTTTTTACCTCGAAAGTTACATCTAATTACATTTTTTATCTTGGATAAATATTGTAAAGAAATTTATTCTCACTAGAAGAAAGCTATTTGAAAGTCCATTGAGAGCGCTGGGTGATTTTTTTTTTTTCTGGAAAGCTGGTCTTGTTGGATGAGGAACTGAGATGAATATGGAAACTTACGCTTAAATCAGATCATGGAATGAATTATGTCTCCCTTTAAAACTCCAAAGTCACATGATCTCACTCTCCCCTTTCTTTGGCTTTTCTTGCTTAGTTCCATCATGCTGGTCTTTTCAAAATGAATTTGGCTTAAGCACTAAGAGAAGCCAATAAAGACACTGTCAGAATCTAAATGGCCTCATGAAAAGATGTTTAACATCATTAACTGTTAGGGAAATGCAAATTAAAACCACAGAGATATCACTGCACACAGTATGGCTAAAATAAAAAAAAAATATTGACAATGCCAAATGCCAGTGAGTATGCAGAGAAACTGGATCACTTATACGTTGCTGGTGGAATATAAAATGGTATGGCTCTCTGAAAAACATTTTGGCAGTTTCTTAAAAAAACAAACAAACAAACAAACAAACAAAAAAACTAAAACTAAACATGCAACTACAATACGACTCAGCAGTTGCATCTCTGGGCACGTCTCCCAGAGCAGTAAAAACTTATGTTCTCACAAAAATCTGTACAAGAATGTTTATAACCAAATATTGGGGGGAAAAACACCTTTGTGTCCTTCAATGGGTAAATGATTAAACAATCTGTGGTACATCCATACCATTACATAAATTCAGCAATAAAAAGGAAAATGCTATTGATGCATGCAACTTGGATGGATCTCAAGGACATCATGCTGAGTGGAAAAAAAAAGCCAATCTCTGATGGTTACATAATGGCTGATTCTATGTATATAACATTTTTGAAATGAGAAAATTTGAGAGATGGAGAACAGGTTGGTGGTTGCTAGGGACTAGGGATGAGGATAGGAAAGTGGGAGGGAAATGGGCGACATGTGGGATCCTTGTGGTGATGGAGTGTTCAGTGTGCTGACTATCGTGGTGGCACGATAACACACACACACACACAAATACACGTGCACAAATGAGTATAAATAAAACAGGAAATTTGAATGAGATAAGTGGTTTGTAGCAGTGTTAATATCCGGTTTTGATATTGTACTATAGTTTTGCAGAATGTTACCATGAGAAGAAGCTAAACAAAATGTTCATGAGAATGCTCTGTATTTTTTCTTGTAATTGCATTGGACTCCACAATGATTGCAATACAAATTTTAGGTAAAATACACCAAATGTCATAAAATTCTCAAGCTTAATTTTCTGAGCTACAGTAACTAATGTCAAGCCTTAAAAGGCAGGTAGGTCTTCATAGTTCATTTGCCTGACCTTACGTCCCTAAGTCATCTTCATGTGGTCAGAGTCATCTTATTTTCTCCTTCTCAGAAGCCGGTCGATGTGTCCTCTTTGTGAACATGTGCAAAAGTCCAGATTCTAACACTGTCACCTACCTTGGACTCTCCCATTCCACTCCAGGTTTTAATTCAAGGGAACTGACTTGAATTAATCATAGATGGTTCAAACAATGAATAGCTGTAATTTCCAGATGAAAAGTGATCTCCAGGTATCGCAGCCACTGTCTGGATCTTCCTTCAAAAAATAACTTGCTGTTTATCTCAAAGGAGCACAGTGAGCTGACACCCTCTTGGGACAGAGCTTTCAGGATCTGCCTCAGCTTTTGAGAGGAGGCCATGCTCTTCTCAGGAGGCCTCCTGCCAATGACTGGACGTGGGGTAGTTTCTGGTGCCTCGTGCTTTTTGTTCAACAGGGGATGCTTCTGATGGGCAATCTTTGCTCAAGTTCTCCCCACTGGCTTTGCCAAGACTCTCTCGGGTCTGCACTTAGATCTGAAGCTCTCCCTGCCAGATCTTGCTTCCTGCCCACTTTCCTTCAGCAGGTGTCAGAGCCGCATCACAGTCTGAAGCCTCTTCCCACTCATTCTGCCTCATTCCTTTTTTATCTTTTAGGGGTGTTACTTTCCAATAAACCTCTTACACTCCTAAACTCCTTCTCAAGATCTGCTTCCCAGAGACCCAAACCGAGTAAAATATTTTCAAAAAGTCCTTCAGTTATAGGCCTATAATATGGCAATAATTTATCTGAACAGTCATCATGATGTCTATACTGCAAGAATTATGAGCATTAATATGATAGTTGTTTTCTCGTGTTGGTGGTTGTAGTCAGTATGCTCAGATGTTTTTGGATAAAGTTGGCCTAAGGTAAGAGGTGGCTGGAGTGAAATACAGATAAAACAAGGTCAGTGGTATTAAAGAGTGAGGAGGAACAGTGTGGTTGCTGCCTTCATTGGGACACCATTACGAATGTCAAAGGTTCAGTGTCAAAAGTAGAACACAGGTGAGAAAGAAGAATCTCAGCAGTTACGTGAGCCATCTATGTCTTTTCTGAAAATCAAATGGTGATCTCATTAAGGCCAAAGGCCACAAGCAACACAAGGCCTCTGCTAAGTTCCATCTCACTGCTCTAGAGAAAGATCTTGATTTAATCTAGTAGCTGCATGGCTGTTTATAAAATCCATAATACCTTAAAATTATTGCAAGAATATTACAGGCTTTTGATTTTTAAAAGCCCAGGAAACCTAGGGGGCTCCTGGGCAGCATATATCTGATTAATCAGAAAGTTGTATTTCATAGTTTGGGTAAGGCACCTCTCCTTACAAACCTCTTCTGCCCGCTTAAGAAAAAGCTTCATATCTGTTCCTCCTGTTGATAGATTGGATGTTCTGTCATGTAATTCTGACCTTCCTGTTCACCACTACAATTCACGATGACAGATTCTCTGAACACGGTGGGTCAACTAGAGAAAGATAATAACTGTATTTGGTGAACATGTTTTCTCCTTTGTTCTGAATCTGAATATGGACTGTCTGAATTAATTTATTTTGTGTAGTTCAAATTCTTTTACCTTCTTTTTATCTCTTGTTGTTTTGGATTTCGAATTCATGATGTTTTAATCATTTAAGGTTTATTTTTAGTCTTTACTCAAATGTGGGATTCGATTTCATTTTGTAAATTAAACATCTCTAGAAGAATCCAAAAATTCGAAGGCTGGGTAATCTGTGTATCGTTAGCAACATACCTGGTACTACTTACATTACTTTCATTTTAATTATGATATGAAAGATATCAAGAGTATTTAGGCTGCAGGTAACTAAACCTGACATTTAATTCTCACACTTCTATCATTTATTCATTTGTTTATTCTTTCAACAATGTTTTGAGTACTTGCCGCCTGCTAGGCATCAATCTAGGTTGCTGCAGTTGGCATGGTGAATAAGACGACATCCCTGACCCTAATAAAAGCTTCCAGATTAGCGGGAGAAAGACACACACTATTAGAATTATAATTTTGGATATTGATAAGTACAATGAAGACAAATGGGCTAGAGAGACATAAAGCATTCTGTTTCAGAAAGGATAGTCAGAGAAGTTTTCTCCAAGGAGGTGTCATTCGGACAGAGATGTAAATGAAGTGAGACTGATCCATGAAGATACTTAGAGGAAGAGTGATCCAGGCAGAGAAGCCAGCACATGCAAAGGCCCTGAGGTGGGAGTCGCTTGGTATGTGTGAAGTGTGCTGAGCAGACTGTGTGTTTGCAGTGTAGAGAGGTGGAAGAAGCCAGCAGGAGCAGAATCCTGTAGGGCTCTCGGCTGTCATAAGGATAAGAATGGTTTCTAAGCATGGCCCTTCCATCATCTTTATCACCTTTATCAGTCAGTCATCACATTTATCAACATTGTTGATTAATGTTCAATCCCCTCACTATAAATCGTCTTTGGATGCCTTAACACCCATTTACTAGGCACTTGTTTTGAGTTAGTCACTGAGCTCATCATGTTTGGCTGTGGACATAAAAAGAGACACAGGGTACCTACCTAGTCTCTGTCCTCTGATCGATACCATTCGATGAAGGAAAACAGACACATGCAATATCACCAGTGCCTCCTGTTAGCACTGAAGGCTGTGAGGGATGTGTGAGCACTGTGGGAATGTTTTCTGCTCATTTTCTCATCCTAACGGATGGCTCGCAGCATTCATATCACATAAAAATAATTTCTTACATCTTTAGTGTTTACTGTTTACAAGGCATTTTTTTACATTAGGGTCATAATTCTTACAGAAGTGAGATCACTTTTCAAAACATTTAATATAGTGCCTGGCACGGAGCAGGTACTTAGGAAATGGTCATTCACTTTTCTTAACAACCATCTGAGGATTGCTCAGGTTTCTAGGTTCGTTCAGTGAAGAAGTCATGGGTCTGTTTCCAAAAAGACAATAAATGGCTGAGCAAGGACTTCGTGTTAGCCTCCTGTTGTTTTAAGACTTGCTCAGGAGCAATTGGGTCAGGGATGTCAAGATTCATGAAGAAATGAGCAGGAATCTTAGTGAAGACACCTAAAGCAACTACATAGCTGGACTTCAAGGGGACCAGAAAGAGGTTTGGGGAAACTAAAGCTTTTCACAATTCAATGCAGCTCTAGCAAATTATGAATTGGTGGCAACTTGTTGCAACAGCACTTCAAGGTGAGTGGAGGGGGTGTCATCACTGTGTGGCAAAGAACTTTCCCAAATCCCATGTCCAAAGCTCCAGAGACACGACCATGGGTTACTTACTGGTCGGGAATTGTATGATTGAATCTAATTGATGATTTTTGTTTTTTCAGCTTTATCGAAGTAGGATTGCCAAGTGAAATCCTAAGATAGTTAAAATGAAAGGATATTATTGGTCATCAAGTTAGTTAACACGTCTGTCACCTCATAGACTTACCTCTTATTCTTTCCCGTGAGGACATTTCAGTTCTACTCTCTTAGTACATTTCAATTCTACACTACGGTGACTATGGTCATCATGTTTTACATTGGGTCCTCAGAACCTATTCATCTTAGAACTGAAAGTTTGTACCTTTTTACCAACCTCTACTCATTTTTCTCACCTCTCAGCTCCTGCCCTGGCAACCATCTTTCTACTCTCTGTTTCTATGAGTTCAATTTTTTCTTTTCCTTCCTTTTCTTCCTTCCTTCCTTACTCCTTCCCTCCCCTCCCTTCCCTTCCACTTCTTTCCTTTCCTTTCCTTTCCTTTCCTTTCCTTTCCTTTCCTTTCCTTTCCTTCCTTTCCCTTCCCTTCCCTTCCCTTCCCTTCCCTTCCCTTCCCTTCCCTTTCCTCCCTCCCTCCCTTCTTCCTTCCCTTCCTTTCCCTTCCCTTCTCTTTCCTTCCTTCATTTTTTTTAAAGATTCCACAGATAAGTGAAATCATGTAATAGTTTTCTTTCTCCATCTGGCTTATTTCACTTAGCAGAATGCCCTCCAGGTTCATCCATGTTCTTGCAAATGGCAGCTTTCCCTCTTTTCAAAGACCCAATCATATTTGATTTTATATATACACAACAGTTTTTTATCCATGTATCCATCCACAGATACTGAGGTTATTTCCATACCTTGGCTATTCTGAATAATGCTGCAGTGAACATGAGAGGACAGATATCTCTTTGAGATAATAATTTCATTTTCTTTGGGTGTAGACCCAGAGGTGGGATTGCTGGATTATACGATAGTTCTATTTTTCATGTTTTTGAGAAAACTCCATACTGTTTTCCATAGTGCCTGTACCAATTTACATTGCCACTGATAGCGCAGGAAGATTATCTTTCTCTACATCCTTATCAGCATTTGTTATCTTTTGTCTTTTTGATAATAGCCATCCTAACAAGTGTAAGGTGATATCACACTGTGGTTTTCATTTGCATTTAATTGATAATAAGCGATGTGGAGCATCTTTTCATAAACCTGTTGGCAGTTTGTATGTCTTTGGGGAAAAAAAATGTCTATTCGGGTCCTTCGCCCATTTACAAATTGGATTATTTATATTTTTGCTATTGAGTTCTAAGAGTTTCTTGTATATATTGAATATTAACCATTTATTGGATATACAGTTTGCAAATATTTTTTCCCATTCTGTAGATTGTTCCTTCCTAAATTGCTCTCCTGACCCCTGTGAGCATCTTTATAACTATTATTTTGAACTCTATCAGGTAAATCACTTATCTCCATTTCATTAAGGTCTGTTTCTGGAGATTTATCTTGTTCTTTTGTTTGAAACACATTCCTGTTTCTTAGATTTTTTTAACTCTTTGTGTTGGTGTCTGTGCATCAGATAAAATAGTCACCTCTCCCAGCCTTGACTGAGTAGTCTCATGTAGATGAACCTCATCAATCAGCCTGGCTCAAGGTCCTGGTTGCCTCTCCAATGTTTGTGACTGTCCAAGAGACTTCCATTTTTTTTCTTTTTGCCTATAACACCCTGTGTTCCTTGGTGGTCTCCCTTCTAAGTACTAACCAGGCCCGACCCTGCTTAGCTTCCAAGATCAGACGAGATTGGGCATGTTAGGGATGTCATGGCTGTAGACTCCAAGAGACTTCTTTGTTCTTAGTGGCTCCCAGTAGTTGAAAGTGCACCAAGACCCATTGGTGTCCTGTGTCCCAAAGGGATGGATCACAGTCAGCAGCTAGGTGCAGGCTGATTACAACCTGGACCATCAGGCAGCAGCCGGGAAAGTATGCAGTTAAAAATATTCCAGAGAGAAACTGGGAGATGGGCATTTTGGCTTTCTTCCTCTGTGCTGAATGAACCAGGGCATAGCTATGGAGGGGGTCCTCCTGCACTAATTTAAAAAGACTTCTTTGTTTGTTATAGTCCCATAGCACCTGTTGTCTGTCAGAGCTAGGTGATTTGGGGTCCTATGCCTTGGGTGGCAGCTGCAAAAGCTGGGGTGCCAGATATGTGTATACGCTCCAGGGAGCTACTGGTAGCTTGGTTTTATCATTTGAGCCAGCTGGAAGGAGGAAGTGAGGGAAGTTCTCACTGGCTTCCCTGGTCTGTGGGGAGGATTGCAGCCAGCCTCTATATACGAGCTAAAATTAGAAGTCAGACCCTCAGGCAGCAGCTTGTAAAGTATGCAGTTAGATCCCTTTCAGAGAAAGACTGGGAGATGGCCATTTTTGTCTGCTCTCTGTGCTGAGCCCTGGTGGGGTAGCCATAGTGAGTGCTCGTGTGCTTGTGTCTGATAAGAAATGCGTCTTGATTTGCTTCAGCCTTGTATATCTTATGAATGCAAGCTCTGTTGGTTTTCAGAATTAGGTGGTTTTGGGGACTCATCCCCTGGGCAGGAGCCTTAAAATCTGGGGTGATAGATGTACAGTCGAAACCCTTTGTTCCTTAAGAAGAAGATGGGTGAAGGTTCCATCCTGACTGTACAGCACTGTGCTGGGGTGGGTTTTATGGACGGGGTGTGTCTCAGCCTTTCCTACCTGTTCCCATGTGGGTATTTTCTCATTTTTATTCACCTGCTGTGCAGGAGTTGCTCATCTAGTTCCTGGATTCCTTTCTGAAGGAATCGTTCCATGTGTAGCTGTACATTTACTGTGTCCATGCGAGGAGGGACATTCAGGTACCTCCTATGTCACCACCTTGTTTGACTTTTCTAGGTGCTTCCTATTTAGATTGGAGAGTTTGCCAATTCACCTGCTGGACTAGAATTGTAGCCGGTGGCAGGAGATAGCGATGAGACCTCCCACGGGGCATCACTCTTTCGGTTTTCGTGTTAGGTTATCACCAAGGAACTTGGTTCAGAAAATTTTGAGTTAAATAGTTCAACATATTTGGTCATTTGGTTCTTGAGTGGAAATTTGTACCAGTCCCCAGGGGTAACAGCCGAGAGCATTGCCAGCAGGAATTTATTTAAGGCTGCAAATCTATCTTTAAATAGGCATTACACCTCCAGCTCTGCTCTAGAATTGCCTATTGCATACAATGCCTGGAAAATTACCGAGGCCAGGGGACCTGGAAGAGTGGCTGAGCACGACTTCCAGCAGCTGTTTTCTGTTTATTCCACTTCTCTTTGGGAATCCTACAAGATCATTTGATTCGGAGTTCTAGGAAGATGGTCGCTATTGTCTCTGCAGCCGCATTCCTCTCTTGGATGGTCCTTCTTCTTTTAATCTTTTCATATTTAGCAAGGGCTTGCTATGAACGAGGCACTGCTTCTCTATCCTCAGTCCACTACAAACCCATGTGGTGATTCATCATCCTAAAGCTTAGCTCTGATTTATATCACTTGCCTGCTTCAAAATCTTTGTATCTCTCCATGCGAATGGCCCATAGACACCTGAAAAGATGCTCAAGGTCACTAATCATCAGAAAAATGCAAATTAAAACCACAATGAGATATCAGGCCACACCTGTCAGAATGGCCATCATCAATAAATGAACCAACGAGCATTGGCGAGGATATAGAGAAAAGGGAACCCTCGTGCACTGTTGCAGGGGATTGCAAATTGGTGTAGCTACTATGGAGTAGAGGATGGAGGTTCCTCAAAAACTTAAAAATAGAACTACCTTATGACACAGCAATTCCACTTCTGGGTATATATCCAAAGAAATCCAAAAATTCAAAAAGTATGTGGATCCTTATGTTCACTACAGCATTATTTACAATAGGCAAAATATGGAAACAACCTAAGTATCTATCAATAGACAACTGGATAAAGAAGACGTCATACGTGTACAATGGAATATTACTCAGCCCTAAAAAAGGATGAAATCTTACCATTTGCAATAACATGGATGGACCTACAGTGTATTATGGTAAGTGAAACAAGTGAAACAGAGAAGCAAGTACCATATGATTTCACTTATATGTGGAATCTCAAGGGGAAAATAAATGAACAAACATGATAGAAACGGATTCCAAGAACATACAGAGAACAACAGAGTGATTGCCAGATAGGAGGGATGTTGGGGGTCGGGTGAAAAGGTGAAAGTTCAAGTTGGTAGTTACAGAATAGTCACAGGGATGTAAAGTACAGCATAGGAAATGTTTCAATATAATAATATTGTAGTAACTGTATAGGGCCAGGTGGGTACTAGACAAATGGGGGATCACTTTGTAAATTATATAAATGTCTAACCAATATGCTGTACACCTAAAACCAATATAAAATAATATTGAATGTCATCTATAATTTTAAAAAACATAGATCTTTGTGTCTCTCTCCACAGCACCTAACAGAAAACTTGATCTCAATCCCGAGTACTAATCTTGATTCTTGATTTGCGACCTTGTACTAGAGATTCTGTGTTACTGGGCTAGGTGTACACTTTAGGTTCTGACCTCTTTTTTGTTGTTGTTCACTGCTATCTCCCTTAGTCAATAGAACAGAGTGTGATCCATCGTAATCACTCAATAAATTCTGGTTTAGAGAGTGGAGACCTAAGACAAAAAGAAGTTGCTGGTCTCATCTACTAATCACTACTCCCTGGAAGGATCTAGTTTTATCTGTGGTCCTTGGTCATTAATCATAAGAAAAGATGCTCAACCTCATTTCAATAAGAAAAATACACATTAAAATTGTAGTGATATCATTTTCAGATGTGGGTTTGGGAAGGGTGAAAATGATAGTGTGCTATGCTGGCAAAAGCTTGGGGGAGCAGGCATTGTTACATGTGGGAATGTGTACTGACATAACCTAGGCGGACAATTTGACAGTGTTTAACAAAATTAAAATTAAAATTGTTACACACAGTTTGATGTGTAGGAATTTTTTTTGTACAAATGTGCTCTCATGTCATTCTAGTCCTCTTACTCTCAAGCTCTCCTTAATGATGATTTGATTTTTCTCTCCTGAAACGTCCAACACCTACTCTACCTCACTCTCGGCCGATGACCTTGCCTCCTGCTTCAGAGAGAAACCTGAGGCAATCAGAAAACTCCATATACCACCAGGATCCCCCCCACCTACCCGCATCCGTGCCCAGAAAGTCTGTCTTCACTCTTATTACCTTGGATGGGCTGTCCATACTCCTTGTGCCTCGGCACTAGATTCTCTTTCATCTGTCCTCTTGGTATAATGGCAGATCCAGCAATTCTCCTGTCTCCTATTAGATCATTTTTTCCTTTCTTATGAATTGTTCTAATCAATGTACAAAATAGCTGTAATTTCTCCAATCTTAAAAAAAAGACTGATGTCTCACACTGCTCTTTTCCCCCAAAAGAATTCCCTATATGCATATGTATATCCCTCTCCATGGCACTCCCTATTCACTTTACCCTGATTTTATTTTTTTCTATTATACTTACCATTCTCAGACATATTATTTACCTGCTTACTTACTGTCTGTATTCCTTGATTAAAATGTGAGCGCTATGGTGGCAGGTACTTTGTTATCTGCTATATCTCCAGTGTTTAGACCAGTGCCTGCTACAGAGTAAGTGCTCAGTGAGTATTTGTTGAATGAATGAGGAAAAAAACACAAAAATCAGTGTATCCTCCTTAATTTTCCTAGTTGGAGAATGCAGGTTCTTGTACCTATAGCCTGATCAACAGTGGCTGGCCTGCAACAGTGACTTATAGTTGTGTCCTGGGAGTAAGGTCATAGTAAAGGTTTTTCTGGAAGAACTTAGAGAATTTTGTGTTGTGGTGTCTTCTCCCTAGCTGGACATGCACTTTCAGATCAGTCTCTTGCAGAGCTAGGGTCTCTGCTGGTTTGAATTTTGTTATTTAATGCTAATAGGCTTCATTCTGAAATGACAAGCTGCCGGATATCTTCCTGCTTTCCAGGATTCCAATAAATTTATCAAGTATGGCAAGATAGGCATCCTTAATAAGACTCTGCCAGACAGCCATGCCAACTCATTAGAGTTGTCCCTAAATCGCAAATATTCACTTTAATTTCAGGCACTGTTCCAAGCGCTGTTTTCCAGAGACTGTTGAAAGCACCTTTCAAAATATTAACCATTTAATTCTAAGGAGGAGGAAACTGAGGCTCAGGAAGTTTAAGTTGTTCAAGGTCACATGGCTGCTGAGAAACAGCAAATTTTGACCCTGCCAGTCTCACTCCGGAGTCCATGTCAAAACGTCTAGTCCCATTGGTTATTGCAGAAGGACTATTGCTGGCTTGGGACTCAGAAACGTGGGTTCTTATCTTAATTCTGGGATTTCTTTGCTGCGCGATCTTGGGCCAGTCTCCTCACCCTCTTTGGGCTTTAGTTTTCCTTTTTGCAAAATGAAAACATTTAGTTGAGAGCAGGGACTTCCACGGGGAAGAAAAGGTATATTAAGAGACTGAAAATTACCTCTCCTTTGAGAGTTATTCTGTTATATACGACTGTTAAGAGTATGCCATGCTCATGTGGGGCATGAGGGAGATTATAACTGAGAACACTGGCTTTGATGTTCTCTTAGGAGTCTTTCCAGCTTTATGCTTGTAGGGTATTATGTGTAATGCAGTGGGATTTGACGGTTGTTTATTGCTGCAGTAAAAGCTTACTAAAACAGTGGCTAACAATTACGAGTACTTTTACTGTGACATACACTTTGCTAAACACCACACATTGATTATCTCATATAACCAATCACCTGTGCCGTGCTAAGGAATTTAGACTTTATCTTATAAGTGGTTGGAAGCTTTGAAGAACTGGAGCAAGGGGATGCCATGTTCAAATTTATATTTTAGAAAGATCTTCCAGTCATTAGTGTAGAGAGTAGACTTGGGGATAGGTATCAGTTAAGGGGTTGATGTAGTAGAATAGGTGAGAAATTGTGAGCGTCTGATCTAGAATAGCAATGATAGAAGTAGAGAAAGAGGTATGAATTTGAGAACTATTTAGAAGAAAAAGTAATTCATTGAAAATATTTTGCTTTATTTGTACTAGTTACTTTGCCAACTACTCAGGCTATAAAAGTAAATGCAATACAGCCCTTGATCTTAAGGAATGTAATCTGTTGAGGAAGATGTATATAGAAAGCTGTTTGCAATACCAGGGACACATGCTTTGATAAATTAAGTACATGCTATAAGAGTGTATGAGAGGTATGAGAAGTATGCTTGACGCAATCTTAGGGAGCCAGGGGAAGCTTTCAAGGGAAATCATTTCTAAAGCTGATATCTAAAGGAAAATAAGAGTTTCCAAGACAAAGGAATAGGAGAAATTTTTAAGCAAGGGGGGCGATGCACAGAGAAAGAGATGTGTGAGTTTGTGGAAGTGCAAATAGTTCTGTATTGAGGCTGGTGTGGGAATCGGAAACGTTGGGAGATGGGCCTGCAGTGGCAAGCAGTATCTTGATGGGGCAAGATGCTATGTCATGTTGAGGGGTTTGGCCTTTATCCCAAGAGCACTGGGCAACTATTTAACTGTTGTATTCAGATTCGTACCTTATAAAGGAGATTGAAAGGGGAAGAGTGGAGGCGGGAATCATGCTTACGGGGCTCTCGACTCATATATTTATTGAACTCCAGCTATGTTCCAGGTATTATGGGAATATAGTGTTAGACAAAAGACACAAATCCCTGGCCTCTTGGTGCTTAGTCCTTTGAGAGTGGAGGACATATTAATTGTGTAGATTAAATGGTTTTATGTGTCCTAAGTGCCATGGAGAAGCAGCACTGGATTCTGTGGAAACTGAAGGAGGGCACCTGGCATTGTTTGAGGTGGAGGAAAGAAATGTTCCCTTATGGATGTAAAATTTATACTAGGAACAAGGAAGAATAGGGATTAAGGAGGCAAAAAGCGTTGAGGCCTTTGTGTAAATTATGTTCTGGTAGAGGGAATAGAATATACTGAGGCCCACATTGGAGAGGATATAGTATGTCTAGTAAGAAGAAAAGTCTAGTGGGATTAGAATGGAAAGAGTGGTGGAATGGAATGTCATAGATGGAAGTGGAGAAAGAAAGAGGCAGTGTTCAGACTGTGTAGAACCCGGTATGCCCCATGATATTGAATTTCATTTTTATCCTAAGAGAAATGTGAGCAGATGAGTGACGTGGTTCTGATTTACATTGTAGAAAGAACATTCTGTGCTGTGTGCAGAATTAATTAGAGAGTAGAGAGGCAAGAGTGAAAGCAAGAAGACCAGGTAATGTGCTCTTGAAATGATCCTGGCAAAAGATAATGGTGCTTGGAAAGAAGAAAGAATTATATGCATGTGGGAGGTATAATTAATAGGACTTGGTGTGTGGTGAAGCCATTTACCAAGACTGGGAAGACTGCAGGTGAAACATGTTTAGGAAAAGGAGGGAGACATTTTGATTTCAATACTTGTCATGTTATGTTGAGGTCCATTTGGGATATCGAAGTCAAGATGTCAAATAGGCAAGTCAATATGTGGATCTGGAGCTCAGAGTTCTCGAGCTGGAGATACTTGTCAATCATTCACATATATTAATGGAAGTCATGAGAATGAATGAAACTCTCCTAGAGGAAAGAGAAAAGCAATTGGAGAAGCAGTCAAGAGGCAACCTTGCAGAGTGGCATAATGGTCACATGGAAGAGGACCTAGTGGAAGCCATTGAGAGTTAGAGACTGATTAAATAATCCTCACAGAAACCCTAAAAGGAGGGGGTGGAATTCCTATTTTACAGCTGAGGAAAATGCAGCTCAGGGAACTTAAGTGATTTGTGTGCAGTGAGGAAACTAGCAAGTGACAGGGTCCAGAGTGGAATGCCAGTCTTCCAGAGTCCAGATCCTTTGTCCTTCCAGCCTTTCTTGATGTGAAGATCTTTACCACAGCTGTTAGTGAGCTTCTTCCATGGAGGAGTTAGAGGGCAAGATTTTGAGGTTTAAAAATTTTGTTTGTTTGTTTTCATTAGGAGGAGCCTCATCTTTGCCTTTAAAACTTAAGAAGCTGTGTGTGCCCTAAGTCAAGCGATGTCCCAAGAGTGGGAGTTATAGAGGATTCTGACATCATAAGCCCTAGCTTCTGCCAGTTTTTAAGAAAGGCTATTGTGACTATTGTCTGTCACTACTGCCTTCCCTATTTGACCCTGTCTCCAAACAAAAAGCCAGCCAGACATCAGCTGTAGTTAAGCAGGAAGACTTATCACCACCTGTCTCTACATGCAGGTTGAGAGTTTATATATATTCAGGGAGATGAATCTCTGGAATTAAGTGGTTAGTGGGTTTCCATGGAAACACTTATGCTAACAGTTTTTGCATAGAACCTGAAAGTAATAGGAAAACAAAAGGCAATATCTTCAGAAGGAAAACAGTGGTTGATGAATTTCTTAAGCTTAACTTGAGTTGCAAAGTCCATCGCTATTGCCCCTGATGATAAGCCCTCAAGGCATTTATTCTATCAGCAATATTCTAGAGACTTATGAAAATTACCATTGATAGCCACCTAGTAGTGTATCTTCATGATGAGGTCTGCCCCCGAGAGGTGGCGGGACAAGAACATGGATGTTAATGGGAGGTGAACACACAGTGTATATATATATAATGTCTTACTGTTAAAATGTACAGCTGAAACATTGGATTTTGTTAACCAACATCACCATAAAAAGAAAAAAAAAAAAGAATCTGGACGTTAGAGTGAGAAATTCTTGAAAGGAATGGAGAGACTGAAAAGGAAGAACTTGAATAAAGGTTGATGGTACATGTAAAAGAGAAATGTACTAGTTCATTGTTATTTTTATAAATGTGACTTTCATCAAGTCTCCACATATATTATGCTAGAAATTGGATCTTTTCTAGATGAGAAGTTTTATCCAGATCTCTTAACTGACTTGTCTAAGGTTAGACTTTTGGTCACTTGGAGGCATTTGAGCCTCAGTTTTATTCCATTTCATCAAACTAGTCACTAGTAAAGGTGAAGGAAGGCAATGAATAGCTAAAGGTAGACTTCGTGGGCTATGTTTTTAAGTGTTGTAGCAGCTTCTTTTAGGACATTTTTCCATCAAGCAGGGCCAGGTATATTTTGAGGAAACTGACTCAACGATGCTAGTGTTGGCCAACTTGTAATATTGATCATAATTGGAAGTGTCATAAAACCAGAGAAATGCTTCAGAGACATGGAAGTTCTTCAAGTTTTACTTGATTTCCTCTTATAGAAAAATCAATTTTTTATTTCTTAATGAAGAAGCTTAACACAGAAATGATCCTAGCGGGTTCAGGTCACACTGTTGGATTTGGAGCAAACCTGTTGAGGTCCCTAATTGATACTCCTGAGTTAAGGTATGGAGGGCTCTGGGTGCCAGAGAGAGTATTAAAAGGAGTTTGAGACTAAGGACAGGAATGAAAGTTCGAGAAGCACTGTTCTAAGGGATTGGAGGGAGGCTTTATTTTCTGGTGTGATGGAGCCAAGCAGGACTAGACACAGGGAAGAGAATACAGTAATTCATCTCACAAGAAGATTCCCCATTCCAAAAACAAGAACCTTTTTTCACAGTAGCATCTGACATAAGATAGGAATTAAAGTGCAACAAAACCCTGGATGTTTAAAAAGTTTAATAACCAAACACTTCAAATATATTAAGAAGTACAGAGAAATGTATCAACTCATCCAGATACAACAGATGTTAACTTACTGAATATATGATTAAGAGCTAAGTTCTTTCTGGTCTTCCTTCCACTTGACAAATGAAGATAGAATTTCACATCCTCGTCTCTTTCCTCTCACTCCTCCAGGGTAAGTATTCTTCTAAAATTAGTGCATATCATTCCCATGAAAATTTTAAAAATTTAACTCTATAGGTATAGTTTCATAAACTATCCATAATATAATATTGTGTCGAGTGTTTTTAATGTACCTGAAAAGTATCAAACTATAATCTGAGACTTGCTTTTGTCAATCATCACCATGTTTAAATATTCATCCTTGTTGATGTGTGGTTAACTCTAGTTCATCAATTCCAGCTACCTAACAGAGTGCTCTGTTTTACGAAAATCTACAGATTATTTATTTATTACAATACTAAGGGACAGTTAAGGTGTGTTTTTTTCCCTCCCTTTCTGCTAATACAATTAGGGCCCTAATTGGCATCCATGTATATGTCTCTTTTGAAATATTTTGTAGAATTTCTCTAAGGCTTTGCTACCCAAAGTGTGGTCAATGAAATATCAGTTTCAGAGTCACCTGGGAGCTTGTTAGAGATGATGAATCTAGAACCCCATTCTACTCTTATTGTACCAGAATTTACTTTTTTTATCCCCAAGTGATTTTCATATACATTAAAGTTTGAGAAACACTACTCTAAGGTAGTGATTCTCAACCCTAGTTGTACTCATTGAGTTATAAAAATACATGAATGCCCAAGTTGGAGTTTATATCTACTCTTCTCTCCTGACTTCCCCCTTTCTGAATCTGTATCCCTTCAATTTTTTTTTTATCTGTAACAAAATTATTTGACTTTCATTTTGGTCATTTTAAAGCACAATTTTTCATTTTGGTAAAAAGAGGCTGGACTGAAAATACGAATTCATTTAAACTGTATAGAAGAAACTCCCAAAATGAAATAAAATGTAAATGTAATAGTAGATTAGAGTATTTTTTTACAGTCTCTGTAATTTTCTTTACAGGTGGGCCTCCAATCTTGTAGCTGATACAATTGAATGTGTATGCAGAGCCTGCTCGTCCCTTTTTGTGTGTTGGCGCCATGGGTCCCTAAGTTAGGGTCTTACATTTTTTCAATATGTACTTAGCTATTACTAAATTCTCAGCTGTAGCACTATAAAATTTCCTCCCATCTGTGACTTATATATACCTTTCTCCGTGTGATATCCAGGTTGGTGGGGAAAAAAGCAAAAAGTTAATAGAACTGACTACAGCTCCATGCCCATTTAATATGTAGTTAGATATTATGTAGATTACAGCTTAGATTTGGAGGTTGGTGCTGTCGTAGCAAAGAGGAGAAGACATATGGAACTAGCAGGGCTAATACTTACCTGCATAGAATATTCCTAATGGGAAGCAAAATGAAGGTCAAAATTGTGCTTTAAAATTGCCAAAAGGTGTCTTACTACATTACTCACCTTCAAGAAAGAAAATAAGGCCTTCTGTGTTGTAGCGAAGGCATATCAGAACTTCTTGTTAATTATTTCAAAGATAAGGAAGTTAGGAGATTATGGATGTGAACATGCTCTTGAAAACTGTTCACTGTTGGAATAATGATTATTAACTAGTGTAGAGCTTGAGACATAGCAGGTGTCCATAAGCATTGAAAGAAGGAGGAAAATAGGTCTGGGAAATGAATAAATGAATGAATAAAACTGGAATGCATCCTAAGTATGATTATAACCCAAGACTCCTCCTCCTCAACTATTACTTTCCTCTGATGAAATTGCTTAATTTTGTTCCTGCTAGAAAATGTTTATTTAGTGGCTACTATGTTAGAATCAGGCATTAAGAATACGGCAATGAGTAGGACAGAGCTCTACACTTCAGGAGCTGGCCCTGCGAACAGGGCACTGTAATCTTTTAAGAGAAGCATGTACCACATTGAAGTTAAGAGTTCAGAGGAAAGAGATATAGTATCTGCTGTCAAGGAAAACCTTTAGAATAAGTAGTGTTTGAATCTGGCCCTGAAATGTGAGGATTTGAG
This sequence comes from Cynopterus sphinx, assembly GCA_030015415.1. Classification (NCBI taxonomy): domain Eukaryota; kingdom Metazoa; phylum Chordata; class Mammalia; order Chiroptera; family Pteropodidae; genus Cynopterus; species Cynopterus sphinx. Next base: position 83,662,969 of record CM057388.1, read on the forward strand.
GATTCTGCATAGTTAAAGACACGGAGATGGGGAAATCTCTTATGTGTTTGAGTAAAGGTAAGGCATGTGTTCAGTGCACATGTAACACAGGATAATCAGACATAAGCCTGGAAAGTTAGGTGAGGTTAGATTATGGAGTATTTTGTTTAATTTTCAGTTTGATCATGTTCTGCTTCTTGTGTTAAAGCTCTGTGATTGGGTTATGAGTGTTATGTCTTCTTGATATATCAATTTTTTACTCTCTGAAATGTTCCTCTTAGTCCTGGACAAATTCCCTGCTGTGAGTCCTACTTCGTCTGATATTAATCTAGCCTGTCCACCTTTATTGTGATTAGTGCACAGGGTACCTCTTTGGCCATCTTTTTATTTTTCATCTATTTGTGTTTTCATATGTAAAGTGAGTTTCTCATAGACAACATACAATTAGGCCTTGATATTATCTCACCTAATCAGATAATCCCTTTTAAAAAAATTTAGACTATTTGCATTTAATCTACTTCTTGGTAAGTTGGTACCTAAGTCTGCCAATTTATATGTTTATTTTCTGCTTGTTCCTTCTCTTTCCTCTATTTTTCTTTTGTTGCTTCTTTGTGTTACTTCTATATTTCTTAGGATTACTTCTTGACTTATTTTCAGTGTTTTTAAGCATATGTCTTTGTATAGTTTTCTTAGTATTACTCTAGGTATTACCTATAGACACGTTTGGTCCACAGTGTTAGCCGGCATGGTGGTCGTAGTCTTGATTTCTTATGTTTACTGAACAACCAAAAGATCTAGGAACACAGGATATGATTTCTGTTATAGCCACAATCTACTGGACCCAAATCATGGCCATTCCTTTTTGATGAGAGCTGTGATTTCTAGTTCACCATGGTGTCCACTATGTTATTAGTCCCCAGAATAAATCAGCGTCACTTGCTATTTATCACTTTACAGTCTGCCTCTAATTTAGGCTACCTGCCTGACATCTGCAGGTGTAATCAGCTGTGACTTATGGCTTACACCCTTTTCCCAAAAAAAAGTATTCAAGAGGTTGATGCAGGGAGGTCTCCAACCTTCTCCTCTTGCTATCAACCTATATATCTTCTTGCCTTGCTGTCAAATTTCTTGAAATTGTTTACACTCACTATCTCTAATTTTTCATCTTCTATTCACTTCTTAATCCATTTTTTTTTACTCTGTAGCATTCCACTAAAGGAGGGCTTGCCAGGGTTGACCCATGAGCTCCATGTGGCTAAACTGAGTGAACACTTGAATCTTGAATCGATCGAATTGTCATCTTACAAAGCATTTGGCATCGTCGATGACGTCATATTTTTGAAACCCTTTTTTCCCACAATACCACAATCCTGGTTTTCCTTTTGCTTCTCTAGCCATGTGTTTCCCAGTCTTTTCTGCAAACATTTTTGTCTTGTCTTCATATTTCAAATGCTGTTTTTCTCAGGGACTTGTCTTCCTTTCTTCCTCAATACAATCGCTTTGAGTCATCTTTCGAATGTTTTCTCTGCACACACAAATATATTCACTCAGACTATTTTCTTTTTCCAAAAAAAGGAAAAAGAAAAATTAGAGAAGATAATATTCTTCAGTGTGCTTTCACAATTTTAACAATATCTCATGACCATCTTTCCATGGCATTACTTATAAATCTTATTACTTAAAGGCTCCGCATTATTTCATAATATAGATATATTCTGTATGTTTTATGGTATTTCTAAGAATGTTGCATTCATAGTCTCATCTATGAAAGCATATACAAATATGTTTATAAGATAAATTTATTAAATGGAAACTGCTGAGTCAAAATGAATACACATTTAAAATTTTGCCATTTTCCCCAATTGGACATGTTTTACTTCCTCATTTTACTGATTACTAGTAAAGTTGAGCTTCTTTTGATAAATTTATTGTCCATTTGGATACCTTTTATAAGTCATCTATTATTATTTTTTGTCTTTTTTTCAAGGAGGTGGTTTGACATACTAACTCTGGCAAATATGTTGTAAACATTTCCTTCAGTCTGTTTTATAATGTATGGTGTTTTTGTTCTGCAGATAATTTTATCTTTTTAACAGAAATTTGTCAGTATATTCCTTTCATTGTATATTTAAGATGTCTAGAATTTATTCGGGGGTGCAGAATGAGCCGGAATGTTAAATTTAACTGTTCCAAATGGATGGCCCATTTTACCTCCACTATTAATACATAGTTCATCTTTTTCATGCTTATCTGAAATGCCATCACACATCAAATTTCCATGTGGATATATGCCAACAAGGACTTTCTTTTGCTGTCATTAGCAAAGTGACAGCGAAGTATACCGGTCAAGAGCTCATGCTCTAGAACCAGGCTATTTGGTTAATGTTACAGGCCTACAATTTATTAACTATGACACTGAATAAATTACTTAAGCTCTCAGCATCTCAGTTTTCAAATATGTACGGGGTGATGAGAGATTTTTTTAGGATTAAATGTAACATGCAACATTGCGACAGTGCACTGAACATGCTAAGTGATATGTAAGTGAGGAAGTGAACTGTACAAATGAAGTGTCTGATCAGTTCTATAAATAAGATAGTTGGGGAAATTATTGGGAGTAAATTGAGTTTATGCATTAGTTTGGGGGGGTCTGACATTTTTTACAGTATTGAGTCTTGCCATATGGGAATAAAGTAGGCCTCTCTAGGCAAATTTTTCCTTTTGGTTCTGTTGAAAATTTAAATCTTTTTATTCATATAGGTCTTGGGCATTTCTTGTTGGACTTATTCTTGAGCAATGAATAGTTTTTAACCTTGTTAATGAGATTTATTTCTATTACATAGTTATTTATTAATTTACTTGTGATTTTTTTATTATGGTGACATTAGTTAACGAAATCCAGTTCCATTACATTTTTAATTGGTTGCTGTCACATAGAAAAATCATTAAGACTTGTACTATACTTTAGTTTTGATTATCATTACTAAACTCTTTTTTTTAAATTAGGTCTAACAGTTCCTCAGTGTATTATATTGTATTTTCTAAGTAGTTATGTCATGTGTAAATAAGGGCAGCTTTATATTCCTTCATAATTCTTACGCCTCAGAACAAAAATAATTGTAGCAAAAGCGGATACCTCTTTATCTGGACTTGTGCCTTTTGGTTTGAATTCTATTGTCACTTGTAATTGGGATTGGTTAGCAATTACCGGTGTGTGTGTGTGTGTGTGTGAGTGTGTGTGTGTGTGTGTGTGTGTGTGTGCGCGCGCGTGCGCGCGCTTGCTTTTCTGTGCTTTTATATCCTTGTATTTTGAAATAGTTTTCCAACAATCCTCTGTTATTTGGGCTTCATGTGTCTCTTAGAAACAATACACGGCATACAAACACACTATGTGTAAATAAAAAAACATGCCAATTAAATTTGAGATAATTTTTATTCAGGAATTGTATTTATTAATTCAATGATGATTCATACTCTTATTCCTGCCATCTTATCTTATATTTCATTGAGATAAATTAATTTCTAATTTTATTGAAGTAAAATTCACTGAACGTACACTTCAGTGACATTCAGTGCATTCCCATATTTTAAAAATATCACCCCTATCTAGTTCTAAAATATTTTCATAATTTCAAAGGAAACGTCACACCAGTTAAACAGTCACTCCTCACTCACCCCTCGCCCACCACCTGGCAACCACTATTCTGCTTTGTCTCAGTAAATTTACATAATCTGCATATTTCATATAAATCGACTCAAAGTAAATATCATCTACATTATAGGATGCATTGGTTCTTCCTTTTTATAGATAATATTCCATTGTATGTATATACCACATTTTGTTTATTTATTCATTCACTGATGGACACTCGAGTTGTTTCCTCCTCTTGGCTATTGTGAATAGTGCTGCTGTGAACATTTATGTCCGACTATTTGTTTGAATACTTGTTTTCAATTCTTTTGGGCAATCGACATAGGAATGGAATTGCTCAGTGACATGGTAATTTTAAGTTTAGCTCCTTGAGGAACCGCCTTTTCCATTTTTACTGAACAATTTTACATTCCCACAAGCAATGTGTGGGATTTCCAACTTCTCCACATCATTATTATTGTTTGATATTTTGATTATAGCGGATGTTAAGTGTTATCTCACTGTGATTTTCACTTGCATTTCTCATTTGACTAATAAAGTTGAGCATCCTTTCATATGCTTGCTGGCCATTTAGATATTACCTTTGAAGAAATGTCCATTCATGTCCTTTGCCCAATTTTTTATTGGGCTGTTCATCATTTTATTGTTGATATGTAAGAATACTTTATATATTCAGATAACCGACCCTTGCCAGACATGCAGTTTACAAATATTTTCTCTCATTTTGCAGGTTGCCTTTTCACTTTCTGAATGGTGTACTTAAATCACAAACATTTTTAATTTTGATGAAATCTAATTTATTGTTCTTTTGTTACTCATGCTTTTGGTGTCATATCTAAGAATCCATTGCCAAATCCATGATCATGAAGATTTACCACTCTGTTTTCTTCTAGGAGTTTTATGATTTTAGCCCTTTAAATATTTAGATTATTGATCCATTTTCAGTTAATGCTTATATATGGTGAAAGGAAAGGCTCCAACTTCATCATGTTGTCACCATGTTGTCAGGACTATTCCTTTACTATTGAATGACCTTGACACCCTTGTTGAAAATCAATTGATTATTTCTCGACCCTTAATTCTTTTCCAGCAATCTTTATGTCTGTTCTTGTGCTGGGACCACACCATTTTGATTACTGTGGATTTATAATAAGTTTTGAAATATAACTTCTCAAAATTGTTTTTTTCCTATATTATTCTGGCTCTCCAGGGTCCCATGTGATTCCATATGAATTTTAGGATCAGCTTTTCCATTTCTTCAAAAAGAAGTTTATTGACATTTTGATAGGAATTCAATTGAATCTGTAGATTGCTTTGGGTAGTTTTGCCATCTTAACAATATTTAATCTTCCAGTTCATAAAAATAGTATATCTTAGTTTATTTCAACACTATTTTGTAGTTTTCAATGTAAAAGTCTTATACCTTCTTGATTAAAGAATGAAAACACTCTATTTAATTATTTTTGATACTACTCGAAGTAGAGCTATTTTCCTGAGGTCCTTTTTGGAACTTTTTGTGTGTATAGAAATACAATGGACTTCCGTTTGTTGATCTTGTGTTTTGCAACTCTGTTGAATTTATTTATTCATCTGAACAGTTTTGGTGAATTCTTTGGGATTTTCTATAAGATCAGGTCATCTCTGAAAAGATAACTTTTCTTCTTCCTTTGCAGTTTGGATGCCTTTTATTGCCCTGGATAGACTACAATGTCGAACCACAGTAGTGAAAGCAGGCATCATTGTCTTGTTTTCTATCTTAGGGGAAGGTTTTCAGTCTTTCACCATTGAGTATGATGTTAGCTATGGGTTTTTCACAAATTAACTTTGAGGCAGTTCTCTTCTGTTTCTAGCTTGTTATATATTTTTGTCATGAAAGCTGTTGGATTTTGCCAGATACCTTTTCCATGTCATCAGAGATTTTGTCCTTTATTCTATATGGTGTATTACATTGATTGGTTTCCATATGTTGAACTACCCTTAGATTCCGGTAGTAAATCCCATTTGGTAATGATGTAGAATCCTTTTAGTTTTTTCATATTTTTTTGTATTTTTTTAATTATTGATTTTACTTTTCAATAATAACTGACGCTCAATATTATTTTATATTAGTTTCAGGTGTACAGCGTAGTGGTTGGACATATACATGTATGTATGTGTGTGTGTGTACACACACACACACACACACACACACACATATAGCATAGGGGACACAGTTGATAATGTTGTAATAACTATGTATGGTGCCAAGTGGGTACTAGACTACTTTGGGGATTGATTCATAAATTATATATGTGTGTGTGTGTGTATATGTGTGTGTGTATAGCTTATGAATTATAAATTATGTACATGTATATGTGTATGTGAGTATATACATGTATATATGTATATTTATGAATTTTATGTGTATATACATATATGTGTATATATCTATCTCTATTTATCTATTTATACATAATTTATGAATTAATTTCCCCAAGTAGTCTAGTACTCACCTGGCACCATACCTAGTTATTACAATATTATTGACTGTATCTCCTATGCTATACTTCACATCCCTGTGACTGTTTTTATAACTACCAATTTGCACATCTTAATCCTTTCCCTCTTTGTTACCCATTCCCCCAATCCTCCCATCTGGTGACCATCACTTTGTAGTAGTTTATTCTCTGTACCTACGAGTCTGGGAAATAGTACATTTGAAATAGAAATCAGATTATCCCACTTCCCAGGGTTGTTTCTTACTCCTGGTTGTTGTTGGTTAGTGACTCTTCTAAACTGTTTTTGTAAAATTAATATTCTTGGTCATGTGTGGCCATTGAAATCTGTATTCCTTTAGCTTAGTGGTCAGATGGTGTTTGACAGGTTTTCCTTAAATGTCTGGAGTCAAAAAACAAAAACATCAAAAGGGGAAAAAAATACTCTTTCGTGTTTCAGTGGTTGGCTCAGTGTTATGGTGGCTCTAAAACACTTAGCTGGACCATTTATGAGTCTGTCTTCACCTTCACATCCTCTTTGCCCATCAACCATTCAGAAGTGACAGTTTAGGGCCTTCTCAGTCCACTTCTGAGCATATGTCCGGCCCTGGGCATATGTGTGACCTTCTTGATTCCCAGAAATATGCAGGAGCTTTAAACATCCTTATTCTCACACCCATATCTTCTTTCCCAACCTCTTCCTTCCCATGCTTTCCAATTTATCTCTTCCTCATGCCTACTGTTATTTCTTGCTCCAGGTTCCTCTGGCCAATACTTTTTGCCTTTGCTTTTTGCAAATTCCCCCTGGGAAGCTTCCCCAGCCATGGGAATGCTGCCAATGAGGTGAAACAAAGACAGTCCCCCCTCTGTTGGTCCTGCCAGACTGGTTGAAATGCAAAAATCACAAGTTTTTGAGAAGGAGATCCATATTGCTCCTGTTGGCGGTAGCAAACCTCCATCATGACCACTGCTGACTTGGGGTGTGGAACATGGTAAAGGGGCAATTTAAAAGGCCGTGGCATTCTCTTAATAAATATAATGCAGCCACTTCTTTCTTCATCAGCTTTTTTTCTGGCTGTAATTTTCTGACTAGTTTCCTTGAAAAGCTGAAAGTTGATTCTGAAGTTTTTGCCAGTTTATTTGTTGCATTTGTGGAGCAAGAAGACTATGGAGATTCCTATTCTGCCATTTTCTGTGATACCACTCTTTTTGTTCATTTCTGATATATTTATTAAGGTTCTTGATTCCTTTTTTATTCTCCAGTGGTTGGTAATTTTCACTTTCTATTTTTATTCTACCTGTGGTTACTCCAAATTTTTCTTTTCATCAATTTTATAAAAAGCAAACACCTGTGTTTATAAAGCAAACACCTGTGTAATCATGATTCATCTCAAGAAATAGAATATCTCCAGCACCCTAAATGTCTACCATGTGTCCCCTGGAAATTATTGCCTTCTAATTCTTTGAGAGCAAAATCAGATATCCAGAATTTTATTAGAATGATTTTGTTTTCATTACAGTTTTATAACACATATGTGTATCCTTATACAATATTGTATAGTTGTGCTGTTTTGAACATTATATATTTGGAATCACAGTGTCTGTATTTTATCATATTGGTTCTTGCTTCTTTCACACAGTATGAAATTTGTGAGATTCATATATGTTTGGTAAAGTGAGAGTTCACATATTTTGTCCATTTAAAAAGTTAGGCTGTTTTGCTTTTTTACTCTCGAGGCATAAGAGTGTGATATGGTCTCTATATAAGCACCTTGTCAGATACATATTTTGTAAAAAAATTACCTTGGCCTGTGACTTAACTTTTAATTTTTTGAACAGTGTCATTGAGAGAGAAAAAGCCTTTAATGTTAATGAAGTCCAATTCATCACTTTTTCTTTTATATTTTTGTGGTTGTTGTGTCTTATTTAAAAAAATATCTTTTCTTGTTTCAAAGTCACTTTTTTTCTTGTTTTCTTTTAGAATATAGTTTTAGCTCTTATATTTGGGTCTATGATTGATTTCAAGTTAACGTTTTTATATCGTGAGAGGTAATGGTTAGGGTTCTTTATTTTTGTATATGGAAATTTAATTCTCTCAGTACCATTTGTTGAAATGATTATTTTTTCTCCACTTAATTGCCTTTTTATTTTGTCTGTATGTCAATTGGCCGTATATGTTTTGAGTCTATTTCTACACATTTTACTCTGTTTCATTGAATTTATATATTTATATTTACACCAATACTATACTGTCTGATTACCGTAGCTTTATAGTAAGTCTTTGTGTAACTATAATTGTTAATTTTTTTCATAATTGTTTTGATTATTTTACATTCTTTGCATTTCTATATGAATTTTAGAATCAGCTTGTCAGCTTCTGCAAAACACTGCTGGGGTTTTAACTGACATTGCATTGAACCTATAGATCAATATTAATAATAATAAAATTTCTGATCTGCAAACATGGCATATGTGTTCATTTACTTTGCTCTTCTTTTGTTTCTCCCAATGATACTTTGTAAATTCTGTCATTCATATCTTGCACATCTATTGTCAAATTTTTCTCTTTCATTTGAACATTTTTGGATGCTATTTAGAAGCTTTTAATTTTTAATTTTTTAAATGATATTCTAAATGGTAATTTTTAAATTTCATGTCAATTTTGGAGTATTCATAGCTAGTATATGAAAATGCAATTAATTTTGTATAATGATCTAATATAGTCTTTAAATTTTTCATAATTCACATATTAGTTCTAATAGCTTATTTGAGGATTCTTTAAGATTTTCTACACAGGTGACCATGTCTTCTGCTAATAAATACAATTTTATTTTTTTCTTTTTAAGCTTTATGCTAGTGTTCCCTGTATCTTTCTTGATTGTACTGGATAGTACCTCTAGTAAAATGTTAAATAAAAGTCTTACTTTAAAATAATATTATACCATTTTTTTATGTAATATAAGAAATTCACAGAAGTATACTTTCATTTCTCTCCTCAAGGCTTTCTCCTACTTTGTTGCACGTTTTATTCCTACATATGTTTTAAGCCGGACACTCACTGTGTTGTCATTATTTTTTATTTTAACAATTATCTTATTTTCCTCTTTTACTTTTAACTTTATTTGGCAAAGCCACACTGCATAAACTGCTCAGTAAGTAGGGCACAGCTTACACAGCATGTTAAATTCATGTACATTATCAGCAGCAAATTAGAAACAGAGCGAAAACAGTATTGAGCTAAAAGTCTCTTAGAATTTATTTTTATTATTATTTTTAATTGAAGAAATGATTTAAACTGTTTTTCGACCACCTATTTTTTCCCCCCTCCACCCTCCTCCCTACTCTTTGGTAACCACTAGTCTATAGTCTATGTTCATGAATCTCTGCTTGTTTGTCCTGTTCATGTGTTGCTTTTAGGTTTATATCCCACACATAAGTGATACCATGTGATTTTCAATTTTTTCTTTCTGGCTTATTTCGTTTAGCATGATTTTCTCAAGATCTGTCCATGTTGTCACAAATGGCAGTCTTTCATCTTTTCTTATGGCTGAATGATATTCCATTGTATATATGTACCACAGCTTCTTTAGCCAGTCATCTATCTTAAGACACTTCAGTTGCTTCCATGTCCTGGCCACTGTGAATAATGCTGCCATGAACATCGATGTGCAAATATCTTTTTAGAGTTTTCAAGTCTTTGGGGGTAAATACCCAGTAAAGGGATTGCTGGATCATATGGTAGATCAATTCTTAGTTTTTTTTTTTTTTTTTTTTTGAGGAACCAACATTCAGTTTTCCATAGTGGCTTTACCAATTTGAAATCCCATCAGCAGTGTATGAGGGTTCCTTTTTCTCCACATCCTCTCCAGCATTTATTACTTGTCCTGTTGATGATAGCTATTCTAACAATTAGATTTTTTTTTTTAGTCCAATTTGAACAGGTGAGGGTTTTTAGGGTCCATCACCTGCCATTTTCTTAAGCTTTGATATTGACAAATGCCTAATTTTAAAGTAACAAAGGAGGTGGATGTATCTACGACATTTTCTTCTGATCCCACTGCAAAGCTTTCAGAAAGGAAGCTCACCTCTATTTTATTAGCAGCATCTAAGGGGACATCCAAATACTTAGAATCTTAACTTGTGAAGGATGGTGTTCTCTGATGCTCCAAATAAATCTGATAAATTAATATCAGAATGGAATTAAGTGTCTAAGAAAAAAAAATAATGCCACAAAATCAGAATTCACAAACTATATTTTCCATTTTGCAGAACTTTTCATATTGAGCTTGGATCTATGTGTTTATAGTTTTCATCAAATTTGTCAATTTGGGCCGTTATTTTTTCAAAGAATCCCAATCACTTTTCACTTTCCAGTTAAACATATGTTAAGCCAGTTGATGTTGTCTAATGGGTAACTAGTACTCTATTCATTTTTAATTTAATTTAATTTTTTTAAAGTTTTCTGTTATACTTGACATGCAATATTATATTAGTTTCAGGAATATAACATAGCAATAGTGATTAGAAATTTATATACCTTACAATGTGGTCACCCTGATAAGTCTAGTATCCACCTGACCATATATAGTTACTGCAATACTGCTGACAATTTTTAAAATATTATTTCTATGTTTCATTTTGGATAGTTTCTACTGCTATGCCTAACATTTTAGCAATATTTTTCTTTAACATCTAATCTATTGTTTATTAATTTAGTGATTTTTCATCTCAGATATTATAGTTTTCTCTAGAATTTTAATTTGGGTCTTTATAAATCTTCTATTTCTTTTCTCATTTTGCTCAATTTTGTGTTGGTGTTGGGAGGTGTAGATGATTATTTTAGCTGTTCCCAATATTTTGTCATCATAATGATTTTCTGTGACCTGGTTATGCTTTTTGCTTTTGCTTCCCCAAACTTTGGCATATCTTCAAAGCAACATTGTAAAATATGTCTCTTACTTCTTCAACAGTCGTCTCTCTCCTCTTTGTATTTGACATTGCATATTCTGTGCTCTAATTTCACCATCAATATTATACCTAATTTCTTCCTTGCAGGAATTCATCAGTGTTTTGGGTCTAAGGTTAGTTCCCCTATTTGTATTTTTGCATTTAAAATATGATTTTATTTATATTTTTTCTATTATTTCAGTGGGAATTTGAGCACACAAAGAAGGTAAATAATTGAGCTCATTTCACAGTCTCAAGATGGACTTTTACATTATCTTTGTTTTTAAATTTTATTATATTGGTTAGACATTTATATAGTTTATAAAATGATCCCCCTAATTGCTCCTTCTCTCCTCTGCTTTTCCACCTAGCCATTACATTCATGCTGACTGCATTCCCTATGTTGTGCTCCCCATCCCTGTGGCCATCTATCAACTATTAATTTGTACTTCTTTAACCCTTCACCCCATTCTCCCAGCCCTCTACCCCCTCCCCTCTGTCCATTACCAAATTGTCCTCTATATTTATGAGTCTGTTTTGATTAGTTCTTTTTATTCCTTAGATTCCACATATAGGTGAAATCATATAGTGTTTATCTGACTTATTTCACTCAGCATAATAACCTCTAGGTCCATCCATGTCATTGCGAATGGTAGGATTTCATTTTTTTTAATGGTTGAGTAATATCCCATTGTATGTATGAACCATAATTTCTTTATCCACTCGTCTGTTAACGTGCATTAAGGTTGCTTCCATATCTTGGCTATTGTAAATTGTGCTGCCATGGATATTGGGGTGCATAGATCTTTAGGAATTATCGTTTTGCTTTTCTTTGGATAAATACCCAGAAGTGAAATTGCTGGGTCAAAAGGTATACTCATTTTTTATTTTTTTGAGAAACCTCGAAACTTTTCCTTAGTAGCTGTGCCAACTTGCAATCCAAACAACAATGTATGAGGGTTTCCTTTTCTCCACATCCTCCCCAACACTTGTTCTTTGATTTATTGTTGATAGCCATTCTGACAGGTGTGAGGTGATATCTCATTGTGATTTTAATTTACATTTCCCTGATGATTCATGACCTTGAGCATCTTTTCATATGCTTATTGGCCATCCTTATTTCCTTTTAGGAGAAGTATCTGTTCAGGTCTTCTGCCCATTTTTTAATTGGATTATTTGTTTTTTTTTTTGTCATTGAGTTGTATGAGTTCTTTGTATATTTTGGATATTAACCTCTTATCAGATATATCATTAGCAAATATTTTCTCTCAATCAGTTGTCTTTTTATTTTATTGGTGCTTTCTTTTGCTGTACAAAAACCTTTTAGTTTGATGTAGTCTCTTTTGTTTATTTTTTCTTTTGTTTCCCTTGCCCAAGGAGATATATCTGAAAAGAAATTTCCATTAGCAATATCAGAGAGTTTACTGCCTATGTTTTCTTCTAGAAATTTTATGGTTTTGCTTATATTTAAGTCTTTAATCCATTTTGAGTTTATTCTTGTATACGGTGTAAGAAGATGGTCCAGTTTCAATTTTTGGCATGCATCTGTCCAATTTTCCCAACACCATTTATTGAACAGACTGTCTTTACCCCACTGTATATTACATGGATTTATTTCTGGACTCTCTATTCTGTTCCATTGATCAGTGTATCTGTTTTTATGCCAGAACATGCTGTTTTGATTACTGTAGCTGTGCAGTATACTTTGATATCAGGGAGTATGATACCTCTAACTTTGTTCTTCTCTCAAGATTGCCATGGCTATTTGCAGTCTTTCATGGTTCCATATAAATTTTATAATTATTTGTTCTAGCTCTCTGAAAAATGCCTTTGGTATTTTGAAAGGAATGACATCGAATCTATAGATTGCTTTGGGTAGCCCGGTCATTTTAATGATGTTGATTCTTCCTACCCTTGAGCATGGTGTATGCTTCCATTTATTTGTATCTTCTTCAATTTTTTGTTTTTCAGCAACTTATAATTTTCTGAGAACAGGACTTTTACCTCCTTGGTTAATTTGATTCCCAGGTATTTTCTTGTTTTCAATGCCATTGTAAATGGTATTGTTTTCTTAATTTCACTTTTTCATAGTTCATTATTGGTGTATAAAAATGCTGCTGACTTCTGAATATTTGTTTTTTAACCTATTTACTGAATTCATCGATCTGTTCTAAAAGTTTTTTTTTTTTTGGTGAGATCTTTAGGTTTCTCTCTATATAGTGTCATGTCATTTGATAATAACGGGAGTTTTACTTCTTCCTTTCCAATTTGGATGCCTTTTATTTCTCTTCTTATCTTATTGTTGTGGCTAAGACTTCCAATACATTGTTGAAGAGGAGTGGTGAACGTGGGCATCCTTGTCTTGTTCCTGATCTTAAGGGAAAACACTTTTAGCCTTTCCCCATTGAGTATGATGTTAGCTGTAGGTTTGTCATATATGGCCTTTATTATGTTGAGGTATGTTCCCTCTTTTCCCACTTTGCTGAGAGTTTTTATCATAGATGGATGCTGGATTTCTTCAAACGATTTTTCTGCATCTATTGATATGATCATATGGTTTTTATCTTGCAACTTGTTAATGTGCTGTACCATAGTAATTGATTTGCGGATATTGTACCAACTTTGCAACCCAGGAATAAATCCAACTTGATCATGGTGTATGCTACTTTTAATGTATTGCTGAATTAGGTTTGCTAAAATTTTGTTGAGGATTTTTGCATCAATGTTCATAAGGGATATCGGCCTATAGTTTTCTTTTTTTTTTTTTCTTTTTCTTTTTTTTTTTTTTGTAATGTCTTTGTCTGGTTTTGGAATCAAGGTAATGGTGGCCTTATAAAAGGAGTTAGGGAGCCTTCCCTCATCTTGAACTTTTTGGAATAGTTTAAGAAGAAAAGGTGATAATTCTTTGAATGTTTAGTAAAATTCACTTATGAAGCCATCTGGTCCAGGACTTTTCATTTTTGGGAGATATTTGATTACTGATTCTATTTCATTGGTGGTAATCAGTTGGTTCAGATTTTCTGTTTCTTCTTGATTCAGTCTTGGGAGATTATATGTTTCTAGGAATGTGTTCATTTCCTCCAGATTGTCCAATTTGTTGGCATATAATTGTTAGTAGTATTTTCTTATGATCCTTTCTATTTTTGTGGAGTCCATAGCTTCTCCTCTTTCATTTCTGATTTTACTTGGGTCCTCTCTCTTTTTTCCCTCATGAGTCTAAGGGTCTGTCAATTTTCTTAATCATTCAAGAGAACCAGCTCTTGGTTTCATTAATCTTTTGTATTGTTTTTCTAGACTCTATTTTGTTTATTTCCAATCTGATCTTTATTATTTCCTTCTTTCTATGCACTTTGATCTTTGCTGTTCTTTTTCTACTTCTTTAAATATAAGATTAGTTTGTTTATTTGAGCTTTTTCTTGTTTCTTGAAGTAGGCCTGTATTGCTATAAATTTCTCTCTTAAGACTGCTTTTTCTGTGTCCCATAGATTCTGAGTCATTGTGTTTTCATTTTCATGTATCTCTAGGTATTTTTTGATTTCTCTCTTGTTCTCATTGATAAGCTATTTTTTGTTTATTAGCATGTTATTTAGCCTTCATGTATTTGTGTATTTTCTAGTTTTTTTTCTTGTAGTTGATTTTGATTTTTAGTTTCATACCACTGTGATCAGAGAAGACGGTTGGTATGATTTCAATCTTCTTATTTATACTTTATTTATACTTGTTTTGTGTCCTAACATGTGGTCTATTCTGGAAAATATTCCATGTGCCCTTTTGAAAAATGTATAACTTACTGCTTTGGGGTTAAATGTTCTGAAAATATCTGTTAAATCCATATCTGGTCTAGTGTATCTTTTAGGCCCATTGTTTCCTTGTTGATTCTCTGCCTGGAAGATATGTCCATTAGTGTCAATAGGGTGTTAACATCTCCTCCTATTACTCATAAGAGTAGTACACTCCTATGAGTGTATTCTGTCAATCTCTCCTTGGATGTCAGGCAACAATTACTTTATATAAGTAGATGTTTTTCTGTTGGGTGCACATATGTTTACTAGGCTTATGTCCTCTTGATTTATCAATCCCTTTATCATTATGTTACACCCTTGTCTTTTATCATAGCTTTTGTTTTAAAGTCTATTTTATCCGATATAAGTATTGCTATCCCAGTTTTTTCTTTTTCATTTCTATTTGCATGAAATATTTTTCTTCATCCCTTTACTTTCAGTCTGTGACTGTTATTTGATCAGAAGTGGGTCGCTTGTAGACAGCATATGCATAGGTCTTGTTTTCTTATCTATTCAGCTACCCTATGTCTTTTGATTGGAACATTTAATCCATTTACATTTAAAGTGAATACCGATAGGTACATAGTTACTGCTATTTCATTATTCGTATTCGTTATTTCTATTTTCTTTTTTACCCCTCCTCTTTTTCTAGAAGTCCTTTTAACATTTCTTATAATACTGGCTTGTTGGTGATGAATTCCTTAAGCTTTTCCCTGTCTGGAAAGTTATTTATCTCACCTTCCATTTTAATTGAAAACCTTGCCCGGTAGAGTATTTGTCGTAGATTGCTTTTTAAATTTTTTTATTTTTTCATAACCTTGTATATTTCTTGCCAGTCCTTTCCGGCCTGCAAAGTTTCCATTGTAAGCAGACATTCTTAGGGGGTACCCTCGTAAGTAACTAGCTGCCTTTTTTTGCTGCTTTTAAGATTCTCTCTTTGTCTCTGACTTTGGCATTTTAATGGTGATGTGTCTTGGTGTGGGTCTGTTTGAATTCCTCTTGTTAGAGACCTTTCGTGCTTCTTGAATTTGTGTCTAATTCCTTTGCCAGGTTAGGGAAGTTTTCTGTCATTATTTCTTCAAATAGATTCTCAATCCCTTGCTCTCTCTCCCTTCTCCTTTAGGTACTCCTGTGATCTGGATATTGTTATGCTTCATGTTGTCCCAGAGGTCTCTTAAACTACCCTCATTTTAAAAAATTCTTTTTGTTGTTCTGATTGGGTGTTTTCTGCTACCTTGTCTTCCAGTTCACTCATTCGGTCATTTGCTTCATTGAATCTTCTGTTGAATCCTCCTAGTGTATTCTTCATTTTATTTATTGTATTCTTCATTTCTGTCTGGTTCTTTTTTGTGGTTTCTATGTCCCTTTTTTATGCTTACTGTCTCTCTGTTGAAGTTCTCATTGTGCTTCTCCATTATCTCCCTCAGTTCATTGAAAACTCTTATAACCAATATATTGAACTCTGTCTCTGGTAGGTTGCTTGTCTCCATTTCCTTTAGCTTATTTTCTGGAGTTTTCTCCTGTTGTTTCACTTGTGGAATGTCTCATTGTTTTCTCATTTTATTAGCCTCCTTGTGTGCGTTTTCTATTGTCAGGAATATTTGTTTTGTCTCTGAGCCTTGGCCAGATGGCCTAATGTGGAAGGTGACCTGTGTGGCCCAATGGCACACTCTCTGTGATCCCCTATGGCAGGGGCTCTGGACGTGATCTTTGTTTGTGTGGTGTGAGATCTTCTGTTGTTGCCAAATCTTTATTGTTGTTAGTACAACAGAGGATAGGATTAATGCTCAGGGTGACTAATTATGGGAATTGGCTACACCCAGAAGGTCAGAGTTGCTGTGTGGGGGTTGACCCCACCGAGTGGGATACGCCCTAGCAGGCTTGTGTACTTGTTGCTACCACCCTTTGTGTATACTGCTAATGGGACTAGTCAGGATTTGCTCTGTTTTGGTCTGGTGGCAGCCTCTGGATGCACTGGTTTTGTGGCCCCTTGGGAGGGGCTCCACCGTAGGCCAAGGTCAGCCGCTGCTTTCGACTGCTAAGGGCTACACGGTGGGAGCTATAAAGTGATGCTTAGGTGGTTGTTGCCTATGCTGCATCTATAGGTAAGTGGAAGAGACAATGCTGTAGGCAGTGGTCCAGTTATCTCCCCATCCCTGACCTAGCGCAGTTTAGCAGAGGGACCAGTGCTCCTCAAGGCCTGACACTGCCTGTCCATTGCCTGTAAGTCTCTGAAACTGGAAGAGCCTCTGGGTGATATGCGTGCTGGGTGGAGCAGGGACCCCGGGAGTCTCCAGGGTCTATTGAGTAAATGTCCGTCTGCCACTGTAGTGTCAGTTTACATGCCAGTGCTGTCTCTGTAGCTCCTTGTACAAGTTTCCAATTGTTGCAAGGTCAGCTGCTGCCCACCTTGGGCCAGAATGCGCCACCCTAGGGCAGGTGCAGTTGCCTATCAATGTGCGGAGGGCACTTTGTGTATTGGATGGGGCTGGATTCCAGAGAGTCAAGGGCCATTAGGCCAATAGCCTCCGTTTTCTGCAATTTATGTGTCTGAACGTTCCTGTAGTACTGACAGATCACATGGAGACAAACTGCTCTCTGGGGCTACCTCACAGACCCCCGCAATTCCCTCAAGAGATATTGCAGCTCATACAGGCAGCAGTGGTCTGCCCACTGCTGTTGTCCCCTAAACACACTCACTGCGCTAGCCAAGGTGTTGCCTGCACATAATGCACAATTTCAGAGCCATGCAGGGCACGGGAGGCTGCCTGTCAGTGAACTGCAGGCACTTCGTGGCTTAGGTGAAGTTAGATCTCAGGGAGACAAGGGCCATCAGGCCAATACAGCCTTAGTTTTGCCGCACGTTCTGTGCCGACCATTTCTGCTGTAGTAACAGATCACAATGAGTTCAGCTGCCATCTGGTGCTGTCCCACAGACCCCTGCACTCCCTGGAGTCAATACTGTAATTCTTGTGGGGAGGACAGTTCTGTCTCCAACTGATTTTTGTGTCGTGCCCGCCCTGTGCCCGCCAAAGTTTGTTGCCTGTGTGGATTGGGAGACAGAGGTGGCGGTTAGCAAGGCTGTGGCAGTTCACTGCCAATGGGCCGCCTGGGGCAATTTGTGGTAGGGTGGGGCAAGGTCTCAAGGAGACAATGACTGTCATATCAACATAACCTCAGTCTTGCTGCCACTTGGGTGACCCATTGCACATTCCTGTGGAAGTCCCAGATCAGCTTCTGCCTGGCACAGACCCACGGATCCCCCCAAGATCCTCCCAAGTTCAAGTCGGTGATCTGTGTGATGGTATCTTGGAAATGGGTACTCACAGAGCTGGCTGCCTGCTGGGACTGTTTGGCCCTGAAGGGGTGCAGGGCGTGGCGGCCGCCCAGCAGCAACAGTCCTGGGCCATCTGCAGGTTGGGTGGGGCGGCCACCCCCTCAGGCCAGCGCTTCCTAATGGCCCTGTGGGCGGAGTCTGCACAGTGTAGAAGGTGCAGTCTGTAGAGTGCCCTGTAGGGGCCGGACTAAGGCCCAATGGTGGCCCTGGTTCTGGTGCCAGGTAATGCACTTTCTCTGTATAGATCCTGCGAGCCACCGACCTATCACCAGTGCCCAAGGTGAGTGTCTGCAGGTCAGAGACCCTGAGCGTGGGTCCTTCAAAGGGGCGTTTAGGGTTTCACTCCCCTTCTGTCTCCCCCAGATGGCCAGAATCCCCTCTGGCTTTTACAGTCAGAGTTACTGGAATCTCCTCTTCTCTGGGCTTAGACCCTGGGCTGGGGACCCCCCAAATGAGGCCAGGACTCCCCTCTCCTTCAGGGGAGCCTCTGCATCCTCGCTCTCCCTCCTGGTGATCCTCCACCACCTGCAGGTGTGGGTCCGGTCTGATTCGTCACTTTGCCCCTGCCACCAGCTTCATACGACTCCTTTACATCATCAGACATAGGTGTTAGGATCAGCTGGGCTTCAAGTGATTTTCCATGCTGATTATTTTATAATGTTGTTATAAATTATGTAGTTTTAGTTATAAATTATATATGTAAATTGCATGTATATATGTATATGGACACAATGGAGTCCCGGGAGGAGGCAACCTGTGCTTTACTCAGTCTGCCATCCGTCCCCTTAATCCACATTATGTCTCTCTTATTGGCCTCCTTTGCCTCCCTTTTTCACTGGACTGAGGTACAAGTTGGTAATCGCCTGTTTCGTATGTGTGTGTGTGTTTCTTTTGCTTTATAAAATAAATCTTGCCCAATTAAAAAATGTTGAGGTTATTTAATTATTTCTTTTCCCTCAGATAATCCCTGACAGTCCCAGCCGTTGGGAAAACTTCTAAGGCATTGTTCATTATCAATGATTTATTTTTCTAAAAAATCAGAAATATTGGCTTTAAACCTTCAGTAAAGCTATGTAATATAAATTATAGATAAATAGATGTCACATATAGGTTTAAAAAAGGGGAATAAGTCAGACTTTTCAATCACATTGTGTCATAGGACTTTGAAAACCATTTAGTGTTTAACTTCATTATACATAGGCAGAGTTAAATAAACTGAGTTAAATAAATTGCTCAGATTCACACAGCTAGCTAGAGATAAAACCAAGAAAAAAACCTCAGAGCTTTTGTGCCTTGAGCAACATTATGCGCCTCACCATAAAATGACAATGACAGTAAATGCTGTTCTTTCAGGTAATCAGAGTGGTTTAAAGTCCAAATTCAATTCCTTGGCTTTCAACTCTGCTAATTATGTGATTCCCATCTATCTCTTATTACCTTCTCTGCTAAATTCATTTATTCATTCATTCATTCTTCATTCATTCATTTATCCATCCAGCCAACAAGACTGTTACTTACAAACTTGTCCATCCATATATTTTTTTCACTTTTTTGTGAGTAGTTTTTTCCTATCATCATGGATTGTTAAATTCTCATTCATCACACAGGGACATCTTTGCTGTAAATTCTTTTTAACCTTTCCTAGTCATCGGCCATGGTTCCCACATCTACGTTCCTATACTACTTTTTCCAGTGCTTATCGTGGTGCACATGTCATGTCGCTTGCGAAGACTCGTGAGTTGTGACATAGATTAGAGAGTTTTATTTTTATTATGGTCTCTTTGGATTGACAATAGGCCTCTTTCAGTAGCAATTTTGTGCCAAGAGGTGTGACACAGTTACATTTATCTTATGATGTGATGGAAGGGGGGATACCAGGTCATTTTTAGAACTGGAGTCAATATTCTTTTCATAAAGGACAGGAAGCTGGGAGAAAGAAGTCACTAGAACAGGCCACTTACTAGAGAGAACAGAAATGGACCTAGGAAGTTTTCCCTGTGAATATAAGGAATTCCCTAGTGACACCCTGTCTAATTTTAACCAGACATTAGTTGGGTAAAGTACTCAGAGTAGACTTGAGTAGACCATCAAAGACAAGATACAAACTTCTTTGAGCCTGATAATATTAAACAGTTTATTCCTGAAGGGAAATTGTGATTGGCTTTGTCTGGTAACACAACTATGCCTATGATGACGGGAGAGCTGAGTGTGCCAACAGTAAGGAAGATGCTATGGAGAAATTTCACTCCCAGAGGCTGTAAGTTATGTCAGGTACCACCCTCTAGGAACTCAGAAGAACTGAGCATCCACTTATAATTTGGAGAAACCAAAGAGCATTGGAGAGACTTTGAGAGACTGGAGGAAATTTGTTCTTTTTTTGTTGTTGGTGGTGGTGTTATTTTTTTTCCAATCAGATGGTTTCCTACTGTGCTTGGCTATCCAGTGGGAATTTTTTAGTATTCTACGTAGAAGTTCAGTGAAGCAATGGGTGATAAATCTCCTCGTATGTAAGTCACACCTTTCACCCTAAATGAGTTGTTTTTATACTTGTGTCATCTTCTTGCTAGAATACAAGCACAGATGGAACTGTACATCAGGGAGCAGGTTACATTTGTCCCAGTGTCCCTTTCTTGGCTTCTCTTTTCTACTTACAAATTCCTAGTTTGGCACAGAACTCAGTTCTGGGAAGGGCTTTTGACTGACTGAGTACACACTGGAAGTTTTATTTTGTGAGTCGTAGTGCTGGAGACATAGCCATGCTGGGGACAGGTCGCTTTCTAAACATTTTCCTAAAAGCTTACTGATGAATTAAGCACTTCCCTCTTTCTGTTGAAAACCTAGGTCTATACATTCACCCCATCCCTGTCAAATGATGGAGAAAATTTCATTTTTATAGCTGTATTTCTAGTTATCAGTGACCTTTCTCACAGCTGCAGATGGGTCAACTATGGCAAAGTCTGTGTTTTAATTAGTGATGGTTACCATGGAATAATTGAACAGCAAGAAAAGACAGTTTAATTTTTGTTGGATGGTTTTATCTATGCCTAGAGATGAAGAAAAAGCTTTTTTAAAGGTGTTTGCCCATGTGGGCCTTTATCAGTTCAAACCAGCCATTTTATTGAAACATATTAGTTTAAATGAATGGAGCTAGGAGGAGCTTTTGTAGCCATGTCTTAGGTAGCATGGAAGATTCCAAACATTGAAATTAGGACAAAATAAAGGTGACAAATCTCAATGAGCAAGTTAAAGGAAGACATTCTAAGAACTTCATGAAGCTACCTACAGGGATTTCTGCTATTTCCTGAAGTTAGAAGGAAGAATGCACACCTAAGAGAGAATACAAAGTTGTGAATATACTAAACTCCCTAGGCGAGTTGCATGGATATTAAAGACCAGATAAGCTTTCCTGCTCTGTACTCATTACCCCTGTCTCTGCTGGTGCCAGAACTCCCACCAAGTTTGTTTTCTGATGGGTCCTATTGTGACGCTCACTCTAGTTAGTTACTGAGGTTACCACGAAGTGAGCAGCAAAGGACAGAAGTCTCTGCATCATTGTTTAGTTGGGCCTATAATTAAGCTTTGCTGTCAGTACACACTGGTGCCAGGATAAAAACCCTGCTTTACACAACGCTGGCAATTTGTCAAGGCCTCACTTTCCTTGAGTTCCACTCCAATCCATCACCTGGAATAACGCCCTGCCTTGAACCCCAGTCCTTCTCACTGAGTCTCCTGGATACTCAGTGTGACTTGGATCTGGACCCTATTATTCTCATGCTCCCATCCTAGACTCATGGACTGCCCTAGAAACACTGATGCCACATCCATCTGAGTGTCCAACTCTGTCTACACTGAGCCTTCACCTGGGAAGCTGAATGTAGGAAGAAGCTATCTGGGGACAAAAAACACAATTATCCAGGCTGGTTTTGCTTTAAATTCATAAGCACTGACCTCGGGTGATCTTCACTCTGCCTTGCAGCATCCCCAGTTCCCTTTCCCTTCACTCTCCCACTCAGACAACTACTGCACATTGTCACCTCTGTTCAAACTTCTAATACCTTCTTTTATATTCTTCTGTTTCACTGGGAACATAAGAGCAATCAGCAGGCGACCTCCTCATGTTCTCACCACTTTATCTACCTTTCATTAGCTGGACTCATAACCTGCCCTCCTCCTAGTTGTGTGAACTATGTGTACTTGTACTTCTAACTAATGTTAATTTCTCCACCTGTACCTTGGATGCCACTCAGGGGTGGCACTCCATTCTCACCTCTGCTGCATCACCTCCCTTGCCTTTTCTACTGAGTCATTTTTATCTGTTGACAAACATGCCATAATACCTTCTATCTTAAAAATACTAAAAACAACTCCTTGGACCTCATATCTCCTTTCTGCTTCCTTAAGTCGATTTCTGCTTCTCTTTACAGCAAAGTTTCTCAAAATTGCTCTCTTTGCTGTTTCTCCTTTCTCTTACCCCATTCTCTCATAAATCCAATGCAATCAGCTTTTAAATTTTGTCACTTGACCGAAACACCTCTTTTCAAATTTATCAAGGAACTTCGCTTCATCGAATCCTTGGTCAAATCTCATCGGTCATGGTACCCGATCTTTCAGAAGCATCCAAAACTGTTTTCCTTCCCTTCTTGAAACTCTGCTTTCCCTTGGCCTTTGTTACCTCATTCTCTCTTAACTATTTTCCTACCTCACTGGCCGCTCTTGATTTTTGTTATTCATTTCTTTTCTTGCTTTTCAAATATTGGGGTGCCCTTGGACTCAGTCCTAAGAGCACTTACCTTGATCTACTCTCTTCCTAGGTGCTATCCTCAATGACTTTAAGTATGATTTATATGGTGACAGCTCTCATATCTCCAGCTTTAGAGTCTTTCCTTATTGGTATATTTCCACTTACTTACTCAGCACCTCCCCTCAGAGACATGCCCCAAATCAAACTTCTGATTGCCTATCTGTCCTAAAACAGAAAATAAATGAATAGTGATAAACTATCACCATCTCCACCCTCCATTCCCTCTACCTAGATTATCCTTGAGAAATTACCTTTACCCAATATACAATCCAGAGCATCTGGCATAGAGTTAACAGATGTCAGACAGAAAACAGAACTATTCAGCTCTAATTTTGTGTGCAATACAAGAATAGTCATCACATTGGCAAAGATAGATTGGTTTTCAACCAGGAGAAGGGCGTCCCCACTAAGGAGCATTTGGTATTGTGTGTGAGTGAATTCTTTGGTTACAGAACAACTGAAGGAGCGAGGCACGCTGCTGGCATTCAGTAGGCAGAACCCAGATGTGCTAAGATTCTTTCAAATTGTAGGCTGGTGTCTCATGATAGAGGACTGTACTATTCTAGATGCCAGCAGTGCCCTTATTGCAAAATACTAGAATAAGCTTTTTAGAGAAAGACTTGCTTTTCAAGAGAGGATAGACAAGAAACAAATAAATTTAGTTTGTAGTATAGGTAAAATTCATCCTAGAACACTGAAAGATCTTGATGAAATTATATTTTAACTTTTGTCCATCTCCTTTGAAAAATTTTGCAAACAGCAGATGGGAGATGAGCTAGTTTAGTAGCCAAGCAAGAAAACTAAATCTTAATGTATTTTAGTCACATCTCATTCTTTATCAGAAATATTATTCCTAAACCTGATAATCCACTGTAATTCACTTTGATTCAAATCTATAAATGTTTATTGAGCATCTATTTCTTCTTAACCAATGCGTCATCTTTTCTCCTTATCTTACTCGACCTCTCAACAGTATGATCTTTGAAGCTCCTTTCAACCCTGGAATGTAAAGATTTTGAAATTTTGAATATAAATGATAAAAGCAAACAAGCATTACCTGAGTATTCCTCCAGTATGAACAGCATCTTATTGGGCAGCAGCTACCTGAAGCATGTGTTTGGGTGGGATGGAGATATGCTTTGCTGTTATGAAAATAGTAATTTGAATCACAAAGCTTCATATCCTTTGGGTAGCTGAATTAGTAGCATGAAATGGTGGGACATATGTGTGTCCTGCTTTTGTTCTGTAGAGAAAAATAGACACCACTGCCTTCCTTGGGCAGTCTTTCTCTTCAGTGCCCTTCTACAACATGTACTAACCTCTGTCATTAAGAAGGCGAGTACAGAGGTATAGTTTCTATCAACAGCTGTTCTCAGGCTATTGCCTTCCCGGATGAGGAGAAGGAGAAAACAGTTATAATTGCATTTTGTTTGTAATGCCCTTTCTTCTTTCCCTATATACTCATTGCGCAGATGCTTGCTCATAGGTCATCTCTGGAAAACATTCCCAAGAATTGACCCTAAGTGGTGTAGTGATCCCCAGAGCATGAGTGTCTGCTGCTGCTTGGAATAAACAAAACTGCTCTAGTTATGGGACATGCAATACGCCTTAAGTCAGTGTCCTTACGCATGAGAACCAGTCACTGCGAGATGGGTGCTAGAGGCTCTCCCAACTGTTACGAATCATGATAGTCTCTGTTCTGAAATGTCCCTGAGCGGGTTTACATTTTGTTGGAAGTCTTATTTAAAGTAAGTTTCAGTTGGCTGAGTTTTGAGAACTTAGTAGGTTAATATGTTACCTCCTAACCCTGATAAGTTACTTATAATTTGGGTTCTTCAATGTATCAACGTAATGGAATTGTTCTAATGGTGGGCTCAGCGACTACTGCAGTGGCAACTATTGTGACTTATTAAGGTCAGAGTTCTCCACAGGGCATACAATTAGAGTTAGAGCCCATTCCTTCAAATTATTAGGGGCCCTGAGATATTATATATACTGATAGTGAGCAGTTCCTCAGGGAGGCTTATGGTGAACAAGCAGCAGGCCAGCCCTGTGGATATATCAATTTCTGGTTAAGGAGATGTACACCTAATATGCATGATTATAACCAAAGCAATAAAATAATAATAATAATAATAATAATAACAACAACAACAACAATAACAATAATAGCTACCATTTTACAGATCTTAATACAAGCTGAGTAGTGCTCTAAGTACCTTATCTATATTAACGCATTTAAAAATATGATGGGGAGCACAGCATAGTTAATGTAGTTAGCATTAATATATTGGTTAGGTGGAAAACCAGAGGTGAGAAGGAGCAATGAGGGGGATCGTTTTATAAACTATATAAATGTCTAACCAATGTACTGTATCCTTGAAATTAATTCAAATAAAAAAAATTAAAATACGGGGTAGGTTTGATCTCATCCCGATTTTTCAGTTGGGGAAACTGAGGCACAGAGGCATTCAACAACTTTCATGCAGTCACAGAACTAGTAACAATAGAAGTGGGATTTTAACACAGCCAATGTGGGTTTGAGAGGCTCTACACTTAACCACACAGTTTTTCCCTTCCTCTGCCCACACTTCTCTTGGAGACTAGTACATCGCCCTTTAAACTCCACCTGAAGCAGCTACACAGCCTTGGGAAATCACTTTACTTCTCTGCGCCTCCATTTTCTCGAAAGCAAAACAAACTTGTTGGCAGCACCAGTGTGAAGTTTATTGGGGGTCATTGTGTGTACAGCATATTGTGTACTTCAGGGCATGTAATAGATGTTTGGTGTTAACATAATTGGAATGTAATAGTCTAATTTTGCCTGAGCCTTTATTCCATGGACTCTTGAACATTCAGGTACATCAGAAGCATCCGGTCTTTTATAGAGATGCAGATTTGCAGGTCTCACCCCAGTACTGATTTAGTGGTTATTTGCAGCAAACAGGAATTGCCATTTTGCAAGAGATTCTGCTCTAGATAATTTTGGAACTACACTTTGAGAAGCCTTGGGTGTGGTGAAATGCCCTTTTCACCACACCTGCCTCATCATTCTCTCTAAATAGATATAATCTAGGTGTATGGCTACTGCATTCAGATAATGTTATATCTGTATTTGGCATAGAGCTTTTATGTAAGGGCAGGTCATTCACTAGGGAGAGGGAGGTGTATGATTCGGCCTAGAAAACGGAAAGCCAGATTCGAGTGGGTGGACTTCAATAGGTAATCAACACAGGGAGAATAAATTTCTCATTTCCCCCATCTGTCTCTCTTTCCCTCCCTCCCCTCTCTTTCTTTCCATACCATGAATAGTATTAGTTTGTCCAGTGGTGGTGGGGGGGAGGTCATGAGTTGGTGAAAACACAGTAGTCATAGGTGAGATTGTGTCAGCCCTCAGTAAGAAGGCTGAAGATGGAGTATGTGGGGCCTATGTAAACCGATCTGTGTCTCCTTTTTGTGTTTTCTACTATCTCTGTTGCCTTTAAATCCAAAAATTGCCTTACTATATTTTTTTAAAAGGTTTTATTCCTTTGAAAAATTTCCATTCTGTCTCAGTTATCCCCAGGAAAAGCTAGGTGAAAGAGTTTCTTGGGACAAAGTGTTAAATCATGTCTGTGAGACAAAAAAGAGAGCCAGGGCGATGTAGAGTTAGTGTTTGTGATCGGCTGTCCCTCTCCTCAACGTGAGATTCCATTTCTGGTACCAAACTTTTGTCCGTGTTTTATTTCGCCACAGAAGGTATATCAGTAGATTTCATCCTACTACAAAGATGGCTGAAGCAACATCCATTCCACAGAGGTCCCCAGGGCCAGAACAGACATGGAAAGCATAGCATAAGACTGGTGATATGTTTAGGGCATGCCAAATTTTTCCAGTAGCCTGTAAAAAGCTTTTTTTTTTTTAACTGTAAAAAGCTTTGGATCCTAGCTCTATGGACAGATCATCATCCATCTTTATGACAAATTTATAATAATTCTTAGGTCATATGGGTTTGAATAAATTTATCTTGAATGTGTATGGATTTTAGTACCTCAAGGCCTTACCAAAGTCATTAAATAGTGTTTTGATATAGGAGACACTTTGGTTAAAACTATTGAAGGATGTTTTAATATAAAAACAGAGAAAAATATAAGAAAACAGTTTTAAAATGTTTAAAGCTTAATGGTGAGCAAAATAGTACTTATGTCATTGTGAGAATCTTATGCAAGTAAAATGTCCAGGTTTTAAGGCCTGAGATTCTTCTGTTGTTAGTGCTAGAGGGTATGCAAGGCTGGGTCATAGCATGGAGTCACATGATGCCACTCAGCATTGATCTTCTCATTGTAACCCAGTTCTCTTGAATCATTTGCTTCCTTAGAGCATGCCTTTTCATAACAGCACTGCTTTTACTTCACCTTATATTGTATTTAAGTGACTACATTTCTCACTCCTTATTAGACTTTAAAGTCCTTGAGGAAAGAGACTATAACTTTCAACCTGAATCGTCTCCCATAATGTGTTCTCAGAAAATGCTCAGTTGAAAAAATATATAAGGAAAACAAAGAAACAGCCGTGTACAAAAATTAGCTATAACAAGTCAATTATAGACCTAAATAAAGGTCATCTTCACTTACAGCAAGTTGAGTGAGTCTAGGTTCTAAACAGACACTGGCATCTGCTTTCAGGAGGAAATATGGACAAGCCCCGCATCACTCTTTATGCAGACATTGGCATAACTAGATGTTCTCTTCATTTCTCTTAGAATAAATGACTCCCAGGTGGCTTTCTTTAGCCCCTTCCTCAGAAAGAAACTACACATCATACCTGGCAGCAGAGTCTAAAGGCAGCTTGAGTGACTTAGTAAATGGTTGGGTAGCACCTGTCAGCATGGGTGATTAGTTAGCTTGGGCTAGGTGATGCTGCGGTAACAGATTCCTCTCTGTCCCCATTTTTATGTCTAAGCATAGCTAACATTTTCTTTTTTTTCCCCAATACCTTTCTAATGCTGGTCCACCTGGGGAACTCTATTGTCACTCAGGAACCCAGGCTGGTAGTCACTTATGGCCGTATCATTTAGTACACTGGCTTTCATGAGTCTCAAGGTAAAAGAAAGGAAGGGGGAATCATAGAGTGGCATTTCATCCTCTCAGCCTGGAAGTGGTACATGCCCTTTGATGCACATTAAGTTGGCCAAAACTGGTCCCCTGATACTACTCAACATTGAAGGGATTGAAAAATACAGGGGAGCTAAAGGAATATTTGGTGAGCTTTACTGTCTCTGCCAGAGAGAAAGCAAAAGTATCTGGGGGGTTGAGTGGGTGGGGGTGAATTCTTGCATTAGGGAGGAGCCTGGGATGACTGATGACTGGTGGGTAGTGGCAGATAGGAACAGTTGGCAAAGAGATGCTTTTATTCTGGACCATTTGAATTTCATGCCAATCGCAGTGGTATAGCATCTTTTTTGCCTTCCTCATGGACTAAATTGGTCCAGTAAAGAAGTCAGTATCATAAAAGTTTAGAGTTGGAAAATACCTTAGTGGTTAACTAATCTAACTTCCTGTTTCATGGACTAACTCCCTGGAAAATAGCGCTGTTAATTACTTTTCCAGCCTCAACTTTAACCCCTATATGTGTTAGTAGGAAAACTATATAATGTATCATCCAAACTGGAATACTTTTGTGAATAAATGTGGGCACTATGAATAATTATGCTGGACAACAGGTAGAATATAGGATTTGTCTGAATAAATTAAATGCATGGTTAACCATAGAGATTACAAAATCACTATATCTTGACCTAATTCATCTCACCTGGAAAAACCCTTAACATTTTTTTCAAGGTAACATATACACATAGTTAAATAAAGAGCACAGCCGGCCTCCAAACTAAAAGTTAAATGCCTCATGCTGGGGCAGCTGAGCAGTGCTGGCAAAAATTACAAATCGGGTAATTTGGTAATTTGGTGCCAATAAAAAATTATTTTTCTCCCATTCTCAGCTAAAACTTTCAACACTGACTGTTCTTTATTTTTGTCTTTTGGCTGGCAGAATCTCAGGAGTTTTTCTTGTCCTAAAGTTATACAACAAACCATGAGATCATGCTAAAACCAAGATACAGCCTGTCTCTGAGAGACTTTCAAAAGCCATTTTTTCTACCAGTCACATCACATATGTACGTTTTTAAAAGCCAAACAGCAATATTAGGCTTCTAAAGAAAAAAATGTCTTCTGCCCTAATTCCCTTCACATTGTTTCTCTCTAACTCTGATGTCATCACTTTAAACACATATTTTTCTGTTAATTCCATATTTCTTAAATAACACTTGTAAACTGTTATTACTTTGTATTTTCTATTTTTGATATTGTCTGTTTACTTTTTATTTGAATAATGACAAAATTTTCACAAATTACCATTGACCATGCAGCACGCACACACGCATGCAAAAAACTAAGTAAACAAATGACTTACTCTTTCATTCATTTTACTGTTATTTATTAGGATGCTTTATTTGAAGGGAGAGGGAATTATAGGTTTACCACTTCATTTGTTCATGCATTCTGTCAAATATTTATTAGGAACATTTTGTATGTCTGGGTTTTCTGGAGACACCCCAATATAAAAACCATGAGGCAAACTGCCTTCCTCAAGGTTATATTCTGGTGAGGGATAGAAAATAAGTAGAGTTGGTCAGAGGATAAGTGCTACAGAGAAGACTGTAACACATGAAAGGGGAAAAAGTGTGTAGGTGTGAGTGGTTATTTTTTTTTATTAGTAAGACAGTGGAGTCTTCTCTGTTGGAGTTCCATTTGAACAGAGACCTGAAAGAAGGGAGGAAGTCATACGCTGGCAGAGGGAGTTCCAGGAAGAGGTGGGGCGTATTTGACTTATTTGAGAACCACAAGGAATGAAGTAAAGTGTCAGAAAAATACAGTAGTAGGAGATAAAGTTTAAAAAGTTATGGCAGAAATATGAAGGATCATACAGGAATACTTTGAAAAATATATAACACCACATTTAATAACCTTGAAGAAATAGACAAGTTCTTAGAAAGATACAACCTTCCTAGACTGAATCAAGAAGAACTGGAAAATCTAAATAGAGCGATCAGCAGTATGGAAATTGAAACAATCATTAAAGACCTACCAAAAAGTAAAAGTCCAGGACCAGATGGCCTTACAGTGAATTCTACCAAATATTTAGAGATTTAATACCTATTCTCCTCAAACTCTTCCAAAAATTTGAAGAGGAGGCAATACTTTCTAACTCATGTTATGAAACCAATATCACCCTGATAGCAAAAATCTGGTACAGATAACACACACAAAATATCTCTCATGAACACAGATGCAAAAATCCCAAATAAGATACAAGCAAACTGAATATAGCAACATATGAAAAAGATACACCACGATCAAGTGGGCTTCATCCCAGGGGCATAGGGATGGATGGTTTAACATAAGCAAACTGATAAATGTGATACACCACATAAACAAATTAAAAAATAAAAATCATATGATCATATCAATAGATGTAGAAAAAGCCTTTGACAAGGTACAGCATCCATTATGATCAAAACACTTAAATCAGTATAGAAGAAAAGTACCTTAGCATAATAAAGGCCACATATGACAAACCCTCAGCCAACATTATACTTAATGATGAAAAACTAAAAACCTTCCCTCTAAGATCAGGAACAAGGCAAGGCTGTCCACTATCACCACTGTCATTCAGTATAACGCTGGAGATCCTAGCAAGTGCAATCAGATGAAAGATAAAAGGCATCCAAATAGGAATCAAAGAATTCAACACTTTTCCATTTGCAGATGACATGATTCTCTATGTAGAAAACCCTAAGGACTCCACAAGAACACTACTAGAAACAATAAGCAAATATAATCAAGTTTCTGGATACAAAATCAATGTTCAAAAACCCATAGCATTCCTATTATCTAATAATGAAATGTCATTAGAAGAAGTGTAAAAAATTATTTCTTTTGCAATTACAATAAAAAGAATAAAATACCTAGAAATAAATCTAATGAAACATGTGGAGGACCCAAGTAAGAAGACTATAAGACTCTATTAAATGAAATAGAAAAAGACATAAAGAAATGGAAATATATTCCATGTTCTTGGATTAGAAGAATCAACGTAGTTAAAATGACCATATTACCTAAAGCAATATACAGATTTAATGCAATTCCCATCAAATCCCGTTGGCATTTTTTAAAAGAAATCCTCTGCTAAGTATTTACCCCAAAGACTTGAAAACCCATATCCAAAAAGATATTTGCACACCGATGTTCATAGCAGCATTATTCACAGTGGCCAGGACATGGAAGCAACCAAAGTGTCCTACGATAGATGATTGGCTAAAGAAGCTGTGGTACATATATACAATGGAATATCGTTCAGCCATAAGAAGAGATGAAAGACTGCCATTTGCAACAACATGGACAGATCTTGAGAAAATCGCGCTAAACGAAATAAGCCAGACAGAAAAAGTTGAAAATCACATGGTATCACTTATATGTGGGATATAAAGCTAAAAGCAGCACATGAAAAAGACAAACAAACAGAGACTCAAGGACATGGGCAATAGACTTGTGGTTACCAGAGAGTAAAAGGTGGAGGAGGAGGGGAGAGGTAGATGGGATAAAGGGGGTCAAATATGTGGTGACAGAAAGAAATCTAACTATGGGCAGTGAACATACAATGCAATATCTATGTGCCTTACTGTTGAACCGTACACTTGAAATACTGGATTTCGTTAACCAATGTCACCATAATAAATAAATTTTTAAAAGTTATTCAGGGTTTTATAGCCCATTATTAAGACTTTAGCTTTTATTCTGAGAGATGTGGCAGGCTAATAGAGAATTCTGAAGAGATGAGTGACATAATATTATGTATATTTTAAAAGGCCCTCTCTGCTTGTAGAGTGACTAGGTGATAGGGGTTAAAGGTGGAAGCAGGAATCTATGAGGCTATGACAACAGGCCAGGCTGAAGACAATGGTGGTCAGGAATAGAGTGGTAGCAGTGGAAGTGGATGTGGCGAGATGTGGTCAGATCATGAGTGTACTTTGAAAGTAGGGTCAACAGGATTTGCTGATCGATTGAATATAGTATGTGAGAAAAACAAGGTTAAGATAATTCTCAAGTTCTTTGTGGCATCAGTAATGGGAAGGTCATAGTTGCCACTTAATAAGATTATGGAAACTGTAGGAAGAATGGGTTTAGAGGTAGAAATCTGGATTGTGGTTTTGGTTATGTTAAGTTCAAGGTGTCCTTTAGGAAAGAGATCTAGTCTAAAAATGTAAATTCTTGACTCATAAGTATATAAACACATTTAAACTGAAAAGACTAAGGGAGATCACTTAAGCACAGAGAAAAAGCAAAAGTTTAGTCCCTAAGCCCTAGAGATTTCCAACATTAGAGACAGAGAGATGGAGAATGGCAGCAAAGGAGACTAAAATGATGAGCAGCAAGGTGGTAGGATAAAATAATCGATATTTATGTCAAATGTTGCTGAAAGGTCTTGGGAATAGTCTGTAGGATTTGGATTTAATGAAGGATTTGGCAAAGATGGAATTATGTGGTACCTTATGTAAAAAATTTCTGTGCAGTAGATTCAAGAGAAAATAGAGAAATTTGGGGTGGTGAGTTTAGACAAGTCTTTGGGGGAGTTTTACTGTAAAGGGGAGCAAAGAAATGAGGTTATAGCTGAGGAAAGATGTGGGTGGGGTAAATAGAAAGTTTTTAAAGATGGGTTATATTACAGAATACCAATGAGGATATCCTAGTAAGGAAAGAGAAATGATGATAGACAAGAGAAAAGGCAGAATTTCTGCAGTGGTCTTAATGAAGGAGCATAGATGACAACCAGTGCACAAGTGGAGTGTAGCAGTGGGGACAGCTTGTCCATAGTCCCGGAAAGAAGGTATAATATATAGGTAGGCATGATGTTTGTGGGTGAGTCAGTGTGGTAAGCTTGTAGACATTTTCATTTTCTTCTGATTATCCATCTTTTCTCAATAAAATAGGAAGATGCAAGGTCATCACCCAAAAGGGACAATGGGAAGGATGTGTTTGGTGGTTTCAGTAAAGAGGAAGAGGGGACTAGTCTTCTAGGATACTGGGTAACTGGATGGATAGTAAATGTGGTAGGATTGGAATAGCACCAAGGACCTACTTGAGTTTAGGCAGGTCAACTTGATTATCTACTTTGTTTTATGTCTAGCCACAAGCCTAGTCTTTGTAAAAATATACAATATATAGCGATCTGAATCTCAAAATGTTGAGAAAAAGGACATCAGCTTTAGAGACTGACTGGCCTAGATAGGAACCACATTACCCAGAAATAGCTTTTGGACCTTGGGCAAATTATTTAACTTCTCTAAGTTTCAGTCTACTCATTTGTAAGACGGGGATCAGTTATCGCAATTCTAGAATATGTTTTCATGAGTGTTATGAGATAATGCATGTAAAGTAATTAAAGCAGTACCTGACACATAAAGAAACCCTCAGCAATAGTTTCACTATTATTGCTTTTTTAAAATTACTATTATGACTAAGAAAAATGTGGTGGGTGAGTTTATTTTGTGATGTAACTTTTTAAAACATGTTTTTTGGATTTGACACCAGAAGACAAGAAAAGCAAAATAAACAAATGGGACTACATCAAACTAAAATACTGCTCCACCTGCAGAGGAAACCATTAATGAAATAAAAAGTCAACCTATAGGATGGGAGAAAATATTTGCAAATCACACATCTAATATGGGATTAATAACCAAAATATATAAAGAATGCGTACTCCCAATTTCATGTCTCATTTCATGTCCTTCAGTGTTTTACATTTTTTATAAAGGTTGAGAAAATCTTTTGTTGGGTTTATTTGTAGATACTCGATTTGAGACATATTTCTAGAATATAATATGCATGTAGATGTGCACATAATCCAAGGTCACTTTCCCTGGTTTTCCTGGGACTGTCCGAGTTTCACATTCCATGGACCCCCTCGGTCATAGAAAATCAGGACAGTGGACATATCACATGGATGTGTCCACAAAGTTTTCACAGATTATGGAAATTGTGGGTAAGTGGCAAACACATAGAGAAACATTACCAATACTCCAAGTTCCACCACGTGCTGCCACCCAGCAACGAATCCCTTTCCATGAATAGTCAGCTACTGGTCTCATTTTTAATAGTAGTACCTGTTTTCGAATTCTATTTAAATGGAATCATAATGTTTTTTTTTTTATTGTATCTGTGTTCTAACACTGAACTTGATATTCTTATCATCCATTTTGGATTTTAGAGTTGTGGATTGGTGGTTCTTGAATTTTAGTCTGCATCAGAATTACCAGGAAGGCTAGCTAATTAAAGTGGGAGCCACCAGATCGCCACGCTAGAGTTTGATGTAATGTATCTGGGGTAGAGCTTAAGAGTTTGCATTTCTGAGTTGCTATTCTTGCTGGTCCAGAGACCATCATAGTAGATCATCCACTCCTACTGATTTAAAGCAGAGGTCAGCAGACTTTTCCTTAAAGGGCCAGAAAACAAATATCTTGATCCATGTGGGCCAAGAGGCAAAATGATCATCTTATGTAGGTAATTTTATAACCATTTTAAATGTAAATTATTTAAAAATGTAACATCCTTAATTTAGAGACTATAAAAACAAGGAACTGGCCAGATTCGCCTTGTGGGCCAGTTTGTTGACTGGTGACATGTTCCATTATGTTATGACATTACAATTCCTTTATCCTTTAAACTGTTGATAGGGATTTGGGTAGTGTCCAGATTGTTCGGTTCTTGCATGTAATAGTCCTTTGAGAATCCTCAAACATATCTTTCTGTGAGCAAATGTATGTCGAGTATATACTCAGCTCTGTACAATTGCTGTGTAATGAGGGTATGCATATCTTCAACTTGAGAAGAAATTGCCGAAGAATTTTCCAAACTGGTTCTATCAGTTTATACTTCCACCAACAGTGTATGAAAATTATTGTTACTTCATGTCAGCGCTGTCTGGAGCCAGGCCATACAGTCTTTTGCCAGCCAGTTGTGATTATTTCTTCCTTCCCAACTCTGCACTCAGCAACCTCAGGGTGATAGCTTGAAATTTGTGCCCTACCCATGACATATGTGCTATGGAGACTGGCAAACCCCACATAATCAGGGCTTTTATCTATCTATCTATCTATCTATCTATCTATCTATCTATCTATCTATCCATCCATCCATCCATCCATCCATCCATCCATCCATCCATCCATACATACATACATACATACATACATCTATCATCTATCTATCATCTATCTATCATCTATCTATATCTATCATCTATCATCTATCTATCTATCTATCGACCGATCTATCTAATCTATCTGTCTGTCTGTCTAATCATCTATCTATAACGGATCCATTTGTTAAACATTTACCAGCATACCACTGTTACAGATTTTTGCCATCATTTGTTATTTTATATTTTTTCTTTACATTTTAGCCACTCAAAGGAATATTAAGTGGCATTTCTTTGTGGTTTTAATTTGTTCATTTTGCTTCTCTCTGAGGACAGTGAAATTAAACACCTTTTCAAATGCACATTGGATATTTAAAAAATATTGAAATATCTTATTTTTCTAGGTGGGTTGTCTTTTTCTTACTGTTTTATAGGAGTCTTGTAATTTCTTGATGTCAGGTATTGCCAGATAGATGTATTTCAAATGCCATCTCCCATCCTGTCAATCGGATTTTCAGTTTTTATTGCTGTGTTATGATGAACAAATCTTAATTTGACTGTGGTCTAAGTTCTCAATTTTTTTCTTTCCTGCTGAGCTCTTTTTCCGACCTGTTTTAAAAATCTTTGTCTACAACAAAGTCACAAGGAGATTTTCCTTACAGTTGGTTTACTATAAAAGATTTATTGTTTTAATTTTAACATTCAACTTTGCAATTCATTTGCAATTCATATGGTCTGACTTTGGGATATAGTTATAGTTTTTTTCCATGTGAATATCCACTTAAAATAACACTATTTATTTGAAAGACTGTACCTTCACCTCTGTACTGCAATATTACCTTTATAAAAAAAATCACATAATTTTATATGCCTGAACTCTTCATTTTTTCCCATTATATCCAAAGTCATTCCACTTAGAATATACTTACACCAATATCACAGTGCCTTAATAACCAAAATGTGATATGTAGTAGTGTATGCCCTCCAGATTTGTTCTTTTTCTTCATGATTGCTTTTGGCTATTTTAGCCCTTTGCATTAACATATGAATTTAGAATTAGCTTGTCAGTTTCTGCTGGTATCTTGATTGCGATTTGAGGTGGCTTCCACTAATTCTTTGGCATTTCTCATAGAGGACCATGATGTCTTCTTTCTATATGATTGATCCCCTTTATCATTATGAAGAACATCCTTCTTTAATAGTAGTATTGCTGCTTCCTTTTTCTGATATTAATATAGTAATATTGGATATTTTTTATCGATGATTTTATGGTATGTCATTTTTGACTAATTGTATTCAACTTTTTTTGCATCTTAACATTTAAAGCCACTTCTTATAACTCACATATATTTGAATTTTCTAAAATCCAATCAAACAATCTTAGTGTTTTACTTGGAAATATTTGGTTTATACATTTAATTTAATTATTCATATAATGTGATTTAGAATGTATCTACCACCTATTCATGCATTTTCTGCTTGAATCATTTGTTTTATATTTCTTTTTGCCTTCATTCTTGCCTTCTTTAATATTAATCAATATTTTTATTTTGTGCATTTTTCCTCTAGTAACTTATCAGTTATATCATTTTCTACTAATTTAGTAATTACCTTAGAAAATATAGCGGGAATCTTTGACTTATCACAGTCTGACACAAAAATTATTTGCACTATTTCTCTGATGCTGTTGGAACCTTTAAAATCTACTTTCTGTTTTCCAATTCGTTTAGTTTTTGTGCTTTTGTGCATTTTTGTGTTGTTTTTTTGTCAAGAATTTCACTTTTACATATAATTTAAACCACATGGAAAATTACAATCCCAGTCAGTATTCATTTTTATTTACCATGTTTTTCTCTGGATCATTTTCCTTTTTCGTGAGAGATTTTCTTCTTTTTTTATCTTATAGTGTTGTTCTGCTAGTGAGGAATTCCTTCAGTCTTTGTTGATCCAAAAACCTCTTTATCTCACCCACATTGTTGAAAAGTCTTTTCCTTGGGCGTCGAGTTTATGTTCTGTTTGTATATTATTTTTAGCACTTTAAAAATGTCATGACACTGCCTTCTGGCTTGTGTTGTTTCTTTTGAGAAGTCTGTCTTCAGTTTTAATGTTGCTCTTCTGGCTGCTTTAAAGATTTTATCTGCACTTATGGTTTTTAGCAGCTCGATTGTGATGGGCCTACATGTGATTTCCTTTTTTTTTTGTTGTTGTTGTTGTTGTTTTGCTTATGGTCCACTGAGCTGCATGATTCTGTGGGTTAATGTCTTTCATTAGTTTCGGAAACCTTTTGGATATTATCTCTTTGAATATTGCTTCTACCCCATTCCATCTCCTCTCCAATTACATATATGTCAGACATTGACTGTATCCTACATGTCTCATGCTGTGTTCTGTTTGTTTTCCAATTAGTTTTATTTCTGTGCTTTGGTTTTAGTATTTTCTATTAACTTATTCTGAAGTCATATAATCCTGTTCTGTTGGGTCCATTATCCTGTTAAACCCAAGGACCGAGGTCTTTGTTTTTCCATTTTGTCGTATCCAACTGATTCTTATTTTCATTAATTAAAATTCTCTATTGAATTTCTTTATTCTTTCACCTCTTTATCTTTTTCTATATTTCTTTTTAAATATTTATTATAGCTAATTAAAAAGTAATTTTCTGGTTATTTCAATACTTAGATCATCTGTCCTTCTGCATCTCTTTCTCTTTTCTCTTGGTATATATAATACATTGCCTTAATTCTTTGCTATTTTTTAATTTTATCATTTTTAATACATTTTAATTTTTAGAGCAGGTTTAGGTTCACAGCAAAATTAAGGGTAAG
This sequence comes from Cynopterus sphinx, assembly GCA_030015415.1. Classification (NCBI taxonomy): domain Eukaryota; kingdom Metazoa; phylum Chordata; class Mammalia; order Chiroptera; family Pteropodidae; genus Cynopterus; species Cynopterus sphinx. Next base: position 83,700,997 of record CM057388.1, read on the forward strand.
TACAGAGATTGCCCAAATGCCCCTTGTACCTGATAATGCACAGCTTCCCCCATTATTAACACCCCCCCACCAAAGTGATACATTTGTTATAATCAGTGAACCTACATTGACACATCATTGTCACCCGAAGTCTGTAGTGTACATGAGGGTTCACTCTTGGTGTGGTACATCCTATGGGTTTAGACAAATGTAATAATGACATGTGTCTGCTATAGTAGTATCATACAGAATAGTTTCACCTCCCTAAAACTCCTCTGTGCTCTGCCTCTTCTACTTTCCCACTCTGCACAACTCCTGGCAACTGCTGATCTTTTAGCTATCTCAGTTTTGCTTTATCTAGTGTGTCATAGAGTTGGAATCATACAGTGTATAGCCTTGTCAAATTGAATTCTTTGGTAATGGGTATTTAAGTTTCCTCCCTGTCTTTTCATGACTTAGGAGCTCGTTCCTTTTTAGTACTGAATAAAATTCCATCATCTGGGTGTACCACAGTTTATATATCTATTCACTTACAAAACACCATTTTCATTGCTTCAGGTTGTGGAAATTATGAATAAAGCTGCTATAAACATCCGTGTGTAGGTTTTTGTGTGGATATAAGTTTACAGCTCCTTTGGGTAAATACCAAGGAGTGCGATTTCTGGATTGTACGGTAAGAATATGTTTAGTTTTTGTAAGAAACTGCCAAACCGTCTTCCAAAGTGGCTGTACCATTTTGCATCCCCAGCAGCGATGAATGAGAGTTCCTGTGCTCCACATCCTTGCCAACATCTGGTGTTGTCAGTGTTTGGATTTTGGCCATTCTAACAGATACGTAGTGGTTCTAGTAATTTTTTATTGCCAGTCATGTATCATGTATAAAAGAGCCATAGAGGCTCTCAATGAGATATTCTAGAGACAGTTCCACTTTTCACCTTTTAGGAAGAGAAGGTAAGGGGATGCTTACCTCAATCCAATGAGATATTGAGCTGAGCGAGGGCTAGATGGAAGTTTGAGTTAAAACTCAGTCTCCTTCTGGTTTATTCTTCTTCTCTAGGATGTGAAACCTTGGTAGACTGAGGAAGATTTAGATCTGCCATTCACACTTTGCAGCCTCTTACAGCTTCAAATCCTAGTATGTGTTTCCCAAGAACTGGGTGCTTGTTAGATTTCACTTCACCCTTCGGGAGCATTTGACCTAGCTCCTTGTATGCTTGGGCAGTACCAGAAGTCAGCAAATGTCTGGTCGGGGAAATCTGCTGAGCATTTAGGGCTCATCAACTTTGCAATTTGTCACCCAGCCCTGTCAAACCATTAAAAAGCTTTGTTGGTTTTGCTTTCTCCCCGTAGAGGCTTTTTGCCTGAGTAAGCCTGATCCTCAGCCTGTTCTTAGAGTTTGTACATTTTCCAGAGAAGAAAAACAAGTAGGGATTGTGGATTCACTTTTGAAAAGTTTTCTCCTCTTTGAGTGTTAATATATTTAATTTTTGTTTTTTCTCCCATTATCCAGTACCTTTTAAAATCATAATTTTTGAAAATCATTTTTTCTAGTTGTGGAGGATTGTTGTCTTCATGACCTTTTATTCAGAGGCATATCTGAATAGATATTTTTGATGCTATTCTAACTGAAATAGTTTAATGACTTAAATGTTTCTTGCTCATATATAGAAAATTGATTTCTGTATTTTATTTTGATATCCAGCAATTTTACTAAAGTAAATTTTACTCAAGTAAGGTATTAAAGGTAACAGTTTATCCATAGATTCTTTTAGAGTTCTCTATGTAATCAGTAACATAATCTACGAATAATGACAATTTTATACTTCTGTTTCTATATTTGTTTTTATTTACTTTTAAAATTCTTAATGCAATTAACTGGCTAGGACTTCCCCCACAATGTTGGACAGTAGTGATGATTACAGCCAACTTGTCATATTCCCAAGGTCAAGAGATTTTAATATATTATAGAGAAGTGTCATGTTTTCAGTATTTTTGTAAAAACATTGTATCATATTAAGGAAGTCCCCTAGTAGTCCTTGTTTTCTATTTTTTAGGGAGAGAATGAATATTGAATTTTATTAAATGCTTTTTCTTATGATTCTTTGCATAATCAAAACATTGTTCTCTTCTGAAGTTTTAATGCAGTGAATTACATTTTTAACATTTTAACCAGAATTGCATTTGTGGGATAAACTCAACTATGTCATGATACTTTAGGCTGTTTATATATTTATTGTTGGATATGATTTATGAACGTTTTTAAAGATTTGTTCATTCGTGACCACGAAGCAGAATGGCCTGTAATTTTATTTTCTCATATAATCCTTGTCAGGTTTTGGTCTCAAGGTTATGCTAACCTCATAAAATGATTTTGGGAATGCTACATCTTTGTCTTCTGTGGAAGAGCTTTCCTTAGACTGTAATCATTTAGTTCTTAAGTGATTGGTGCAAATGGAAGCAAAGCCATTTTGGCCTAGATTTTCTCTGTGGGGAAATTTATGTTTTGTATTTCTTTAATAGTTTATAGTAATATTTAGATGGTCCTTTTTTTTCTAAGAGTGGTTTATTGTGATATAATATGCATACACAAAACCCACAAATCCTAAATAAACAAAACAATGAATTTTGACAAAAGGTTCTATTCATGTGACCATAACTCGGATTGAGATAAAGAATACTCCATTGTCCCAGAAAATTCCCTTGTGCACCTTCTGGTCACTCTCTACCCTTATAAGTGATCACACTGGTATGACTTCTTTTATTATAGGTTACTTCTGTCTGCTACTGCTCTTCATATAAATGGAATAAGAGAGTTTGTACTCCACTTTATCTTCCTTCTTTGCTCAGCATCATGTTTTGAAGATCCATGCATGTTGCTGTATTTATCAGTAGTTTGTTCTTTTTAACACTGACAGTGTATGACTATAGCAAGATTTGTTTATCCATTCTATTGTTATGGATTTTGTCCCCCCACCATGTTTTAGCTATTATGAATAAAGCTGATATTAGCTTTCTTAAATAATTTTTTTGGGGTGGATATATGATTTCCTATCTACTGGTTATATACCTGTGAGTAGGATTGCTGGACTGTAGATATAGGTGTATATTTTATGAGAAACTCACAAAGAGTTTTTTCAAAGTGGTTGTACCAGTTTTTATACTCTCTAGTACCATCCATGCTGTTACAGAGGGCAAGATTTCATTCTTAGTTTTATTTTTTATTGTTTTTAATTATTTTAATTTTTCAATTATAGTCAACACTCAATATTATTTAATATTAGTTTCAGGTGTACAGCATAGTGGTTACACCTTTATATAATTTATGAAGTGATCCACCTGATTAGTCTAGCACCCACCTGGAACTATATATATATATATATATATATATATATATATATATATATACACATATATATATATTAAAATATTATCAGCTGTACTCCAGATGCTGTACTTCACATCCCCATGATTGTTTTGTAACTACCAATTTGTACTTCTCAGTCCCTTCACCTTTTTCACCCATCTCCCCAAACCCCTTCTGTCTAGCAACAGACTCATAAATACAGAGAACGAAATGATGGTTGAACCCTTTTAAACTTCCTTCTGTCATGTGTGAGAGTTCCACTATTTTACATACTTGATAACAGTGACTATAAATTGATCTTTTATCCATTCTAGTAAATGTGTAGTGATTTTTATTATAGTGTTAAGTCGACTTTCTGTTATGACTATTGATGCACCTTTTCTGTACTTATTGGCCATTTGTGTACCTTTATATATCTTATTTTGCACAGTACCTTTTAAAGTATTTTCTAACTTTTTATTATTTATAAATAATTTTAGCTCTAGTATAAATATTAAAAGATTAAAACATTAAGAAAATAAATAAAACTACAGTAATTGTTTAATGGATATATAATGCGCAAGATGTAAATTGTGATGTCAAGAGCTAAGAGTAGATCAGTGGTTGCCAGGGTTTGGACAAAAAAATCGAAAAGGAGAGAACACTCCCAAACTCATTTTATGAGGTCAGCATTACCCTGATACCTGAGCCAGATAAGGACATGACAGGAAAATTATACAACTGTATCCTTGATGAATATAAATGCAAAATTTCTCAACAAAATATTAGCAAGCCAAATTCCACAGCACACTAAAAGGAGTGTACACCATGACCAAGTGTTATTTATCCTTGGATTGCAAGGATGCTTCGACATACATAAATCAATAAGTGTGATTCATCACATTAATAGAATGAAAGGTAAAAATCATATTATCCCAATAGATGTGAAAAAGCATTTGACACAGTACAGCATCCTTTCATGATAAAAAGCCTCAATAAATTGGGTATAGAAGGAAGGTACCTCAATATAATAAAGGCCATAAATGACAAACCCACAGCTATATCTGTACTTGACAGTGAAAGATCGAAAGCTTTTCTTCTAAGATCAGGCATAAGGTGAGGGTGCTCACTCTCACCTCTTATTCAAAATGGCACTAGAAGTCATAGCTAGAACAATTATGCAAGAAAAAGAAATAAAAAGTTTCCAAAAAGGAGAAAAAGAAGCAAATTACCATTATTTGCAGATGATGTAATCTTGTATAGAGAAAGTTCTAAAGACTTAATCAAAAAACTGTTGGAACTAATCAACGAATTCATTAAAGTTTCAGGATATAAAATTGACCGAAATCATTGCATTTCTATATACTAATAATGAAATATCTGAAAAAGAAATAAAACTTTTATTTATAATTGTATCAAAACCAATAAAATATTTAGGAATAAATTTAATCAAGGAAGTGAAAGATCTATTACAATGAAAACTATAAGACTTTGATGAAAGAAATTGAAGAAGACAGAAACAATGGAGAGATATCTATTCAAGGATTGGAAGGATTGATATTGTTGAATTGTCTATACCACCCAAAGCCTTTCATAGATGTAATGCAATTTCTAACAAAATTCCAATGACATTTTTCACAAAACAGAAAATAATCTTAACATTTTTTTGGAAGCACAAAAGACCCTGAATAGTCAAGGTAATCCTGAGAAAGAACAAAGCATTGTAGTTTCTGATTTCAAACTATACTATAAAGCTTCAGTAATTAAAATAGAAAGTTTTCTTTGTCCTTGATTTTCTATAGTTTGAAAATGATACTCTTAGGTGAAGTTTTTGGCATTTTCCTTCTGTGTTTTTCTCTGAGCTCTTGGGCCTCTGGTTTGGTGTCTGACATTATTTGGGGAAAATTCTCAGTCATCGTTTTAAATATTTTTTTCTCTTTATTTCTCTCTTTGTTCTCCATCTGGTATTCCCATTGTGCATATGTTACAAATTTTGTAGTTGTCCCAAATCCTTGGATATTCTGTTCTATTTCTTCAGTCCTCATTCTCTTTGCTTTTTCAGTTGTGGCATTTTTAATCAATATATCCTCTAGCTCAGCGATTCTTTCCTCAGCTGTATCCAGTCTATTAATAAGCCCATCGAAGACATCCTTTATTTCTGTTACAGTGTTTCTGATTTCTGGACTCCTTTTTGGTTCTTTCTTATAATTTTCATCTCTCTACTTAAATTGCCCATATGTTCTTGCATGCTGTCTCCTTTATCCATTAGAACCTCTAGCATGTTAACCATAGTTGCTTTAAATTCCTGCTGATAATTCTAACATCCTTGTCATGCCTGTTTCTGATGCTCTCTGTTTCTTCAAACTGTGGGGTTTTTTTGCCTTTTATATGCTTTGCAATTTTTTCCTAATAGTTGGACATGATATTACGAATATAAGAAACTGCTTTATACGGGCTTTTAGTAGTGTGGCAGTGAGCTTTGGGGGTGGGGTAATGTTATACATTCCTATGAGTAGGTCTCAGTCTTTCTTGAGCCTGAGTCTCAGCAGAACACAGTTCTTCTCCATTTTTCTCTCCCTGCTTTGTCTCATTAGGGTACCTAATGTTGGCTCTGGAGTTGGATATTTTCCTTCTCTCATGTCAGTCAGGCTTTGCTAATACCCTAGCAGGTTAGGCCCTGATGAACTAGCTCCTCCTGTGGGGAGGCCTTCTTAAGAAGAACAGAGCTCAGGTGTATTTAAGATGGTTCCTTTGCCTCTCCCCCTGCTATGGGGAGCATGAGGAGATGTTTCACCAGTATTTATTGTGAGCATCTGCTCAAGCTTCTGGAAGTAAATCTCATAACATTGTGGTGGCCCCCTGTTACTGGGTCCCCCTGGAATTTTTGACTCTCATACTTGTCTACTCTGAGCCCCCAGCAATCCAACAGTGACAATTCAGGTTTTCCTGCACCAGCACTGGGTCCCCTGGCAGGTCCAGCTCAAGAGTCTCCGCTTTGGTAAGTTGTGACTGCTTGTTTTCCTCTGACTTCTAGTCTCAGAGGCAGTGGTTTGCTCTGTGTCTTCTCCTTGCTTATGTATCCAAGAGTTGTTGGTTTTTTTAGGTTTTGGGGGCTTTACTCATTGTTACCATGGAGTGATGACTTGCAAGTTCCTCTCATGGGGAAGTGGAAAGCAGAAGTTCACTCTTAACTTTTCAAAATTTGATTAGAGTACTGTTTCATATAAAATGCAAGGGCCTTGCCAATGTGTCCTTCTGCTTATCCTTGCTCTTCTTTCATGTTTTAGGTGTCATGTGTATTATTCTATCTACGTTATTTACTGTACATTAAAATATTATGTTTCCTTTAAACTCATATATGAAAATTAAGACAAAAATGTATCCATATATTACCATTTCTGATGTCTTTATTCTTTCCTAAAGACGCAGCTTTCCATCTTGTATTGTTTCCCTTTAAGCTTAAGAATTTCCTGTATTTCTGATACTGTAAATATCAGACAAACTGGCCTAATGTTCACTTATCTGAAAATGTCATTTTGCCTTTATTCTTAAAGATATTTTTGCTGAATGTAAAACTGGTCTTGATACACACACACACACACACACACACACACACTTAAAAATTTTTTAGCACCTTAATATCTTTTTTTTCTGATGAGAGGTCAGTGGTCACTTGTGTTATTCCTCAGTATGTTATTTTTTTCTGGATTCTTTACAGATTTTCGCTTTATATTTAGTTTTTAATGATTTGACTATGAGGCACCTGGGTATCCTACTTCTGGTTCACGAGCTTCTTGAATTTGTAAATATTTATTTCTTATTTGGAAATATTTGGGGCATTATTTTTCAAATATTTTTTTCTCTCTTTTGTTTTTTGCCTTCTGGGACTCTAATTACATAAATGTTAGAACTTTTATATTATCCAGCAGATCATTGAGGCTCTGTTCATCTTCTCTAATCTTTCTCTGTGCTTCAGATTTAATAATATTAATTTACCTTCACTTTTACTTACTCTTTCTTCTTTCATTTCCAATCTGCTGTTAAACCCACCCAGTGAATTTTATTTCAGATATTTTAATTTTCAGGTCTAGAATTGGTATGATTCTTTTTAATTGTTTTTATATTTCTGCTATGATTTTCCATTTGTTCATTTATTAAAAGTGTATTTTTCCTTTATGACCATTAATATAGTTATGATAGATGGCTTAAAATTCTTTTCTGCTAATTCCAACATCTGGTCCATTTTAGGTCTGATCTTCATTGATTGCCTTTTCCCTTGAGTATAGGTGATATTTTCCTGTTCTTTAGAGTTTTTTTTTTCCTACTAATTTTGGAGTGTACCATGAACTTTGTGAGTGATCTTTTGTAAGATCTTTATGTTTATTTATTTCTCTGTAGATTATTGCTTCTGTTTGTTTGAGTTAATGTGGCTTAATTGAAACTCCAAACTCTCCTTTATGGTGGGAAGCACTGAAGACTCTGTTTAATTCTTGCAGCTCTATTTAGGCTACTTTGAATCTGTCCCCACATGCCTGATTTATGGTTCCACCACAGAATTGGGCAGTTTATACACAGAAGTAGGGTCTTTCACTCTGTAGTTCTGTCCATTCTTAGTATTCTCTTATCACTTTCCAGCTTCAGTGGTCATCCTGAACTCTGTTGGTTCTTCAAGCCACTAGGACTGTGAGCAGTTGTGTTAGGTGGCCAAATGGCACTGACTTGTGACAGCCAACTTTACACAACTCTTCCTGAATTCATGTTGATGGAATTGGCCATGGTGGGAATATTTACATTATGGAAACTGGGAAATGCTATGAATCTGGCTTTTATTTATTTTTCCTGGAGAGCCAGTTGTTAAACATTTAACAGCTGCAACCCTTACTTGTAGCTTCTCTAGAGTCCCAATTACTGCTTTGGCCTGGACTTGGCCTCAAGCAAAAAATTCCTAAAGAGGGGGAAACTTGCCTAGTTTTGCCCCTTTCTTCCAGTTGTCAACTCTTTCAATTTATGCCTGCATATGATTATTTTCCAAAACATTCAGATTGTTGTTTTGTTTATTTTCATTCAGAGTTTATTATTGTTATCAACAGCAGGATTGGTTTGATAGAAACTGCTTCACCACTACCAGAATTGGTTCTAGTAAAGTTTTTTCTGTGCTTTGCAGTAAACTGAGAGCATTTATGAAAATGCTATTAATTTTCACACAGCTAAAATTGTATAATTTAAAAGATAGTTTCTATTATGAGACTATTGTACTAACTTATTTGTATTAAAATGCCCTTTTTAAAAAAAATTGGTGGTATCCTAGATGGCTTATTTGGTTAATGTCTTTATTTGAAAAAAAAAAAAAAAGTTGGCCACTGTAGTGGGTTGAATAGTGTCTCCCACACAATCATGTCTGCACAGAACATAAGAATGAATCTTAATTACATGTGCTGTCTTTGCAGAAGTAATTAGTTAAAGATCTTGAAATGAAATAATCTAGAACATAGGGTGGGTCCTAAATCCAAAGACTGGTAGGAAGAGAAAAAATGGGGAAATTTGGTCACACAGAGACACAGAGTAGAAGACAATTTGAAGATTGGATGGAGATTGGAGTGATGCTTCTACAAGCCAAGGAACACGAGCAGCCACCAATAGCTGGAAGAAGCAAGGAAAGGTTCTTCTTCTAGAACCTTTGGGGAAAATATGGCTTTGCCAGTTTCTTAATGTCAGGTTTCTGGACTTCAGATAAATTTCTGTTGTTTTCAGCCACCAAATTTATGGTAATTTGTTATGGCAGCCCTAGGAAATAATACAGCAACCTTATGCCAGCTCATAATATTTCTCTTTGCCATTTTGCTCATTCATTAAATTCACTGGACATTTATGCAAACAAATGTATGCTAAAAAATGAGTACCTCTGCAGGAAATCGTGTGCTTAACTATGTGCCCACATACACACTTGCTTTGTGTACAGCTTACATGTTGCTTTGGTGGACTAAAATACTGTGTCTGGGGTCAGCGGTCTGGGTGCTGGGCTTGATTCAGTCACGGATTGACTATGACGTGTGAGGACTGTTTCTCTTTCTGCACAATGAGGTGGTTATCTTCATGCATCCTTTCAGCCCAGTGACTCTGTGGATCCCAGTCTCTCTTTCTACTCAATGTATGGGTATTTGCTTTTGAAGAAGTATGTAGTCTGAGTGGAGCATGCAGCCTCATTGGATGGGTGTAGAGAGTATTAGGAATTTGGCAGGAAGGAACCCAACAGGATAGTAGTTTAGGTAGAAATAGCACATTGTGAGAAAAGTTTTAAACGCCTACCACGTCCCAGTCACTGTATGTACAGAGAGGCCAGTACTTTTAACACACACAACATAACTCATGTTTGATCAGATGCCCCAAATGACCATTTTGATTCTCTGATTAGATGGGCTGGAAATCACAGGATGGGGGTTTGATTAAGAAATTGTCAGTGCTAATCACAAGATGTAGGTGGAAGCTGAATTCTTTGATAGGAGCAGATTTTTACACATATGCTCAAATCCATATTGCCCCTGAAACATTGAAAATGGAAGTACGGTGAGTGTGATTTGGGGTCCGATGTGGGGGACTCATCTTTGGAGAACCTTTGAAATTTGGTGGTCTATATATATTCACTCTCATGGCTCAATTCCTTCTTGACTTGGGATTTTCCTGTCTTAGACTCAAGACTGTTAGGTCTGAAAGGGTCTTTCAGAAGCATCTACATCCATCACCATTCATTTCGCCATTGACACTAATAACTTGTCCAAGGAAGGTAAAGATGGAGTGGTTTTCAGAGGCGGGACTCAACCCGAAGCTCCTTTGTGTTATTCTTAGCCTAGGTTTCTTCCTACCCTCTGTTACATTGTTACTGTCCTTTGCGCAGCCTTCCCCCCACCCCATGGGAATATAATGATTTTATACTTTGGGTTAATTAATCTTCTCCACCCCACCCTCCTTTTCCCTCTTGTGAAAAGTCACATGGAGGCTCACACACTTACGCACACTTCTATTCCCATCAGGGGTTTTTCAAAGGAAAGCATCGTGGTTCTGCTGATTTTCTGTTTTGCATAAAGGGAAGATCCAGCTGACATGACAGTTCGATGGGGTCCATACTTCTTGGGCGGGGGCGGGGTAGCAGTTAGGTCCTTAGGAGACGAATGCGACTGAACCCTTTCTTTTCAGTGGGGGCGGGAAGGACAACCTTTTGATGGACATGTTTCAAAATGACTTTTGTCCTCAGAGATGGAATGTGAACCGACAGGATTGTCAACCCTTTATTTGGAGCCTGGGCTGAGAGGGTACGCCCACAGCTATGTGAGGGATACAGACTTGTCGGTCTTGGAGCAGCTAGTAAGCATCACACAGCAGCTCCAGTGATCCCTACTTCTCTTGTATGCTCCCATTCGCTCTTACCCATTAGCTCTTTCTCTTCCCTTTGCTTCCTCTGCTCCTCCCCTTCTCTCCATTTCTCTGCTGGATGCCTTAAAGAATCAAATACTACTTTAGTCTTTTCCTAAAACCACCCCAGATCCTAAGCCTTGCAGCGCCCAATTCGGAGCCCCAGCATTGTCTCGTGCTCGGCACCAGTCAGTGGTGAAGCCAGAGCCAGCAAAGGGGGAGGGGAGGAGAAAAGGAGGGAAGGGTGCGATAGAGACAGAGAGAGGGAGGAGGGAGAGAGAGAGGTGGGAGGGAGGGAGAGATAGAGAGAGGTGGGAGGGAGGGAGAAAGAGAAGAGAGGGAGGAGAGGGAAGAGATAAGAGAGAAGAGACTGAAGAGAAAGGAGAGGGAGGAGAGAGGGAGGGAGGGAGAGAGAGGGAGAACGGGAGCGCGCGCAAGCCAGCCAGCAAGCAAAGCAGACAGAGGAGAGAGGGACCAGAATAGAGAGAGACCCAGGGAAAGAAAGAAAGAAAGGAAGCCGAGCTCTGTGAGGGCTCAACCTCCAACTTGTTTCAGTTCATTCATCCTTTTCTTCTCTCCACTTCGGGCAAGTGACTGTGGCGCTTGGTAAGAAACAGAGCTGTCCCTCCTTTCCCCCTCCCCCAGGCTCAGGTCTCCTTTAGCGATAGCATCTCTCCCTGCGCCGCCGAGAGTCTCCTTGGCTTGGCCGGGGAGGCGAGGCAGGATCTGCAGCTGTGATGCCATCCTGGGGTTCCCAGCGGGGCTGCTGGGAGCCCCGAGTCAGCATCCAGGCAGGCAGGCGCTGGGGTACAAGCCGATCTGGGGAGGGGAGGTTGCGATGTGGTGGTGTATGCGCGATTTGCTTCATTGTCATGAATCGGTTTTTGTTCCTCTTCCGAAGCAGGTCAGCATTGACCTTGCAAATTGCTTGGGGGGCCCGGCAGCTGCTGCAGAAAGCAGCCGAGTGGCCCCTGGCCAGAGCAGACAGCACTGTCTTGACCCCCCAGACAGCCCTAGGCACCGGGATGGGGTAATGGCTGGAGCATCCTTGCTCTTTTAACTCTTTCTCTGCAGCTGCTTTTCATCGCTGGATCAAAGAAAGGAGGAGAATGCCATTCGGCCCCTTTCCCCAGCTCCCTCTTCCCTCCCCCAGGATGCAAGTGAATAGAAAGTTGTAAATAACTGCTCCCTTTAAAAGCAGATCGAGACCTCCCCCCTCTTCCTTTCAGAGGCTCACCGTGGGGTTGGGCCCGAGTTCCTTCACAAACTTGGGAGGCTTCTCTTGCTCCCCTGTGAGAATGCCCATCGCCTGCCCACTCCCCACCCCAGGCAGTTGAGCCAGAGGGACTAGACCAGGGGTTTAGATCCCCTACCCCAAGCCACTGGTGTTTGGCCCAGCTGTGTCCTTGGGAGGGGAAGAAACACCTGATGGTTTGTGTGTGGCACTGGCTTCCCAGTTTGCAGCTCCTCTTGCTGTGGCTGATGGTGGCCTAGGCAGGAGGACTGGGGGGAGGGGGAGGGGAGGCTGCTGGGTTGAGAGAGATTGGGTGAGGAGCCAGGATTTCTGCTGGGAATGGTGTGGTTTATTGAGGGGTCAGCAGGTTCTGGATGTCTACGGCTCTGCAAGGACTGGCTGACACTCTAAACTGGTAGGGGGTGGGACCTGGTGGCTTGATTGGGACTTTTTGAGATATCAAAGCTGCCTGCCAATGATAGTAATTAAAACATCAACAATACTGATTGCCAACACTGCTGACGGCTTAGTAAGTTTTGGATCTTGGGCTGAGGGTTTCATGTGTCTTATTCTTACTTCGACCCTATGAAGCAGGTACTATTGTTAAACCTTGATTTACTGATGAGGAAACCGAGGCACAGAGAGGTTAAGTAACTTGTCTGAGGTTACAGAGTAATGAAATGTCCCAGTTGAGAATTAAAACACAGGCAACCTGGTTCCAGAATGCATGGGCTGGACTCTTGAGTACTACTGCCTTCTTGGGTAGAATTTCGCACCTCTGTCTGTTAGGCATATGTAGGTCCAGTAGGAAGGGTGGTGCTTGGTAGATGTTTTTTTTTTTTTTTTTTTTGGAAAGTAGCCTGGTTTTGTGTAGCATGACATGACCTAGAATGAGGCCTGGTGGCTGGCCATGGTAGAGCCAATTCTCACCTCACCCAGGGTTCCTGTAGGAGCTGCCCCAGAGGCTTTCCTTGGCCAATCTGCTTCTCTTTGAAGGGATGCCTAGAAAGACCTCACTTTGCCACTGTCGTAGTGTCATCCATCTCAAATTGAGCAAAAGACTTATTTCCTTTGGGACCAGATCATGGTCTGGTATAGGGTCACCCTGTCCTACAATTTTTAGAATGCGAAATCCTTGGAACTCGAAGAGTCCCTAAAGGGCATTAAACTTGACTTTATCCAGTTCTTGAATTTGTTCTAAGCATTCAATTCATGGACTGATTTCTATGGGAACTCCCTTGCAGTGACAGAGAGCTCATTAGCAGATGGCTCTTTCCATCTTTGAGAAACCCTGATTGTCAGAGAATGATCCCCATGGTAAGCCACTATCTGTCTCCCTGTACCCTTTACTTCATTGGTTCTTTGGTGCTACCTGGAACAAATTGGCTTCTTCTTAGTAACGGCTCTCTTCAGATAGTTAGGGCCATAACCTCTCTCGCTCAAGCTTCCGATCTGACAAGACCACATGTAAAGGATCATCATTTGCTTCATTTGGAAGATTAGACTTTTATTGAGATGGTACCCTGGTGTCCCAGTCTCTGGTTTGTCAGCCACAAACTGGCCCTGCTGAGCTTTCTAAAGCAGCCTCGGGAGTGTATGTTCTCTTCCTTGGAAAAGCTTGCTATCTGGTATCATGTGGACTGATGGGAACAAAGAAGCTCCCTTTTCTTTTCCTAAGGACCGGGAATAGATGGGTGTTAGTCCCTCTGAAGCCCCCCAATGTCCAACCAGCAGCTGGAGAATGGGCTTGTGGGCAGATTTGAGAAGCAGGAGTTAAGGACAATTATCATGAAGGAGTCACTTGAAATAGTGGTGATTCAAGGTTCACACATCATATGGAAGGAAGAAGAATATGTTGTTTCTGAGATACATTCTGATAAAACCATACAATCTGATAAGACACTGAGATCGTTGAGAGATGGCATGGAGCAGGATTGGGTAGAATGGGAGTGAGCCTGCAGTGTGCCAGGGTATTAGGAAAGCTGACGGGTATTAGGAAACTCGAGTTCAATTCCAAGCTCTGCTAATTTGCCAGTGACTTTGGTTGGATTCATGACTCTCTCTGTGGACCTCAGTTTTTCATCTCTAAAATGATGAAGTGGACCATCACCAAGGGGCTTTCAGCTCAGCAGTTTTCTGTCTGAAGGAAATTTAAAACCTCAAGATTCTAAGGGGCTTTAGAAACCATCTAGGCCAGTGCTTTTCAAATTTTAATATGTGAAAGAATTCCTTGGGGATCTTATTTAAATGCTAATTTTGATCGGGAAGGTCTGGGGTGGTACCTGAGATTTTGCATTTTAATAAAATGCCAAGTAATCCTGAACCCATTGTTCCAGTGTTTTCAAACTATTTTGGTGAAGGGCCAGCTTTTTTTTTTTTACCCCTTCACGTTTTCCGGTCTATCACAGACTGTTTAGTAAAATACATGAGCTATGAATTAGTAGAAAATGAAAGACAGAACATACAAAATATAAGCTCATACTTTTACTATTAGCTTCAACAGACATGAACTTCATCAAATTGCTATAACATCTGGTAAGTGCTTATTGTCACTTTCTGTATTGAGGTCATTGCTCCCCGGTAACAAAAGTTCACAGACAGGCACTGATCCGTGGACCACATTTGAGCTCCGTCGTCTAGGCTACCTGAATCCCTAATTTAAAAGACCCAGATGGGGCTTGGTTGTAATTTCTAAATCGTCTCTGCCAGATGATCTTTCACCCTCAGGTTAAATATATTTGATGGAGAACTTAACACACCTTCACAAAGTACATGTTGTGACTGTCATAAACATTTTTTTAACAAAACTTATATAAATTCCACTCTTAAATTAAATATTCTGAGCAAGTAGGGGGCTGTGTCAGTCTAATTTATTGTACCATCAGCCACAAGCCTAGCATATGGCATAGAGTAGGTACTTAATAAATGTTTGTTAATAAGTGAGCGAATGAACCACTTGGTGTTAGTTATGCCTTTTGGGGGCATACAGTCGTTAAAGACAATTTTGGTTTTCTTCCAACATTCAGGAGAGTATTTACCCTTTTTAATCAATTTCTGATGGTCACCAGAAGGCCAGTTTACCTATCTCAGAGAGCTATGTGACATCTATATTTTGAAGGAATTGTAGGAATCCAGGTGAAGATTCTGTACTCTGAGTCCCAAGCCTTTCCTTTTAGCTCAGTCATTCAATTCAGTTGTTCAACAGCATTTTGTTTGTTTGTGTGTTTGTTTGTTTTGTAATTTGGTTGGGCACCATGCAGATGACACAAAACAGATATGGTCCTTGCTTACTTGGTGCTTCTGGTTGGATGGAGAAGAGGCCATAAATCAGATAATCACATGAATGTGTTATTTTAACAGTGATAAATGCTCTGGGGGATGGGGGCTATGAAGGTATGTACGTAACAGGAAAGTGATCTAGCTTGGAGTTTCAGAGAAGCTTCCTTGAGGAAGGGACAGTAATGCTAAGTAGAGACATGGGGTGGGGTGGGCATGATGGAGAGTTTTCCAGATGAAAGGAAGAGCTTGCAGGAGGGCCATGAGATGAGAGAAGCATGGTAAATTTGTGCTATCGAACAAAAGCTGGTATGGCTGGAGTGGGCCACTGTGAGGATTTCGGTCTTTATTCCAGAACCAGTGAGACTGATTAAAGGCTTTTAATCAGGGTGACTGATAGGGCCGAAAGTGAATCCATTCAGTATAAGGCGACTAAGTCTTACTAGGAGCCAAAGGCAATGCGAGAAATACAGGCTTATTTAGAAATAGCCTCTGCCCTCCAAAATGACAGTTAAGTAAGAGAGAAGACATATATAAACAACTATAAAACTTGAAGAATGAGGTCTACACCCTTGCAGCCGAGGAGATCAAAAACAGCTTCCTGGAATTGGGGTTTGAACTAGGCTTTGAAGATTAGACAGACTTGGAACATACAGAGCTTGGGGGATGGGAAAGGTGTTTTAGGCAGAGGCCAGAAAAGCAGAGGGCTCAGTTGTGTTGGAGTCAAGTGTATGGTGGGAGTATGTAAGAGATGTTTGGTGAGGTAGGTGGAGGGATCGACTGTAAATAAGACTGAATGTTAGCTTGGAAAATTAGAATTAGGACTTTGTTCTATATACAGTAGAGAAGTGACTCCCTCAATTTATGGATGAGTAAACGGATCCTGAGAAAAGGGGAGTGACTTGATTTGACTGAGGTCCCTTAGGTAGTACTATCACTATAGCCTAGCAAGAGGTATTGGGTAGAGTTGAAAAATGTGAAATTGGAGCTCTGGAAAGAAATCAGCTGGAGAGAGTGATTTGAGGGTCGTTGATAAAGATGTGGTACTTGAAGTAGAAAGAAGGGATAGGGAAGAATAAATGTGAGACTGTGTGAAGGCTACAGAGGAGGAGAGGTCAGACATGTGGCAGAAGAATTAGGAGAGCACAAGATTATGAAAGCTGACAGAGAAGAGAGACCTCATCCATTGGTTGGCCAACTATTTTGGGATACATACCATTTACTAAGCATGGAGAACATAATGGTGAGCAAAACAGATATGGTTGTTGCCACCTTGGGGCTCATGGTTTAGATGGGGAGATAGAAGTTATTCTACAAACAACTGAACTATATAGTTACACATTGTGATTACTGGGGAGAGGAACATGTATTGTTCTAAGAAGAAAGGCATGGTCAACTTCATTAGACTCTTTAGCATAGTTTTGATAAAGCCCAGTTCCTAATAATTCTCCCCACTCCGATGCTCTGCTCACTGTGCTTACTAATGGTTAAGATTGGATGACAAATATCCATTTTGCAGATGTCTGGCAGATGATACTGTTGTAAGGAAAGGTAAGATTCCCTCTAGCCTCGTGCCCATAGGAGCACAGGCTTATTTGAAAACCGGGCCACATGTCGTGTTGCGTAACTGGAACTCTTCAACAAGCCAGCCCTCTTCCCAGATCCCCTGACTCAACAAGCTAGAGAAAGAGGCACTTGATAAGAAACAAATGAAGACTTGCATATATAAAATCCCTCTTCAAATGGGATTTCAGATAGCCTAGTCTGGATTCTAGTCCTGGCTTGGATGCTGACCTAGTTTCTTGTGAAAAATCAATTGTGTAGTGTGAGCCTCAGTTTCTAAAACTGTAAAAATGAGGATGGTTGGACCAGACGTAGATGATTTATAAAGACCCTCCCAGCTGGAAGGCTTTGTAGTTCGTGTTCTGTTCTGTACTACATTCTCATGGTCCCATGTAGATAGTTGAGACTCGGTCACTTATTTTAGCAAATCTAATGATTTTATGTGGAATTTTAAAGATTGCTAATTTTGTTGGAAATATTCACAGGTTTCAGAAGATATCACAGGAAGGCCCCTTTTTTGTATTTTTTTTTTCTGAGATTGCTGTAATTGTGACTGCCCTGAAAGCCAAGGAAAGAACTGACTGTATTCTAAAATCTGTAGTAAATCTGGGTATTGGGTGATATTTTCTTACTCGTGGTTTGAAATCAATTAAAAGCACTGAAAAGAAAATGGTGTGGGGCACTGTGAAATAGAGCCCAGATGACTATCCCATATTCTGAAATGCAGCGGTCCAGGTGATCTCTTCCTAGGAAGGAAGATATATGGCAAAGAGAAAGACTCGTTGATAATAGAGAAACATTTTTTGTACTTAAAACATCATTTTAAAGATATTGATATTTGTACATAGTATATGATCTCAGCATACACATAAAAGTCTCTAGAATGTATATTTTTATTTATTTTTAATTATTTTTAAGATTATTTTTATTTTTCAATTATAGTTGACATTCAATATTATTTTATATTAGTTTCAGGTGTACAGCTTAGTAGTTGGACATTTATATCATTTATGAACTGATCCCCCCAATTAGTTTAATACCCACCTGGCACCATGCATAGTTATTACAATATTATTGACTATATTCCCTCTGCTGTACTTCACATCCCTGTGAATATTTTGTAAGTGCCAATTTATACTTCTTAATCTGGAATGTATATTTTGAAGAGTGCTTTTTTCTTTAAAATATGGTTTCTTAAAAGGAATCAAGTATTACATAGATTTTTTTTTTTGAACAAAAGGGAGGTGAATTTGATCACAGTATAAAACAACCTTTTAAAATAGTACAAGAGTTACCAGATTGGAGAGGGAGGGGGTAGGAGGGAGGTAGATGGAGGAGAAAAAATTAAAATAATTTCTTCAATTAAAAATAAATTAATTAAAAAAAATAGTACAGGAAGAACTCAGAAATGGCAGGGTCCTTACTAGTCGTGTAATGGCAGTCTTGTCACCCAGTACATATGGTCATCTATTTTCAGTGTGAATAGTTCCAGGAAAGGTTGCCTAACAGCACCTGTTAATAGCTGTAGTTGTTAGCAAGTTCTTTTTCATACTTGAAAACTATCTTCTGAATCCAACCTATTGGTCTTGCTCTTTGGAGCAACTGGAATGCCGAGTACCTTCCATTTCCCTTCCCTGTAATTGCCATTCAAAAGGTTAATGATAGTTTGTTCTTTTCTATATATATATGAATATATATATTCTTCAGTCCCTATATTACCAGTCCTTAAGCTCATATGACATATATTTTGAGTATCTTCTCTAGGAGATGCTTCTGTTTTCAGTATCACTCTTAATACATAATTTCCAAACATGGACCTGGTACTCTATGCATGGCTGGCCAGCACCACGATTTAAACATTTTTGTACATTTCCTAATCTGTAAAAACTGTAATATCTACTTTTAAACTGTTTTCCTAGTTAAAAAAATAAAACAGCCCCATGATAGAAAATTCAGAAAATGGAGAGAAGTTAACACAAGTAACTTCTAAATACTTAGTCCAATTTGCTCTACTTCCTTTCTGATGTGTTTCCATGTTTACATAATTAGGCTCCCGCCTCATATGTACTATTTTATATCTGGGGTTTTCATTATTATTATAATGCGAGCATTTCCCCATGTTGCTCGACAGCCTGAAATAATTTTTAACAGTTGAATAATTTTCAATTGTACAATTTATACCATAATTATTTATTTCAACAGTCCTCATATTGGTCATTTAAATTATTTTTCATTGTAAATTATCAGGAATAGGACCACAATGTGCATGTGTGTGTGTGTGTGTGTGTGTGTATATATATATATATATATATATATATATATATATATATATATATATAATCTTCTTTGATCTTGACCTCTTTCAAGATGTTTATTCTAATGTCACCCCAGTGAGGTCTTCTACAAGGATTATACATAAAAATGCAAACCCTTCTTCCCCACACAATCACTCTTCTCTATTCTTGCTTCCCCCACCCTCTTTGGTCTGTTTCTTCACCTAATAGACTAGATATTTTACTTATTTATCATTCAGATCCTTGTATTAAAATGTAAGCCCTTTGAACCCATGGATTTGTCTCTATTTTATTCACTGTTGTATCTCTCAATGCCTAGAACAGTGTCTGACACACCATAGGTCCTTACTAAATATTTGTAAAATGAATAATTTTCTTAAGATCAGTTTTGACAAGAGGCATTACTGGGCCTAAGGATATCAGATTTTTAAAGCCTCTTGATGTGTGCGTGAAGTTGACCCACTGTATAACATTGTCAGTTTCTGCTCATACTCCTGTTTTGGCTATTTTCATTTTTTTAAAAACTTTGCCAATTTGATGGAGGCCAAACGGTATCTTATTGATTTAGAATGTTTCTTTTATTATAGTGAATATGAATACTTTATTGTGCTTCTTGGTCATTTTTATTTCCTTCCTATGAACATAGGGACCTGTGTACTTTTTTCTATTGAGAACTTAGGTGTTTTTTATTCATTTGTATGGACAGTATATACATTTAGTAGACATTAGACCTTTGTGGTATACATGGAACATATTTTTCCAAGTATGTGTTTTAAATAAACTTATGCACAAATAAACTTTTATGTAACTGTGTATCTTTACATTTGTAATTTTTTCCCGATAAGTTCATGGTAAGTTTTTCCTCATCCAAAACTGGATAAATACATAAATGGATTTTGTTTTGGTTTCTATTGCTTATGTTTAATTTCTTAGATCCCCTGAAATTTATTTTGGTTTGTGGCGTGAGGTAGTTTTCTAGATTCAACTGTTTCATGATATATCACATACTGAATAATT
This sequence comes from Cynopterus sphinx, assembly GCA_030015415.1. Taxonomy (NCBI): domain Eukaryota; kingdom Metazoa; phylum Chordata; class Mammalia; order Chiroptera; family Pteropodidae; genus Cynopterus; species Cynopterus sphinx. The sequence continues at coordinate 83,721,110 of CM057388.1, forward strand.
CATCCTTTCCCACTGTTCTGTGATGCCGCATTTAATATATATAAATAGTTATATTTAGCAGGTCCTCTTTGGGATTCATCCATTTTCCATTTCTTTTAGTCTTGCTTCTTGTCCTAGTTACAAAGTTTAAATATTATTCTAGTTTTAAAATTATTTTTATCATCTCAGCTCATCTACTTACTAGCTGTGTGGTTTCTATGTCATAATTTGTCTATCTGCATAGAGTGTGTAATAGTAACATTTTATTCTTTTAATTTTGTGAACGGAATCTATCATTATTTCTGTTAATTTATTATGACTAGTATACAGGAAAATCGTCATTTAGAATTTTTACTTCTATTGCTTCACTTTGCTCAAATTTATTATTGAAATTTATAGTTTATAAATCTATTTTCTTGTTTTTATCTTTTTTTATTTTTGAAGATTTTAAAATATTTAGAAAGAAACTCAGAGAAGCATCTAAAACAGTGAGCAAATAACCGCCCATGCACCGCTCCTGATAAACAACAAGTGTTAGCATTTTGTCATCTCTGCTTCAGATATGTCTTTAATCAAATAAATAAAACATTATAGAGAAACTTTTATCTACCATTGTGTCTAGCCACAGCTTTATTTGTCACCACATCCTTCCAAAAACATCATACCCAGAGTCACCCATATTTGCTTGTTTTTCTATTTAGTCTCTTTTTACTTAATGATTTGTAAGAGTTCTTCATATATTCTGGATACTAATTATTTGTCAGTTATATATGTTGCATATATCTGCTTCTAGTATGTCACCCTGGATTTCTATTTATGTTTATGGGTCCTTTATCATATAAAATTTTAAATTTTATAAAGTTTAAAATTTTCATGGTAAATTTATTAATCCTTTTCTTCATGAATTGTGATTTTTGTGTCATATTTAAGAAATTTTTTTATGATCATAAAAAATGTTCTCCAAATTTTCTTTGAGAGTTTAAAATTTCTTGCTTTACACTTACTTTCAAAACCATCTGGATTTTATTTTTGCATGTGATGTGAAATATGGGCCTTTTTTAATGTCAAGTACCACTCATTTCAATATCCTTTATACATAACTGGTTTAGAATGCAAACTCCATTATATTACCCAGTTTTTATACATACCTGGGTCTATTACTTGGCTGTCTATATGCTTCATTAATCCATTTGTCTATTCTTGTGTTGTTTTAATTATGAATACTTTGAGTCTTGATATTCGTAAGGTCACTTATTGTTCATTCTCTCCTCACCCACACTGCTTTTCCGTTCTTTCTGAAATTATCTTATTTTTGGCCCTTTGCTCCCTTCTCTTAATTTTAAAATAAGATTTTTAAATTCTAAGAAAATCATGTTGGTTTTTCTTTGAATTTTATTGAATCTGAATAATGATTTACAGGAGCATTGACATCTTTTTGATAAAGAAATTTCCAATTCATAAATATGTTATCTTATTCTTGGTATGTATTTGAGTCTATTTTTATAATCTTTGATAGAGGCTCTGTAATTTTCTTAATACTTTTGCATTTAAGATATATTCCTGGGCATCTTTTACTTTTCCAGTCAGGTTTATGAAGGTATAATTTACATAAAAGTTGCTCTTTGAGTATACATTTCAAAGAGGTTTGACAAAAATATATGATCATATAACAACAACCATTACCACAAATTACCGCAATAACAATATAGACAATTTCCCTCACCTCCAAAAGTTCACTCGTACCCCACCAAATTCTTTTTACAAATTAATTTATTTTTTATGGTGACATTGGTTAACAAAATCCAGTAAGTTTCATCTGTACACTTTTAACAGTAAGACAAATATATAATATTTACACTGTGTGCTCACCACATCCCCCCACACTGAATTCTAATCCCACCCCCTGCAACCATCATCCCTGGGCAACCATTCATCTGTTTTCCATCTTTATAGCTATGCTTTTTCATATAAATCATATAAATGAGATCATAGAGCATGTAGCCTTTTGTGTCTGACTTCTGTCACTCAGTACATGCTTTTAGGACTCATCCATACTGTTGCATGTGTCCGTAGCTCCTTGTTATTGCTTAGTGTCCATTTACTGCTTGATGGACCTTTGGGTTGTTTCCACTTTTTAGCTATTATAAGTAATGTTGCAGATGCTCTTGTACAGGTTTTTGTTTGCTCATGTATTTGCATTTATATGAGGTAAATAAATCTGAGAGGAACTTCTGGGTCATATGGTAAAGTATATGTGTGACTTGATAAGAAACTGCCAAATTGTAGCTCAAAGCAGCTGTACCATTTCATCATCCCCCTGGTCCTGTATGAGAGTCCTTGTGGCTCAACATCCCCACCAACTCTTGGTATTGTCATTCTTTTTTAAATTAATAAACTACGTTTTTTTAGAGCAGTCTTAGATTTCCAAAAATTTGAATAGAAAATATAGATACTGTATACCCACCTACATCCAGTTTCCCTTATTAACATCTAGCATTAGTGTGTTGTATTTGCTACAACCGATGAACCAATATTGATGTGTAATTATTAACTAAAGTCCATAGTTTACATTTGGATTTATTCTTTCTGTTTACAAACAGAACAGGTGTATGTCATGCATTTACCATTACAGTACCTTACAGAATATTTCACTGCTTTAAATATTCCCTGGGCCCTACTTACTCCCACCTCCCTCTCCCCTGAACCCTTCCCTGATCTTTTAACTGTCTCTAGTTTTGCCTTCTCCAGAATGTCATATAGGTGGAATTTTACAGCATATAACTTTTTCAAACTGGCTTTTTTTTTTTTCCACTTAGCAATGTGCATTTAAGGATCTTCCACGTATTTTCCTGGTTCGATAGCTCATTTCTTTTATTGCCAAATACTATTCCATTGTCTGGATGCACCACAGTCTGTCCCTCCCCCACCCCATGTGCCATAGAAAGACATTGTGGCTGAGTCCAATTTGGGGCCATTATGAATAAAGCTGCTATGAACATCCATGCATCATCTTTTGTGTAGATATATGTTTTTCAACTCATTTGGGTAAATACAAAAGGCACACTTGCTGGGTCACATGGTAAAACTATGTTTAGCTTGGTAAGAAACTGCCAGACTGTCTTCCAAAGTGGTAATACCCTCACACCAGCAATTAATGAGTGTTCCTGTTGCTCCACATTTTCACCAGCACTTGGCATTGTCATCATTTTGGATTTTAGCTGCTCTAATAAATGTGTAGTGGCATCTCATTATTGGTTTATTTTGCAGGTCCCTAATGACATTAGTTGAACATGTTTTCATATACTTATATGCCATCTGTATATATTCTTTGCTGAGGTGTCTCTTCAGACCTTATGCCCATTTCTAAGTCAGTTGTTTGTTTTATTATTTTTGAGTTTTAAGAGTCCTTTAAATATTTTGGATACAAATCCTTTATCAGTTATGTACTTTGCAAATATTTTCTCCCAGTCTATGTCTTGTATTTTATTCTCTTAACAGTGTTTTTCACAGAGTATACATTTATTATTTTAATAATGTCTAATTTGTTATTTTTCTTTCATGGATCATGCTTTTGGTATTGTATTTAAAAACTCGTCACCAGAATCATGATCCATGATCATCTAGCTTTTCTTCTGTGTTTCTTCTAGAAATTTTATATTTTTACATTTTACATTTCTGTCTGTGATCCATTTTGAATTATTTTTGTGAAAGTTCTACAGTCTGGGTGTAGATTCATTTTGTGTGTGTGTGTGGATGTCCAGTTGTTCCTGCACAATTTGTTGAAAGATTATCCTTTATTCATTATATCACCTTGGTTCCTTTGTCAGAGATTAGTTGACTATATCTGTGTGGGTCTTTTGCTCAGGGGGAGGGGTCTTTATTCTGTTTCATTGCTCTATTTGTCTCTTCTCACTAATATCACAGTCTTGTTTACTGTAGCTTTACAGTAATTTTGACACTTGGGTAGTGTCCATTGTTTGACCATATTTCTGATCTTTGTTTTTATTTATTATCTATCTATCTATCTATCTATCTATCTATCATCTATCTATCATCTATCTATCTATTTATCTTTTACTTTAGAATTAGTTTGCTGACATCCACTAAATTACTTGCTGAGATTTTGATCGGGATTGTATTGAATCTATAGATCAAGTTTACAAGAACTGAACTTCAACAGTGTCGCATCTTCTCATCCACTAACATGGAATATCTCTCCATTGTTTTACATCTTCATTTTGAGTTTTGTAGTTTTCCTTATATAGATCTTATGTGTATATTTTAGAGTTTACCTAAGTATTTCGTCTTTTGGTATTAATGTAAGTAGTGCTGTGTTTTTAATTTCAAATCTGAATTGTTCATCACTGATGTATTAGAAACTAATTGATTTTTGTCTGTTAAATTTGTACCTTGTCTTGTCAGTGTTTTAGCCATTCTAGTGACTGTGTAGTAGTAGCTAATTGTGGTTTAGTTTGCATATTTTTATGGCTAATGATACTGAACATCTTTTCATGTGCTTATTGGCCATCTGTATATTTTCTTTGGAGAAATGCCCACTCAAATCGTTTGCCCATGAGGAAGGAATTAAGAGGTACAAATTGGTAGTTACTAAAAAATAGTCTTGGGGATATAAAGCACAGCATAGGGAATATAGTCAATAATATTGTAATAGCTATGAATTTCTATTGTTGAATTATAATGTTCTTATATAGAGAAATACAATAGATTGTTATATACATGTTTAAAAGCTACACAGACATTTGAAAAATATGTGTTCTGGAAATATTTTTTCCCATTCTATGACTCGTCTTCATTTTCTACATGGCTTTTCTATTGACTTTTTTATCTTTTGTATTTTGAGAAGACTTTGCCTTAAGTTCAAAATGATCCTCTTATTTGTTTTCTTCCTGGACTTTATAGTTTCAGTTCTTCGATTTGCATCTTTGATGCATATCTAGGTGATTTTTGTCTTTGGGGCAAGGTAGAGTTACATTTCTATAGTATATGTAAATATATATATATATATATATATATATATATATATATATATATATAATTTCATTTAGATGCCCAGTTTTTCTAGCACTATTTATTGACAAGACTATTCTTTGCTCACTGAATTACCTTGGCATCTTTGTCAAAAATCGATTGACCATATATACATGGGTCTACTTCTGGACTCTATACTGTCTCTTTGATCTGTGTGTGTAACCTTGCAACATTACCACATTATATCAATTACTGTAATTCAGTGATTCTCAGCTGGGGTATTTCCCCCCCCCCCCAGGGAACATTTGACAATGTCTAGATTGTCACATTCTTGATCGTCACAGCTGGTGAGGGGATGTTACTGGCACCTCACAGCAAAGTGTTATCCAGCCCAAAATGTTAATAGGTTGAGGCTGAGAAACTCTGCTATAGCATTATAGTAAATCTTGAAATATGATATTATGAGTCTCCAACTTTGTTCTTCATTTAAGGAAATATTTTGGCTCTTCTAGGTCCTTTGTATTGTCACATAAATTGTCTATCAAACTGATCAATTTCTCCCCAAAAATCCTGCTGGAAGTTTTATCAGGATTAAATTAAATTTATACATCAATTTTTGGAGAAACTGCATCTTAGCTGTCTTGAGTCTCCTGATACAGGAACATGGTATATACCTCTTCATTATTTAAATTCTCTCAACAATGTTTTTGTAGTTTTCAGTTTATAGGTCTTGCATATATTTTGTTAAATTTATTTAATTAATTCATTTTTGGTGCTATTGTAAAGGCATTTAAAAATTTTTGACTTTTGAATGTTTAGTTTTGTATATAGAAATACAATTAAATTTTATATATTGACTTTGTATTCAGTGACCTTACAAAACTCACTTATTCTAGTAGTTTTTAAGATTTTTGGGATTTTCTGTGTAGATGATTATGTTGTTTGAAAATAAAGAGTTTTATTTCCTTTTTTCTAATTTGTATACTTTTTTTATTGTTTTATTTGTTTTCTTTTTTTCTGTGTTTGAACTTGAAAGTTTTCTAACAGAATGTTAGAAGTGGTTAGAGCAGATCTCCTTTCTTTGCTCCTGATCTTATTGGGGAAAGTATTCTATCTTTAACCAATCAATGTGAAGTCAGCTTCAGATTTTCTTTTACATGCCATTTATGAGTTCAAGGGAGTGCCCTTCTAGCTGTAGTTTGCTGAGGGAATTTTAATCATGGACGTATGTTAGATTTCTCAAATGCTTTTTCTGTATTTATTGAAATAATCTTTTTAAGTCTGTTGATATGGTGAATTACTGTGATAATTTTTCAAGTGTTGAACCACCTTTGCATCCTCAGGATTAAACTCTATTTGGTTATGATATATTATCCTTGTTATATATTTCAGGATTCCATTTACTGTGTGTGTGTGTGTGTGTGTGTGTGATCTCTGTATTGCATTAGAGATACTGACCTTTAATTTTCTTTTCTTATAATTGTTTAGTTTTGGTAAAAAATTATTCTGGCCTCATAAAATGAGTTGGGAAGTTCCTTCCTCTTCTATTTTTTGGAAGAGTTTATGCAGAATTGGCACTGTTTCTTCCTTAAGTGTTGGTAGAAATCATTAGTGAAGCCATCTGGGCTTTTGGAAGTTTTTTTATTTGGAATTTTCTTTATGCTAAGGTTTTTAACTATTAATTTAAGCTATTTAATAAAAGCTATTCAGGTTATCTGTTTCTTTTTGAGTGAGAGATGATGATTTATGTATTTCAAGGAATTTGTCAATTTTATCTACATTATTAAGCTTATTTCCATAAATTTGTTCATGATGTTTTCTTGTTATCCTTTTCATGTTTGAAAGACCTGTAGTGACATACTTTTTTTCATTATTGATAATAATTTTTATCTTCTCTCTTTTATCTTTATCAATCTGTGTAGAGGTTTACTAATTTTATTGATCTTTTCAAACAACTAGCTTTTAATTTTATTATTTACCCCCGTATTTTTCTATTTCATTGAATTCTTCTGTCTTTATTATTTCCTTCCTTCTGCTCACTTTGGATTTAATTTGCTCTTCATTTTCAAGTTTCTAAAAGTGGAATCTTAGATCATTGTTTGAGTTTCTTCTTGTCTAATATAAGCATTAAATGCAATAAACACTCATATGTATATATTTTGCTGTGTTTTATAATTTTTGGTAAATGCCTTTTTATTACTATTTTAATTAGAATCCTTTTTCTATTAGTTTTTCTAGTTGATATTTGTAAGTTGGTCTTATGTCTAGCAACTTTGAAGATTCGTATTCATTCTTATAATTTGTTATTGATCCTTTTGAATTTTCTATGATTTTCATATCTCCTGCAAATATCAACAATTTTATCTTCCTTTTAAAACTCGTATACTGATGTATTATTTCTTATTGTTTTGGCTAGAATATACAATATAATGTGGCTTAGTAATAGAGATGGCCCAGACCTAGTTTAGTTCCTTTAATTGAGTAACATCGTTTCTAAAGTGCCTCCTTTAAGTATAGTATTTTGTGTAGGTTTTTGGTATTCTTCATCAAATGAAGGGAATTCCCTTGTATTTCTAAAATGCTAAGATTTTTATCATAAATAAGAGGAGAATTTTATTGCATGCCTTTTCTTCATTTATTGAGATGTTCATATACTTCTTTTGATATAATATGTTAATATATATTTTTAAATTACTGTAGATAATTCAACTCCTTTTGTTGCTTTCTTTTTTAGAATTGTAAATTACATTAATAGATTAGTTCATATTAAATTGTTCTTTTATTTCTGGGATAAATCTACTTAATTATGAGTTATATGTGACCATATTTATTTGTGTTTGCCCTTTAAAAATTTATCTATGTTTATAAGTTGCTTTTATTGTTTCTGTTCAATTTAGAAATCAATATTACATTAGCTTACAAATGGGTTACAAAGCTTTTCATCTCTTTCCAGTTTCTGGAACAGTTTGCAGAAGGTAAGATTAGCATTCACGAGTTTAATAAAACTGACTTTTGATTCTGCCATGATCCCATTCTCCCTCAGTACAAGTGTGTGTGTGTGTGTGTGTGGGGTAGGTATTTGATGTTTAACCTCCTGGCTCAATATCTATTCTATTCCAGTTTGTTATTTCTTTTATTATTTTTATAGGATATTATCTATTTATTCTGTTTTTGAATGTAATAGTCTAAAGCTAGTCATAATATTTTGTTATGATCTTTAAAAATTTGTTTTGATTTTTACAAAATTATATGAGATCTTATTGTCAAATATTTCTCCAAGGTTTGTTAAAAAGAACAACAGAAGTTTCTACCTTCTTCTCAGAAGCAGCCATTTTCAACCCTTTCAAATAATTCTTTTGATACTTATATCCTATCAATAAATAACATTCTTTTAGTGGTCCTTCTTAATTTTAAACGTTTAGGCACTATTTAATAATTTCCCACTCTGGAAGATAAGATTCATGTACTTTTAAAAAATCCCCTATCTGCACAGTGTACACAAGTTTGTTCCCCCACCCCATATTCTTTGTTTAATTGCAGCATAATATCAATTAATTTTTTTATTATGACTATGTTAATGGCATTCATAGCTGAATCCTATAATATGTTATATTAATTTTCTCTTGCTGCTGTAACAAATTAACATAAACTTTGTGGCTTAAAACAACACAAACTTACCTTCTTACAGTTCCAGAGTGTTTCTTGGGCTAAAATCAAGGTGTTGGCAAGGCTGTGTTCCTATCTGGAGACCCTGGGGAAATATACATTTGCTTGCCTTTTCCAGCTTCTAGAGGACACCCATATTCCTTGACTCATGGCCCCTGTCCCCCATCTTCAAAGTCACTAGTATCAAGTCAAGTCTTTTTCACATCACATCATTGTGACACTGACACTTCTGACTCCTGCTTCCACTTTTAAGGACCCTTGTGATTACACTGGGTCCACCCAGATAATCCTGAACAATCTCATATTTTAAGGTCAGCTAATTGGCAACTTTAATTCCATCTGCGACCTTATTCCCTCTTTGCCATGTAATATAACAGTCACAGGTTCCAGGGATTATAAAGTTGGTGTCTTTGGAATGCCATTTCTGTTTTATTTTCCTTGGGATAGTTATCTTTTTAAAATGTGCTTATTTTCCACATACTTACCACTTATCTGGGTTCAAACTCTCATTTGTCTACATCTCTTCTCAGTACATTCAAACATATAAAGTATTTTATTCATTTTATATTCTGCCCTGTTGCTGTCTGGACAGGTTTCTCACTCTGCTTTGTTCACAGCTGTCATCCTGGAATCTCCTTTACCACCCTTATGTCTTCCTTGATTTATCTTAAGTTGGAGTCCATGTTTCTTCATTTATTCTCTCATTTTTCTCAAAACACATTTTTTCATATTCACGTTTATTTTTATTTTTATTTTTTGAGTAAGTGTGCAAGGGTTGGGTAAATTTTTTTTGAGACCTGGCTGTTTAAAAATTTATTTATTCTACCCACACAATTTATTGTTGGTTTAAATATAGGATTCTGGGTTGAAAATGCTTTTCCTTCAGAAGTTTGAAAGCATTGCTCATTCCCTTCACTTCTAGAATTGCTGTTAAGAAGATGGAAGCCATTCTGATTCCTGAACATATATACTCAACAATTTGTCTGCCTTTCTCTTGAAACATGCAGGATAATTGTTCTATCCCTAGTGTTCTGATAATGTCATGTCTTCTTGTGGATCTGTTTTCCTCCATCGTGCTGAGTACACAATTGACTCTTCTACTATGAGAATTATTTTGAATTATTTTATTGATGATGTATTTACTGTCATCTTCTCCCTCTCTCTTTATCTCTGTTTTTCCATTCCCCCTAATATTTAAGTATTGGTCTTCCAAGGTGGGTTTTTAAATTTTTTTCTTTCTTTTTTTTTTGTCTTCTACCTCCCTGTCTAAATGCTCTATATTTTTGGAAGATATCTTCTGCTTTATCTACCAATGCTTGTACTGAGTTTTCATTTCCTCTATCATGATTTAAAGTATTTTGTATTTTTCATGATTTAAATTATTTTTTATTTTTCAATTTCAGTTGACATTCAATATTATTTTATATTAGTTTCAGTTGTACAGCATAGTGGTTAGACACTTATGTAATTTATGCAGTGATTCCCCTAATTAGTCTAGTACCCTCCTGGCACTATATATAGTTATTGCAATATTATATTGGAATCTGAAGAACAAAATAAATGAACAGACAAAACAGAAACAGACTCATAGCTAAAGAGAACAAACTGATGATTGCCAGATGGGAAGGGAATTGGGAGGGGCTGTGTGAAAAAGGTGAAGGGATTAAGAAGTATAAATTGATAGTTACAAAATAGTCATGGGGATGTGATATCCTCTATTATGATTTTAATTTCTAATGTTTTAAAAAATTATTTTTTGAACTATCCATTTTTATAGAAACTTATTATTTTTTTCTGAATGCAATGTCTAGTCTGGTCTCTCCAAGGTTATCAATGATATAACTGTATGCTTTTCTTCTCCTCGAAAAGACTTTTCTCTCCAAATTCCTTTTTAAAAAAAATGTTTTTGTTGTTTATCTTTCCTGTTAGAGACTTTCCTCATGGGCCTTCTGTTCCTTGGTCATTTGTTCCTATTTAAAAGTGGAGCATTAGAAACGGATTAGAAATGCTGAGTGAGGACATATCTTATCTGCTGAGGGTGTTTTGTTGAGAACTTTAATGTCAAAGTTTTTAGGTCCTTTCTCTTGAACCGAGAAGGTTCAACAGAAATGGATATTCTAATTGTCTTCACTGGAGATACAGATATAATTTTTTGTATTTTGGGTGACAAATAGGGTTGGAGTTGTCATGTGAAAAAATTGTTGTTGCATCTCCTGTCCTTTTACTGTCACTTTGGTTGTGTTTTAGTACAAAGCAGAAGCAAATTGACTATCTTTAACTTAAGAACGATTCTTATTTGTAGTTTATAATTTCTTGAATGTGTGTGTGTGTGTTTGTGTGTTGCAGTTATTTTCTCTTTTCAGAGGCTGTAGGTAGTAAATTCTTTAGTATGTGTGCAAGTCTTTCTTTTGCCAACACTATCATATGATGGTTTAAATTACCGTGTATATATATGGACCAGTATCACTCATCAGTACTCATTGTTTTCTACCTCTGGAACTGCTGTTAGACTTTGGTTGGAGCTTCTAAGTCTGTTATCCAGATCTCTCAACTTCTCTTTCACTGTATTAATTTTTTTCTCTCCGTGTTTCATTCTGAATTTGTTCCTCTGAAATATCTAAAATCCACTAAATATTTTCTTGGTCATGTCAAGTTTAGGGCTTATGCTATCTTTTGAAATTTATTTTAGAGCCTATAGTTTTGACTTACTAATTTTTTGATTTCTAATTTTTAATATCTACCATTTCTGATTCATATGCTTTTTTTTTTTATTTTGTAACATCTCGTTCTGACGTCATGAGCTTATTCCTTTCGTTCTTTGAGGATGTTAAACATTTATTTTAAAGTTCTTTTTTAAATGACTGTATTTCTTTGGGACTTTAACCTCGCATTTGTTGAATTCATTTAGTAATTTTTAAGTTTTTTTTTTCTGTAGGCTTGGTGTGTTAACTTGATGTAAGCTTAACCTTAAATGGGAAAATTCATAGTTTTTCTGTCTGCTGTAGTCTTCTCTTTTCAGTCTGGCTGGATATTTTATTTGATCAGCTACCTCGTTCAGAACTAGTTCTGATGCTGGCAGTTTGGGGTTTTTGTTCAGTGAGGATACTAAAGGTGCAGTTTTTGAGCCGGTGGGTGGGGTGTTGCAACTCTCAGTTGTGTGGTGATCTTGACTATTTCCTATCACCCTGGTAGCACCTCGATTGTCAATCTCAGCTTCCTGTCTTCTTCCTATCATTTTAAAGGTCATTGTGCATGGGCAGGAAATCCCCGCCCCGCCTGATTCCTGTAATGATCTAACTTTGCTATCCCACTACACATTCAATACTACTGGTTTGTGTTACTCTGGAGCAGTTTGACCCCTGGCTGCCTCAGTCTGTTTCCTAGTGGGTGAGTAGCTTTTTATTTCAACTCCTTGGAGATATTTCCTCTTTTTTTCTCTTCTTTGCTTTTAAACAATTATGGTTGCATTTTTATTTTTTTAAAGTATGTTTTATGATTTAGCTATCATTATGATAGTCTATGTTTGGAGCTGAGGGAGAGTTTTTTTTTTTCTATGTGAACCTAGATTGCTGGCTTGACATGATGATACTAAGGAATATCTAGATAGATAAAAAAATTTCTATCCATGTAATGACTACTCAGCATTTGAGGCCTTAGTTATAAGTTTTCCATGCTTAGTGGATAGTTTTCCATGTTTAATCTGTAATCATAGATTCTAATACTCATATATCTGAGTATAACTCTGGGCTGAAGCAATTGCAGGCACAGGTCCACTCAGGCTGAGTCAGGCAGGTGTTTTTGAATGTGAAAGCAGAAACATTGGATTTGAGTAAAATTAGGCACCACAGATGGTTAGCAGAAGAAGTTTTGTATGTTAGGTGGGCCACAGTGGTTCCCTCTGCAGGAGAGCCTTATTACAGACAGAAGAAAGAGAGAATAGAAGTGTGGAAAAAGTCATGATCCGAGGCAGATGCTGAAACTCGAAACAGAAATGGAGAAAATGGATGAGGGAGCAACTAGTATTTGGGGCGAAGACATGGTTTTGCTTGGTTCCAGAGGAGTGAATGGCGTAATGGAGGGTTTTGCATCATCTCTTAGGTGGGATGGCACGGTCCCAGTGCGTTAAAAATAGAGGAGGCTGGTGTGGCACTTATAGCGACAGGCCAAGTGGTAGGAGTTGAGGCTGGAGAGGTAGGATTTTGATAATTCTTTAAAAAACCTTGTAGGACAGATTCAAGGGTTGAGTCTTTTCCCAGCAGCAGCAGTAGGAGGCTTAAAATTGTTTTAAGCAGGGGAGGGAAGGAGTCTCATTTGCATTTTAATGGACCCCTCTGGTTGCTCTGTGAAGAATGAATTAATGCAGCCTGAGGGTAGTGGGAGCCATTGTGAGGAGGCCGGTAATGCCACTTTGGTAGCATCCGGAGAGATGGAGAAGGAGAGAAGGAGAACCTTTGTATTTCTTTTGTGTTTCTTTTGCTGCATTTATTTCATACCAGGTTTCCCGACTTGTCTCCCTTGCTCACATATACTGTTATTCTTCTGCCATCTTTTTAATTAATTCCATTCTTTCTTCTCCTTTAACTTTGAAGTTTCTGCTTTCTCTCACTGACGCAAGAACTTGGCTGTTTTTGTTTCTTAATCAAATCAGTCTCTCCATTTTCTCTCTTTTCCTTCACCATTGGTCACCGATTAAGAGCATTCTGCATTTTCAGTGGTCTGTTTTCTACCCCACCCCCCATTTCTTGCTTGCTTTTAAGTGAGCTTTTTGAAGTTTTCCACTGGGATCAGTTTGAGAAAGAAAGTCTTGCTCTTGGGAGCGGGTATATGCTTGCCAAATGTTTGCAAAAAGGATCTCATCATTGCAAGTGGTATTCCAGCAGCATTAACACCCAGGCAGAAAGAAGTAAATACTCAGTGTTAGAACCCATTCTCATCTTTACTCTCAGAGTGATTTCCTCCTGCTTTCTGAATGACTGTTTATAAATCTGTAAATGAGGCAGTCTTCAGAAGCATTTGGAGATCCTGGGCAGTGTTCATGCTACAACAGAGCTGCTAGTTGTATGCTCAGTGGGGGGCTGGAAGCTGAAATTGGTATACACCTCTTATTTTTGTGTCTGGTCTGCAGATTGCCCAGTTTTAGATAAAGGTAGGTCGCCTGTACAGTGTCCATGGTGCATTCCTGATGATAGCTGCTGTTCCCCGGGGACAAACTACAGATCTGCAGTTACTCTTTATATACAGCTTCATCTGTCTGCCTGTGGCCCCTAGGGCCTACTATCTGAGAGTCACTCTTTGGATGAGAGGCAGGACGTGGTGGCATAGTACCGGGGGCTCTAAATCACTGTCTGCAGGGTGTGTGTTTTGGAATCTGGGTGCTGAGTCGCAGGGGACTATGAGTCACTGTACTCTTAGAATGGGGCCAGTTGTAAATCAGGCCAGAAGCCTGAGGCAGTTGTGCGAATGACACAGGGTGTCTCTCCTTCCCTGATGATTTAGTTCTTGAATTACCATCTCTCATTGGTGGGTCTGTGGGTCTCTGTCTATAAATGGTTTTCTTGCTTTGCCAAGTACCTCCTAAGGGTAGGTAAAAGAATAATCTGAGCTATAACCTGTCTTCTCATATAAAGATGTTTAGAGTCATATAAGCAATGCATGTGCATGAGTGACAGCTCTCCAGATGTGCTGGTGTGCCTCAGGTCAGGGCGAGGTTTGCCTGTGAACATTGTGGCCAAGATTGATAAGTTCCATATGTGTTATTGGAGCTCTTGTGTCATCAATCTCTGCAGAACTTCTCAGATATCTTCAAGTTCCACTTCATGAACCTCTTTCTTGCGTGTTTAGTTTTGATCCATGAGAGACAAAAGCCATTTTCATATCTATTTATTGAGTAGGTGAAATATGTCAGTTCACTGGGCTAAATACTGAGGATATGGTGATGAACCAGATAGACCTGGTCCAGGCTCCCTCGGAGCTCACAATCTAAAACAGAAACCAGACTTGGAACAAATAATTTGCTTGTGGGATGAGTGCTGTGGAGGAAAGAGTATCATACAGCAGTTAAAATGCAGACCCAGCTCAGTGGGGGGTGATGACAGGCAAAGTTTGTTTAATGAAGAGATGCTCAGGCTTAGACTGTAGAGATATGTAGCTGTTAGCCATTCCAGTAGCGATGGATGTGGGAGGTGGGAGAGAGAGAAGAAAATATTTGATGGAGAGGGAATAGGTTGTGTGAAGGTGCCGATTAGAAGAAAATTCATGTTTCATTTTGGGAGGTAAGAGAAGGCCAGTATGGCTGGAGTGTAGAGAGATGAGAGGGTAAGAATATAGAGATACATGTGATGTCTTATAGGTCAAATTAAGTTTGGATCATATTCCAAGGTCATAGAGAAGTTCTTGAAGGACTTTACACAGACAATGATGTGACCAAATTGCATTTTTCAAAGCTGATTCTGGCAGCTGAGATTGGATTGGCTTTCAAGGAAGTCAAAAGTAGATACGGAGGGAGAATTAGGTGGCAGAGATATGGAGGGAGATGAGAGGTCATGATGGTGACTCAGGTGTGGTCATGCCAGGGGCATGAAGAAGAGTGAGTGGAGTAGTGAGACATTTAGAAGATATTTAGATCAGTTGGGACAGGTCAAGAGGTGATATAACACACCTGCCTCATAGAGTTGTGGTGTGTGGATAAGTTTAAATAACTTAATAAATGTGAAATACTCAGAACATGAATCCCTTCTACTCCCCATCTTGGGCCTGGGGCCAGAGTGGAATTGAGTGTGAAGACTCGCCCCTGAGAGTCCTGAGTTCCCTTAGGAGTTGAACTGTTCACCTGACTTGAACACACAGCAAGCTAAGCAGTGTGATTTGTAAGTGTTCTGTTAAGGATTCAATATCTCTTAATCCAGAACAAAGATTAACTCTACCAAGTATGTGGCCTCCTTGACACACTGAGTATGATTCTAGTTTGTTTTACAAAAATATAATCCTCACAACCCAGTAAAATAAAAGATGGTATGACCATTTCACCTCTGAGAAGACTGAGGCTCTGGAAGTTCAAGGCCATACACAGTTATTCCGGTCTGGAATTTGAACCTGAGTTGGCATGACCCCAGAATATTCCTCTTACACAATGCTGTATCTGACAATGCAAGTTCGCGAGTTAAGGGAGAGAATCTGACCTGTTTCTGAATGGCCTTAGAGAATACTAGCTCTCTATGTATTCAGCCAGCATTTACTGATGGCTTAGGTGGTAAGAGATGCAGGACTGAATTAAATAGAGAAAGGATCTCACTGTTGTGGAATTTATAATCCATTGGGGAAGATAGACTATATAACTTTTAATTTCATCAATAAAGAATTGGAAATTAGGAGCAGTAATAGGAAGGAAACCCAAGATTTTGTGGTACGAAAAAGCAGAGGACGCCTAATTTAGATGGGGCAGCATGAGATGGCTTCTCTAAGAAGACACTATTTCAACTGAATTTTTCAGGGGCCTGGCATGCAAAGCAAGGTGAGGAAGAGGTTTCTGTGCCGACGCATGGCCTCTGAGACAGGAACAAACATGTTTTGTTTAAGAACAGCAAAATAAGGGAATAGAGCAGGAATGGAGAACTAGATGGGGCAGATGTTTGACTTCCAGTTGAGGGAGTAAAAACAGAAATCAGAAGAGCACTGTGGAGGATACTGTGCTGTACTGCACCAGGGAACCTGGCAGTCAGTACTTGAGCCAGTTGATGAAACTTAGAACAACAAAAACATCATGCATTTTCTGTAGTGATGTATACTAAGAAGGATGCAAAGTCACTTATGTGGTATTCTCACCCTAAACCCAGAACCCCAGTATAATCCTAAGAAAACATTAGACAAACTGAGAAACATTCTATAGAATGTCAATGCCGTGAAAAACAAAGCAAGGCTGGGGAAATATTCCAAATAAAAAGGGAATAACAACTAAATGCAGTGTATGATCCTAGATTGGATTCTGGGCTGGGACAAAAATAACTAGGGCAGTATGGGAACAATTGGGGAAATTTTAATATGCATTCTAGATAACTCTATGAGTGACCGATTTCTTGATTTTGATAATTGTATCTAAGTTGTTATATAAGAGTATAATACTGGTTTTTTAGTAAGTATACAATGAAATATGGCAAATGTTAATTTACAGTGGCTGGATCTGAACAAAGGGCCTGTATGGGTAAAGTAGAAGTGTGTTCTAGTAGTTTAGATGGATGATGATGATAGCTTGTACCAGGGCAGTTGGTGGTGGTGATGGTGATAGCTACTGCAGCAGCATGGGAATGAGGCAGGGGAAGATAGATTTAGACAGATTTGGACAAATTGTTTAGAAATAGAATGGGCAGGTCATGCTGATGATGTAGATGTGGTAGATAATGTAGAATAAATTGGGGGACTGAAATGACAAAAGATGATGTATACAGTTCAAATTCATGGTATGATTTTTAAAATTTTTATTTTATTAGTTTCAAGTATACAGTACATTGCTTAAACATTTATATATTTTGTAAGATTATCCCCTTCATTGTTCTTCTCTCCTCTGCTTTTCCTCCTCTTTGGAGAAATGTCTATTCAGGTTCTCTGCCCATTTTTTAAATTGGATTGTTAGTTTTCTTTTTTGGTTTTAAGTTGCATGAGTTCTTTATAGATTTTGAATATTAACTCCTAATCAAATGTATCATTGGAGAATATCTTCTCCCATTCAATAGGCTGTCTTTTTGTTGTTGTTGTTGATGGTTTTATTTTAAATTTTATTTTATTATTAGTTCCAAGTATTCAGTGCATTGGTTAGACAATTATATAGTTTATGAAACAATCCTCCTGATTGTTCTTTCTCTCCTCTGGCTCTCCACCTAGTCATCACATTAATGTTGATAGAGTTCCCTATACCATGATCCCTTTGATCATCTGTCAACTACTAATCTGTACTTCTTTAACCCTTCACCCCTTTCTCCCAGGCCCCCAACCCCCTCCCCTCTGGCTGTCCCCAGATTGTCCTCTATATTTGTGAGTCTGTTTCTGATTAGTTTGTTCTTTTTGGTCCTTAGATTCCACATATAAATGAAACCATATGGTATTTATCTTTCTCTGACATATTTCACTCAGCATAATAACATCTACGTCCATCCTTGTCATTGCAAATGACAAGATTTCATTTTTTTAATAGCTGAGTAATAAACGTATCTAGTCGTTTGTTGATGGGCATTTAGGCTGCTTCCATGTCTTTGTTATTGTACATTGTGCCGCCCTGAATATTGGGGTGCGTAGATCTTTACGGATTATTGTTTTGGTCTTCTTTGGGTAAATACACAAAAGTGCAATTGCTGGGTCAAAAGGTGTATCCATTTAACGTTTTTTGAGAAACCTCCAGACTGTTTTTCATAGTGGCTGGACCATTTTGCAGTCCCACCAACAATGTATGAGGGTTCCCTTTTCCCCACATCCTCGCCAACACTTGTTTTTTGATTTATTGATGATAGCCATTCTGACAGGTGTGAGGTGATATCTCATTGTGGCTTTAATTTGCATTTCTTTGATGATTAATGACCTTGAACATCTTTTCTTCTGTCTATTGAAACCTGTATTTCCTCTGTGGAGAAATGTCTGTTTAGGTCCTTGTCCATTTTTTAATTGGATGTTGTTGTTGAGTTGCATGAGTTCTTTATTAATTTTGGATATTAACCCCTTATGAGATGGCTCATTGGTGAATATCTTCTCTCATTCAATAGGTTGTCTTTCATTTTCTTGATGGTTTCTTTTTCTGTGCAAAAACTTTTTAATTTGATGTAGTCCCATTTGTTTATATTTTCCTTTGTTTCTCCTGGACTGAAGAGATATGTCAGAAGAAAATTACTAATAACAATATCAGAGTTTGCTGCCTATATTTTCTTCTAGAAGTTCTAAAAAAAATCTTTAATCTATTTTGTGTTTCTTCTTGCATATGGTGTAAGAAGGTGGTCTAGTTTTTTTTTTTCATCTATCTGTCCATTTTCCCCATCACTTTTGTCAAAGGCTGTCTTTACCCCATTGTATAGTCTTGTCTCCTTTGTCATAGATTAAATGACTTTATAGGCATGCATTTTTTTCTGGGCTTTCCATTCTGTTCCATTAATCTATGTATCTGTTTTTATGCCAATATTAGGCTGTTTGACTACTATTGCCTTGTAGTATAGTTTGAGATCAGATAGTGTGATACCTCCAAATTTGTTCTTTTCCTCAAGATTGCCAGGGCTATTTGGTATCTTTTATGGTTCCACATAAATTTAGGATTATTTGTTCTAGCTCTCTGAAAAAATGTCATTAGTATTTTGATAGAGATTGCACTGAATCTATACATCGCTTTGGGTATATGGCCATTTTAATGATGTTGATTCTTCCTGCTCAGGAACACGGTATATGCTTCCATTTATTTGTATCTTCTTCACTTTCTTTTTTTGATGACTTATAATTTTCTGAGAATAGGCCTTTTACTGCCTTGGTTAATTTGATTCCTAGGTATTTTATTGTTTTTGTTGAAATTTTAAACAGAATTGTCTTCTTAATTTCTCTTTTTGACAGTTCATCACTGGTGTATAAAAATGCAACCGACTTCTCTATATTGATTTTTGTATTCTGCTACTTTACAGAATTCATTTATCAGTTCTTCTTCTGGTGCTGCAGTGATGTGGATGTTGGTATGCTTGATATCCCAGAGGTCTCTTAAACTTTCCTCTTTTTGGGGGATTCTTTCCTCTTTTTGCTGCTCCAAATGGGTATTTTCTGCTACCTTATCTTCTACATCACTGACTTGATCCTCTGCTTCATCTAATCTACTGTTGATTCCTTCGAGTGTATTCTTCATTTCAGCTATACTTCATTTCTGATTGATTCTCTTTATGGTTTCTGTTTCCTTTTTTATGCTTATTATTTATTTCTCTGCCGAAGTCTTCACTGAGCTCATCTATTCTCCCCCTAAATTCGTTGAGCATCCTTATGACCAGTGTTTTGAACTCTTGTCTCTGGTAGATTGCTTGCCTCCATTTTGTTTAGTTTTTTCCTCTGGAGTTTTCTCTTGTTTCATATGTGGCATGTTTTTTTGTTTATTTGTTTATTTTCTCATTTTACTTGCTTCTCTGTGTTCATTTCTATGTATTAGGAAAAGTTTTTACATCTCCCAGCGTTGGCCAGGTGGCTTACGTAGTAAGTGTCCTGTGTGGCCCAGGGACACAGTTTTCCTGATCGCCTGTGCCAGGGTCTCTGGGTTTGTTCCTTATGGGGGTTGTATGTTCTCTCCTGTTGTAGGTAAGTGTTATCTGCTGTTAGCATGTCAGTGGATGGGATTGACCCTTGGGCTGACTGGCTGTGAGGACTGGCCACACCTGCAGGTGTGAGCTGCCAGGTGGGGGCTGACCTCATGGAATGGGATTTGCCCTAGCAGGCTTGTGTACCTGTTGAGACCAGTTTTGGGGTGTGCCACTTATGGGGCTAGTCAGGTGGTGCTCTACAGTGGTCTGACCCAGCTTCTAGGTGTGTTGTTCTGGGGCCCCTTGGGAAGGGCTCCTGTGTAGGCCACGGTCAGCCACTGCCTTTAATTGTTTGGGGCTACCCAGTAGGAGCTACAAAGAAATGCGCAGATGGTTGCTGCCTGTTCTGGACCTGGAGGCAAGTGGGAGAGACCACACTGTAAGCCCAAATCAGTTACCCCCAGTTCCAGGCCTGGGGAGGCTCAGCAAAAAGGACTAGTGTGCCTTAAGGCCTGGGACTGCCTGCCAGTTACTTGTAAGACTCCGCAGAGGGAAGAGTCTTTGGGTGGCATGGGAGATGAGTGGGGCCAGGATCCAGGGAGTTGCTGGGGTCAAGCAAGCAGAGTCAGTTTACTGTCAGTGCTAAATGTGTGGCTTCCTGTAAAAGTGTCATCACAGTGAGGCCAGCTGCCTTCTGCCTTGGGCTCGCAGTCCTTGGTGAGCTGCCCAAGAGTCACTGCAGCTTGGGCTGACACCAGTGATCCACCACCAAAAGTCTCCCCTGAAATGTGTGGGCTGTGTGTGCGAGGGCTGCCACCTGCCCACTAATGCATGGTTCAGGGAAAACACAAGGCAGGGCTGGGTGCCTGGCAATAGGCCCCGCCACAGGCAGTTTGTGTGTTGGGTGTGGCGGGGTCCAAGGGAGACATGGCATGGGGCAGGCCAATCTCAGCAGCCAATGCAGCTTCAGCATTGGCTGGGCAGAGGGCAGGCTCAACACAGGCGAGATGGTGCCCATCTTGGACTACAGCAGGGAAACCCAAGGAGCAATGGTGGCTGTCCCTGTTACCCTGGCACCTGCCTCCCAAGCTGCTGACCCTCCACTCAAGCCCAGGGTGTGTCTGTGGATTAGTGAGTCTGTGCGTGGGCCCTTTAAGGGGGATGCCTGGGATTTTAGGTTCTTTCTATTTCACCTAGGTGGCCAGAATCCCATGGTTTTTACAGTCAGATTTTGTGGGCATTCTTGCTGGGACTGGATCCCTGGGCTAGGGAGCCCCCGTGTGGGGCTAGGGCCCCTCATTCCTTAAGGGGATCCTCTGCAGCCATGTGCTCCCTCCTAGTGCTCAGTTACATGGGTGGGTGCAGGACCAGCTCTCTGTGTGTCTCTACCCTTCCTACTGGACTCGATGTGTTTTTTCTTTATATCCTCAGATGTTACGATCAGTTAGACTTCAGGTGGTTCTCCACATTGATTGTTTTATAATTTGGTTGTAATTTTAATGCAGTTTTGGGAAGCAAAACCAACTTTTATTTACCTCTCTCCTTGACTTTTTTCATCATTACGTAATGACCATCTTTGTCTTTTGTTAGTTTTTGTCTTAAAGACTATTTTTTTTCTAACATAAGTATAGCCACTCCTCCTCTCTTTTGTTTTCCATTTGCATGAACTATCTTTACTTTGAGCCTATGTGTATCCTTAAAGCTGAAATGAATTTCTTGTAGGCAGTAAATAGTTGGTTCCTTTTTAAAAAATCAATCCATTCAGCCACTCTGTGACTTTGGAATGAACTTAATTCATTTAAATTTAAAGTAGTTATTGATAAGTAAGGATTTACTCTTGCCATCTTGTTAATTGTTTCCTGTCTGCTTTGTAGTTCTTTTTTTTCTTCTTGTCTTCCTTTCTGAATTGATCATTTTCCATAGTAGTATACTTTGATTCCCTTCTCTTTACCTTATGTGTATTTCGTATAAGTTTTGTGGTTACCCCAACACTTATTTGAAATATCTCATAGATCCAAAGTCTATTTTAAGCTGATAACTTTGATTGTTTACAAAAGCTCCTCTGTCCTTTTATACTCTCTATTTTATATTTTTGATGTCCCAATTTACATCTTTTTAATATTGTGTGTATATTAACAAAGTATTGTAATTATAGCTATTTTTAATACTTTGGTCTTTTAACATTTATATTAGAGATAACTTGTTAACACATCATCATATTGCAGTATTAGAGTGTTCTGAATCTAGCAGCATACTTTTTTTCTATTTTTATAAACAGTAGAAATTTATTTCTCACAGTTTCAGAGCCTAGGAATCTGAGATCAGGGTATCAGTACTATCAGGTTCTGGTGAGAGCCCTCTCCCAGGCTGCAGACTGCTCACTGACTATATACTTACCTTTGCCAATGTGTTGTGTGTTTTTATACTTTTCATATGACTAATTTGAGTCCTTTCCATTCAGTCTGAAGAAATCCTTTTTTTCTTCAAATATTTTATTAAAATATAGCTAACATACAATATTATTAGTTTTAAGTGTACATCACAATTATTCAACATTTATATACCTACAGAAGTCTAGTAACCAGCTGATACTG
The DNA here is from genome assembly GCA_030015415.1 of Cynopterus sphinx. NCBI lineage: Eukaryota > Metazoa > Chordata > Mammalia > Chiroptera > Pteropodidae > Cynopterus > Cynopterus sphinx. The sequence goes on from CM057388.1 coordinate 83,743,578, forward strand.
TACAGTGTTGTTACAATATTATTGACTATATTCTCTATGTTGTACTTTACATCCCGGTGACTATTTTGTAATTACCCATTTGTACTTCTTAATCCCTTTACATTTTTCACTGAGGCATCCCCTGCCCCTCCCATCTGGCAACCATCAATTTGTTCTCTGTATCTATGAGTCTCTTTATGTTTTGTTTGTTCATTTATTTTGTTCTTTAGATTCCACAAATGAGATTCCATGATATTAGTCTTTGACTTTTTTCACTCAGCATAATACTCTCTAGTTCCATCCATGTCATTGCAAATGGTAGGATTTCATTTTTTTAATGGCCAAGTAATATTCTCTTGTATATGTACCACCTCTTCTTTATCCAGTTGTCTGTTGATGGGCGCTGAGGTTATTTGCATATCTTGCCTATTGTAAATAATGTAGCAGTGAACATAGATGTGCATACAGCTTTTTGAATTAGTGTTTGGATTTTTTCAAATAAATACCCAGAAGTGGAATTGCTGGGTCATAAGGTAGTTCTAGTTTTAATTTTTTGAAGAACCTCCATGCTGCTCTCCATAGCAGCTGTACCAATTTGCAATCCTACCAACAGTGCACGAGGGTTCCCTTTTTTCCACATCTTCACCAACACTTGTTGTTTGTTGATGTATTGATGACAGCCATTCTGACAGGTGCGAGGTGATATCTCATTGCAGTTTTAATTTGCATTTCTCTGATTAGTGACTTTGAGCATCTTTTCATATGTCTATTGGCCATCTGTATACCTTCTTTGGAAAAATACCAATGTAGGTCATCTGCACATTTTTTAATTGGATTGTTTGTTTTTTAATGTTCAGTTGTAGGAGTTCTTTATACATTTTAGATATTAACTCTTTTTCACATGTATCATTGGTGAATATCTTCTCCAATTCAATAGGTAGTCTTTTCATTTTGTTGATGGTTTCCTTTATGGTGCAAAATCATTTTATTTTGCTGCAGTCCCATTTATTTATTTTTTCTTGTGTTTCCCTTGCTCAAGGAGATATATCAGAAAAAATATTACTAAGAGCAATGTCAGAGAGTTTACTGCCTGTATTTTCTTCTAGGAGTTTTATGGTTTTGGCTTTTATATTTAAGTCTTTAATCCATTTTGAGTTTATTCTTGTATACGGTATAAGAAAGTAGTCCAGTTTCATGTTTTTGGGGGGCATGCAACTGTCTATTTTTCCCAACACCATTTATTGAAGAGACTGTTTTTAAGTTGTTTATTCTTGCCTTTTTTTTGTTGTAGATTAAATTAATGTATAGGCATGGATTTATTTCTGGGCTGTCTATTCTGTTCCATTAATATATGTGTTTGTTTTTATGCCAGTGATATTGTTTAATTTTCAGTGTGATTTTTCCCTTGACTCAGGGTTCTTTAGAAATGTATTTCTTAGTTTTTTAATAATGGGGCTTTTCTAATTGTCATTTGATTATTTATTTCTGGCTTAATTGCACTTTGGCCAAAGAGACACTCTATAAAAATTTAATTTTTTCAAATTTGTTGAGTTGCTTTTTTGCCTGAAACAAAAGTCAGCAAATTGTGGTCTGCAGGCCAGATCTTGTGTGTGGACTGTCATAGTATGGCCCTCAATCTAAAAATGTGTTCTCACATGTTTAAAAGGTAGTTGATAAAAGAAAAATATGTGACTGTAATTTTATGAGTCTAACAAAGCCCAAAGTATTCACTATATGGCCCTTTACAGAAAGAATTTGTTGACCTCTGGCCTACAATATGTTCAGTGTTTGTAAATGTTCCATGTGTTTATGAAAATTATGTGTATTCTGCATTCACGTATAGTGTTTCATGGTGGAAATTTAGGTCTAATTTGTTAATGTTGTTAATGTTATTCAGATGTCGCACATCCTTACTGAGTTTTTCCTCCTTGTTCCATCAGTCACTGAGAAAGATATATCAAAATCTGTCATTATGATATTATATTTATTTCTTATTGTGTTTTTGTCTGGTTTTTCTTCATGTCATATCTTACCTCGTATCTTTTGAGACAATATTAGAGCATACATATTTAGAATTTTTACATCTTCCTGGTGAATGGAATCTTTTATCATTCTGAAGTGTCTCTTTTTATGGCTAATAATGATTTTTGCTTTAATGTCTACTTTGTCTGATATTGATTTAGCCATAGCAGCTTTCTTTTGATTAATTTTTGATTGATATTTCTTTTTTCCATCTTCTTATTTTTAATCTTTCTGCACTCTTATATTTTAGATGTGTCTTATATCATAATCTTTGTACATTCATTCTGATAATATTTGCCTTTAATCAGAGTATTTAATCAGTTTACGTATATGTATAATGTAATTATTTTTATATTTAATTATAAATACACAAATTGTAGAATGCTTGCTATTCTGATTGCTTTTTTGATTATTTAAGTGTTTACTAGGCAAAGGGCTATTGATGGGGATATGATATCTATGCAGGATAGACAATGCAGTGCACTGTGGGATCTGCAAGGAGGACCATGTGGTTTGAGATGATGGTAGACATGAGCATGATGTAAATATAGGGCTGAAGAGAAAATCTGTACTTCACCTGCAGTTAATTTTTGCCTAGGTTAATAATTTCCTTAAGATTACTCTGAAGCCATTGAGGTAAAGCAGTGGGAGCACTGTTGACAAATTTGGGTTTGAAATGCTAAACATGGTCTTAATGTGTAGGATGGATAAGAAGGAGACAACAGTAAACTCTAGTAAACCAGTTAGCATGGTTTAAGATACCAAGGAGAAGCTTAGTAAATATTTCTTATCTGAATGAGGCTGTTGCAGTGGTCAAGAGCAAGTTCATGACAGTTTGCACTAGGGTTGTGGTGGAACATGTGAAGGGAAATAAATGTTTTTGAGAAGAGATTTGGGGTGAAATTGGTAGACCTTTAGATAGAATAATATGGGGGATATTGGAGAGGGAGCCATGAGAGATGACTTCTAGACTTTCGACTCTGTGGTTGGATGAATGATGGTACTACTCACTGAGGCAGGAAATAATAGAAGAGTAATTGGTTTTGGAAGAATGCTGGGACCCAGGGAAAATAAATTTAGCTGTATAGGTCAAAGACAACATAAAATAAATAAAGATCTACAACAGGAAATTGGCCCCTGTCACAATCCTCATCGATCCTGTTTTCTTCCCTCAAACCTACAACAGTTGATTTTTAAATTAAATTAACATATTAGTTTCCTTCCATAGTTTTTAAGAACAAGTGTCTTGTTGTTTTAGTGTGTGTATCTCTGATTGCCATTGAGGTTGAGTATATTTTTATGTTTATGATCCATTTGTAATGTTTCCTTGTGAATTGTTTTTCTACACCTTTTGCTCAATTTTATATTTCATTTCATCTTTTACAACTGATTCATACTAGCTCATTATATATCAGGAATGTTAATATTTTGCTTCTAAATCTCATTCTGTCACTCTAACTTTATTGATGGGGTCTTTTTATGTCAGAGAAATTTAGAATTAACGTGTATTAAATCTCTTGGTCTTTTTTCCCAAAGTTTATGAGTTTTTAGGTTTACATAGGAAGCTCTTCTGCATCTCAAGATTACATTTGGTACTTGCTGTTGACATGTAGTAGCATTATATTCCATTGTGCACAATGGGTTTCACAGTTTTTCTAAATGGGTAGTCATTTGTCCAGTGTAATTTATTGAAAAGTCCATAATTACCTCATTGATCATATATTGCTCTTTCGACCTACACTAAATTTCTTTGTACACATGAATCTGTTGCTGGGATCCTATGTTTAAGTTCACTGATCCTTTTTCTTTTCTTACCTCAATACTAAGCTTTAATTTCTTTAAAATTTGCTTTTTAAAATAAGTAACTCATGCACCAGGGTTATTATCTAAAGCAGCAGTCCTCAAGCTTTTTGGTACCAAGGACTGGATCTCCCATGAGAATCTAATGCCTGAGGATCTGAGGCGGAGCTAAGGCGGTGATGCTAGTAATGGGGAGCAGCTGTAAATACAGATGAAGCTTCACTCGCTTGCCCACTGCTCACCTGCTGCTGTGCGGCCTGGTTCCTAACAGGCCATGGACCGTCCATGGCTTGGGGTCCCCTGATTTAGAAGGTACAAAGTGGTATACATTGAAATATAAATTTCCTTCTCATTATCCAAACAGCCACCTATTTTCCCTCCTAGGAACCAACAAGTGTTTCCGGTGTTTTGGTGTATACACATATCAACATGCAATATTCTCAAACTACAATGTTTCTTTAGATTTACAGTACATTTTGTTATTTATTAAGTCAAATGCCCTCATTGTTTTTTTTTTTAATTAGTTGCAAGCATTTTCTTACAAACTTTAAAATAAACTTGACAAGTTTAATTTTAAGAAAATTGTGTTGTGATTTTTATTAGGATTGCATTGAATTATAAATTAACTTGTGAAGATTGTCATCTTTTAGTGAATTAGCTCTCTCCAGCTAGAAATGGCCTATGTTGCTATTTATTCAGATCTTTTTTCAGTAGTTTTTTGTTTAAACTTTTTAAAATTGAAATATGACATACATAGAACATGCAAAAATCAGAAGTGTTCAGCTCAATAAATATTTTTCAAATGTACAAACCCATGTTACAACCCATCCAGATAAGGAAATAGGAAAATAGTACTCTGATCCATCCCTTTATGCCTTTTCTCAGTCACTCTCCATACTCCCCTCTCCAAAGATAACTGATGTCCTGATTTCTTATACTACAGATTAGTTGCATCTATTTGTGAAATTTATATAAGCAGAATAATACAGTATGTACTCCTTTGCTTATGATTTGTTTCACTCAACGTAATGTTTCTGAGATTCATTTGAGTCGTTGCACTAGCTAGTTTATTAATTTCCAGAGTTGTGAAGTATTCAATTCTATAAATAAACCATAATTTATATATCCATTCTACTGTTATGGGAATTTGGATTGTGTCTAGTTTTATATTATGATGAGTAATATTGCAGTAAAATAAGTGTATACTTTTTTTGCTGAATTCATGTCTTCATTTCTGTTTGTATAACTAGGAGTGAATTTGCTGAGTCATACATAGGGCATGCATATATTCAAATTATTAGAAACTGTCAAAGGTTTTGCACCAATTTTCACATCCACAAGCAATGTATGAGAGATCTTTTGCCTCTCCATCCTTTTCAGCACTTTTTTACGGTTATACCTTAAAAATTTAGCCATTATAATATGCATGTTTGGGTATCTCATAGTAGTTTAAATTTATATTTCCCTGATGCCTTGTGAGTTTTATTATGGTTTTATTTGCTGTTTGCTATTTGAATGTCTTTAAAATTTTTAAAAAGTTTGTTCAAATCATTTGTGCATTAGCCTATTCAATTGTTTATAATTTTCTTACTGATATGTAGCTCTTAATTTCTGAGTATGAGTCCATTGTCAGATATACGTATTGCATATACTTTCTTCCACTCTGTGGGGTTTGCCTTTTTACCCTCTTAATGTTTTTTGATGATCATTGATTCTTAATTTTAATCTAATTGATCAGTCTTTAATTTTATGGTTAGTAATTTTTATTCTACTTAAAAAATTCTTGCCTACTCCAATATCATAAAGATATTATCCTATGTTATGTTCTAGAAGCTATAAATATTATTTACACACATATTGATATGTGCAAATCAAAAGACATATTGAGCTATACACATATATATTTATGTGTGGGTGTGATGTCAGATAGAGTTTGAGAGTCATTTATTTCTATGTGAATATACAATAGATATTCACTTAATTACAAAATCTTTTAACAAATCTTGATAGTCTGGCAATGTAATTCTCTTCGTCTTTCTAAATTTTAGAATCAAGTTGCCAATTTCCATACAGTAAAGGACCTCTTGGAATTTGTATTGCAGTCCCACTGAATCTGTCGATCAGCATAGAAATGTTATTTTTCAAAAATGGAATCTTCCGATCTGTGAACATGTATATATGTCCATTTATTTATGTTTTTATTTTTCTTCAATATTTTTAGGTAGTTTATTGCATATGGATCTAGTACAAATTTTTAATTTATTCTTACGATATTTAAGTGTTATTTGATGCTATTATAAATGCATGTTTTTTTTTAAATTTTGCTTTCTAAATGTTTTTTCGTTATGCAGAGGTACAGTTGAGTTTTGAATATTAACCTTATAGTCAGAGATACTGAAGAATTAATTAATAGTAATAATTTGCTGTTTCATGGAATCTTCAAGTAATTTTCTCTTTTTTATTTCAAATTTTTACATATTTACTTTTTTCATGCCTTATTGTATTGCTGAAGACCTCAAGTACAATGCTGAATATAAGTGGAGATCACAGGCATCTTCTATTTTATTCTTGACCTGAGGGAAAGTTTCCATTATTTCATCACTAAGTATGAGTTTTGCTGTAGGTTTTCTTTGCAGGTACCTTTCATCAGATTAGGAAAATTTCTTTTCATTTTTGTTTTACAGAGATTTTTAAAGTCATTAATGTGTGTTAAATTTTTCCCCAGCTTCATAAAGATATAATTAACATATTGTGTAAGTTTCAGATACACAACATGATTTGATACACAGATATATTGAGAAATGATTACTGCAATAAGGTTAGTTAACACATGAATGGGTGTTGATTTTACCAGATTATTTTTACATCCAAGGAGTTGATCACATTTTCTCCTTTGTTTTGTTAATGTGGTAAACTACATTAATAGATTTTCAAGTATGAAGCCAAGATTTTATTCCTGGTATCAACCCAGATTTTCTAGTTATTTTATATTACAAGATAAGAAACATGTGAGTGTGCGTATCTGTGCATGTATGTTTTAGAATTTTTGCATCTTTGTTTATAAGTGAGATTGGACTCTAATTTTCCTCTATTGGTCATGTTTATATCAGGTTTTGGTATTAAGGTTATGTTGGCTTCAAAATGAATTAGAATGCAAAACTAATTTTAATGCTCTGGAAAGGATTATGTAAGTCCGATGCCATTTATTCTTTAAACTTTTAGGGGAATTCACTGGTAATGCCATCAGGGCCCCAAGTTGCCTATCGGGAGAAGTTTTAGTTACAGATTCAATTTCTTGAAGAGTTATAGGAGTATTCAGATTCTTTATTATCTTTTATCAGTTATAAATTACATATAAATTATATATTTTAGATATAAATTATATCTTATCAGTTATAAATTATATTTATAAATTATAATTCTAAATTTTTACTTTTGTTGGCATAAAATCTTAAAAATTACAATCTCTTAACATTTTAATGTCTATTGGATCTTTCCTTTTTCTTAAAAAATATTTTTCAATTAGATTGACATTCAATATTATTTTATATTAGTTTCAGGTCTATAGCATATTGGTTAGAAATTTATATCATTTATGAAGCAATCTCCCCAATTAGTATAGTATCCACCTGGCACTAAACATAGTTACTGCACTATTATTGACTATATTCCCTACACTGTAGTTCACATCCCTGTAACTGTTTTGTAGCTACTAATTTGTACTTCTTCATTTCTTTGCCTTTTTCACCCAGCCCTACCATACATCTCCCATCCTGCGACTGTCAGTTTGTTCTCTGTATCTGTGAGCCTGTTTCTGTTTTCTCTGTTCATTTATTTTGTCCTTCATATTCCATGAACATAGAAGTGCACACAGCGTTTTGAATTAGTGTTTTGGATTTCTTTGAATAAATACCCAGAAGTGGAATTGCTGGGTCATTGAGGTATTTCTAGATTACATGTTTTGAGGAACCTCCATTCTACTTTCCTCATCCTCGCCAACACTTGTTGTTCGTTGATTTATTGATGATAGCCAATCTAACAGGTGTGAGGTGATATCTCATTGTGGTTTTAATTTGCATTTCTCTGATGATTAGTGACCTTGAGAAATTTTTTGTATGTCTCTTGGTTATCAGTACGTCCTCTTTGGAGAAATACCAATTCAGGTCCTCTATTCATGTTTTAACTGGGTTGTTTGTTTTTTAATGTTGAGTCATATGAGTTCTTTATAAATTTTGATTGTTAACTCTTTTTCAGATGTATCATTGGTGAATATCTTCTCCCATTCAGTAGGTTGCGTTTTTGTTTTGTTGAATTTTTTTTTTTTTTTTTGCTGTGGAAAAACCTTTTTAGTTTGATGCAGTCCCATTTGTTTATTTTTTCTTGTGTTTCCCTTGTCCCAGGAGATATATCAGAAAAAAAATATTACCAAGAGCAATGTCAGAAATTTACTGCCTATGTTTTCCTCTAAGTTTGGGCTTACACTTAAGTCTTTAATCCATTTTGAGTCAATTCTTGTATATGGTTTAAGAAAATGATCCAGTTTCATTTTTTCCATGTATCTGTCCAGTTTTCCCCAGCACCATTTATTGAATAGACTGTCTTGACCCCATTGTATGTTATTGCCTCCTTTGTCATATATTAAGTGAATGTATAGGTGTGGATTTATTTCTGGGCTCTTTATTCTGTTCCACTGACTTATGTTTGTCTGTTTTTATGCCAGTCCCATGTTGTTTTGATTACCATAGCCTTTTTAGTATAGTTTGATGTTAGTGTGATACCTCCAACTTCGTTCTTTCTCCAGATTGCTGTGACTGTTCCTGATCTTTTATGGTTCCATATAAATTTTAGGATTATTTGTTTTAGTTCTCTAAAAATGCCATTGGTATTTTGATAGGGATTGCATTGTATCTATAGATCACTTTGGGTAGTAAGGACATTTTAATGATATTAATTCTTCCTATCCCTGGGTCTTTAATGAAACATTATTTTCCATTCCTAGTATTGGTTATTTATTTTCTCCTCTTTGTTTCTCATAAATCTTGCTGGTGACTTCATTTTCATCAGATTTTTCAAAATTGAGGTATAATTAACATATAGCATTATATATCTGAAATACAACATAATGATTTGATATTTGTATATATTTCAAAATGATCACCACAATAATTGTATTTAGTATCTGTCACCATACATAGTAACATATTTTTTCTTTTGATAAGAACTTTTAAGATTTATTTACTCTTTTAGCAACTTTCAGATGTGCAATACAGTATTGTTAACCATAGTCACTGTGCTGTATGTCATATCCCCAGGATGTAGTTGTCTAGTAACTGGAAGTTTGTACTTTTCTGTCCCCTTCTCTCATTTGTACCTCTGGCAACTATCAGTCTGTCTTTTGTATCTATGAGTTTGGTTTTCCCATTTTTTTTTTTTTTGGATTCCACATATATGTGAGATCGTATGGTATTTGTCTTCCTCTGACTTATTTCACTCAGCATCATGCCCTCAGGGTCTATCCACATTGTCACATATGGCAAGATTTTTTTCTTTTTTTATGGTTGAATGATATTCCAGTGTGTGTGTGTGTGTGTGTGTGTGTGTGTGTGTGTGTGTGTGTGAGAGAGTGTTACAGTTTCGCTATCCATTGGTCTGTCAATAGACACTTAAGATGTTTCCATATCTTAGTTATTATAAATAATGCTGCAGTGTACATGGAAGTGCAAATATCTTTACAAATTAATGTTTTGTTTCACTGCTACGTTGTTCTGTAAATCCAAAAGTCCCTAGCCAGTCTGCCTTTCTCTTTCCACTTCTAAGCATCCCTAATAATTTTCTGTTGTATTACCGTTAGGATTTTAATATTAATGACTTGGAAGAAATATATCCATTCTAATGTGGAAACAGAAGTACCCTGTTATTTTTTTTTAGAGAGTACTATTTACTTTAGCTTTTGTCAGGCAGTTAAGTTGAAAGCAGATAAACTTAATTTAATCAGAAATTGAGATACTTCAAGGATGAGTGTTTTTTTTTTTTTTTTTTGGTTTTATGTATTTATTTTGATAAGGCATCGATCTTTGTGGCCCATCCTTACTTTGTGTAGTCCTTCAGCATCCCAGATGAAATTTTGGGGGTTTTTCAGGGATTCTTCACCTTCTTGGGCCCAAAGCTCCATGAGACTACACTCTGCTTAGTTGTCATCATTTTAACATCTCTTTTCTCTTGTGTTCTCCAGCACAGCTATTTGGAAATAAGAAAATGCCTCTATGAAAAATGTGACTCAGACTATCAGACCCATTTCTCTGCTTTTCTGCTTTTTCCCAAATATTGTTTTATAAACCTGGGTTATTTTAATTTTGAAACTTTGATTTTTGTCTCACTGTCTCCCTGGGACTGTGGAAAGCTGTGCTCACTTTCTCTCTTAGAAGCTCCTTTCTTCTTAATTTTTTAGATTTCTTACCAGTTAGCTAATTTTAACAGAGGTTAAAAGGTGTGTAATGTCGGCTTAACCTCAGCGAGTTTCCCTTCACTCCAAGATATTTGCCCCTCAAATTCTGTTTGCTTTGTAGCTCTCTGACGTAATAACACACACACATAAATTTTACCCCAATTTTCTAGATTTTCTTTGTGGATGAGTTGGTTTGTTGTATAAAGTTGTCCCTCACAGCCATAAGTAGAAGTCCTTAGTTAAGTTTTATATTTTTTAAAGTTAGATTTTTAAATATACTTTATTATATATATATATATGTACATATACACACACACATACATATATCAAGTTTTATAGTTTTTATGCTAATTTAGTCTTTTTTTGCTATTACATTCTCTAATTAGTTGTTGCTGCTGTTTACGAAGAATGTTGATTAGTATATTTTGATCTACTATTGATCTATCTTATAGTAAACTATTTATTCCATTGCAAACTGATAGTTTTTTCTCTTCTAATATTTATTCATTTTTTCCCTTAGCTTAATGCATTGGCTAAGATTTTATAGTAACATATTGAATAGTAGTAATGTTAGTTAATTTTATCTTCTTCACTTTATTGAGAATTCTTTTAATGTTTCACCATTAAATATGAAGTTTTCTGTAGATTTTATGTAACTATCTTTTATTGAATTAGGCTGTTTTAAAAAATATATTCCTTGTTAAGACAAGTTGTTTTCTTTTAACAGGTATAAGTATTAACTCTTAACTCATTAACACCTGTCCCATTTCTTCTTGGAATCTTTTTTAAGTTTTCACTAAAATGCAATCTTCTTTCTCCAATTTTATATTCTCTTATGTCTTTCCAAATCATGATTGATTTCTTATCCTCCAGTTGGCTAAATCACAATACTTATAACGGTTTTTTTTTTCAGTTATTTAATTCTCCCTTCAAGTAAATGTTACTTACTTTTTTGTTTATCCTTTTGAAGACTCTTTGCCTTTTAATAATATCTATATCCCTGTCTTGGTGTACAGTATCTGTCCCATTCTATATAGTCAGTAATTTCATGGGATTAATGATCACATTAATATTTTTGTCACAATATTTGCCTGTTCACATTCTTCTATTCCTTAACCATTCCTCCAGAATTGGTAGGGTTGGAGGTTTCTAATTCTAAGCAAACCTTAGACCCTGGGAAAGAAAGATAAATAAGGACCTGCTACTGCTTACACTCTAGCCTTGTTCTCAATTAATATTTCTCTGACTTATAGAATATATAGAATATAATTCAGTTTAGTCATCATCTAGTTCAACCCATTCATTTTACAAATGAGGAAACTGAGGCCCAACAGAGGAAGTCAGTTCCCTCAAACTCAGAGCTGATATTAAATGTATCTATAAATTAATCTGTGTAGGAGAAAGATGGCATCATACAGACACTGTCCTGTCTTTGCTGTGTGGTAATTGCCACGAAGGTCCCACTGTCATTTCTTCTCCTCAACATGTAGACAATGTACAGTAGCTGGGTAAAGATCAGCATCAGCTTAAGGAATTGTCAGGGTCTTCAGGAGAGAAAAAAAGGAGTTTTTTTTCCCCTATCAGCCTCTGCACATTCTGCCCTGGTTCACCATTTATCCAGGTGTCAACATCATTCTTTAGGAGGATTCTATATTATTGCGTTTCTGTATTTGGACACATGAAAGTAAGTACCTTGCACAGACTTTGTTTTCCTTACCTGAAGTGACTTTCTTGCTTCAGGTATCATTGTGGATTTATATCAGAGATTCTTGAACTTTGAAATAAAGACGAATGGTAGAGCTTTGGGGAGGGGTGTGTGAGTGAGCTGAAGAAGCAAGAAGCAGAGAGGATTAAAGGCTTTGGCTGAAACCAGAACAGTCTGGGTTTAAGAACTACATGTTTTTTGCACGTCAGACAGCTCTATCAGATTGCTAAATCCCTTAGTGCTGGTTTCTACAAGGTCTTATCCAAATCTCTCTATCCTATAGTCCCCGTTGCTCTCCTAGGGTGGTCTCAGAGCTGACCCACTGGGAAATTATGTTTCTTTCCCAAACTCAGTATTCATTCCCAGAGCCTAGGCCTGTCCTGTGCTTGGTGGGAGGCATCAAGCAAGACAACTTGGCCAAAATATACTTAACCTGTATCCCAATAGCATAACCGAATTCCCACCATAATAGCAACTCCTCCAGGAACTATTCACTTTCTAGGTAAACTATGGAAATAACGCTTAATCAGGGGTCGGAAGATTTACGTTCCATCCCGCTCTGACACGTTTTAGTTACTGGCTTGTGACCAAGTAAAAAGCTCTTTATGCTTTAGTTTCTTATTCATTATGTAGGTTAAAAAATTCTTACCCTGCTTATCTATCAGGCTTATAATAAGGGTAAAATATGATAGTAAATAGCAATATATATATCATAAGTGTACAGATGGAATTTATTAATATAACATCATTTGTAACTACTTATTAGATGCCCATTACATGCTGTGAACTCTAATAAATCCAGTCTCTATATGTGTGTGTGTGTGAGTACACACATATATATGCACACACATACATGTATATATAATTATATATAATTTTCTCATTTAATCATCACACTATTCAAAAGAAACAGCTATTATTATCCTTCTCTTAGAGATGAAGAAACCAAATCTATTAGTTTCTATTGCTGATGTAACACACTCTTAAAAATCTTAACTGTTAAGATCAGCACACATTTTTAACCTCACTATTCTGTAGGTCAAAAGTTTGACTGATTGGGCCCTCTGTTATGATGGCCTCACAAGGCTGAAAAAAACAAAGCTATGGTTGAATATTCTTTTTTAGAATCTCTAGATAAATCCGCTTCAAAGCTCACTTGGATTATTGTTCGATTTTGGTTCCATGTGGTAGTGAAATGGAGGTACCCATTTCCTTGCTAGCTGTTGGCTAGAAGGTTTTCTGAGCTTCTGGAGGCCACTTGCGTTTCCTGGCTCATGGTTCTTTTCATTTTCAAAGGTGGGACAGGAGGAATGGTTTTCTCTCATGCTTTGAATCTCTCTGGCTTCCTTTTCTGCTGCATCTCTCTGACCTCTTCTGCCTAACTCTTCTGCTTTTAAGGGCCCTCGTGATTACACTGGGCTCATCTAAATAACCGAGGATGATCTCTCTATTTTAAGGTAAGCAGATTTTTAACTAATTCAATTTGTAAAGTCTCTTTGACCTTATGACATCAACATATACATGGTCATGATACTAGGGGATGGAGATCATAGGGGTGAAAATCTTTTTACCACAATAAGAACCCCTTTTATTGAATTTTAGTGTCTATATTCTTTTTAGTTTACTTGTTTATTAATTTATTTTAATTGTATTTGACATACAATATTGTATTTGTTTCATGTGTACATCATAGTGATTATACCTTACGAAGTGATCACTATGATGAGTCTAGTAACCATCTGTCACTGTACATAGTTATAATGATGTTATTGACCAAATTTCCTATGCCGCACATAACATCCCCATGACTTATTTTATAACTGGCAATTTGTACTGCTTAATCCTCTTTACCTTTGTCACCCATTCCCCCAACCGCTTTCCATCTGACAACCATCAGTTTGTTCTCTGTATCTATGAGTTTGTTTTTATTTTGTTTTGTTAGTACATTTCTTTTGTATTTTAGATTCTCCATATGAGTGAAATCATATGGTATTTGTCTTTTTCTGACCTAATTCATTTAGCATAACACCCTCTACGTCCATCCATGTTGTCACAAGTAACAAGATATTTTTTAAGGCTGAGCAATATTCCATTGTATATATGTGCCACATCTTCTTTGTTCAGTCGTCTATTGAAGGGCCCTTAGGTTGCTTGCACATCTTGGCTATTGCAAATAATGCTGCAGTGAATGTAGGGGTTCATCGATCTTTTCAAATTAGTGTTTTGGATTTCTTCAAATAAATAACCAGAAGTGTATTGGTGGGTCATATGGTAATTCTACTTTTAATTTTTTGAGCAATTTCAACACTGTTTTCCATAGTAGCTGCATCAGTTTACAATCCCACCAACAGTGAACCAAGGGCCCCTTTCCTTTATATCCTTCTTTGATGTCATTATATTCTACATTGGTTGCATATGTGTTTATAAGGGTTATATTCTTCTTTGGTGGGACTCCAGTGCTGGTGGAGGCCACCTATCAGATATATCAGTTGTAGAGCAGCTTGGGTGGGGCTCTGGTTAGGCCAAGGCCAGCCACGAGGTGTGCTAGGTCTAGAACATCTTGAAAGAGGCTCTGGTGCAGGCTGAGCCAGGTTACCCCTTGTGTGGGGCTTGGAGCCACTTCATAGGAGCTACAATATGAGCTGAGCTGAGGCCCATTGCTGCTTTTGCTGGGCTTGGGGCTTCTTGGGAAAAGCTGTGATGTGCACTGAGCCCAGCCACTGCTTGTGCCAGGCTTAGGGCCATTTGGTAGGGGTTACAATGTGAGCTGAGGCCAACTACTACTTGCGTTGGGCTTGGAGGCACTTGGGAAAGGCTGTGATGTGAGCCTAGGTCTGCCTCCACTTTGGTCAGGCTTGGAGCCACTTAAGAAATGCTGCGATGCAAGCTGTGGCTGGCAGCCACTCTTGTCAGGCTTAGGGGTGTTTGGAAAAGGCTGCTGTGCAGGATGAGGTCAGCTGCCATGTGTGGAGGGACTGGACCACTTGGGAAAGGCAGCCAGGGCGAGCAGGTTTGGCATGATGAGATTCCAGGGGAACCTCAAGGCAGGGCAAACATTGTTAACCAGGTTAATAGAGAGTGACAGATTTGGCACCTGCCTGCGCTGGAGCCAGCCAGGTGGAAGGAGAGCAAAACAAAAGAAACAATGGCACCTGCCATTACTTCAGTCCCCAGAGAGAGTTCCTACTGATCCCTGCCCCTCTGGCACTTGCCCTGAAGTTAGTCGATGTAATTTCTTCCCATGTGACCCAGGCAATTCTCGAACTGCTGCCTCTGGCTGGAGCTTGGGGTGAGTGAGTTTGCGTATGAGCCCTTTCACAACAGCTTCTTGGTCTCCCACTGCCCTTCATCTCTCTCAGACAGAATCTCTGCTGGTTTTCAAAGCCAGATGTTATGAGGACTCCTCTTCCTGTGCAGGTCTCCCAGACTGGGGAGCCCAGTGTGGGGTTCAGATACCATACTCCTCAGGGAGGACCTCAATGGTGGAGATATCCCCGCATTTGTGAATTGCCACACCATGGGTGTAGGACCTGGCCAGATCGCATCTCTGACCCTCCTACCTATCTCGATGTGCTTTCTTCTTTATATCCTTAATTATAAGAATTCAGCTAGTCTTCAGAAAGATTCCAATGATGGTTGTTCTATATGTAATTGTCATTTTGAGGTGTTTGTGGGAGGAGGTGAGTTCACAATCTACATATTCCGCAGTTTATACACCACCCTTAGTGTCTATATTCTTAACCAGACAACCAATAAAAATATTAATAAAACACAAATTAATGAATGTGAGTAAATATTTCATACATTTAGAAGTGATGTGTATATATGTGTATTTATGTACACATATATATTCACAATATTCAAATATTTTTCTATATTTTCATAGCACTCTGTATTTTCCCAGTCTTTGCACTTATATCATACTTTACTTGTAGCATTGAGGTTCCTACTGTATGTCATTCATTTTAGCTTTCTAATCTAATGCCTTGATTTCTACTACAGAAGGTGGCGTTAGGCTATCTAAAGATGTATTCATTAAATAAGTAAGCCACCAGATTTCACTAGGTTATAGAGGTAGAGGTTCTCAGAAGAGCTTTTAAGGTATTCCTATAGAGTTTTGCTGTCTTCCTTCCAGCTAGTCCAGAAGGACTACACCACATTTGACTCCAACTTCTTTATCCATTCAACAGCATCGATTTTGCTTTCTACCCTTACTCTGTTTTACACCTTTGGAGCCCAATCTGCATTCAGGAAACAGAATTCTCTCTGTTATATGCAGATATGCTTGTATCACAGTATCCTTCAGTAGTTTCTGTTGGCTCTCAAAATCAAACCCAAGCTCTTCATAGTGACTTGCAAGTCCACGCATGAACTGGTCTCTGCTTGCGACTTTGGTTTTATTTCTAGCCACTATCCTCAGTTTGTTCCAAAAGTACTAAACTACGTTCATATTTTCCAGTCTAGCATGATCTCTTGCTTCTTTTGGCCTTTGTATGTCATAGGAAATTCTTTCTTTTTTTTTTTCAAACTGAGTTTGACAAGGTCATCATTCAGGTCTCTGTTTAAATGTTACTTCTATCATGAAATCTTTATTTGCCAAATCTCAGTTTAAATGTCTCTTCTATATTTTTATATCACTCTGCATTTTCCATATCATTGCACTTTAATCGTACTTTGCTACAATTTCCCATTCTTCCAGCAAATTATCACTCATGAAGGTGAACATCATGTCTATTTTGTTGAATGTTGTGTTGTCAGAACTTAGCACAATTGTGAAATAGTTCATGCAGAACATGAATAAATGAATAACCCTGGTGTCTGCTCAAGCATTTACTCTCCTAGTCTGAGTGGGTGTCATGGTACACCTCCATATTCCTAAAATACAAGAATTGGGACTGGAATTAACTTTTCATAATCTGTCTGTCTCTTGCCCTAGCCCTTATCTGGGTGGTCTTTACCACATTAGGCAATGTTCCTTTTGGTTGTTGTGCTATAACCTGACAAGGTGTTAGTGTTCCCCAAGTCATCAATCAAACTCTTCGTGTGTCTTCTGAGAATTTAAAGATTTTCCCCTTGCATGATGATGACTAAATATTGATGTGTTATGACTATCTCCATCAGCATTTTGGGGATAACTTTAGTGCACCTTGGTTCTTTGCTTCCTTTCTATGTTCTTTACTGTGGCCATCTGACCCCCTTCTATGTTTGTCTGTCTGTGCACTGCAGTATTCTGAGCTTACAGCATGATCATATGCTTTTATACTTAGGGCCACCTACTCCTGCACTGTGGCCACTCTTTTCTTACACTGTGTCTGTCTAAACATATCTTTTCATGTACATTGGACACCTGGTCATGAATCTTTGGCTTTTTAAAAGATATTTAATGGTTGTTTACTTCTATCTAAGGACTTCCTGCTTCTAAAACCACGATTGTTTGCTTCTGTATTATGGTTTCCTCTCTCCGAAATTGTGCACTTAGGTTCATATGTGTGATTTTTTTGTTATAATTATCTGATTTTTCACTTTGGCCTTTGGTTTTTGCTTCATTATCTTCTACTACTCTTTAAACCATGGTTACCGTAATAAAGTAATATTAATGTTGCTACATTACGGACATCAAAACAAACAAATATCATGTTTGGTTGTGTAACATGGTCAGATGCTAAAACAGTATACTCATTTGAGCATTCACTATAACCACCTATTCCTGTTCCATATGCACTGTATTCAGCAGCATAGTGATCAGTGAACATCTGAGGTTTATGTGTCATGGCAGTCATACTGTTATTAATCATACTATATCATGCTTAATCATACTATTATTTCCTGTGCCAAGGTTATCCCATGATCTGAGCGTATACCATGGTCATCTTGGCATAAATCACAGACAACTCATCTGATATTTAAGTTTTATCTATGCTTTTTCTTCCCCTGCAGTATGCCTTTTCCACTCTAATATGAGTCTACATACTTTGGACATCTGATCAAGGACCATGGCCTTCTGTTTCTTCATAAGTATGTGCTCTTGCCTAGTAAGAGCTTATGCACATGAATATGAATTATGGTCATGATGTCATTATCATGATTTTAAGGCATATGTCAGTTTTATCTGCCCTTATATCATGGTTATTTGAGCACTTAACCATGTCATCTTCTCTGGATATCATGATTCTTTGGGTAGAGCCTGGGCCTATAACTTCCATGTATGTACAACTTATGTTATTTGCAGTTTACCTGAATGTTCATCATGACACTTTATAGTATTACTGGAGCTTTAAGCCACTGTAATGTGATTCCTAGCTCATGAATCATTATTTTTGTGACACGATACATTATTTAAACATATATCAATGCAGCCTTCTCACACATAATGTTGACTACAGACACAAGATAGTTAGATCCTTGTAAATGACTACTCTCTCCTTCTAGATGACTATCAGTACACCATACCGTGGATGTCTACTCATATTTCATGGTCGATTAATATTTGGGGGTTTTCAGTGTTCATTTCCTTCAGATGGTAAAACTACAGAAATATTTATATATGACAGAGCCATTTAAGCATGAGCCTTGACATCTCCTTTTGCAGCAGTGCCATTTATTTTAGTTTTTTAGGGGTGCTGTATCAAGATACAACAAACTGGTTGCTTAAAACAACAGAAATTTATTTTACACGGTTCTGGAGGCTGGAAGTCCAAAATGAAGGTGTTGACAGGGCTGCACTCCCTCTGAAGCCTCTAGAACAGGATTTATCCTTGCCTCTTCCAGTTTCTGGTAGCTGCAGGTATCCCTTGGCTTGTGTCATCATCACTCCAATCCCTGCCTTTATTATCACATGACAGTCTCCCTGTCTTTCTGAGTTGAAATTTCTCCCTTCTGAGGACATCAGTAGCTGGATTTAGGCCCTGCCCTGATCCAATGTGACCTCATCTTAACTTGATTACACCTGTGAAGATCCTATTACCAAACACAGTCACATTTACAGGTACCAGGAGGTAGAACTTCCATGTCCCTTTTGGCATGTGGTATCAATCATGCCATAACAGCATCTAAACTTGAACATATCTGCTTTTAAGAAATCTTTTTGCATAGTATTATTATTTACTAAAAGAATCTAAAATTTTTTGATATTATAAAGCATTGTACAGAATTTTAAAATACCCCACTTTTTAGACTGTTGCAATCCAGATTTAGAGTCCATCTTGCCGCGAGATATGATGTGTACCTACTGAAGTGAGAAAATGTGGTGATTAAGACAATAAAATTTCAATCACTATCAGCTGATATTCAACTGTTTTGACATTTGCTTTTGTATTATGGCTTTTTAATTAGGAATTATTTCCATCTGGGTAAGCACCACAGTTGGCTTGTTCATATACCACAGATGTTTAAAATTGATCTGTGCTTGTCTACCTTCTATGTCATAATTATCATATTGGGCAGCACGATTACTAATTCATACTTCAACCACACCTGCCTCCCGCTTCAATACTGCTCTTTGCTCCTGCACCATGTCTAACTGCCCCTGTGTTTTGGTTATTTTCTTGTGATATGTCCTTCTGTGTCTTCATTTGAGCCTCACATTTTAGGGTTGACGGGATGTACATCACGATCAAATGTTCAAACACAAGAGGTGGCTGTTTATGTATGATAGCCATCTCGAGCATATGGTGTGGAGTCTCATTTTGCACCATTGCCATCATATCCTTGATTGAAATAACTTGGTGTTCTGTTTTTTGGATCCCGAATAATGATGTGTCTCTGAATAAGCATCATTCAATATTTGCTCTTGCAGGATATCCAACTGTTTGTGTTTTATATGTATTTACTCATTGATGATGGTCGTGTATATGTAATATATATGTGATAGATGTTGCTTCTCTGTCATGAGTATGTAAAAAAGAAGCATCGTGATCTCTGTAGAGAATAATGACTTCTATAACATGGATATTAGCTCTTTGATTGTGGTCATTAGCTCTTGCACAATGGTTGTTTCCTTCTTATTTGCTATCTGCTCCTGTAACACGTCTGCTAATTACACGTATCATAGCTGTTAACTCATATAATGGCATAGTCTGAGTGCATTACATGTTCAAACATGAATCCTGGGTAGTATTCACCATGACTATTTTGAATTAAACATTACATCCATCTGAATCTCCATTCGTACCATTGTCATCTTCTCCTGGACCAAAGTCATTCATTACGAGCATGGTGGTTTTTTTTTTTATTATACAGCATATCTATTTGAGTAAGAATTATATCATTGTTTATTTCTGTACCATGTCCATCTGCACCTGTATCGTACTTGACAGCTTATGTCCTATAGATGTGTGGGTGTAATCTGCTCTTGGACCTATGCTATACCTTCTAGTAATTTTTTAAAATCCTCTGAGCAGTTTTTCACGCTGTGTTTTTTTTTTCCTGGTCTGCCTCTTTCATATGTTAATTGACTCATTCTCCATGACAGTCTAAACACGCATAATGAATTTCTGTTTATATACTCTGTTTGAAGCTGTACTGTTGATTTCCACCTAAAAACTACACTTGTGTGAAAATACATTAGCATTGTCTACTTTTGTACTGGGAATTAATAATCAGTAACCTGTATATTTGTGCACCATAGTTTTCTTACTGCAACGAGTTTTCTCTCTTTTGTCATCACTGTCGACTCCTATAACCTGGGTGTCAGCTCATGTTGCAGGATCTTCTGTGTATGCATCGTGGTCAAATGCTCAGACTCCTTGGTGGCTGCTTATGCACCGTGGATGTGTGAGCATGTGCTATGGTGTCTACTTTTGCAACATCGCCATCTGCTTCTGGAACAAAGCCATTCATTACTCTGTTTTTAAATCTTGTGTCATGTCTATCAGAAGAATCACAGCATATTGTCCTTTATTGTTGTATTTAAGAGAATGAATAGCGGAGCCAAAATGAGAGGATTGGAGTCCTGAATTATCCGCTTACGAGCTGTGGGATATTGGTCATATCGATCCACATCTCTGTGCTTCATTCTTGCAAAATGACAAAAATAATACCTTATGAGGTCACCGTGAAGATTATACGGCGTTATTATACATAAATGTTTCAAACACTGCTTGGCATGTACTAAGAGGTATGTGGTAGTGATGATGATAATAGCATCTCTTCATTCTGTATCATAATTGTTAGCTCAAATTCTGGGATCTCTGGGTGTGTGTTATGGTAAAATGCTTAGATATTGTGCTAGTATTTAAAGAAATATGATATGAGATCAGCCACGGGGTCCCCTTTTGAATCACTGCCATCTGTAATATTATATTCACTTCTACTTTACAGTTTTCTGCTATTTTATCATCCCTCTCTTCCCTAATATCCTTGTTCATCTGCCCCTCTGTCACAGTCATCAGCTCATTTTCTTGGGATGTCTGAGTGTACTTCAAAGTGCTCAAACATGAATGATAGTTGTTCATGCACCACGGTTGTCTGAGCATGCGCCATGGTATCACATCCTGTGTTCTTGCCGTAAGCTACTCGCTTAAAGAAAACATATTCATGTATTATGTCTCCTTTTTTCATAGGCCCAGTTCTTCTGAGTGTATTCCATGACCTATATCACATCCATGTGCTTTTGTATTGTAAGCTTTCGCTCATGCACCACGGTTGTCTGAGCATGTGTGCTTCTCTGCTCATACCTAATGGTTCTTGAGCAGGAAACTTACTTCATTGCTTGCTGCTGTATGGGGAAATGGTGTCCTATGCATCATGTGTAGCAATTTGTGCTTTGGGGTAATTTGCTCCTATTCTGTAGCTCTCGACTCCTCCATCACTCCTACCTTTCCCTGCATCTAGTCTTTATATTCCAAAATGATGTTATCTCATGTCACTAGCTTGTGCATAAGGGTCAAATGCTTAAATGCCTGTGGTGGCTATTCCTGCACCTGGTTGTTGAAGTATTAGCATGATTTCACCTGTTTTGTTATTACGGCCTGCTCCTAAGCT
The DNA here is from genome assembly GCA_030015415.1 of Cynopterus sphinx. Taxonomy (NCBI): domain Eukaryota; kingdom Metazoa; phylum Chordata; class Mammalia; order Chiroptera; family Pteropodidae; genus Cynopterus; species Cynopterus sphinx. Next base: position 83,765,510 of record CM057388.1, read on the forward strand.
AATGGAATTTGTTGTGGTTTTTAAATCACCAACTGCGTTCATTTCAGAACTCATAGTGGTATGTCTACCTGCTTCTGTGTCATCACTTTCAATTCATGTCGTGGGGTTGTGTGGGTAAGCATCACAATCAAATGCTCAGATGCTCATTGTGGTTGTTAATGTAACAAGGTCATCTGAGTATTGAGTTGTGGTGTCAGGTCTCCTTTGTTTTTTTTTTTTTTCTTTTTTCTCTTTTTTCTTTTTAAATTCATGGGAACTGTGTTCTAGGCACTGTTCCAAATGCTCTGCATGTGTGAACTCTTCTTTTATTTTCTAGTAAACACTAAGATTTCCAGTGGACAATGGAAATGAAGCCTGGTATTAGGCAAGTTCTGAATCATTGAATTGTCCTTCGATTTTGTTTTCTTATTTCTTTCTGTGGACAAAGCTGCTAAGTTTTTGGTTTGTCTGTTTGTTGAACCTTTAAAAAAATTCCTCTTCACCTTTACCACGCTTCTCCTCCATCCCCTCCCCTCTGCAGCCATCAGTTTGTTACCCATTTCTACAGTAAGGCCTCCTTTGGCATATCCGACATTAACTCATGGCCCAAACTGTTCACTCCTGGACCATGGATTTTTTGTAAAGCACAGTATCTATCTGAGTGCCAGATGCCATGGGTATCACAACATGGCTTTCTTCTCCAAAAACAACTTCGCGTACCATATCCTATGTCTCTTAGCTCCTGTGCCATGACTACTAAGACACGATGCAGAGTGGTTTTGTTTATTTGTGTACAGCATGACAAAATGATCGAACACCACCGATGGCTTTTATCTGTGTTGTCTGAACATGTTCCATGGTGTCTCTCTGAACTTTTATCATCTCTCTCTGGAATAGTCATTCATATATTGAGATGTTTTGCTGATGTACTATATTCACCTGCCATGTCTCCACTCATGGTTATTTCCTACTTTATTGTCCCTTGGCTCTATGGGCTGTTGGCCCATTATGCTTGGTTATATGAATGTGCATAAGGTATTTTGCCTTTTTTACTGTGTTTGAAATTTTACTACAATCCTCTCTTCACTCATGTCAATGTCTGCTTTGTACTAAGAATGGAAATTTCTGTACCATAAAACTCATGTGCTGCCCCGTGATTATGTTACTTCAGTGTGTTTGCTCCCTCTTTCATCTTCAGGATGTCAGCTAATGTTGCAGGACCTTCTGAGTGTGCATCGTAGTAAAATGCTCTGACTCCTGTGGTGGCCGCTAATGCACCACGGATGTTCGAGCATGTGCTATGGTGTCTACTTTTGCTACCTTGTCGTCTGCTTCTGGACCAAAGCCATTTATTCCTGTACCCTGTGTTTTTAATCTTGTACCGCATCCAACCGAGGAAGCATGGCATCATCAGTGTATACACACAGAGATGACTCTGAAGTTCTGTCATTTAATAGTTTGGTGTCCTTCAGTAAGTCAATTCACCCCTTTGTGTCTCTTTTCTCAACTGTGAATGATGATAATAATAACACCTACCTCATAGGGTTGTTGTGAGGATTCAGCATTGAATGTAAGTGCTTAGATTGATTAGTGCCTGACATGTGGTAAATGCTAAGTATTTGCTTATAAAATTACGTTGCTATGTCTCTTTTTTCTCTACTATGATTGTCAGCTTGTATCTAGTTGTGCATCTCAGTCACACACTAAATTGCCAGTGGTGGCTGTCTTTTCAACAGTCATGTGACATCATGCCTGACTTCTCTTTTTACAACAATGTCCCTCTTCCTTCAACAAAGCCATTCATTGTAGTGTCGTGTTCTTCTTTACCCATCACATCTCCCCGAGCAAGAATCGTGCAATAGGTGATTACTGTACCATTTCCACCTGTACCTGTCTCGTAATCCATTTGCTGTATGTGATGTTTATAGCTTGTGTTTCAAGGTATGCTGTTGTATATCATGTTCAGATACTCAAACACCGGTGATTTTTCTTTGTATTCTGTTCTTCTGAGTATTTTTATGGTATCCCCACTATTACACTCTGCTCCTGGACCAAGCCATCCCTTCTTGTATTGTGGCTTTTTGATCATATGTTGTGACTGTCTGTGCTGTTTCCACTATGTGATTGTTTTCTTTGTACCATTCTGCCTCCTCTTGTATCTGAGGTGCTGGCTCATTTCCCATGTGAATTTGAACATGCATAAGGAATTTCTGTTCATATTCTGTATTTGGTGTTGTACTAAAGATTTCTGCTCATACACTGATTCTATGAAAATGCAGTCATTGTCTACTTCTGAATTGAGAATGGGATCTTCTGTATCATGAATAATAACAGTTTACTAATTGTGACAGCATCTAATTTTCCTACCCCTCCATTATCCTGCATAGCAGCTTGTAATGCAGGATCATAGAAGTGTGCCTTGTGGTCAAATGTTCTGATTACTTTGGTCACTGTTCATGCACCACAGATGCTTGAAAATGGGCTGTGTACCCACATATGCAATAGTGCTTGCTGTCTGTACCAGCAATATAGCTGCTAGTTCCTTTGTTGTGTGTGTGTTTTTGAAAAAATCTCCTACCATGTCCATCAGAAGCAGCACAATGCCACTGATGTAAAGTGATGTCTGATGCACAAGTCACTTCCCACCTTTCTGCTTTGCTTTCCTCAATCCTAAAATGATGATAATATTAATACCTACCTTATATGCTTGCTGTGAGAGTAAAATAGTTATTGTATATAAACTTCTCAGTTTGGGGCATATGGTAAGTGCTATATGAGTATAAATGATCGTGATCACTATCATCATCATTGTCATTATTTTTATACTCGTATCATTTCCCTTTGTTCTCTGAGTGACAGCCTGTGTTTTGAGATCATCTTGGTTTACATTAGTCAAATGCTTAAGCATTGGGTGTCTTTACAACACACAAAAGTAGTCTGAGCATTCACCATGATGTTACTTACTGGATTATTTGCCATCTGCTCCTGGACCATAGCATGTCATCTTATTCAATAACTTCTTAAATATTGTGCTATGTCCCCATCAGTATTATTCTATGGTTTTCTATACCTACCATTTCTAATTGCTACTATAACATGCCTATAAATGCATTACCTTGTTTCTCTGATATGCTCACAAGTCATGGCTTTCTGCATGTGTCAAAACTGTGTCTACTGTTGTAATGAGATTGCCATTTTCCATGTTATGGAAATAAGTTTATGTAACAAATTTATTTCATTTTGAACTCCCTTTTTATAGTCTCTAATGTTTTCTGTATTATATCCTTTTGCCTCTGTATTCTGGCTGTCAGCATATCTTTTGAAGCAATTTGAATCTACATTAGAAGCTCAAATACCACTGATGTGTGTTCATACCCCATTGCCAGTTGAGCATATACTATATTGTTTTCCTTTTCACTATTTTCTTTTTCTTTTGCCTCCAAATTGTTGTTCCTGCATTATAGTTTTTTGATCTCATACCATACCCATGTGACCAAGCTCTAAACCATGACTCTCTGCTCCTTTAAGTGTTTGATCATTCATCATGCTTTCCTGTGATGTGATATATCACAATTCTCTTAGAATTCGATCCTGTACTGAGAATGCTGTCTTCTGGTACCTTGGACCATGTATTCGCTTACACATGCTGTTTTTCAGATCTAGCACTGGAGGTGTTCTTCCCTTACATCCCTGCTAAGAGCTTATTTTTGCAGAGTTGTAATCCTACGGTGTTCATAGTCTCCTTTTGCATCATTGCCATCTGCTCTATTCCTTCATATATCAATCACCGCCTGCACTAGGGCCATATAGATCTGCTCTTGAATTACTGCTTTCTCCTTCTATATAATGGCTGTCAGCTCATGTGTCGGGGCTTTTTGATTATGCATCTAGTCAAACTCTCAGGCTCCAGGAGTGCCTCTTCACCACATGCTGTGGTCATTTGAGCATGTATCATGAGCTCTTCATTTGCGTTAATTCCTTTAGCTCCTGCATTGAAGCCATTTAGAAAAAATCTCATGCTCCATGACCTTAGCATATAACAAACACAACATTTGTGAGTGCATCTGTACATTGTCCACTTATTCCTGCACCGTAGATGCTTCTTCCCATTTCATAAGTTTCAGTTCATATTCTGAGATGATTTTGTATGCATCATGGTCAAATTCTCAAAACCTATGGGTAGGTATGCCTGTGCCTTTTTGATCTATGCCTGGGTGTTCCCTTTGACACCATTACCCTCTCCTTCTGGACCAGAGTCACTTCTTTCCATATTTAGTATGTGTTTAATTCATGTAATGCATGTATTTCAGTTAGCGGATCATTAATTAGTGTCCTAAGTTGTGGGGGGTTTTACTTATTTACTATGTGTATCTGTGTCTGAACGATAACTGTTTGTGCCAGTCCTGAGACTGAAGTATTATAAGTGTTTGATAATCGGCTCATGTCCTATTGTTACTTATTCTTTTATCATGAGCTTGCTTCTCTTTCATGTCCAAATGTCTACTGTTTCCTGCCTTTCTGCATGTGTTGCAGGGTTGTTTGTTCATCATGGTTGATTGCTTGAACTTGAACTGAGGTAGTTGATGCACCATGGATGCCTGAACACCTACCAGAGTACACTTTTGCATTGTTGCATCTGCTCCTGAAGCCAATTCATTTGTTTCAGTGTTTTTTCATCACATGCATCATATGCCTGGATAATCACCATTTTATAGTCGTGTGCTCCAGCCGTATTATGACATGCTCCATGATCAAATGACTTCATACTATTGGTGATAATGTCATGGATTCTTCTCTTTGCTATGGCTGTCTATTCCTTTACCATTGTCACCTTAGCATGTATCCTGTCAGAGCGCTCCTGAAATACTGATGTCTACTCATACACAATGGTTGTCAATTGATGCATGTGGACATCTGCTCCATTGTAGTCACGGCTGAGGATGTGCAAATCGATCATTCATAGTTGGGTCCTGATTATCACGGCAGACCACTAATTCATGTAGTTCTATGGCTAAGCTCTTAGTAATATCTGTTTATCCACTGTAGCAGTGTCACACAGACAACACACTATGATCAAGGGGCCATTCATATTGGTCATGGTGCTTCTGTACCATAGTTATTCTCTTTGAGTATGGCTTCAATTTCATTCTCTGTTTTCACTGGTATCATGACCTTTGTCTGGCAAGTCACTCAATCTCTTGGGGTGAAAACTAATCTTTCTGGATTATATATCCTGATTTGTGCACATATTGATAAATCATGTACATTTTCCAGTATGAAAAGAGTTTTAAAATGTGATCTTAACCTGTATGATGTTGAGATGTATCAATGACGATCATTTATTTCACCATTTTCTTAAGATGCACATTTAAATTATTTTTTCAAATTAATATAGTGTTAAATTGTGAGTAATGTCTTTGAACATGAATTTTTTTTGTGTCTCTGATTTTTTCTGTACAGTAAATTCCTAGAAGTAGAGTTACAGAGTCAGAGCATGCTTTTTAGTTTTTTTGCAGGCTTTTTTATTCATGTTGTCGAATTGTTTTCAAGAAAGGTTATACAGATTTATGCTCTCATTAGCAGATATTATATATGGGATTCCTGTCTTGTCCTATCTTCAACAAAATTGCTTGGCATTTTTTGAAAAGCTTTTGTTCATTTTATAGGCATTTAAATTGCTTTAATTGCATTTCTCGAATCAATCTTGACTGTTTTTAAATAAATGTATCTATGTAATCAGCATTTAAAAATTTTTAGCATTTAACTGTGCATAAGACTTATTTTCTGAATTCACTTTTAAAATATGAGCTATAACACATATAGAACTATCACATAAACATGCACACTGTTTTAAGAATAATTATAATACTTATAAGTATAAAGTGAATGTCTGTACAACCACTCTCCAAGTCAAAGTCTACAATATTGTGGGTCCTCCTGAAGCCTGTAATGAACCCGTTTCTCATCTCAACCTTTGTTTACCCCACTAGAAGTAGCCACTATCTTAGATCTTGTTTTTCTTTATAACATTAACATATGTCTATCCAAATATAGCTTAGTTTAGCCTCTTTTTGAATTTTATATACTGTGTTCCTTTGTGCCTTGCTTTGTTTGCTTAACATTAGGTTTGTGAAGTGTATGCAAGTCGTTGCATATAATTATACTTAATTCTATTTCATCATTGTATGGTATTCCATTGTATGAATATACTGTGATTCATCCAATTTATTTTAAGATGGACATTAAGGTTCTTTCCAGTTAATTTTTTTTTTTAAGAATAGTGCTGCTATGAACATTCTTTTACAGTCACAGTTATCCTGATGCATTTGTACCTGAGCGTCTTTAAGTGAAAATATAAACATGCACACTGTTTTAAGTAATAATTATCCTGGTGCATTTGTACGTAAGTGTCTAGAAGTGAAAATGGTGGATCATGGGCATGTGTATCGTCAGCTTTACAATCTAATACTAAAATGTTCTTCAAAGAGGTTGTACCATTTTATACTCCCACCAGCAGTGTAGGAGAATGCCTGTTGCTTTATATCCCTGCCAAACTTAGTGTTATAAAAATTTAAGATTTTTGTCAGTTGATGACAGTGTAATGAGAGATTATTGTGGCTATAATTTTTCATTTCCATGATTGCAAATGAAATAAGCACCTTTCTTAAGGTTAATGACAATTCAGAGTCCCTCTTCCGTGACAATTTGGAGGACAAATTACCTCGTCAAGTCTTTTGTCCATTTTTGCTACTGGATTTTCTTTTTTTTTTTTAATTTTTATTTTTTTTATTTTCTTATGGTGTTGTAGGAATTCATGTATTTTTGATAATGTTTCTTTAGCAGATATATGTGTGGTGCGTGACAAGAATATAGCATTCTGTGCTTGTTCTTTGCTTTTTTTCTTGCATCTTTTGATCAACAGAGTTCTGAATTTTACTGGACTCTTTTAACAATTGCTTCCTTTATGGTCCTTTGGGTATGTTTAAGAAATGCTTTCTCACTCCAAATTTTGGAAGTTCACTTTTATTATACAGTCTTTAGAGTTTTGACTTTCATATTTAGACCTTCAACCTACCTGTAATAAATTTTTGTATGCTGTGGATAAGGTTCAAATTTAATTGTTGCTTGAGGTATGAAAATAACCAATTGTCGTAGCACCATTTATTGAAAATTCTGTATTTACCAGACAATTATTCAGTGCTACCTCAGTCATAAATCAAGTGTCTGTATATTCCTGGATTTGTTTCTGAACTCTCTATTCTGTCTCCTTTGTTGTTCCAGGCATCAATAACCTCCTGCCCCAACTGCAGGTTTTGAAAAGTCTTTTTTTCAAAAACAGTCTTGATATTAGTAGAGCAACTCCCTTTTACCTTATTCTTCAAGACTTCAAGAAGCTATTATATTGGCCGTTAACATTTTCATATAAGTTTTAGAATCAGATTGTCAACCCTGACCTGTCAATCAATCAAAAAATAAATTCATATCTCCTCCTGTCACCATATATTTGATTCCCTTTATCTACCTCTGGGTGGTGAACACACAATGCAATATGCAGATGATATCTTATTGAATTGTACACTTGAAACCTATATAATTTTATTAACCAATGTCACACCAATAAATTTCATAAAAACAAAACAATGGAAAACATAAAAGATAAATTAAATTGAACAGTACAAACACCTTTTTTATTTCAAGATTTTTTAAATTAAAGTTATTGGGGTGACATTGGTTAATAAAATCATATAGGTTTCAAGTGTACAATTCAATATTTCATATATATACTTCATTGTGTGTTCACCACTGAAAGTTAAATTTCCTTCCATTGCCATATATATGATCCCCTTTACCTATCTACTTCCCCCTTCCTCTCCTTCCCTCTGGTAACCACTAATCCATTCGCCTCCTCTGTTTGTTTGTCATGTTTGTTTGTTGCTTTCAGTTTTATATCCCACATATAGGTGAAGTCATATAGAAAACAGTATGAAGTTTCCTCAAAAAATTCTGACTAGTATTAACATATGACCCAGCAGTAATCCCTCTTCTGGGTATTTACCCAAAAAACTTGAAAACATTTATTTGTAAAGATATTTACACCCTAATGTTCATAGTAACATTATTCACAGTGGCCAAGACATGGAAACAACTAAAGTGCCCTTTGATAGATGATCGAATAAAGAAGATGTGGTACGTATATACAATGGATTGATTACTCAGATGTAAGAAAAGATGAAACACTGCCATTTTCGGCAACATGGATGGACCTTGAGTATAGACATGTTTTGTAAAAACATTATTTTACTATTAGTTTCAGGTATACATTACACTGGTTAGACATTTATATAGTTTATAAAACAATCCCCCTAATTGTCCTTTCTCTCCTCTGGCTCTCCATCTAGCTCTTACATTACTGCCAACTGCATTCCCTATGCCTTGCTCATTCCCGTGACCATTTATCAACTACTAATTTGTACTTCTTTAGCCCTTCACCACTTTCTCCCAGCCCCCAACCCCTCTTCCCTCTGGCTGTCACCAGATTGTCCTCTATATTTGTGAGTCTGTTTTTGATTAGTTTGTTCTTTTTGTTCCTTAGATTTTGCATATAAGTGAAATCATATCATATTTATCTTTGACTTATTTCACTCAGCATAATAACCTCTAGGTCCATCCATGTTATTGCAAATGGTAGTATTTCATGTTTTTTTTTTTAATGACTGAGTAATATCTCATTGTATATATGAACCATAATTTCCTTATCCAATTGTCTGTTGATGGGAACTTAGGTTGCTTTCGTGTCTTGTCTATTGTGAATTGTGCTGATAATATTGTGTTTAAAATTGTATTTCTGCTTTTATTTAGTTCTTATTGTCTCTCTCAATAAAATTTATACTTTTATGCAGAGGCTTTGTACATCATTTATTAGATTTATTCTTAGGCCTAGGTACTTCTTAATTTTATGCTATTTATATATATAATTTTTAGAATTTAGTATATAATTATTTGTCTTTAGAAATTTTTTGATTTCTGGATATTATTACTTTTATGTCTGGCAACCTTGATAACTCTCTTAAAAATTCTAATAATTTTTCTGTTGATTATTTAGGATTTTCTATATACACATTCTTATCATATCCAGATAATTAAAGTTTTGTTTCTTCCTTTCCAAACTGTATTTCTTTTCTTATTCTTGTTTTACTCTGCTAGCTGGGACTTTCAGTAGAAGATAGAACAGGAGTTGCATCGTGTTCCCGATCTCAGAGGAACAGTTCTCATAATTTCTCCTTTTGTCATGTTGTTTTCTGTACATTAGTTTGCAGATACCTAATCAGATAAAAAAGAATTCCTTTCTAGTCTTACTTATACTGATATTATCATAACTTAATAAAAATCTGTTGATGTTGAGGAATTATATTGATATTCTAATATTCAACTAGCCTTAAATACCTAGGATAAACCCAATTTAGACAAGATACATTATTCATTTTAGATATTAGATATAATTTGCTAAATTCCTTCTGGATTTTTGCCCATAATTTGCTTTTCTCATGCTGTCACTGTCAGGTTTTGGTATTGAGGATATACTAATCTAGAAACATAAATTAGGGATGTAGCATCTTATTAGTTTATGTATTAATTTACATATAATTTATATTATTTCTTCCTTGAATGTTCATCAAAACTCTCATAAAGCAATCAGGTCTGGGGTTTGCCTTGTGGGCAGATTTTTGACTACTATTTCAATTTCTTTACTGCTTGGCTTAGAAGACGATTTATTTTCTCTAATTTCTTCTTGATTCTGTTTTAATAAGTTATATATTTTTTAGAAATTTGTTCCTTTGATCTAAATCTTCAAATGAGTTGTCATAAAGGTGTTCCACTACACTCTTACACTCCATTTAATGTTAGTTATTTCAACGAATCGACTTTTGACTTTCTTAATCATCTCTTTTATAAGTTATTTTCTGTTTTACAAATTGATACTCATATCTTTATTAATATCTTTCTGATCTTTTTTTAAGTGTTTGGGATATGTGCTTAGCTCATTAAGGTTTTTTCCTTTTTAATATGTGCATATAGGGCCACATGTTTTTCCTTAAGTGCTTTTAGCTACTTGCCATAAGTTTTAATAGTGATTTTGTTATCATACACTTAGAATGTTCTAATTTGTATTTTGATTGTGTTTTACCAGGAGTTATAGGTACGTATATCCTATATTGTTTCACTCATTTGACATTTGTCATGATTTGCTTTATAATCTTATATTTTAAGAGATTAAAAATAATGTATTTTTTGCCATCAGTGGGTGCAGTTATTCTGTACATTTCCACTAGGTCAGTTTTGTTACTCATCTTGTTCAAATCTTCTATATCTGTCCCAATTTTTTAAATTAATTTGTCAATTTCAGAAAGAGCTGTGGTAAACTTTCCCATTATGATCACAGATATATGTCTACATTTCTTTGTAGTTCAGTCAGTGTTTGCTTTACATATTTTAAAGCTGTGTTATTAGGTCTATAAATTTGTTTATGCTTCTTTATTAAGTTGAATCTTTTATCCCTTGTAGTTTTCTTCTTTCTCTCTAATAAAACCTTTAAATTAAAGTCTGTGTTTCCTGAATATTAAAATAACATTTTGTTAATATTTGCATGACATATATTTTTGCTTTTACTGTCAGCTTTTCTGTTTCCTTATGTTTTAGATAAATCATAAAATGCATGCTGTTATTTCATTATTTTTAATCTAGTCTGATAACCTTTTTATTTGAACTGGAGCCTTTATTTTATTTACATATAATAAAGTTGCTGATATATCTGAGTTTAAAAGTATCTTCTCTCGATGCTTTCTGTTAAGCCTGCCTATTTTATGTTCATTTTTATATTTCTTAAATAGTTTTATTTTTTTTCCTCTTTGAGTGTAGAAGATACACATTCTGCTTCTATTTGTATTTAGTATGTGTCTAGTAAGATATACACTTTACTCTTCAAACTCTTTTTATTTCCAAAAATTGTATTTGGTTCTTTTTCAAGTCTCCTAGTTTATTATTCATAAGGTTCTGTTCTCTAGATATTTTAAGTTTGTTTTGCTTTTTTTTTTGTTATGTTTTGTTTTGTGGAGGTCATAGTTCTTTTATCATCTGTGTGTGAAAATTCAACATGTGAAGTATATGGGGTTTGGTTTTTGTTCTACTTGTTTTTGTTTCTTCTTGTAGGGTCTAGATTCCTCATGGTTTTGGTTACATTTGTCTATATACTGATCAATGCCTTGACAATGTTATTTGTGGGGTTTCTACAAAGCCGAATATGAAAGCACTATCTTTCAGAGAATATTTATGTTTACTTCTGTAGGTCATCTTGGGCATAGTTTGAGGTTACTTTAAATTAAATTTATGGTGAGGTTTCTTGGACCAAGCATAATTGGGAATTTAGGTTGCAAAGCTGAGAGAGAAGTGTGCCTGTGGTTTAAAAGCTTTGGGTTTGGGGGAATCTGTCTGTCTGCCTTTTATCTTTTCCATGTTCAGTTTAAAGTGAAGCAACTCTCCTGCATTGCATCCTCCTGGGGTTGGAGAAGGGGTACAGACTCACTTCTGATTCCCTGATACCCTGAAACTGCAGCACTTGGAACATCTGAGCTCATGTGAGTGTGAGAGTGTGTGTAAGTGTGTTTGTGTGTGTGTGTGTGTGTGTGTGTGTGTGTGTGTGTGTGTGAGAGAGAGAGAGAGAGAGAGAGAGAGAGAGAGAGAGAGAGAGAGAGTTGGAAAATACTAGACTTTGGTTTGCCTCTTCCACAACTTAATTTTGTAACTTGTTTTTCTCTTTTCCTTGGGTTATTATTTTTATTTTATTTTATTTTATTGAGATATTTTTCTTTCTATTTTGTTTAATTATAAAGGCATTGAAGAATATCAGTTTATGAATTTATCTATCTGTCCAGCTCTGGGTTTATCCTCACTGAAAATAAAATTTTATCTTACAGTTTTACCGCTTCAATTTTCCTTGAGATGGTGCTTAAAAAGAAGTAGTTATGTGTTATTTTGGAAAACAAATGTCAGTTTCTGTTGCTTAGTTATATTAATTATGGTGCTTGAATTTGTCTTCGTTTTTATCATCTTGATTTGTTGCAAACTGAGGAATGTCGCTTAATTATTGCAGACTGAACAGCATATTAATTTCTCTCAACAATCCAATTTCATTTATCTTTTATTTTTCAGTTTTTATTTTATTTATTCTGATGTAGTGTTATGAAAAGCAAGAATTTTTATGAGTTGCTGCTAATAGGAAGGTAATAGGAAGAGGTAGGAATAGCATCTAGTTCAGCCCCTAGGGTTCTAAGTTATGGTATTTATGTGACATTAGTTTTTTCTTTCTCCGACAGTCCTTGGGTCTATGTGTTCTGCTTTGGAGGATGGGACATGTATAGTCCAAGAATGTTTCTCATAATCCATCCTCAATAGCAATGCATTTAATTGGATTTTGCCTGTTTTTTATTACCCTGGCAATCAACCTCCCTTTACTCCCATAGTTTTATTTTACTACCTACCTTTTTTTTCAATGAGACATTGAGAGGCGATAGATCTTTAATTGTATTACTCTAGACCCAAGGAACCCCAAATTTTAGAGATATCCATAAAGAATCTCACAAAGGAGATGGAGTAGAAATGGACAGAAGATGAGTAAGGTGGGGTTAACAATTATAAATTGTTCGTTCAAGAAGCTTGGTTGACAAAGAGAGGAAAGAAGATGATAACTAGAAAGGAGGATATCAATAAAATTTTTTAAGATGGGAGAAAATTGATTATGTTTCTAGTCTGAGAGGAAGGAGTAATTAGAGAAGGAGAGGTTTAAAATACCAGTAAGGAGAAGAAGAATCAATGGAGGGGAAAGAAGTTGAGATCAGGAGCTTAGATTGAGGGGTTATCGTGAAAAGGGCCAGACTAAGCTCATTCCCTGAAATATGAACGTGCTATACTTCAGGGGAAAGTTAATGAAGTAGTACCTTTGCTATAAACCCTAGTTTATTTAAGGCGAGGAGAAGGGAAAAGTTTTCTGTTATGAGGTTGAAGATACAGGAATATTTGCTTTCCCTAAATGAAGGATTGAAAAGGCACGAGGGAAATGTTGAGAAGGGAAAGATAGTCTTGAGAATATATCTCTGAGAAAGAAAGGATGCCTAGAGTGATGTGGGCATGAACTCCAGAAAACATGCACTTTTTGAAAAAAAAATATTTTATTGAGGAGCTACTATATATGCCAGGTACTGTTTTACACCCCAGAAATAGAGAGAAGATCTCTATTGCTAATGAAGCTTGTATCTAGTGAGGGAAGCAGAAAATAAAAAAGTAAATATGTAATGTAAGTTTAGGTAATGCTATATGGTTTAAGAAAAATTAAACTGAATAAAGGAGTAGAGAGAGATGAGGAAGAAACATGCAGTTTTAGATGAGAGTGAACAGGGAAAGTTTCTCTGAAGTAGTGACACGGGACTAAATCCTAAATAAAGTGAGGAATCAGCCAAGCTGATACGTAGAGGAACAGCATTTATAACAGAGGAAAGAGCAAGAGCAAAGCCCCTAAGGTGGATATGCGTGCTGGGTGTTTTCAGTGAACAGTAGGAAAATCAGTTTAAATTGATATGAGTAGAGGAAAGGAAAAGTAAAAAGAGTTAAGATTCAGAGATAGCCAGTGGTCAAATTAAGTAGATCCTTATAGGTCATGGCAAGTACTTTGGGGCCAATGAAAATCAACTGGAAAAATGTGAGAATGAAGTGGTATAATCTGATTTATAGGTTAAAAACCTCACTCTGGCTGCTGTGCAGAGAATGGACTGTAGGGGTCAGGAGTGGAAGCAGAAAGACAACTTAGGAAGCCATTCCTGGCAGTCATGGAGATGAGAGATGATGGTTTGTTTGTTTATCCATCCATCCATCCATCCATCCATCCATCCATCCATCCACCCATCCATCCATCCATCCATCTATTTTTAACGCCTACAGCACTTGGTAGTCCTAGGTCTCCCATCCAAGTACTAACCAGGCCTGACCCTGCTTAGCTTCCAGGATCAGACAAGATCAGACATGTTCAGGGTGGCATGGCTGTAAAAGAGAGATGTTGGTTTAGACCATCTTGTGGGCATTGGAAATGGTGGGAAGTAGTCAGAATCTGAACCTGAGTCAATAGGAGAAGCTGATAGTTTGGATAAAGGGTGTGGAAGAGAGAAATCAAGGCAGAGATGTGAACTAGATATGGGTGGATTTGATGCAGGGTGTGTGAAAGAGAGGAGTTCTGGGTCTAGTGTTCTCTATCTTTGTTGATTCACTTTTGAGCTGTTTTGTTCACTGCTATTTTCCCAGCACTCAGGACAGTGCCTGGTACATATGGTGCTCCATAATTTGGAATGAATGAAAATAAGAGTGGTTTCAGTGGAGTAACAACTGAAAATACTTGATCGGTGTAAGTGGTATGAGCGAATGAGAAGTGAGGAAGTTGAGATAGTGATATAAAAAATTATCAAAATAAATTACCATATAAGGAAACAGAGAAATTGGGAAAGAATTGGAGGGGGGAGGGTGTCACAAGAAACCTTTATATTTTTTTAATGATGGATGATATTGCATCAGTTTTTTATGCTGCAGAGAATGAGCCAGTAGAGAGGGAAAAACTGACGAGTGTGGGAGAGATAAAATCATGGAAGTAAAATCCTTGAGCAGGAGACAGGAAATGGGATCCTGAGCACATGTGGGCGGGATGGCATTAGGTAGGGCCATAGACCACCCTGCAACAAAGGGACAGGTAGAGACTTTGGCTCAGATTCAGGTAGTTTGATATAGCTGGTATTAGGAAGATGAGGTCTTCTGTTTTATTTTTCTTGACCAAATAAGAAGCAAACCCATCTGCTAAGAGACCGGGAGAAGAGTTATTAGAGATTTAAAGAGAGAAAAGAAAGTAAAAAAAAAAAAATGAGTCGCTTCAGAAAGTGGGAGAGCAAATTTGTTTGGCAAATGTAAAAGGATCATGGGAAATTTGAAGTATGTTGAGGAAAATTTAAAGAGAGATGACCTGTCAGGCATAATTACGCATTTTCCTCTCGCTATATTTAGTTACTCATTTGCAGGCAAAGAGATGGACTTAATCACAGTATTTATGTTTTCCCAGGCCATTACAACAGAGTAAGAAAGAGGCAAGTGTGTTCAGGGTACACAGCAGAGAATGATTATAATGACTTTCATTATGGACTCTGTAAGTAAGAAAGGAAGGAAGAACATGAAGATGACTATGGTCAATTTACGCGTGGTAGCAGCAAAAGATTAGCGATTAGGAAGGTACAAGAATTAATTCTATGAAGGTACTAGATGAAAGGGGTTGGGAAGAAATGGTGAGATAGTGATGTGTGGTCATGGGTTTGCAATAACAAGATTTCAGACCTTGGAAATGAGTAGTAACTGGATTGGAGCAGAACTGAGGTTCACTGGAGGGCAAGAGGTCAAGGAATTGCCCTGCAGCTTTTAGTGACCAGAGTTCACGTAGATGTCAGCCACCATGCTGAATGCTGGACAGGAATTATGCCATTTAATTCTAATTCTCATAGCAGTCCTAAATGGCAGTATGATTATTATCACCGACATTTTATATATAGATGAGAATGTTGTGTCACAGCACTCAACCAGTGTCATACTCCGGTGTGGTAGATCACGAATGGGAACTAAGATGTTTCTGACTCCAAAACTAATAATGATAGTGCTTTGAGGATGGGTGCGATTAGATGGCTTCTAATGAAACTCTGGAGACAAATTGAAGCAAAGAGATGCCAGAATTGGCTCTGTGGCATCTGGGTAGCAACGTTTGGGATGCTTCTCTTCGGTTCTGGTAGATAGTGCCTCATGGCATCCAAGCAGGAGTATTGGTGGGTGGAGCGTCAGTATCTGGTCGTTTCTAGGCACTGAGGTAAAGAAGTTTTAGGAATTCTAATAGAAGAACGTGCTGTGTCTGTGCCTCGTATGTAGTACGTACTCAGATGTCCGTGATGACATACATTTGCATTTGGACAGGATCTAATAGCAGACTCATCTTGGTGGCAGGTGTTTAGCCAGACATTTTATATGTTATATTATTTAATCTTTACGATTCTTATACAATGAGTATTATTTTTATTACTTATTTATTTGCTTATTTATTTATTTATGCACTCATTCATTTGTTTATTTATTTATTTAAAGAAATTACTAAAATCTACCTCCCCTCACCTCCCTCCCCTCTGATTACCACTAGTCCCTTGTCCATACCCATGAGTCTCTGTTTGTTTGTCCTGCTCATTTGTTGCTTTTAGGTTTATATCCCTCATATAAGTGATATCATGTGATTTCCAGGGTTTTTTTGTCTGGCTTATTTCGTTTATCATGATTATCTCGAGGTCCATCCAAGTTGTCACAAAGGCAGTATTTCAACTCTTCTTATGTTCGAGTAATATTTCACTGTATATATGTACCACAGCTTCTTTATCCAATCATCTACTGTAGGACACTTTTGTTGCTTCCATCTCCTGGCCACCGTGAATAATGCTTCTATGAACACCGGTGTGCAAATATCTTTTCTGATTTGAGTTTTCAAGTCTTTGGGGGTAAATACCCAGTAGAGGGATTGCTGGATCACATGGTAGATCGATTCTTAGTTTTTTGAGGAACCTCCATACTGTTTTCCATAGTGGCTGTACCAATTTGCAGTCCCACCAGCAGTGTATGAGGGTTCCTTTTTCTCCACATCCTCTCCAGCATTTGTTATTACTTGTCCTGTTGATTATAGCTGTTCTAACAAGTGTGAGATGGTATCTCATTGTGGTGTTGATTTGCATTTCCCTAATAGTTAGTGATGTTGAGCATCTTTTCATAGATTTGTTGGCCATTTGTATGTCCTCTAGGGAGAAGTTTCTGTTCAGGTCCTCTGCCCATTTTTTGATTGGATCGTTTTTGTTGTTGTTACTGAGTCATATGAGTTCTTTGTATATTTTGGACATTAGGCCCTTATTGAAGGTGTTGCTTGCAAACATATTTTACTATTCAGTTGGTTGTCTCTTTACCTTGATGACAGGTTCTTTTGCTGAGTGAAAGCTTTTTAGTTTGATGCAGTCCCATTAATTTAATTTTTTTTTTACTTCCCTGGCTTTTGAGGTCAAATTCATAAATTCCTCTTTAAGTCCAAGGTCCTTGAGTTTAGTTCCTATGTTTTCTTCTATGCATTTTATTGTTTCAGGCCTTATATTTAGGACCTTAATCCATTTCGAGTTCATTTTGGTGTGTGATGATAGACAGCAGTCTAGTTTCATTCTTTTGTAGGTGCCTCTCCAGTTTTCCCAGCACCATTTACTAAAGAGGCTTTCCTTTCTTTGCTGTATGTTTTAGCCCTTTTTTTTTGTCAAAAAATTATGTGCCCATATAAATATAGGTTTACTACTTGTCTCTTTTTCTGCCAATACCATGCCATTTTGATTACTGTCACTTAGTAGTATAATTTGAAATCAGGCACAGTGATGCCTCTGGCCTCGTTCTTTTTTTTCAGGATGGCTTTGGCAATTTGGGGTCTTTTGTGCTTCCATACAAATCTGATAATTTTTTGTTCTATTTCTTTGAAAAATGCTGATAGGATTGTGATGAGGATTGCATTAACTCTGTATAATGCTTCAGGTAATAAGGTCATTTTAACTATGTTGATTCTTTCAATTAAGAACACAGAATATCTTTCCATTTCTTTGTATCTTTTTAAATTTCTTTTAACAGGGTCTTATAGTTTTCATTATATAGGTCCTTTACATGTTTCAGCAGATTCATTCCTAGGCATTTTATTCTTTTTATTGCAATTGCAAAAGGAATTATTTTTTCCGCTTCTTTTTCTGACACTTCATTATTAGAGTATAGGAACACTATTGATTTTTGAACGTTGATCTTGTATCCAGAAACTTGACTGTATTTGCTTATTGTTTCTAGTAGTGTTCTTGTGGAGTCCTTAGGGTTTTCTATATAGAGAACCACGTCATCCACAAATAGTGACAGTTTCACTTCTTTATCTCCTATTTGGATGCCTTTTATATCTTTCTCCTGCCTGATTACACTTGCTAGGACCTCCAATGTTACATTGAATAGCAGTGGCAATAGTGGACAGCCTTGCCTTGTTCCTGATCTTAGAGGGAAGCTTTTTCATTTTTCTCCCTTAAGTATAATGTTGGCTGAGGGTTTGCCATAGATGGCTTTTATTTTACGATAAGTATTATTATCTGTATTTTACATCGAAGGAGGTCTTTGAAGTTTAACATGACTAATAATTGGTAACACCAAGTCTTGATCTGGTGTGTTCCTGCACATGACCTCTTATACCTTCTTACCTCATTTAACATGGTCACTTTTTAAAATGACATTCATTTATTCATTCACTAACTATTAAGTACACATTTATCAGATACTCCTCTATGCATTGGGCATATATCTGTGAATATAACAAATAAAATTCTTTGTCTCCATTGAGCTGGGGACACACACAATAACAAAAAACACAAAATGTGTGTTACAAGTACAAAGGAGGAAAGATAGAGCAGAGAATTGCATAGGAAGAAGTATCTGTGATGTGTGGAAGGATTAAAATTTTACATAGGGTAGTCAAGGAGGGCCTCAGTGAGAAAGGTGATATTTGAATAAAAACCTGAAGTGAGAGGAGGAGCAAATTATCTGGAAATTTGATAGCAGAACATGCCAGGTGGAGGCAATAGCCAGTACAAAGGCCGTAGAGCTGGAGCACGCCTGGCATATTCGGTGAGCAGCAAGGAGGCCACACTTCCTAAAGAGGAGTGAGTGTGAGAGAAGGGTGGCGGAGGATAAGGTTAACCAGCTGTTTGGGGATCAGATCATGTAGTTCCTTGTAGATCATAATAAGGCTTTTGAAACTGGAAGCAACTGGAGAATTTTGAACAGAGGAAGACATGGTTGACTTAATACTTTAAAAGATCACTCTGTTAAGGGGAAGAGATTAAGGAGTATAAATTGGTAGTTACAGAATAGTTATGGAGGTATAAAGTACAGCATAGGGAATATAGTCAATAACGTTGTAACAACTGAGCGTGGTATCAGATCGGTACTAGATTTATCAGAGTGATAACTTCATAACTTATATAAATGTCTGATCATTATGTTGCACACCTGAAACTGGTGTAATACTGTATGTCAACTGCATTGGAAAAATAAAATAATCACATTAAATGTTCACTATACTGTATAGAGAACAGACTGTAGGGGACCAAGGACAGAGGCAGCAAGACCAGTCAAGAGGCTTTTACAATAATCTCAGCAAGAGATGAAGAGCCAGAGTGGTGGCAGAAGAGGTGATGACCAGTGGTTTTATTCCAGATATTTTCTTTTGAATGGAAGGCCAGTGAGACTTGCTGATGGATTAGATGTGGGGTATGAGAGTGAAAAAGGAGTCAAGAATGACAGAGTTTTTACTCTGAGCAGATGGAAGGATGGAGTTACAATGACCTTAAATGGGAAAGACTACAGGAGGATCAGGTCTGCGTGTGTGTGCCTGGAGTTGGATATCTAAACCTCAGATGTGAACATATTAGGTTTAATATGCTTCTCAGACAGCTAAGTGCAAATATGGCTTGCAGGAGACAATTGGTGTGGAGACACTAATTTGCAAGTCATCATCTTAGAGATGATATTTCCCTCTTGTGTGTTCCTTGTACCCTCTTTAGCTCTTGAGCTGAGAAATTTGGTTGAGTTTTGGCTGGGCAGTCACATTACATTATGGTGGCTTCAGCATGTGTCAGGATTGTGTGTTCATGGACTGTAGATAATTCATTCTTTCACCAAGATTATCTGAGCCTGCACAGGTTGCCTCCTCCCATTTTGTAGCCAGCCTGCTCCTACCACAAGCATCTGCTTTCGTGCCCATGGTTATCTGAATATGCTCATCGGTCACAACCTCATATATTTTTGGTGTTTATCCTGGTATACTTTCTTACATGAGCATACACCATGGTTGTCTGCTTTTGCAATGTTGGCTGGCTTCTTTACACTAACTTTAAAACTAGCATTATGTTCATGCAGCATAGTTGTTTGAATACTCACGTCATTATATGATTGTTGCTGTGATTGTTAGTTTCTTCACCACTGACATATGCCCTGTATTTGTTCATATTATATAAATAGTTATTTATTCACCATGGTCATTATTACTTGAAAGATATCGATTCTTTACTGTGGCCACTCACATCTCCATATTACCTGTCTGCTCCAGTGAAAATTTTTGAGTATGTTTGCCTGCTCTTTAGGCCACAGTCCTTCATTCTTGCACCATTGTATTCTACACCCCCTAGCATGGCCATCTCCTAAACCATGTTGCTTAATGCTGTGTGTGCACACATCACCCTTAAGGACTAATATACCTAATACTTCTTCATTTGCATCACGATTGTCTAAGCATGCACCAGATTTGTCACCAGCTCCATGAATATCTTATCATGTTCAAAGGCTCTTTGGTCAAATGTTATGACCTTCAGTTTATGCACTATGGTAACTTGAAAATTCACCAAGTTTGTCATAACAAGAAGTTTGGGTTTCTGGTCTCCTGCAGTCCTTGTCTGCAGTTGGTTGATGGTCATCTGAGCACGTGCCATGAGTGTGTACATATGTTCATTTGATGCTCATTGGTATCTGCTAATGTGCTACATTTCTCTGTTAGAGTCCTGGGTTTTTTTTTTTTTTGCTAACTTACTAATGCTACCTGTTCCAGTGACATGTTTTTTTTTTTTAATTAAAAAATTTAATTATGGTAAAAAACACATAGCATATCTTAACCATTTTAAATGTACATTTTAGTAAAGTATATTCATATTGTTGTGTAATAGTCCAATGGCATGCTTTTCATCATGCATCAATGTCTTTTTTAAATATTTTAATTTTTCAATGACTGTTGGCAATGATTGTTGGTGTACAACATAGCGATTAGACATTTGTATAACTTACAGAGTGAACCCTCGATAAGTCTAGTACTCACCTGACACGATACAAGTTATTACAACATTACTGACTATATTCCCTATGCTGTACTCTACATCCCCCATGACTATTTTGTAACTACCAATCTGTACTTCTTAATCCCTTCCCCTTTTGTACCCCAAACCCCTTCCATCTAGCAATCATCAAAATGTTCTCTGTATCTGAGTTTGTTCCTGTTTTGTTTGTTTTTGTTCTTTAGATTCCACATGTAAGTGAAATCACATGGCATTTGTCTTTCTCTGTCTGACTTATTCCACTTAGCACAGTACCCTCTAGGTCCATCCATGTTGTTGCAGATGGCAACATTTCATTCTTTTTTTATGGCTGAGTAATATTTCATTTTATATATGTACTACTTCTTTATCCACTCATCCACTGATGGACACCAGGTTGCCTGCATATCTTGACTATTGTAAATAATGCTGCAATGAACATATGGATGATTCACATGTCCCTTCAAAGTAATATTTTGGGTTACTTCAGATAAATACCCAGAAATAGGATTATTGGGGCCTTCTTTGTCTCTTATACGCTTTGATGTTAAAGTCTATTTTTTTCTGGTATAAGTATTGCTACCCCAGCTTTTTTTTCTATTTTCATTAAATACCTTTTTCCATCCCTTTTAGTCTGTGTGAACTTCGATCTGAAGTGAGTCTCTTATAGGCAGCATATGTAAGGGTCTTGTTCTCTTCTCCATTCAGCCACCCTATCTTTTGATTGGAACACCAAATTTATTTACATTCAAAGTAATTGTTGGTAGATATGTAGTTATTGTCATTTTACTATTTATATTTTTTATCTTATTTTTTCTTAAGTTTCGCCAACGTTTTCTGTAATACTGATTTGATGTTGATGAACTCTTTTAGCTTATTCTTGTCTGAAAAGCTCTTTATCTGTCCTTTGATTCTAAGTAATAGCTTTGCTGGATAGAGTAATCTTGGTTGTAAGTCGGTGCTTTTCATCACTTTGAATATTTCATGCCGGTCCCTCTGGCCTGCAGAGTTTCTTTTGAGAAATCAGCTGCCAGTTGTATGGGTGATCCATTGTAGGTAACTAACTGCTTTTCTCTTGCTGCTTCTAAGATTCTCTTTGCCTTTAACCTTCAGCATTTTAATTATGATGTGTCTTGGTGTGGGCCTCCTTGGGTTCATTTTTTTGGGACTCTGTACTTACTGGAATTGTATGTCTATTTCCTTCACCAGGTTAGGAAACTTTTCTGTCATTATTTCTTGAAATAGGTTTTCATTCTTTGCTCTCTCTTTTTTCTCTCCGGTAGCCCCTTGATGTTGTCCTAGAGGCCTCTTAAGCTATCCTTGATTTTTTATAAATCTTTTTTCTTGTTGCTGTTCTTTTGGGGTGTTTTCTGCTACCCTATTTTCTAATTGTTGAATTGATCCTCTGCTTCATCCATCTGCTATTGATTCCTCCTAAGGTATTCTTCATTTCTATTATTGTATTCTCCATTTCTGGCTGGTTCTTTTTTATGTTTTCTATCTCTATTTTTATGTGTTCTATCTCTTTGTTAAAGTCCTCACTGAATTCAACTGTTCTTCCCTTAAGTTCATTGAGCATCCTTATCGCCAGTATTTTGAACTCTGCATTTGGTAGATTGCTTGTCTCCATTTTGTTGAGTTCTTTTTCTGAAGCTTTGTTCTGTTCTTTCATATGGGACATGTTTCTTTGTCTCTTTATTTGTTTCTTATGCCTTAGAGTTGTCTGCTCATGCACCATATTTTCTTACTCATGTGCTACGGTTTTCTGAACTGTTCTTTTTCTGTTCATTTTTGTAAAATGACCATCAGCTCTTGTACAGCTTATGAACCACATATAGACTGACCATAAGAAATGGCTGTTTGGTGAAACAGAAATTGTCATACATTGGTTCATGATTTTATATGATACTACCTGATATTATGACTTTCTATCTCTAACGTGGACATTTCCTCATGTTAGAAGTCCATCTTCTCTAGTATCATAGTTTTCTATGCCTATAACAGATTGTGTTGAGGGGCCTGTAGCTGGTGTATTAAATTAAGAATATGTAGATTATGACCTGCTGAATGAGGAGGCACAAGCTACCCACATGGGATTGGCAGGTACCTCCCTCAGCATCTGAGCTCCCACTTTGAGAAGTGACAATCCCTGGTTGTTGTTGTTTTTATTAGTATTTTTTTAATTAAAAAATTTTTTTCAATTACAGATGACATTCATTATTATGTTAGTTTCAGGTGTACAGCATAGTGGTTAGACATTTATATAATTTATGAAATGATTCCCTTGATTACTTTAGTATCCACCTGGTATGATACATAGTCATTACATTATTATTTATATATTCCCTATGCTGTACTTCACATCCCTGTGACTACTTTGTAACTACCAATTTTTATTTCCACCAATTTGTATTTCTTATTCCTTCAGGCACAGTTTCAATATACTCACACAAAGAAAATAGAGTCACAAGATTTATTACTTACAGATCCCAGAAAGAGGAGGGCAATGAGCTTGGGGAAGGACAGTCCTCCCTCCTAAGTGACAACCAAGGGGGGATAGAGATCAAGGTGCAAGCACCTGTTACTTACAAGGTGGTTGGAGCAGAGGTTTAATTGTAAGTGGTTATTTTAAAAGGTGCCCAGGAAAGGAAAGCAAGAACTCGTTGTGGGACTCCTAAGTGGGGTCTTTATCCAAATGTCCAGACTCTGGGTGTGATTATGGCTGTCAGACTGTAAAATGCTGAAGGAGCAACTGCCAATAACTGTTTTCTCACACAGCTTCAAGAAGACAATCTATTATAGATCCTAGTGGCTGCTTTTTGACGGATGGGCTCAGTTTAGAAAGACTCGTTCTTCATCTTCTCATCTACCAGAAAAGCTCTCCAGCATGTATCTATTTTACACATTATATTAATCTCTTGCATGAACTTTCCATAGAAAAGAGTTTAATATTTTTCCATTTCCTCTGAAAGTGTGAAACCACTGATGTGACTGAAAAGAGCATGGTGTTAGGTCAGTTAGCTCTCCTTCAAGTGGTCAGTGTCTCAAATTCAAAGAAGCTGTAGGGTTTAGAGATAGCAAGCAAGTCCCACTTTATGCTGTTTTCTTAACCCCATATGTAGTGTAAACCTCCACCGGCCCAGAGTTCATACAACAGCCTTGCATGTAGGCAACTCTAAACCACATAATTCTGTCATCAGTAGAATTTGCCAACCCCTTTGGGATTTGTGTACTAGGAAGGTAGGCTTGGATTTCTTTTTTGTGGTGTAGCCCCTATACAGAGCTGGCTTCACCCTCAAATATCTCTTTATGGGGAAACATTACATTCCTATTCAAGAGTCAATGCGTCTCATCATTCAGCATTTTTTCAACATGATTCAGAGGATACAGTCCATTGACTCCAGGCCATTTGATCATTTGGAAAATTGCTTAACTGCATCAAGATGAGAATCAATCCTAAATGTGCTATAAAGAGACTCCAGGTCTTAACATTCTGGTATTTACTACAGTATTACAGTTAAGTACGGCAAAGGCATTTGTGAGAGTAAAGATCAGACAGAACTGGGGGAAAATCAAATGAAGACAGGAGAGGTTATTTTAAGCATTCTGTTTTTTAAGATTCTTAGGGGTAACTGAGGCTGAGAGCAGTTCCATGACCTACCTGGTTTATAGGAAGACAGGGAAAGAAATGGAACTGCAACCTAAGATGGCTGATTACTGTTTAGAGCTCTTTACACAACTTTTTCTTAGATGGGCTCCGGTATATTCAAAAAGGTTTATGTCATGAGTGCATTTTGATGGCATTGATTAACTGGGGGAAGGGGACTGTCACATTAAGTATTTAGTAACTGGATACTAGAGAAGTTAAAAGGCTCTAAAGGAGTTAAAATCTTAAAAATTTTTTTTTTCCTCTCTCCCTTTGTCTTCTACTCCTTTCTTCTTTTTTCCTTGAACATGCATTTCGCAGGAGTCTCCAAATTGGTGCCTAAGAAGATGATAATATCGCAAATGAGTCGCTTCTATATGACCAACCTTGGGCTTCTCTTCCTGGTTAATATTCTCCCTGGGACAACTGGTCAAGGAGAGTCAAGACGACAGGAACCTGGGGACTTTGTGAAGCAGGATATTGGCGGGTAAGAACCATTAAATCCTAGAACAACAACAACAAAAATACTGGCATGAATTCCTGCCTTGGATCAAACATTTTGATTTTTTCCCCCAGGTGAATGAAAGTACTCTTATACCTAGTCATTGCATTATATTTGGGAAAATATCATTAGCTCAGGGTCTCAAGGAAGAAAGAGATCTCAAAGGTCTTCTTGGGCAACTCCTTAGTCCATGCTCGAATTCCCTTTGTAACATCTTTAAAAGCCTTTCTCTCCAGCCACTTGTTCTCACTCACTCTTAGATCTTCAACACGTTCTTTTTTATTGGCTCTGTCCCATTTACATGTGATCAAGAATCTTCCATCTTGAATTTTAAAATCTTCCCTCCACAGTGCTTTAAATCTTTCTTCTTCTTCACAGTCACACTTCTTGAAGTGGTTTTCTTTATTGTCTCTACTTACCTCTCACTCTGCTCTACCACCCAGCCAACCCCATGACTCTAAGGCAATTTCTACAACCAAGATGGGCGATGTTGGCTCTGTTGCTAAAATGAACACTTGTTTCTTTAGTAGCATGTAGCAGCTTTCCACATTGTTGACTCTTTCCTCCCTCCTTAACTTCTTTTAATTATGAGATAAAGCATCCATATATATACATAAAATATAAATGTGAGTTTAAACAGAATTCTTTCTTTGACTCCAGAGACACCACAATTCTCCAGTTCTTAGATTAAATTCTCTAGAAGCACAGCCTGAGGTAAGGATTCTTAAGCAAATGATTTATTAAGAATATACTCTCAGAGAAATTTGGAAGGAATTAAGGAAAGTGAGTTGGGAAGGGGAAGAAATAAAGCAAAGGCATAATTTCACTTAAAGTGTAGCCTCCATTTGAGCCAGCAGGGAGATCTGAAACATGGATGGCACTACAGATTTGGTCCACCTTGAGATAAGGGGCCCAGGATTTTGCAGCCTCATCTCAATCAGTCATTGCCTGAGGCCTGACTTTCATCTCAATCACCATTCTTAATCTAACTTCTCTTGGGTGTCAGACTTCTATATCCTGCTACATATTGGACACAACCACTT
Organism: Cynopterus sphinx; assembly: GCA_030015415.1. NCBI lineage: Eukaryota > Metazoa > Chordata > Mammalia > Chiroptera > Pteropodidae > Cynopterus > Cynopterus sphinx. Next base: position 83,791,706 of record CM057388.1, read on the forward strand.
GGCTATTTCATAAACTTAAATTTAAACTAAGCATGTCTCAACTAGTTTCATTATCTCCATCTCCCTCCCCAACTCTAAAAGTAGAAACAACAAAAACTAAAGAAAAACAAATATAACATGTTACTTTTTCATTTTTCCTTGTTTTATACAATAGAACCACCATTCACCCCACTGCTCAAACCAGAAAGTGGAATCACTTTTGTTAATTTTCTACCCTTCACTCTCCAGATTGAATCAGTCACCAAGATCTGTCATGTTTACTTCCCACATCCTGTGGATTCATCTACTTTTTCCCTAACTTTTTGCCTCCACTCCAGTTTAATCCAATGTTGTCTTTTGCTTGATTTACTCTAAGAGTCTCTAATTGGTCTTACTTTCTAAAGTCTTGCTCTCATCCAAATGAACTGTCACTCTATAGCCAGGGTTTCTTCTATAATGCATGTTGAGACATATCTATCCTGTTTGGAGTAATTTAATGGATTTCTGTTGTCCCTAGATTAAAATATGAACTTCTTAATGTGATTTTTATAAGGCCCGTTATGACCCAGCCTCTACCAATCTTGACAGCCTTATTTTTAAGTCCTCCTTTCACCAAATTCTGTGTTCTTCAGCTCTATTGAACTTTAGATTTTAAAATCCCATTTCATTCAGGGAATACCATTACTAGAAATAATTCCCTTAGCCTTAAAATATTTCTGTGTCACACAGGATATTTTATTTTTTGGTAGCAGTTTTTCTGTTGTTATTTTACATGTCGCTACTGTCCCTTATTCTTGGAAGCTTTAAGACTTGTTCCTAATTATTTTTGCAGGGTTGATTATTTTAAAGTATTCTGAGTCTTTCCACCTTCTATCATAATCTCTTCTAGCAGTAATTTCTGGGGCTGAGGGCTATAGAACCAGACTAATATGTCCTTAGAAACTTGACCACAATACACTTTCTGTTCTTTACCGCAGTCTGGAAAGATAGACTAATTCTGTTTTATTAACTCTTCATGTATCTTGGTGTTCACTGGGCCATGCTAGATGTTCTAAATAAGATGGATGTTCTAAATAAATGAACCTCACTTCTTCAAGTGTTAAAGCTTTTCAAATTTTAACTCTGAAAGTAAAGTTCTCTAAAAGTGTACTGCATACTTTCTCATAATCCAAAATGAGGATTTTAAACAGAATAATCCCTTTTCTTGGTGACTTTGATTATCATAAAGAACATTCATTATATTCATTCTATATCTGCTATTTTTTCTTTTTGGATCTCTACCTTCAGTGTTGTCACTTCTCCTGTTTACATTGGTTTGTTTACATCCTGTTGGTGCTTAGAAAATCAGATCGCCAAGTCTTTTAATACTTATATTCAAGAGGAGGTGAAGAGATCCTACTTGAAAAAGCAGAGAGAAGTGTTTAGACTTAATACAGAAGGGTCTTAGAAACAGGGTTGTTGTTATTGTTACTTACTTTCTTCCAAGTCCAATACAATTCATGCTTTGGAGAGAGGAGACTACTAAAAGCCTGGCTCCAAATATTAGGGTTGGCACTGTAATTACATTGACTGGAGATAAGGGAACCATTACAAGTTTAAAATATATGAGATATATAGATGTATATAGATATCTATATAGATATATATATAGAGAGAGATTTAAAAAAAAATACACACACACACACACACACACACACACACACACACACACACACACACACACATATATGCTGGTAGTTCTGATACTTTACAGAGCTGCTTCTGCTTTTTGTTTGCTTGTTTTTATACCTTCTTAGTGTGTGTGTGTGTGTGTGTGTGTGTGTGTGTGTGTGTGTGTGTGTTGGAAAAAGTCCATTTGCTGCATTATCTTATCTACCTTTAGTGGTTTATTCACTTAAATCACCTGGGTCATCTACTCAAGCAACTTCGACAATCAATAGTGGTTTATTGCTTGGTACTTTGTATAAATCACATGCTAAATGCAGTGGGTCTCAGTGTTCAGTGTGTGTGAGCAGGGGAGTGAGTGCCACACCTGCTGATGATGGTCAAGTAGCTCCAGGGACTGTGCCTAAAATATGCATATTATAAAATGCCCCAGACAATTCTGATGTAGGGAATCTTGGACAACACTTTGGGGTACAGTCCTTATTTTCAAGGAACTGATAGTATAGTTAGAGATGTGGGTGGGATTCTGGTTTTAGAAAAGCAGACATGGAAAAACCCATAGAGAGCATCTAGTCTGAGCCTTATTTTGTGCATAAAGAAACTGAGGTACAGAAAGGAAAACTGACTTTTCTAAGGCTTTATAGCGAATTCATAGTAGAGCTGGGTCTAGAACACCAGTCTGGTTCCATGTTCTTAAGGAAAAGCTACAGGGAACAATTTCTACTTCACATAATAAAAACATTTCTTACACTGTTGTTTCCTGGCCCAGCATTTTGACCATCAACAAATGAGAACTATATGTGTGAACAGTGTTAAGTTGGATCATTGTGAAGCTGTCATTTTTCTGGCTCAAAACAGCAGAATAAAAGCAGTTTTGTAATGGGTCAACCTGAGTAGCAAGTAAGTGCCAAATGGTTCTTCTTTCCAGGTCTGACTGTGATTTGTTGAAACTTGAGATGCATATCAGTCAGGGTCCCAAGGGAAATGGATGAAGCATTTCAATTAAGATTATTCGAAGGCTGTGGCCTCTCTGAATGAGGTCTGGCACGTCTGATCTCAGAGGCTAGGCAGGGTTGGGCTTGGTTAGTACTTGGATGGGAGACCTGAGGAAGATCAGGTGCTGTAGGTCTAAAAAATAAAAAATAAAAAATAAGGGATTGTAAGTCCTTGCAGTCTGTGAGGCCAACCAAAGGTGCCCCACCTAAAAAAAAAGATTATTTGAGGATGGTAGATTTGTAAAGGGCCTTATTGTAAAGGTATAGTCTGGATGTAGGGGCACCCCAATGGATAGAGAAAAAAACCTAAGGCCAGTAACAAATATGTCACATAATAAAAGCTTTCTCAAGAGGTACAGAGACCTTGAGTGGACGAGATCTCACAGAGAGAGCAAGTCCCAGGGGATTATATAACCAGACTTTCCTCTTCTGATCTTAAGTAAGGAGGCCAAACCCAAGGTGAAGCCAGAGGCTGTGGGAGCCCTGTTTATGTAACACATACGAGTCAGCTTTCTAAGAAAGAACAGAGTGGAAAAGACTGGAGAATATATATGGAAGGGGAAATGAGAGGCATTAGGTATAAGGTCCCATATTTACATGTTTAAGAATAGAGTGGAGACCATGATTTTGAAGGGACACAACACCCTAGCAACACTTTTTCTGCATCAGGGTTATATGGTGGTGGCAGTGGTGACAGCAGGTACTGTGAACTTAAGAGAAAATGGTTTGGAGTTGCTTATTTGTTTCCTTGTCACATCATCGCTTGACTCGGTGCCACTGTACCCAAGGTGTCAGTCCTTGTATCCGTTTTCATCCTGAAAGAGATTTTCTCAGTGCTCTTAATCTCAGAAGAAACTGGCACCTGTGGCCACACGTGTACACACTAAGAAAGCATGAAGGACTTGGTTTTTTATTTTATTTTAACTCAACAAATAGTATAAAGAGGTGGGGCACATGTTGGGTGGACATGTCTCAAGCCGACTGTGATTTGAAGCATAAGTAGGAGAGTCCAATCCCTGCCATCTACACAATCTCTAGTATGGAAGCGGTGCATTGATACTTTTTACTATTCAATCATCAAACATTAGATTTTGCAGAAGCAGATGTGGAAGCTGAGAGCTCAGCTGTCAGTCCTAAGCTCCTAGCCTGGTCAAGAAGCCCTCCTGCTTTCTGCTTGATGGTGGATCTCCCAGTTTGAACCTTTCCAGTGAGGGGTTGGAAAGTGCTTCCTATATCAGGCAGAAGCCCCCTTCCTCCAATGCCGACCAGATTTGGGGCCCTGTAGCACTCGCTTGCTTGTCTACACAGCAGCCCTCAGAGCTAATCTATGCTCTCTCATGTTCAGGATAACTTTCAGTACTTTCAATTATTCTTGCACAATGTGCTTTTCCAGAAATTGCTTCAAACTGGAAACTCTCCTTGGCTGTTTACTTAACTTTTGAAACTCAGTTTGAGACTTTCTTTTTATAGTTTTCATAGTCTGTGATGTTAGTTTAAAGCTTGTTTTTAACTTTTACTACATACCAGGTGCTGTTCTAAGTCCTTTACAGATGTGAACATGATCCTTATAACAGACCTCCTAGCCAGATGCTGCAGTGATCCCTGTTTCACAGATGAAATATGAAGGCACAGAGAGGTCAAGTAACTTGCCAAAGGTCACACAGCTAGAAGGTGGCAGAGCCAGGACTGAAACTGATGATCTGGCTCCAGAGGCCTTGTAGCTATTACCTGCTACAATGCAGAGCATTTCACACACTTGGTCACTTTTAAGTAAGAATTAAACAATGTCCATTTCTTTTATGTACCTGAACATTTACTTGGGCATTGTAATCCCTCAGGCTCTGAATACTTAGTCTCTCAGCCCCATGACTGGCTGGTCTGTGCAATTTTCTTATAGGACATGAGGGAATAAGACATACTTTCCCTTTTGAAGTCGCAATGTGTAGCATTTGTGACACAGAGCATGGCTGGGCATCTGAAGCCAGGATCAAGGGTACTTGGTAGGTTATGCTGGGACTGATGCTGATTGTGATCTCTTGGTTAAGGGGCTGGCCATCAGGACTCTCCATTGTGAGGAGACCAGCCACCGGGATTAACTACAAGATGTAAGCTGGTAGCCAGCTCATCGCTTTGACCATGGCCATGGGAGTGGGGTAGAGAATAATTAAAAGCGGGTAAGAAAACATTCCTAGTGCTGTGGTTTCCCCTTTCATTTGTGTCATAATTCTTTTCTCCACATTGGCAGTGTTATAAATGGTCCTCAGGCTGGCCTATTAAAGGCCATTTATGCAGAAATATTGCTGGAATAATGGTCAATATGGTTACAATCATTAGATAAATAATGGAAAGACTTGTGTAGCCTTGCCTGGAAGACAAGCTACCCCTTCCATGGCATTGTTTCAGAGGAAGAATGCACCTTAAGTTCTTTGCAACCTTTGGAAGACAAGCCATTTTCATTCAGGGTGGGGTGTGTCTGCTTATGTCCACATGTGGAATCACATCTCTAAGGTCCAATACCTTAGTTTTTTTAATCACTCACAACATAGACTAGTCAGACCTTTCTCTGTGTTGGTGAGGTCAGTGATGCAGAGGCTTTCAGTCACTAATAAGACACGAAAATCTTGGTTTTTCTTTTACTTGAACTCAGCAAATAGTGTGAACAGGTGGGGTATATGTCGAGTAGGTCTGTCTCAAGATGATACTTCTCTAGTTTCATCACCAGTCTACAAAAGCTAGTTCAGAAAAGAACAGCTGAGGTGGGGAGAAAAAAAGGAAACAAGAAAAAGAAAGCATAGCTATCTTTTAAGAGAAGGATTTGGGCATCTTCTAGCCAAAAATCAGTTTATTTTTTTAAGTGGCTTCGGTGAAGACATTCGAATGTGTTATTGAATTCCAGGTGCTTCTCATTCCCTTCCCAGTATAAAACTGGCATCCTTCTTCCTTTCCACTATGTGAATGACTGGTCTTGGATAATGAAAAAAACAGAGAGAGTATTGGGAAATGGTGAGTAATCTGATTTGGCTATGCTTTCTGGTGAGAAGCAGCAAACTTTGTAGCTGTAAAAATAGATTGGGAACAGGTTGAAGATTTATAGCAGGCCATGAATGTCAGGCTCAAGAGTTGGATTTTATTTGGTGAGCCATAGAGAGTTGTGGAAAGTGTGTGAGCAGGAATTAAAAAAAAAAAAAGAAAACACTTGTCTATTATTTGAGATATTATGACATTTAATGTTGTAAAAGTTTAAGGCGTAAAATGTATTGTTTGATACATTTATTTATTGCAGTGTGATTACTACAGTAGCATTAACTGATACCTTTATCATGTCACATCTTGATCATTTTATGTGTGTTGAGAACACTTAAGATCTAGTCTCTTAGCAACTCTAATGTTTATAATACAATATCATTGACTGTAAGCTTCCTGTAGTTGAATTGCCATATCTCTCCCCAGATTTGGAAAAAAATTTCAGCCATTATTTTTTAAAATACAGTTTCTCTCCCTTTCTCTCTCTTTTCTCTCATGATACAGATATTGTCTCTTTTGATTGTATCCCACAGTTCATGTAGACTTTCTTTGCTATTTTTCATTTTAATTTCTTTATTCTTTCCTGACTACATAATATCAAGAGATCTGTCTTCAAGCTCATAGCTTATTTCTTCGGTACTTTCGAGCCTACCGTTGGAGCTATCTCTTGCATTTTTCATTTCATTCATTGTATTATTCACCTTCTGAGTTTTGGTTTGGTCATTTTTTTGTGATTTCTATTTCTTTGTCGAGTTTCACATTTTGTTCATATATTGTTTTTCTAAGTTTGTTGATCCTCTTGGGTCTTTCTGAGCTTCCTTAAATCATTATTTCCAATTCCTTGTCTGATAACTCATAGATCTCTGTTTCTTTGGGACCAGTAACTGGAGTATTATTTTGTTCCTTTAGTCATGTCACATTTTCTTGCTTGTTCATGTTTCTAGTGAGTTTTCATTGATGTCTGCACATCTGAAGGCACAGTCACCTCTTCCAGTGTTTTCGGACTGATTTCAGTAGAGAAAGACTCACCTGGAGATTGCTCTAAGGACATGGGCTGGGGGGAATGCAGCATCTTTGGTTCCTGGGAAGGCACCGTGGTGCAGACTCTATGTCACTACATTGGCTGAGTTTGCCATTGGCCAGACTGTGGGGTATTCCATGGTCAAGTCTACAGATGACCTACAGATGGCAGTGGCAGATAGGGCTATTAAGATCTCCAGAGGCTAAGACTGCCAGGATCTTCCTGTGCTCTCTCTCTCTTTCTCTCTCTCTCCCTTCTCTCCCCCCCCCCCCCGCCATTCTCCCTGATGTCCATGGGAAGAAGTTCTAAATGAGGAGATGCTCTCCAGTGCCTAGTGACATGGCATGCTGACCCTTAGAGCCCTCAGAGCAATATTGGAGCCTGTGTTCCAAGACTGGGCACCTGTGGAACTCTCACAGCACCCAGGTCCTGGGGCCCAAGAGCATCTGCTGTGGCTTTGGTGCTGTTGTCAGGGGTGTGAGTGTGTGTACATACCCCACAGAACCAGTATCTGGATATGAGGGGCTCATTACTAGGAATCTGGCTAGTGGGGGAAATGTAGTGGCAGGGGACTGGGATGACAAGGTGCACCGTGGCTTGGGTCCAGGGTGCAGTAGTAGCAATGTGTGGAGATGGTGGGTCAAAATTTCAACTTCCTCTGGTGGTGTTCTTTTAAAGCCATGTATCAGGCTCCTGGGAGCTAAACATAGGGCAGTGGCAGCACAACCCTGCCAATGACAGTTCAGTTATGATCTGGGACTTGAAAGATGGGGCTTAGGGCAGTAGCCTGATCCAGCAATGACAGGTCAAAGCCACATCCTGAAACTTCAGAGGTGACACAAAGGGTAGAGGTAGCACACTGGACAATGATAGTTCAGGACCTCTATCTGGAACGGGGCTGGAGTTCAGCCTGGTCCCAGCAATAATGGGTCAGAGCACTAATCTGCCATGGTGAGGGTGGATGGAGCTCAGGGTAGTAGTTGCACCCGTGGCGATGACAGGTCACAGTTACGACTTGGAACCCAGGGGGCAGTGAGAACTCATCTCAGCAATGATGGACCGGACTCTCCACCTGTGATGGGACTGAGGTGGGGTCCAGAGCAGCATCAGGACCCTTGCAATGCAGACCCGGAGCTGGGGACCTGGAATCTGGTGAGTGGTGGCAGCGGCAGTGCACTGATAATCACTGTCAAAGCATGCCAGAATCCAAGGAGTAAGGCTCATGGTAGTGGCAGCCAGCAGACTAGCATCTTCACCCAGAGTTAGGGGTCAGGCACTAGGCTGCAGCAGCATCCGTAGCCAGGGCTACTCAGAGTCGCAACCTGGACCCAGGGGATGGAGCTCAGGGCAACAGAGGTTGCCCTGGCAATGCTGGGACACAACCCCCACTTAGGTGGGCTGAGAACTGGCAGCTGCAGCCTCTGGTACATGTCAAGGTGCTATGGTGCCAGGTCCCTTAGAGGAGGGCATGGCAAAAGCTGGGGCCTTTATGGCAAGTCTCAATTTGGCAATAGTTCCGGCCTGGAGAGCAGGTGCAGAGGGGCCACACTCCGTGCTCCTCTGTCATCTGGGGTCAGCATCAGTGAAGACAGGGAGACCAATGTAGCAAGGGCTGCAAAGGTCCACAGTGGTGGGGCTGGCTGGCATTCTCCTCACCTTTTCCCCGTAGGATATACCTCTTCAAAGGGGACACTTCCAGGTATAGAGTCCCTCCCAACTGGGGGACTGGATGGATGCTTGCACAGGCGACAGGCTTCCTGTACTTTTCTGTACAACCACCCTTGATTTGGGAGCTTCTTAGGTTTATGCTGCTGCTTTATGGTGTCCTAAGCTTTCCCTGAGCCATTTCTTTCAGTTTGTAGTTTTGCTGTTGTTGTTTTTGTGGGAGAGATGAGTTTTGGGAACGTCTAGCTCTCCTTCTTGCTGATAGCCCCTTCTGCACAGTAATTTTGAATTTTATTTGTTTTTAAAAATGTTTTTCCCCCCAAGATTTTATTTATATATATATATATTTCAAGAAAATGCCATTCTTTTTTTAAAAAAAAATTTTATATGAATTTATTTTATTATTACACTTTGTCTTATTTTTAAAATGTCAGTTTGCAATCTCTTATTTTTTTTATTCCTATAGCACCTCGTCTTCCTAGGTGGTCTCATCCAAGTACTAACCAGGCCCGACCCTGCTTAGCTTCCCAGATCAGATAGGATCCGCCTTATTCCAGGCAACATTGCCATAAACTAAAAACAATTTCTTGACCTAGATAATAATCCATGTTGTCTTCCCAAATTAGTAGCGGTATTATTTACTTTTTGAAAAAAATTATTTATTTATTTAAATTAGTTTCAAGTATACAGTACATTGGTTAGACATCTTATAGTTCATAAAACGATCCCCCCAATTGCTCCCTCCCTCCCCTGGCCATCCTTTTGATGAAATGAATAAATTTCTCCTCTCTTTGGGTTGTGTGAACTGTATCAGTAGCTCCAAAAAAGGTATCTCATTAAATTTCAAAAGCTTGTGGGCAAAGGAATAAACAACTCCAAATCTATATTGAGCTTTACCATTTACAAAGCAATTTTATGCTTATTATCTTATTTATTGCTGATTCTTCCAAAAGCATTGTAAGGTAGGTAATGAGTATCCCCATTTTACATGTCTGGGTATAGCTCACAAGATCAGTCAATGGCTGGGCCAAGACTAAAACGCTGTTCAATTGACCCTAGTCCTGTGGACTCACCACTATTTCATCGTTAGGACTAGAAAAACGACTAAACCTGCCTAACCTACAGATAATATTATTAATTAGTAACATCATTTTCATGTTCCGATATTGGATTATTAATGTCGTATTTAATCCAACCAATAATGACAGGTATGAGGTAATTGGTATAATTGAACCAATGATAACAGGTGTGGTTCTTGCAGCAATCTCATCAATTTAATGAGCATGTGGCTTTGGGCACTTCCTTTCTCTTATTGTCATCTTAGGTGCTCCATCTGTAAATTGAAGGGAAAGGATTACATGATCTGATGTTCTCTATAATCCTGACATACCATTATTCTTTATTGTTCCCCTGAATTACTTTACATTGGCACAAACTACAGAATCTTCAGCTTTTGCAGTTTAGTTATTGAAGAAGAGAGCATTCTGACTTGGGTTCTAGGTTAAACCACCATTCAGCCTGTCCGTGCAGTAATTTAGTGCACATCAAAAAAATATTTTTCCAGTAATCAAGTACAAAATCACAGAGAAATGTATTGAAATCTGTGTTTGGGAGGTTTTTAGCACTGATTTTTGATTTAAAAGTTATTAGTGAAGAATGCTGCTAATGTATCAGCACAGAGTTGGCAGGGGATGGAAATGCACTGTCATGGGAGTTGGTATTTCAGTAAGAGAGGTGGCACAGTGTACTGGCCTTATATTCAGGAATTCTGGGTTGAAATTTTAGCTTTCCCATTACACTCAGGGTGGTTAAAAAGTTATTTATGTTTAAGGGTTTTAGAATTCCCATCTATAAATCCACCTGGAATAGGCCATCTCTGAAGCCCTTTAATACTCATCTGCGACCCTGGCAGGAGTCTCCTTTCTACTCCCTTTCCATTAATCCAATAAATGGCTTTTAATTCAATAGACCTATTTCCCAGAAATCAAATTTAGGCTAAATACAGTCAAGATTCCCCACAGCAAGAGTTAAGGGATAAAGGATAAAGGATTTTGCACAAAATCAATTGCGCTCCAACCACCTCTCTCTCCATAGCTCATGTCAGGTGGATTCAGAATATTGGTGGACTGAGCCAACTGTACACTGTCACCCCACAGGGTGTCTGTATTTATCTCTTCAGCACATCGATGTCAGTTGGCTACAACTGCGTTCATAGAACTGCAGTTCCTTCTTTGGACCCCCTTTCCAATAGACCTGTATTATTTCTAGAGCTCTGGCCACTAAAGCAGCCAGTCATTTCTACTCTTCAGTGAGTTTCAGTGTGTCTGTGGCCAAAGCTTTCTTTATGGCTTTTGGCAGATGTGGCCACCAATATTTTGTTGTCACTGTTTACATTTGAGTAATGCATCTGAGTACCTAAACTATTTTTAAAAAGAGAAAACAAACTTGGAATACTTCTAGATATCAAGCATTAAGCCTGGCAATTTTAATATATTAATATAACATATCTGTGAGGTTATTTTAATTTTAAAGATGATAAAAACATTACTAGAGGTGTGGTATAATTTGCTCAAGGTCACATAACTAATAAATTCAAATGTATGTTTCCAGACTCTTTAAATTTAGGTTCCTTTTTCCTTCCATGTGTATCAATTTCATCATTTGATTCTCTCAGCAACTCTGTAAGCAGGGGATGATTACTCACCTTGTTTTGCCCTTTTTTCCTGCTCTATCACAAGAGATAGAACAGTAATAGGCACATAGTTGATGCTCAATAGAGATACATTGAATGACTAAGTGAATTTAATTTGGAAACTGTGGTTCAAAATGCCTTTTCCAAGATTATTAGATAGAGAGTGGCAGTTTAGAGTGAGAACTATTCAATTCAGATGTTTTTACTGTTCTGTAGATCTTTTTCAGAACAGGAAGCTTTCTCACTGTGAGGGATAAATGTTCATGGGAAGACATATTGATTCTCTCTTAAGACTCCTTCTTAACTATTACCCGGTGTCTTTTATAGATCTGACTAACTGGTTGCTAGGAACAGTTACTGCATATCTATTAATGGTAAGATTCTGGGGCTAAGGTAAGAATGGGGGAAACTGAGACACCTAGCAGAGACAGTACCATAAATAGTAGCTTAATGGTCCACTCCAAATCACAAACACAGCAGGCATTATTAGGACCCTTGATTTCACACAATTTTTTTTTTACACCTTACTTCTTGGCCCTTGGCAATGGCCATTTCTTTTACAATATCTTCTCTCCCCTGAATTACCCAGGGCTTTTCTTTATTTCTTGTCCTGTCAAACTAGACCAAGCCAGTTGCATCCTGGGCCAGATTAAGTGGTTAGTCAAGAGCCCAGTGCCTGGAAAGGCTTACAGAAGGGGTCCAAACTGAGAAGTGGGAGGTAGCTACGAGTCACCAGAAAACTAGAAAGCTTTGGTTATATACTCTTATCTGTGTGTCTCATAAGCAATATGACTGTGAGCAAATTTGGTGTCCTCCTGAGCTTATTCCTTTAGGTATAAAATGGGAGAGATTAGGAAATCTCTTGAGAGTTTTGGTAGCTTTAACATTTAATTTAACATTTAGTGCTTTGTCACCCTGTCTTCATGGGGTGGGAAGTAGTAGACAGACTACATGCCATTCAAGGGCTTGTCTGGCTCTGTCGTACTGTGAACCTACGTTTCTCTGGGCTTAGAAGAAGGATAAGTTCTTAGTAACAAAATTTTCCTTTTTTACTTTGAAGCCCTTTTGTTCATGCAAGAGAATTTGCTGGATCGACTCCATGCCAGGTATTGTTCCCAGGGACATTCCGTCCAGGATTTCTGCCTGTGTTTTTCCACTGCCGGCTTGGGGCTGGACTGTATGTTTGGTAAAACTTATGCCAGCGCTGGAGTAAGAGTTCAAGTGTAGTGACCACTGTCTGCCTGATACACAGGAAGTCATCATGAAAAACAAGAAGTGCTTGCTGGTTTGGTTAACTTAAGTGGCCCAGCCTATTGATTAAAATCTTGAATTAAAGTGTTCAGACATGTAATTGTCTCCTATTAAGAACTATCATTTGTTATCTCTTTTCCTCCCATTGCCTCAGACTCTCTCCCAAGCATGCCCCAGATATTCCCGATGACAGCACTGACAACATCACTATCTTCACCAGAATCTTGGATCGCCTTCTGGATGGCTATGACAACCGGCTGCGACCTGGGCTTGGAGGTCAGTTACCATTTTAAGATCTGCTTGGCTACTGTCATCTAAAAAGTGCCTTCAGTAGTCTACTGATGAATGGGATTAATATAAAACTGTTTTTCCCTCTGGAAATTAGTTCTAAGCTTTCATTGCAGTGGTTTCATTCAGTGGTGTGATTTTGGAAGTTTCTGAATTTCACTTAAGTAAATGCATATGGAATATCATACTATAATGTGTGACCAAGCCATTTCTGGTAATGGAATCCCTGCCTGGATGGCAGGTGTGGCTCAGGAAGACCTGGGAGACATGCCTTTGTCCTCTAGACCCTGAGCACATGTCAGCTTGACATTCTAAAGAGAAGCGGTTTGCCTACTGGGTTAGATCCGAGTTGGCCATCAGTCTAGCACGATCAGCAATATGATCACAATGAGGTAAATGTACATGGCTTGCATTTTTTTCAGCATGGACCACTACCCCATGGGCCAGATAAAGGGCACTTGAGGCCGTAATATTCTCAGCTGTGTCATACCCCAGTCAGAGTCATAATCCCAGGAGGCTGGGAGGATGGAGTGAGCTCCTACCTCCCCCAAACTTGCCCAGAATTAAGCCTTGGGCAATAGGTAACTTGATTCAGAATGAGAAATGCTGGCAGGCTGGCATCATGCTGTTCCAAGGAAGAAAGCTCTCCAACTGGGAGCTGGGAGAGGAGAGGGACCTGTGTTCTTTATTGGCTGCTCCAGCCTGGAGTTGAGTTCCTGTCTCACTGGGCTGCGAAGGAGGAGGGTGGAAACATGTCTTGTTTTAAATATCTGGACTTTTGATAGCCTTCCTGAGTTTGAGTCCATTTTCTTGAATAGACGATTGTTTTTCCTTTTGTTGTATACTCTTAGATGATTTGCAGAAACTTTAAATGGTTGTTTTTAAAGTAGATTTCACCAGGGGTTAAAGAAGTGAAATTAATAGTTGATAGAGGGTCACAGGGATGGGGAACATGACATGGGGAATACAGTCAACAATAATATAATGGCTGGGTGGAGAGCCAGAGTAATCAGGGAGATTGTTTATAAACTATAGAAATGTCTAACCAATGTGCTATATACCTGAAACTAAAAATAAAATAATAAAAAATAAAATAAAAAAGATTTCACCAGTTTCATTGAAGAGTAGGTTTGCAGAGCTCATCATGCTTACATGCCAGAAGTGAAATTTCTAGTAATTTTTTTAGATTTCATCAGATGATATACATAGATGATTATGTCATATGAGAAGAAAGACTATTTTAATTCTTCCTGTGCATTAGGGATACTGTTTTTCTTGCCTTACTGCACTGAAGAGACCTGACATGTAATGTTGCATATTAGGGTGAAAGCAGACCCCATTGTCTTGTTCTTAATCTTAGGGAGAAAGCTTCAATGTTACACTACAATGTTAAGTGTAAGTTTTTCTTAGATGAGCTTTATCAAGTTCAGGTAGTTCTATTCCTGGTTCGTTGAAAGTTTTTAAGAGGAACAAATATTGGAATTTTTTCAAATGTTCTAGCTGTGTATATTAAGTTGATTATTTGGCTTTTCTATTTTAATTTGTTAATATAGTAAATTACATTGTTTGATTTTCTTTTTTTCTTACTAATTCAGTATTTTATTACTTCTAATGTTAAATATGAAGCACTTTTGCATTGTCACAAGAAGTTATTTTTAGTTGATGTATCTCTACATACTGTGAACAAATATACTAAACTATCTGATAAATTTACCATAAATCTTAACACTATTAAACAGATGACAAATAACTTTTCAGTGATAACCTATAATATACAATCTTCCTAAAGTATGTGAATTTCAACATGTCTTATAATATATTCTATTTTATTTCATTTTTTAATTTTTAAAAAGTTTTCAATTATATTCAACATTAGTTTCAGGTGTACAACATAGTGATTAGACATTTATATAATTTATGAAGTGATCGCCCCTATAAGTCTAGTACCCACCCCACATCATGCATAGTTATTACAATGTTGTTGACTATATTCCCTATGCTGTATTTTACATCCCAAGACTGATTTTGTAACTGGCAATTTGTACATCTTAATCCCTTTCATTTTTTCACCATCTCCCCAACCCACCTCCTATCTGGTGACCATCAATTTGTTCTCTGTATCTATGAGTTTGTTTCTGTTTTGTTTGTTGATTTTGTGTTTGAGTTCACATATCAGTGGCATCTTATGGTCCTTGTCTTTCTCTTATTTCACTTAGCTTAAAACTCTCTAGGTGCATCCATATTGTTGCAGATGGCAAGATTGCATTCTGTTTTCTGACTATATATGTACCACATGTTCTTTATTCAATTATCTATAGATGCTTAGAGACACATAGATCAATGGAACAGAATAGAGGACCCAGAAATGAACCCATGCCTCTGTGGTCAATTAATTCATGACAAAGGAGGCAAAAATGTGCAATGGAATAAAGACAGTCTCTTCAATAAATGGTGTTGGGAAAGCTGGACAGACATTTGCAAAACAATGAAACTGGACCACCTTCTTACACCATGTACAAGAATAAACTCAAAACAGATTAAAGACAAATGTAAAACCTGAAACCATAAAAATCCTAGAAGAAAACATAGGCAGTTGACTCTATGACATTGTTTTTAGTAATATTTTTGTTTAGCTATGTCTCCCTGGATAAGGGAAACAAAAGAAAAAATAGATAAATGAGGCTACATCAAACTAAAAAGTTTTTGCACAGAGAAGAAAACCATCAACAAAACAAACAAAAAAACAACCTACCTAATGGGAGAAGATATTTGCCAATGTCTGATAAGTGGTTAATATCCAAAATATATAAAGAACTCACACAACTTAACACCCACAAACAAACAATTTAATTAAAAGATAGGCAGAGGCCCTGAATAGCCATTTCTCCAAAAATGATGTACAGATGGCCAACAGATATGTGAAAAAAAAAATTCTCAGTATCATTAATCATCAGAGAAATGCAAATTAAAACCAATGAACTATCACCTCACACATGTCAGAATGGCCATCATCAATAAATCAACAAACGAGTGTTGGTGAAGATGTGGATAAAATGGAACATTTATGTACTATTAATTATATTGCAAATTGGTGTAGCTGCTATGGAAAACAGTGTGGAGATTCCTCAAAAAATTAAAAATAGAGCTTCCATATGACCCAGCAATTCCATTTCTGGGTATTTATCCAAAGAAACCCAAAACACTAATTTGAAAAGACATATGCACCCCTATGTACAATAGGTCTGTGATCCATTTTGAGTTAATTTTTGTAATAAGGTGTGAAATGAGGGTTGGAGTTGAGGGTTGGAGTGTTATAGGTTATAGTTATCAATTGGCATATGACTATCCAATTATTGCAATATAATTTATTGAAAAGACTATACTTTCTACACTGTATGATCATAGTGATTGGAAATCATCATGAAAAATCAATTGACTGTAATTGTCTGGGCATATTTTTTTAACTCATCATTCTATTGTCTTGATTGATGTGTCTATCTTTTCACTGTTTTGATTGATGTAGTTTTCCAGTAAATCCTGAAACACTAAAATCCTGTACTGGAGTCCTCCAAATCAAGAACACATTTAAAAAATTATTTTAACAATTTTAACTCCTTTTCCTTTCCATATAAATTTAAGAATCATCTCATGAATTTCTACCCCCACAAAATGTTAGGTTTTATTTAGGATTGTGTTTAATCCGTAGATTGGTTTAGGAAGAATTGATTCTGCCTCATGTTCTACTTTTTCTTTGTGCGAAGTCTGAAAACTCAGTCGGATGTGAAAGCTTGTGTTGTTCTAAGGCTTTTTTATGAGCATGCGTCCAGCCCTGGGCATGTCTGTGTCCTCATCAATTCCCTGGTATATGTTGGGGCTTTATAAAAATCCTTACTCTCTCAGGTATCTTTTTTATTCAGACTTTTTCTTGGAATTTTCAATCTGTCTATTGCTTTTCCCAACTGTTATTGTTAGCCGCAGGCTGCTACTGTCAATACTTTTGTCTTTAAATATGTTTGGCAGTGCCTCTCTGGAAGCAGTCCCAACACTGTGAATGTTCCCTGTTGGGTTAAACAAAAGCAAACCATTGGCTCACTCTCTCAGGGAGCTGCCATTTCCTTCAAAACCTTTAACCTGAATTCTTTAAGATCAAGTTTCTTCGTATCGCTCCCTCTGGTACTAGTAACCTGCAATGGAAGGGTGGGCTGCCTGCCATCTTCATGGCTACTACCAAAGTGGGGGTTGTGTCATGTAGGTGGGCCAAGTAAAACACCACAGTGCTCTCTTACCTCAATGAAGTAGCTGTTTTCTTCACCACATCTTCCCTTGGTAGTTTAAGTTTTTGGCTAGGTTCTAGAATTTTGTAAAAGTTGAGTCTGACAGTCTCCCCAAGCTTATGGTTTTATGGAGGGACAGAACCCTGGAATTTCTTAATATGATATTTTCGGTGACATCAATCTTCTGTTTTTCCTGATGCTTATAGTATTGGTCTTTTAGTTTTCTGGCCAGTCTGGCTAGGATTTTATCCAGTTAAAATATTTTTCCAAGAAACAAGTTTTTAATTTTACTGACTTTTCTGTTTTTCTGTTTTCAATTCTACTTGCTTCATTTTGAAAGTGTTCCTTTTTTATATTTCTAAAGATGTTATCTTAGAATATTGATTTTAGATTTCTTCTTTTCTAATATAGACATTTTGCTATAAATTTCCAAGTATTTATGTGCATTCCACAGTTTTGATGTGTTATATTTTTATTTTTGTTCATTAAGTTCACTCTATTTTGTAACATCCCTTATGATTTCCTTCTTGATCCATGTGTTATTTTGAAGAGGGTTCTTTAATTTCCAAATATTTGAAGAGTGACCAGGTATTTTTCTGCATTGATTATTATTTTTATTCTTTTATAGTCACTGATCATAGTTTATATGCCTTCAGTTCTTTTAAATTTGTTAAGGTTTGCCTTATGGCTTAACTTGGTGAATGGTCCAGCACACTTGAAAAAATTGGATAGTCTTCTGTTGGAGGTAGAGCATTCTATAAATGTCAGTTAGGTCACATGAGTTGATAATGTTCAGGTCTTCTATATGTTTACTAATTCTGTCTGTACATATTCTATTACTTTCTGAAAGAAGAATGTTTACGTGTCCAAGAATAATTTTGGATTTGTCTATTTCTCCCTTGAATTCTGTCAGGTTTTTTGACATATGTATTGAAACTCCGTTGTTAGATGCCACATTTAGCCTCATCACATCTTACTCATGATTTAATTATAGAAATCCTTCTTTTTAAATTTATCTTCTAAATTAAATTTATTGGGATGATATCGGTTAATAAAATCATATAGGTTTCAGGTGGACAAGTCAATAATACATCACCTGTATATTGCATTGTGTATAAATCCCCTTTACATAGCCACCATGTCCCTCTTTTGTTCAGTGTTTACATTGTGTATATTTTTCATTCTTTTACTTTTAACATTTATATTTTTATATTTAAAGTAGGTTGTCCATACACAGAATATATTTGGCTTCTTTTCATAACCTCATAATCTCTGGCTTTAATTTGTTTAGGCCATCTACAATTAATATATTTATTGACATGGTTGTATTTAGATTCATCATTTTCTTATTAGCGTTGTTTGTTTCCTTTATGTTCATCAATTTTCCCTTTCCTGAGTATTTTCAGAATATTTTTCTTTTAATTTATATATTGCCTTTTTAGTAATGTTTCTTTGTAATATGAAAGTTGTTAGCTGCTATAAGGATTACAATCTTCATAGCTGATCTTTGACAGTCTTCTTAGGGTTAATATTGTTTCGCTTCCAGTAAAGCATAGTAGCCTTGTAACCATATAGGTCTGTTTGCCATCCAAAAGGCCTTTATGTTACAGTTATCTATTATAGTAACTTTCAGTGAAAACCACAAAGACAATATTGTTAATCCTTTATTTCAGCACTCATAACTATTTTAAAGAACTTAAGAAGGAAAAGTTACTTTAAATTTACCCAGAATTGCCAGTTCTGTTGTTCTTTTTTTATATTTCTATCTCATTTCCCTCTGCCATTATTTCCCCTGAGTCTGAAGAACTTTCTTTAGAATTTCTTATAGAACAAGTCTGCTAGTGAGAAATTCTCCTGTCTTTTTAAATCTGAAAATATATTTATTTTAACTTCATCCCTGAAACACATTTGTTATGAAGTTGAGTTGTTTTCCTTAAGCATATTAGAGTACTTGTTCCACTGTCTTATTAGTCTGTGATTTGATAATATATCTTCAGTCTTTCAAATAATTACTCCCTTCATAGACTGTGTTATTTTCAAATAATAGCTTGTTTTAAGATTTTTCTTTATTTTTGGTAATTAGCAGTTTGATTATGATATGTCTACATTATTTTCTTTTTTCTTTTTTTGTTTGGAGTCTGGGGAACATCTTGATTCTGTGAATTTATGTCTTCTACCAAACTTGGAAAATTTCTGAGCACCATTTCATCAAAAACATCTTTTCTTCACTAATTTATTTCTCTTCTCCTTCTGAAACTCCAATATTCTGTGTGTTACAGACCTTATTGTATTGTCCAACATGGCCCATTTTTCTTGCTGTTCTTTGCATTGGATAATTTCTATCAATCTCTCCCCAAGTCTGCTGACTCTTTCCCTTTGTTATTGCAATTCTCCTGTTGAGACCATGCAGTGAATTTCTTATTTTGATAATTGCATATTTCATTTCTAAAATTTCAAATTGACTATTTTATATTTTCTAATTTTATAATTTTTTCTCTGCTGAAAATGTCTATATTATTTATTTTAGATGTGTTTTCATTAACATCGTGGAACATAGTTATAATAGCTGCTTTAAAAAGTCTTTGATACTTGCAATATCAGAATCATCTCACAGTTGGCATTTGTCGATTGTCTTTTCTCATAAAAATTAGTAATATATTTTGTGTATTTTTGTAAGTCAAATAATGGTGGACTATATGCTGGATATTTTGAATATTATGGTATGTAGAGTCTGTGCCCTGTTATAATGTTCTGGATTTTTTTTTCTTGTTTGTTTTAGTAGACAAACAATTTGGTTAAATTCAATCCATATGGTCTGCCTTGCATTCGATGGGCGGTAATAACCATATCTTTCAGTTTTCAAAGCCTTGGCCATACCGCATTTTGTTTATCTCACACCTGTATCACTTAGTGGATAGTCTAAGCCTTGGGCCATGCTTTTACATATCAGTTTATAGTTCAATTATCAAAGTCTTTGCTGTGCTGCCTTGGGTCTGTCCTATGCATGTGCTCAAGGGATAGCCTCTGATCTGTGGGGTTTTCATATAACCCTTTACATTCTGAGAGTCCCCACCTTCTCTGGCCTGCAGGGGCCTTTGGATCTGATACTTTGGCAAGACAGATGATTGTTGTTGTTGTTGTTGTTGTTTTTCAGTTTTGCCTGTTTGTGCCACTGTCCAACTATGTATTTGCCATTGAGGGAGAAATGCAAGAGAAAAGAAGAAAAAAACCCAACCAGGAACTGTATCTCCCTGTGGGTTGCTTCTTTAAATTTTGACTCCCCTCCACAATCCACCTTCATTTTACTGTTCAAATTCCTTGAGTAGTTGCCTTTGTATTTTGTTCAGAAATTTTATTTATAGTCAGCGCAGAAGAAGGTTGTAATATGCTTACTTCACCATTTTCAGAAACCAGTTTAGTTTTGTTTTAATTTTCCATCCTCTTTTTCTGTTTAGTGGTTTTGTGGTTTGCTTCTACTCTAATTCCTGTTCCAAACTGGACTGATGTGGCATTTTGAAGTTTCTTCTCTACTGTGATATTGTTGATCCATTCCTGGTCCAACAAGCCCCTTGGCTCAATTCCTCACCCCAAGACTGTCATTGTATATTATGTCATCCCTACCCACCCCCCAACCCAAGCCTATATCCTCAAACAGAGCCATACTCTAGGTAGCAATTCAGCATCACCTTTTCTATTCTCCTTACAAGTAAAGCCTAGCTCTGACCAGCAAGTATTGATCCTGCTTCCAGTCTCTGCTTTTGTGCAGATAAATATTTTAGTCTCTTTCCCTACATTTCAGACCTGGAACTCTGGCTTCAATATTGTGTATACCTGTTTTGTTTCTGTTCTGTGATATTTTGATTTTTGATTGGAGACAGCTATATCTTTTGTTATATATTTTATCTTTTCTCTTTCATTCTTGTGTGTTCAGAGCAGAGAGGTTGTACTGAGATGTGAGGTTACCTGTGCCATCTTATCGAGAAGTTCCAATACTTCTTAAAGTAGACAGTGTATGTGCCTCTGGTGGCTTTTTCTAATCTCTTATGGCCTTGGAACCATAATAGTTTTAGTCTTGGAATCATAGCAAAAGCAACTCCCTTTTTTACAGATAAAGGAAACTAAGATATAATTAACTTGAAGTAGAACCAGGACTAATCCAAGCCTCCAGATTCCTATACCAATGGTTTTTCCACTTACTGATTTTATGTTTAGGCTGAAAATCAGTAGGTCCTGAAAAAATACCAGAGCATCCTTTGCTATTTTGGAATATTTCGGCTGTTTTAAAGATTCTCTTGCTTCTCCCAGCTTTCAGTTTTCTTGTGGCTCGAGAATTTGCTGCTAGAGCAGAGAAGACATTGTGGCCTCCAATTTATTTCTTGGTCATTATTTGGGCACTGCATCAGCTTCCCCCTTTAATTTTATGATAATGCTGACTCACAGAAACCCTCTTAGCTCTTGGGAGTGGACTCTATTTGCAGAGAAGGGCTGTGAACCACTGAAAAGGCTAATCTCTGATTTTTTAAAAATTTCTTTTACACCTGTTACTGACATTTTCTATGTGGGTGGCTAGTTCCACACATCTGCCCTTTTGCTCTGGAGCTATAGATTTAGATATAGCCTTGGGTCTCCATCACAAGGAAGAGGTGTCACTAGAAAGGTCTATTGGCCAAAGATATTCTAGGAAGATACTTCTATAGACCTATAGTAACGCCATTGGGTGTGCCAAACACAGCATCCTTTCTTGAGAAAAGTCAAAAATACCATTTGTGTATTTCCTTTCTATGGCCCAAAGCCTGGATGTTATTTATTTCTATTTCCTTTTTTCCTATATTAGTGCTTATTTCTCGTTTTTGCTACCTGGACTGATCTATTCAGTTTTAATTTGGTGCTTCTGAACTACTCGGGGCTTAGAAACCAGGAAAGCAAAGATTTATATAATATTTTTAAATGGACTTTAGAGATCTCTGTGTTGAAACCTTTCATATTCTAGAAAAGGAAACTGAGGCTCAAGGAGATAAAGGTCTCATTGTTGGTATAACTGCTTGAGGTTGCAGTGTGATCTTCTGAAGTGAGTAAGGTTCGATGCTTTTCACATGACATTCTGGGTGAGTATTGAGTTAGGTATCAAATAATAGGTATAGCGGAAAGGCCAGAGGAGGGAAACATCTAGAATGAGTTAAAGACAAATGCAGCCATTTAAACTGACACTTGAGACATGTGTTAATGCTTTACAATTTAAGTATTAAATTCCAGATAAAACATGAGATAATAATGAGGGTGATGAGATGTTGGGGGTGATGGCACAAGAAATTGTGTTTTTGTGGAACCAGTGAAAGGAGTGACCTGAGTGTTGTCTACTGCCTACCAACTGTATCTGGCTTGAGACTGAAAGGTATATTTTGGGGCCTCATTAAGATAAAAGTTTCTGAGAATTTTGGGAAATAGGCTGTGAACTTTGTTCTGTACTGGGAGAGTCAAGATTCTAGCATTAGTGGAATTAATAAGAACCCACGGTAGTTAAGTTGGTGGTGACTGGGGTCTTTTTTGAATTTTGTATTTTTTATTGGGGTGTTATAAACATGCATTGTGTACAGCTGGCTATTAAAGATTTGCTGTACATTTGAAGTACTGGACACTAGATGGAGTAGCATAAACACAGTGCTCGTCTAGCCTACCAAATGTCAAAAGTTGTGATCTCTCCCCAAAGAGCCCACAAAAGGGAGTGTAAGTTGATTGCAGAGCTTAGATTAGAGCTCAGGACTTGTGACACAGACTCTTGTCATTTCTGCTTCCTTAAGCCACCTGTTAGTGATTCCTCCAGAGAGTTTATCTGTGATTGATGCTATTGGGCAGTGGGTCACTGATTACTTACAGTATCTTAGTCCCTAAGGATTGTCAAAGACAAATGGAAAGGACATTAACATGAACACAGAGCAATCCAGCTCTCAGATCTCTGAGAACCTGTCTGTAACTCAATGTAGCCCAGTCTCTAAGACCATGTGGCCAGCAGACCCCGACATGGGAGCTCATTTTCAGCAGTTTAGTCTCTCTTTGAGACCAAAAGCGTGCACGACAAGAAGCACCTATTCTCCGAAATTTCCATCCATCAGAAAATAAGAAAACAGAAAAGTCAGGGCTTCATTTTTTAGCCAAAGACCCATTCCTCAAAGCCTCACTACTCATTGGGAAGGACCGAAGAGTTCATCATGGGCTATGATGAGATAAAAGGGTATATATCATTCATCTGTAGCCTTGTCTCTAATGGAATTGTCACAGACTTTTACCACAAATGTCAGGAAAAAAGTCAGACCTAAGCCAGAGGAAAGGGAATGGGGGATAGTGAGGGTAATTAAAACTCTGTTGAAAGAGGAGAGACACAGTCAAGGGAAGTCCAAATATTTAGTGTGTAAAGAAATAAGAACAGATGAAGCAGAATCATGATCACTTTCTATCAATCTCTGTAGGTCTTTAAATATCAAACGAACAAGAAGCAGACTTTGTCGTGTCGGTCCAGAGGGCAGTGCTGAGACCAGTGTGTGCTGGGGTGGAGCAGCTACAGCCAGGGAACCTACTCTGGTCTCTGGTTACTGTTCAGAGGAGAATAGTCACATTTTTTAAAGAGGGTCTCTTTGCAGTCAACCTAGGAAATACAGTTTGTTATGAGCAACATATTCATTATCAACACAGTGATTACTTATTGACTTATTTTTATTCTTTCAGATCAAAAGCAAGCAGAAATGACATAGGGATGGGTCAAGGAGTTTTCACCAAGGGGAATCCCACTGAGTGCTAAGAGCATGTGTGTTTGTGTAAATATAGGAGCTTTCTAATACTTTCAATGCCACAGTAAATTTGCAAAAGGAAGAGATAATTCTATTTACCTTTGCTTTCAGAGGATAACATTGGAAGGAAATTGGGCCCCCAAAGGTAATAAAGAGCCAAAGAGCACCAGAAAAACACCTGTTTAAAAAAAAAAGATAAAAATCCCTCTTATTTACGCATTAATTTAGGTTTCACATTTGTCTCTACTGAGAAGGCTGTAAACAGGGGCTAGACTCTAAAGTGTCATGTAGCCTCTTACTAATTTTAGTTGAATAAACTCATCTTTTCATTTAAATAAAATAGCAAACTCCCCCACCCCATTCATTTACACAGAGGTGCCATAGCAGTGGGTGGGACTTCTGGGTGAGTTCTGTCCATCTGGCCTTCTGGGTGGCTTATGTCATCTCACCTGTGGAATACTATTCAGCAGCAGGAACATCATCTAACATATACTGAACCCAGGGTCTGTTCTAACTACTGATCTAAATAGCATCTCTTTACATCCTCAGAGTGATTCTGAGGTAGGTGCTGTCATTATCCCAGTTTCCCAGATGAAGAAATGGGCACGGAGAAGTTAAGAGACAAAAGGCACGGAAAAAGTAACAACAGAACCCAAACTCAAACCCAGGTGGTCGTGCTTTTTGCCGCTGTGCCATACTTCTGTGGGGCACTTCTCTGAGTGTTGTCACCATACCCTGCTCTAAGGCACCTGGATTTCCACGTCTGAAATGGGAGTGAGCCATCAGGGCTTATGGTCCCTGTGTGGAACACTGGAGCAATGTCAAATAGCTTTGTGTCTGCCTGGCCTTTACTTAGAGAGTGGAGGGCCAGAGATGGAAAGGTGGCAGTGGATTCAGAGCCCTCACCCTTTGTGCTGCCACTACAAGTAAGAATCCTGTCTCTACACCCGCTGCCTGGGGGCCTTCTGGCTCCTCTGGCCATTACCTCTTTGTGCTTTTTCTCTGATCATTTTTCTCTCTGGCTTTCTTTCTCTCTCACTCTTGGCTCTTGCCCCCTAGCTCCCTAATTAGTTTTATTTCCTCTTCTCACTCTCTTTTCCATGGTTCTCTTGTCTTCTTCCTGTTAATTCTTTCATGTTCTTTTTCCCTCTAGTCCTCTTCTAATTACCTCTCTCCTCTTCCTTTCTTACCCCTGTTCCCATCTTTACTCCCCTCCCCTTAATTTTATACCACTTTCTTTAATTTTCTTATCTGTCAGATCCTTTCCAGATGGGACAAAAATGGTGGAAGAAGAGATTTGGTGTCCAGTGTATGACGCCAAACTTCTCAACTCTCTTTCCCCACCATAAAGCCAGGGAAAATTCTGAAGCTTGGCTCAGCCCTAATTTTGGGAAGCAGCCTCTCTCCACACTGTTTCCTTCTTAACAATTAATGGTTGCTCTTTAAATGAAAGTGAACAGTGCAGAGAGATGTGGAGTGTGACATTTGCACACAACCCCCTACGTTCCTCAGGCAGCAGACAAAGCTTGCCTCTTGCCACCATTGGACATCTGTAATCAGATACTTTTTGCTTGGCCCTACAATCTGAATTCCTAGGTACAATAGAGTGAAAATTCAGAACTTGGCTAGTCCAAAATCTCCATTATACAAGGGAGCAGCCAAATGAAAAACAGACTTGTTTCATGCATTTAGCAAGTCAAGGGCAGAGATCCAGAAGCCAAGCCTTCCCATCCCAACCTGAGACTCTTTGTCATAGCCCCTTCCCTTTCTACCTACGGTGACTCCACTCTCCTCTTGGAACTAGAGCAGTCTCCTGCCACTTGACTTTACCATCATTATCTGTCTTCCCCTTTTTCCCCATTGTCTGGGTTCCCTGTTTTCAGGCCGCATGAACTATCTTACAATTATATTGCTTTAGAATGGTGTTGTGTGTCTAACTATCTCCAGCCTGGAGTATTAGATTTCAACATAATTGTGTTCTCTCCCATTAAGTAATTGCTTTTGCTTTATGTACTTGGGGGAAGTGCAATGCTTCTCTGGCCAATGAACTTGATGTTGAATCTGAAGTGACGAGTGTTTAGGGGGCATGCTTAGAGTTCTGAAGTGTTGTCTCATCTTCAAGCACAGAAATAGCTCTGAGGGACGCCTGTGCTCTAGATGAAAGCCTAACTATTTAAAACACAGCTCTAGTTTCGGAGACATGTTATTTGCTGATTAAGCTTGGGAGTAAATTGTGTGTTTGATGAATTGACTATAGGGTTGATTATTATTAAATGATACTCGGTGTCTTCTGAAAATGAAATGTTTGTGGACGTGTGCAGTGGCCCTGAGTATTACTCAGTACTTAATTGACAGAACAGGGTATTAAGTCTAAGGCACAGTTCTGGAAAGTGAGAAGTCAATAGGATCAAAAGTACATCTGGGCTGGAACCTGGGACTGGATGGATATAGTGAATAAGCTACAGATGGAGTGGATGTATTCCCTACCTCTCTGTGAGGGGGAAAAAAAACCAGCCATGGACTGTATTAACCAGCTTCATTATATATATACATCAAGCCTTGTGTGGGCTTTGTTGGTGTTGCCTACGCTACTGGTGTGCTCTACTGGGTCCAGTGCGCTGGGCTGGGGTGGAACTCATTTGAATTTACTGTAATGATGAGGTGTTTGCTAGGCTGGAGTGGGCTTCTCTGTGCTCTGGTTGAGGGATGCTGAAGTGGGTGTGCTAGTCTGGGCTGAAATGGGGTAAACAGGACTGACAAAAACAGGAAAAGAGAAGCTTAAAGGTGGAATAACTTCACTTCTCTGGGTATCATTTCCCAACCTGGCAAAGATGTGATGAGATTCATCCATTCATATCAAAAATGTTCAGTGAGCACTATCTGAGAAATGGGCTCCTTTTCTACATACTGAGGATGTAGAGATAACAAAACACTGCCCTTCTGAGTCTCTTGGGTTAGGTAGGAAGCAGACAAGAAAGAAAACTAAATACAAAATGAGTGTTTCAGATGATATTAGTCTTTCCAAATCTTAGTCACGTAGCACAACAAAAAACACTCAACAAAAGTTTATTTCTCATTCATACAAAGTCTGTTATAGATCCAGGCAACTCTGTAGGGCCGTTGTCCTTCTGTTGGTCATCATTGATGTAGCTCCACATCAATATGTGTTTCCATGATGACCATGACATGGAGGGGCTTGCATAGGACATTAATTGTTCCAGCCAGGGATGGACAAATATTACTTCCTCCCACAACCCAAACCAGTCACATGACCGTCCCCTACTTTACACGGGCAGGGGAGTGAAAGTGCAATCATCCTATCCTCTTGGAAGTGAAAAAGATTTGGATCTTGGAACGCTTGTAACCTACCACAGGTAAAGGTAATCATGGTGTGGGGGCCCAGCACATGTGAATGCCAGAAATCTCTAAGGGCTGTCCTAAGCTTTGGGAATTTGCTGTCATTCTCAATGAGACCTAAAGGGATGCACTTTGAGCCTGCACCTGGTGTGTTCTCATGGAGAAATACTATAGGTGAGAGTTTTTTCAGAGGCTTTCCTGAGTCTGCACCAAGTATTCTTTGTCAGAAGTAGCAAGTTGGCTGTCATTCAGAGTACTGCTCTCATCTCTTTCTGAGCTAAGGCAACAGGGCTTCATTGACACTCTGCTTTTCTAATTTCTTTGACCCAGATGCAGTGACCGAAGTGAAGACTGACATCTATGTGACAAGTTTTGGCCCTGTGTCAGACACTGACATGGTAAGTATAATTCTTGCTAAGGTAAAAGTGAAAGATGATGCAACAGATCCAAGAAAATAAATTGGGGTTTTCCTACAGCAAGGCTTTGTAGCTATGTTCTATGGAGGTCGCATCTCAGATAAATTCCTACCCTCATCATCCTACATTCAGCCAAATCCATCCCTTGCCCTTCTCGCCCCATCTTTTCACATATAAAGTATATAACCCCCTCAAAAGTCCACTTTTCTTCTTTTCATAATGCATCTTTCAAAATCAACTTGACTCCCCAGTCTCAATTAAACTTTTCTCTGATATCCTCCTTCACATTTTGCCAGTGCCACACTTATTTGGACAGATAGGTCACATGAGGAGAGCACGTGGTGGGGACTGTCAGTCTAGCAGCCAGTGATATTATCCAAAAAGTCCATTCTTTGCAAATAGACCCTGGGGACAGTCATTGGGGACACAACTAACTGACCACGGTGATACAAAGTGTTTGGAGGAAGAGGCAAAACCACTTCTGGAAAACTAGCCTTTCTACACATGTGAGCAATGGGAGACCTTTGGAGCAGGTTCAAGGACTAGGACAGAGAATAGCAGAGCTAGAAAGGGGGTGACTCTTGAGCCATCTACATAGACTTCCCCTTCTCCCGCCATTCTCCTTTGCTGCCAAACCGAAGAATGCAGTGAAAAGTTGAGACAGGAGACCCCATCCTAAAGGACAACCTGATCGATACCTACTAAGTATCAGATATTGACTGAATAATTATTATGTATGGAAGCAAAAAGAAAACAGTTATCTGCTCAGTACACCTGGCAGTTATCAGATGCTCAATAATTTTTTGTTGAATGAGTGACTTTGTGCTAAAAATAAAAATCTTAAAATCAGAAAAAAAATATATTTAAAAAATATGAAACATCCTTGTTCACTACTTAAGTTTTTTCTGTATCTCTCTCTCCAGTGCGCCTACTGCCTATAGGGTCCAAGGCTTCTTTAGACCTGCTGGGTAAATACAAACAGTTGTGCAGTGACATGATACAGTTTGCCCTGTGGGTAATGCAGAATCACTGAGTAGATTCGAGTAGGGCATTAAAATACATATTTGTTTAGAGTGATGGATCTGGTACTCTGTACAGGATGGTTATGGGGGGAAGGACCAAAGGCTAAAAGCTGGTTTAGGCATGGCTCTTCTTTCAATCGGGCAAGGTCTAGGAGTCAGTTGAAAAAGCAGACTAGTTCTCAGGACAGGGAGCGTGAGTGGTTGTGAGGCCAGGCAGGGGGAAGGTAGAGGCCCAAACTTTGTCTTTTAAGTGTACAATAAAGAGAAGGGTATAGAGATGTAGTAGACTTTCTTTGAACTCCTCAAGGGCAAGTACCAAGTCTTCATGGCTTCCCTGGCACTTCACAGAGTCCTTGATACATAGGGAGAGCTCAGTGGGGGTATGTTTGACATATGAGGGACAGGGGAGACAGGTCTTATAGGGCTGGCAAGAAAGCCTGCATATCTAGATTGCCCCTCATCAACCTGTTGACTGCTAACTTCCACAGCTTCAGGTCCAGGCATGCATTAAAACAGTTGCCAGTCAGTAATTCAACAAGTATTCCTTACAAGCCCAACTCTGCATTACAAGGCTCTAGGGATCCATATATTCAGAGAGCTCATAGGCCTTTGGGGCTAACCAGACTCACCAGGGATATGCAGCTCTCTCTGTGCATTGCTGGTGATTAGTGATGGATTAAGATTTTTATAAGAAAATATCTGAAGCTACTCTATGAAACACACACACACACACACACACACACAGCCCCTGCCCAAATTGGCTCCTCTCCTTGTTCATTCCCCACCCAGGTAGGCACACATGGGTGTTCAAAGGCTTGGAAACATTTTAAACAACACAAATCTGCTATCTCTTTTGAAGTTTCAGGTCCTACTTGCTTGTTTGTTTTTCTCTCTCATGATGAAGCAGAAGCAATAGAATGGCTCTTTCCTAATCAGGACATCAGGCTTTGGTCAAATAAATTTTGGTTATTTTTAGCTGTACTTCCGTTCTGTCACAAGGCAGACTAGCTTTGATCACTGTGGCTGGGAAACACATTAATGGTGTTTAAAATTTTTTCTTCTTCCTGTACTACTTGGTAGATTATGGCAATTGACCCAGGGTCAGGGATGAGTTTGAGGGAAGCATCAGACTTTTAAGCAGCTAGTTGAAGCAAGGACATGGGCTCCCCTGAGACCACAGACTACTTCAAAGTGTTGATGAAAATTCATCTTGCTTGGATTCTTGACTCACTTCCAGCCAAGAGTTTTGGTCCAGAATACTTTCTTAAGGAAATAGAGACAGTCTTTTGTTCACAAAGGGGGGAAACTGTAGTGCCATTTTGGGCACTGAACCAATACTACCCAGAACCCTTGCAGCCATTGCACTCCCTGGTCAAACACAGACTCCCACAGACACAGATCCTGAGTTTGACAGAAAGCTCCATGAAGGTCAATGTCTGTTTTGTTAATCTCAGTACCATTGATGCCTAATTAATTCAACATTTGGCACTCCCAACTGTTAAATGAAATAATGAGTGAGATGGAACAAATTAAATTTGAGAAGAAAATTATGACCGTGTTCCTCCATTTGACTGAAAGTTCTTCAAAGGCATAAAAATTTGTCAGGTATATTTCTGTCCCTCCAGCACCTGGCCCAAGACCTGATACAGGTTCTCTGTGATTGTCGATGTGATATGAAATATTAGCAGCAAGGCCTGAAAGTAAAGAGTAGAAATAACTTTCTTTAGCAGACACTGCTGAGCAGCAAGCTAATAGTCACTAATTGATGGCCCCAAGCTTTGAGGTACTAGTTTTGGTGGCTTCTCCATCCATAAAAATGAGGAGCCAAGGCAATAGAAAATGGGGCAGAGGTGAAAGCTGAATGCTAATAGATCTTTCTAGGGGGAAAGTCAGATAAAGAAAGAAACTTCATACAGGGTATAAGACATAAGTTGAAACTGGTTACAAAGGGACTTAATAGGCATCCTGAATGAAAGATTTGTGTTAACCATTTGCAATAAATGGAGCTTTGTGGTCATACGATACGTAACTCCTCAACAGTAGCACTGATACTGTGACAGTGGTCTCCCAGGAGAAAACAGAGTAAGGGACACAGTCCTAATTTGAATAAACTGAGGCCATGTGATCTACTATGGTTTTCTGTTTTATTGAGAGATAGGCAGCAAAAGATTTAGGGAATGGTTTCCTTGTCACTTCTCTCTCACATTGGGTCTGTCCACTCCTTGCCAATGAGTGGTGGCTCTTGGCAAATGGAAGTTTTCCCTGGTGCCCCAAGATCTTTTGAATTCAAATGCAGAGAAAGTGGGATGCTGGCTTCAAAATGACACACTGTACATACGATCAATCTCTGAAAAGGAAGGTAGCGAGGTGACAGTTGATATTTTCCGAGGGTAGACCTTGATTGTGGTAATCATTTCACAATGCATATGTATATTAAATCATCACCGAGTGCATCTTTTAAAATCACATTGTACAACCTAATATATATAATTTCTGTTTGTTGATCCTACCTCAATAAAGCTGGGGGGAGAAAACATAACAGCTGAGAGAAAATTTGGATACTCTCCTGGTCCAAACCACCTCTGACAAATCTTCCATTCTAGCTCTCAACTTAAGGCCTCAGGCTGTGCCCTAGTCCTTGAACATTACAGTGATCTAGGAGCCCAGGGTCCTGAGTTAACTATTCAACAAATATCTATCTGAACAAATATCCAGATATCTATCTGAATATCTATCTGGATAATGCTAGTGAGAAAAAAAAGAGGACAAAGAATAGTAACATTAATAGAGTCAGAGAACAACTGGAAAACTTCAAAATGCCAATTCTAGGTATTGTCAACCTTGCCCTTTTCCCAGGGACACTTTAATTACTTAGGTACCTGCTCGGTAAGAAGTGCCAGCTACCAGTTGTCAGAGAAACTTCCTAGGGTATACAGTTGACAGCCAGGTATAAGTCTAGAGCATGCATGAGAATGACACACATAAAAGTGAAGCAATTAGATGATACAATAAGAGAACTAACAGTCTAGGTCGATGAGAAAAATAAAATGGAAACTTGGGAATGGAAACTCATAAAAGACTTCATAATCATAATTCTTGGTAACAGATTCAGGTGGCATATGTTTTGGTTTGACAACTGCTTACGAAACTCATGCAAAGGTACCAGAGTATTCAAACACCATATGGGGAACAATAAATGGTGTTCATTAAAAAGGAAGGAGCACAGAGAGACCTCTTTCCTGGTGGCAATGGGTTGGAAGTTATTGCACCTGTCTCCTCTCTCACATTGGAAAAAGTGGCGATGTTCAAGCCCTCACTTACTGGTGATCTTGGACATAGAATGGGGCAGAGACTTCATCTATCTTGAAAGCCTCTTAGGCTGTCACTTTCCTCTAACCTCATAGGATTCCATATTCCCAGATACAACATAGAAAGAGGGTCCATGTCTGTGGGGTTTTGCCTATGATTCCATGACCAGGAATGCCCTGGCTACTACTGTTATGAAAAATGGACAGGCAGGACACCTAAATTGCTAATAAGACAATTTCAAGGGCTAAAGGCAACTAAAACAGGCATATGGATTGTGATTATGCAAAATAGAGAATGATGGAGAGAAGATGGCAGCAAAGAGAGGACAGGATGGCCAAAACAAGGGGCAGGGTGCTGTTTATGGGACATTCAACTGCTCCTTTACTGTAATGAATTGTCAAGTATGTTGGCCCTACACCCCGTTAAAGTGAAATCAGCCTTCCAGGCCCTATTTGGGAGCCTGCTTTGAAACACCACACAGTGTCAGAGGTAGAGATTCAAACTTTAACTAACCCCAAGCCAGAAATTCTTCCCCAAGTGCTAGGTATCATCTCCACCCAGTGTAGAAAATGCATTAAGTGCCTTTCCCAGGAGACAGACTTAGGCTTATTATCTGGAAGATTTGATTTAAATGCCTCTCAAAACAACAGAATTCATTTGTCAATTCAGAGGCAATCATCCTCGGAGAGTATACAAGGGGTCGATTTGCAAGAAAGAAATTCATTGCATTTCTAGAATGGTCAGGTCAAAACCGGATTGCTTGTGGCCAAAGATCATGAGGTACTTATGAAGCCAATAATCATGCTGTGCTTTTCCCAATAGTTTTGACTATGTTGATAATAATATATTAAAAATTGGGGACCATTCACTCAACTTTTTTTTTTTTAATTTTAAAAAGTTGATGATATTTCTTTCATTATTATTTTTTAAATCTACATTTATAGATGAAGTCCCCTGGGTAACTTATCCAGATCCCATTTCTCTCTCTCTCCCTCCCCCCTCAGAGACAATCACATTAATGAATTTGCCTTTGTGTGTCATTCTCATCATGTTCTAGACTTATACCTGAGGATGTATAAATTACATGCAATAGCAAGTATCACAATAAGTAGCAAATAGTGGCTTTCATGTTTTCATAATATACAAAATGCATCATACCTTGTGTGTCATTTTACAACTTATCTTCCAACCATGTATTAAAGCTATTTTTGATGCATTTAACTGTATTTCATTTATTTGAACCGCTGTAGACTGTTAACAGTGTGAATATTTATTCATACATTCATCCAATTCTCCTGTCAAACATTTATGCTGTTTCCAGTTTGTTTTTTTTCTTGCTATTAAAAGACAATGATACAACAAAATATCCTTGTACACATCTTCTTGTACATGTTTAATTTTGTATAGTGTGCGTACCTACAGATAGAATTTCTGATTTGCAGGGTTTTCACATATTAAACTTTTTTCAGAAAGGGCCAAATTATTCTGACAATGGGTTGTACCAATTTCTAATCCCACCAGCAGTGTATGAGAGATCCATTTCTCTGTACTTTTCCTAATACTTTATATATTCACACTTTATTTTTGCTTTTCTGATGGGTATGACACATGGTACCTAACTGATTTTATTTGCATTTTCTTGCTTACCTTTGGGGTTAAGGATCTTATGTGAGTTTAGTGGCCAATCTGTGCCACTAAAGACAAGATGCCTTTGTAACCACCTGCATCAGCAAAAGTAGAAACTGCATGCAGATCCTGTTTCCTCATGTTGTCACTTTGAAGTTTCCTGTGAGCATGTGTCTATGTGAGTGTGTGCTTGTGTGTGTAACTTGTGATACCTAGGTCACTAGTTCGATTTTACCTGCAAGAAAGGCTGGGACTTTGTGTTTTGGCTCTTAATTTAGGCAGGTAAAACTCACAATATGGAGGTTTTTCCAAGATTTCCCAGAAAGGCCAAACACATGATGGTGAATGGTAATGCACATGGCAGTTATCCACTGTGTTTTCTATTCCTAGTTCTCTCAGAGCTGTGTGTGTATATGTGTGTGTAATTATGAATGGATTAGAAATTTTACAACTTCTCTTTTATCCTCTGTTAAGACAATTGCATGATTTTCCTCCCTTAATTTGTTAATGTGGCTAATTACATTTTCCCCCCCTAGGATTAGGCCATCTTTACAGTCCTTGGAAGAATCAAGCTTGATAATGATGGTTTTAATACATTTTTTTTGTTTGTTTTACTATTATTTTATTTCTGGTTCTTTGTATCTATGTTCATAGCTGTTCCCAAATAAAACCACTTCTCAACATCTCAATTGCTACTTCTCCAATTCAAGCTACTATTGTCTCAGATATTTTTGACTATAAAAAGCCCCTAACTGATCACATGCCAAAGTAGAGAAAATAATTTAATGGAACTTCACGTCACTCAGCTTCACAAAGTTATCATCCTTTTTTTTTTTTTTTTTTTTGTGGCCATCCTCATTTAATCTATATTTCTACCACTACCCCTGTTTCCTCATTTTGTCTCTTTTTCTTAATTAGACTTATCAGAAGTTTTCTCTGTTGTTAGTGTTGTTAAAGCAACCTGGTTTTGGTTTTGTTCATCATCTTTTTGTTTTTTGTTTTGTTTTGTTTTCTGTTTCACTGATGTTCGCTTTTATCTGGATCATCTTTTTCTTTGCTTTCCTTGGGGTACTGTCTGTTCCTTCTGGTTTCTTGAGATAGATTAGCTTATGGTTTTCCTTTTTCGTAAGGATATCTTTAAGGCTTCTTTATGGCTGTCAATTTCCCTCCAAGTACCACTTGAGACACCTACTACAAGATTTCATGTAGACGCGTTTTCATCATTGTTCAGTTCTAAGTATTTTCTAATATTTTTTATGGTTTCCTCTTTGTTTCTAAAAAAATTTCAGTGGGCTTTTCAATTTTTGAATATAATACTTCGTTATTAATTTCTAATTTAATGTCTCATTGGAAGAAGATGGTGTATAGGATAAAGAATTTTTTTGTGTTTCTTGGGATTTTACTTTATGGCTTAGACTGTGGTTGCTTTTACTTTAAAAAGTGTGTTTTACTAAGTGTTAAGTTGATAAGTCTATTTTCCTTTGCTTGTCAAGGGGATTATTCACATATTTCAAAAATATAAATTATTGGTCTGATCTTTCATTGAAAATCTATGTGTTTATCAATTTCTCTTTGTAATTCAATTTGTGCCTTATGTATTTTGAGTCTATGTTATCCATATATAAAAGTTTAGAATTTTTTTCCACTTGAAACACCCCGTATTTTTACTGTAATGATATTTTATCCCAAAGAAAAATGTTTGTCCTACAGTCCAGTGTGTCTCTATTTTATAGTTCTACCACTTTATTTATATGCCCAAAAGTATGCTTCCATCACTTTATGTTTAACCTGTGTTTTTAAGTGTCTTGAGATGTGACTTTGTGTATACATAGCATACAGGTACATTGTTTATTCATCTTTAGAATATATTGATTTTGTTTTTACTATTTTACATATTCTTTTCCCCACATTCTTCTATGTTCTATATTTTCTTGCCTTCTATAGGATCTTCTCTATTCTCTGGTTTTTCTTGATTGCATTGTAAGTTTTACATCTATTTCTAGTATATTCTTTAGTGGTTACCTTAAATGGTAACATACGTACTTGACCTAAAGTCTAATATCTCTATTGTCATCCGTAATATACTACCTCCTTCTGTTTGGTTTACTCTAGTTATTTGTTCCACCTTGTCTTTATAGCCTTTATTATCATCTGTAGAGAGCCATTAATTGTTTAGTTTACCCATAAGTTTGTCAACTCTTGACTCGCTCACCATTTCTTCTTGTATCTTCCTGCTGGTTTCATTTTCGACCATGAAAGAACTTCCTAAGGATTCATTCGATCATTTCTTTATTCAGAAATATTTATATAACACCTACTATATGCCAGGTAGAGTTTTAGGTGCTAGGATATAGCAGCAAACAGAACAAAGTCTCTGTTCTCATGGAGCTTCCAGGCCAGTGGAATGAAAGAACCAGTGAGCAAATAAAAATACATTTTGTCATTGCCATTTGACAAAATAATGCATGAAGAAAACTAATGCATGTTAAGGAGAAGGGGGATTACTATTTATGACAGGATGGTCGGAGAACGCTTCTCTGATATGGAGACTTTTGAATGAGACTTGAATGCTGTGAGTGAACCAGCCATGAGAAAAACTTATTTTGTCTAAAGTTATCTTATTTTGACCTCACTCTTAAATGATGATCTAGTTGGCTATAGAATTCTTTTGACTTCTATTGTTCATTCCAAGAAGTCTGCTCTCAGCCAAATTGTTATTTCTTTGCAGGTAATATGCCTTTCCTATTTTTATGTTTTTAAGGTCTCCTCTTTGGCACTCTTCAAATCTTCTATGTGTTGGCTTGGATCTATTTTATTATATTGAGCTCACAGCTCATTATGGTTCTTGAAACTAAGAATGTATATATTTCAGTAATTCTGAAAAACTGTCATCCATTAGTACTTTAAATATTGTTTCTCCCTCGTTTTCTCTCTAACTTTAGAATTTTATTAGATTATACTGAACCTTTACCTTCTATTCTCCATGGGATGTAGTCTTTCATGCTTTTTAAATCATTTATTAGTCTGAAATATACACTGAGCAATTTTTCTTCATGTGTATTTTCTAGCTCACTAATCTCTCTTTAGTGATATCTAACCTTCTATATAACATATCCATTTACTTGCAATGACTGTTTTTCTTTGACAGAAAGTCTATTTCAAATAGACCTTTTAAAAATGTTCTTTTTTTTTTTACTCTCACCCCATAATGTCTGGATCTTTCCTCATATTTTCAATCTTTCCTTTGATGTCTTTATCATCTTAATTATGGCTCCTTTATAATATTTGTCTGATTATTCTGTTTGTAAGTTTTTGGAAGGGGTCTCATTCAGTTATATGTTGTATCAGCTGACTCTCCTTCATGACTTTCCTTAAGCATTTTGTTGTGGATCATTGGCTTATTTCCAGCAAGCATTTATTTGTGGTCATGTCTCTCCAGAGTGCTTTTGTCTTTGCTTTTGCAAGTCATTCTAGAAGTATCCCCATTTTTAGACCAATTTTTATGCTAATTTCTTAGCTTATAAGCCTCAAACCAGACAGAAAATATGATTTAGATAGCATTCCCATCCATGTCAGATTAGGTTTAAGGTTGCTAAATTTCAGTAGAAACACTTTTTCCAAACCCCTCTCCATTTAGAACCCATGCTTGGATAGCCAAGTTTCCTTTTCGAATTGTCATGTTGTAGACTGGTTTTCTCTAGCTCATTTGATCTAATTAATCCTTTTGCTGAGGTCAAAGCTGTTCAGGAACTTGATTTTATGTGGGAGTCTAGTTCCAGGTTTTTACCTGTCATGGTCCTAGTTTATACCTGTTGTGGTATAATGACTTTTAAATCCTCCTCTCACTCCCAAAAAACGTTCCAGTTCAGACAGTAAAGTATATAATCTCCTAATCCTTAGATGGGAAGTGCTTCCTTTGCTAGAGGAAGAGCAAAGCCAGACTGGGTAATCTGCAGAGGGAAGAATGGTTAAGGAATTGCTCAGAGAAGAGGCAAGGGCCCGTTTATGAAGTGATTTCTAGACAAAGAAAGGATATCAGAATTTATTCTAGGTAAGATTGGAAGCCATTAATGGATTTTAACCCAGAGGATTCTCAGCAGCTTCTGGCTGCTTCCTTATTTTACCTGGCTACCTAGGGGTGGTATCCCCCATGCCTTGTGTAGTTCAGCAGTCAGTCAAGGATTTGGGCAGAATTTATACTCAGATTTTGGGACTCATCCTCTTAGTGGTTATCTTGCCTCTAGGAATTTTCAGCTCTTTCACCATCCATGAGCTCTGTCTTCTGAGATATTAAGCCAGCAAGTTTTCTGATTTCTGCCAAACTCACAAACATCACCTAGAACATTTCTTCCATGTGTCATTTAGAAGAAGACTCCCATATTGTTTCTGCCTGCATTTTTTTAAATCTGAGGTCTTCCTCATGTGTATAGTGCAGTGGTCAGCTAGGATTTGGGGCAGAGTATATACCCAGATTTGGAGTTCCATTCCTGCTTCTAGGATTCCCACCCCTAAGTTTCTAGACTGTCTGCAACCTTGAACCAGTAAGGCTGTGGTATCTATCATGTGAATTCTAGGTTTGAGGGACCACCTTCAGAAAAGAAAAGCCACGAACACAATTTTAACCCATTCCTGCTGCCATCTTTCAAGGGTAAATTTTCCTCAAGTTTCTGTCAACTTTCATTCTCTCCCCATTGCTTTCAAATAGTCTATGTATTTTTTTAACTCAAATTTTATATATAATAGCTATAAGAAGGTATATCCAAATGATTTAGTCTGCTGTTACCAAAACCTGAAACACCGATTGTTTTAATTTGTGCTTATATTAACAGCAATAGTGAAAAAATTTTTTATGTTTATTAGCTATTTTTATCCATTTCATGATTTTCTGTTCATGCCATTTACCCAATTTTCTATTTGTATATTTGTTTTTATCTTATTTATCTGTAAGAGTTTGTTATTTATTGAAGATAATAAGATTTTAATTCATCAGACATATTATTTTGAGGCTCAAATGACACATGTTTTAAAATTTAAGGTTCTGGATTGATGGTGATTGTTATATTTACCTTCAATGTTCACATGAATGAGATCATTTAGCAGAAGAGACAAGTTAAGGAATCTGTTCTTATTAGACGTGTCGTTGCATAAGCAAGGGAGCTCTTGCCTTTTTATAAGGTCTTGTGGTTAACTCGTATGATGCACACAGCAGTGTTGGTGGTGACCTTTCTAAGCAAAAACCTCATCGGATATATTATCTCTGTACTTACGAGTCCCCATGGCATTATTTTCCAATCATAATCATTTACCATACTCACCCATAACCACTGTTAACAGACTGCATCAAAAGAAATATTGCAAGGTAACTAATTTTTGCTAAGGACACTGTGGGTCCTTACCATAACTCTATTCTGACATTCTTCTCTCTCTTTTTTGTCTCTAGGAGTACACCATTGATGTCTTTTTTCGACAGACATGGCATGATGAAAGACTGAAATTCGATGGACCCATGAAGATCCTTCCACTGAACAATCTCCTGGCTAGTAAGATCTGGACCCCTGACACCTTCTTTCATAATGGCAAGAAATCGGTGGCCCATAATATGACCACACCCAACAAGCTGCTCAGACTGGTGGACAATGGAACCCTCCTCTACACGATGAGGTCAGAGTGGTACCCTCATCTAAAGTATACTGGGGTTCTGACTGGGGTTGAATGCAGCATGTTTTAGGCTACCTATTGAAATTTTTTTTGCATTTACAGATTATAAATGCACATATAGGTGTATACTTCCTAACACATTTGCAGGTATATACACTCAGACATATATATTATAGATAGACGCACGTAGAGAGTCAGCCATATGAACACGCTCCGCACACAGAGGTGTATGTTCATGATATATAAATGTGAACATACTCCAAGGCACATGTGGACTAACACAGAGGCATAGATGTAGTCAAGGACACTTAAATGCACAGATTCACAACCGTTTACACAGGCATAAGCTCTGTGACAGTAAGAATAGGCTTAAGGTTTAACTGCAGCAACAGTCTCCTATATGAAGAGTTATGAGAACCTCATGGATATTTTCTGAAACATACAATGTTATAGATATAAATACGAAATTACAGCAACGTATACTTAATGCCACATCGTCTGGGAGTGCTGAGGAGTTTGATATATGTACAGTTTCCAAATAACTTAAGACTATGTCTTTTAAAAATATATATGTTTTTATTTTTCAGTTAAAGTTGGCATACAGTATTATATTAGTTTCAGATGAACAACATGGTGATTAGACATTTTTGTAACTTCTAAAGTGATCACCCTGATAAATCTAGTACCAATCTGATGCCATGCATAGTTATTACAATATATTTGAGTATATATTCCTTATGCTGTACTTTACATCCCAATGTCTACTTTGTAACTACCAATTTGTACTTCTTAATCCCTTCCTCTTTTTCATCCAGCCCTCCAAACCCCCTCTTATCTGGCAAACATCAAAATGTTCTCTGTATGGGTTTGTTTCTGTTTTGTTGATTTATTTTGTTCTTTAGGTTCCACATGTAAGTGAAACAATAAGGCATTTATCTTTCTCTGTCTGACTTACTCCACTCAGCATAATACCCTCTAGGTCCATCCATGTTGTTGCAGATGGCAAAATTCCATTCTTTTTTATGGCTGAGTAATAGTCTATCGTATATAAGTACTTTATCCAGTGATCCATCGATGGATGCCCATATTTTGGCTACTATAAATAATACTGCAATGAATATACAGATTCACATGTCCCTTTGAAGCAGTGTTTTGGGTTTCTTCAGATAAATACCCAGAAGTGGGATTACTGAGACTTTCTTTGTCTCTTGCTATAGCCTTTGTGTTAAAGTCTATTTTGTCTGATATAAATACTGCTACTGCCGCTTTTATTTGTTTGTTTCCATTTTCATGAAACATCTTTTTCCACTTCTTTCAGTCTCTGTATGTCTTTTAATCTGAAGTGGGTCTCTTGTAGGCAGCATATATAGGGTTCTTATTTTCTTTTCCATTCAACCACCCTGTCTTTTGATTGGTGCATTTAATCCACTTACATTTGAAGTAATTGTTGATAGATATGTAATTATTGCTATTTTATTATTTATATTTTGATCTTGTTTTTTTCTTCTTTTTAAAGAAGTACCTCCAACATTTTCTGTCATACTGTCTTGGTGGTGATTAACTTCTATAGCTTTTGCTTTTCTGGGAAGCTCTTTATCTGTCCTTCATTTCTAAATGATAGCTTTACTGGATAGAGCAATCTTGGTTGTTGGTCCTTGATTTTCATCACTTTTAATATTTCTTGCCAATCCTTCTGACAGTCTTATGAAATCAGCTGGCAGTTTATGAGCTGCCTTGTAGGTAAAGGACTATATCTTTTAAGCAATATATCATACTTTTCTACCCCAAAAGCAGAAAAAACATCTCAATTTTATGTTTATCATGACTCATTATTATCATTAGAGTTATTAGGTGTTGACTTTGCCTCAATACTAAAAACTTTCTTGGTTCCTTTTTATGCTTTTGCTAGTTCTCTGTGAGTTGTCACTTCCTGATTTTCTCTCTCACGTTAATTAATATCAATTTTAAGTAACTGAGTGAACATTTATTTAATAGAAAAATGTAATCCTTCAGTGCAGGTTTTGTGGGTATTTAAAAATTGTGTATTATTTTGAGTGTGCAAAATGAAACTCAGATAACACGTGCCTGGTAAAAATGTGGTGAATACATGATGTATGCTTGCCTTTATGACAGTCCTTTATTACTTTAAATTTACTATATATTGTTGTTTTTCCTGAAAGAATTTGAGAGACAAAAAATGGCCAAGGAAGAATGAATAGCAAATAGATACTTAAGAGACAAGTTGCATTTAGAGGAGAGGACCTGAGAGACTAGAGGAGAAATGAGAATAGAGTAGAAGACATAATGATGGAGCAAAGAAATAAGGTGGGTAGAAGTGGGAAGAAGAGGATAGAGAGGGGAAAGGAAGAATAATCTGGAGAGGAGCTCAATAAAATTAACATATATATTTATATTATTGATCTCTTCCCAGATTTTTTATATATGTACAAAAATATGCAATATATATATATATATGTGTATGTGTGTGTATATATATATATATATATACACACACACACATAAATAAAGAGAGATTGATTGATTATCAGGGAGAAAAGGGTAGAAAAAAGAATATAAGAAAAGAGAGAAAGAGTAGGAAAGTTGAGAAGATAAAAGAGAAGATGAAGTAAAATAAAGAGGCTAGATGTTATGATATCCTAAGAGAAACAAGGAGAAATTGGAGAAAATCATGCAGTAGATGGGTAGAAAGAAAAGACATAGAGAAGTAGAAAAGGACACTGGAAAGAAATAAATTGTAGATAGAAAAAAGATGATTAGTAGTCATTTATTCAGTCATCAAACATGTTTTGATTTCTTAATACATACATGGTCCTGTAGTAAGTTCTGGGTATGCAAACCTTAAAAAGGCATGGACTCTGTCCTTAAGATAATCATAGTATAATAATAAAGACTAATAGATAATCATAGAAATGTTAACAGAAATGGTAAAGATAAGGGTAATTGTGAGAGGAACATACAATGCAATATATAGATGATGTATTATTGAATTGTACATTTAAAACCTACATAATTTTATCAACCAATGTCACCATAATATGCTTAATTTAAAAAAGGGTCATCTAACTTGTTCTTTGGGTCCTGTTGAACAAAGAGTCCCTGGATGAGGCAACACCTAAGCTCCTGATTATTAGTATTAGTATTCATTTTATATTATTAGATAAGTAGAATGCGATCAAGAAAATTGTAGGTTAAAGTGGAGAGAAGAGAGCAAGGACATTCTAGACAAAGTAAATCAAGTGAACAGTTGTAGCAAATGGAATAGTCTATTATAAGCAAGAGGATGAGGTGGTCAGTTTTTTATTTTAAATATGATGCTCTACTGACTGTGTAAAGAATGCATTTGAAGGGAACAAGACTGGAATTAGGGAAATTGGTTAAGAGACAGCTTAAATAGTCTAGGTGAGGAGTGGTGAAGTTCTAATTCAGAACAGTGGATTAAGATGGAGAAGGGGAGATATGCTAAGGAAACAGGCAGTAAAAACAGCCAGTGTCAGAATGACAGCAAAAAGGAATCAAGGTAGTAGGTACCCAAGTAACATGATTTAATGAAGGTGGTACAAGCTGGAGTAGATCATGTGAGAGTTAGGAGAAGTTTTAGGTAGGGTAAACCTGCGAGGTTAATTTTGGACAAGATAAGCTTAAGAAGGTTTTCGATTATCCAGAGATAGAAGTGTAATAGCCATTGAATATACAAGTCTTAAGATCAGGAAAGAGACACTAGCTAGAAATGTAAAGTTATCTATTGTCAGTATGTTGGGACAACCATATGAATGGATGTGACACTTCAGGAAAGTAGGGTGATAAGAAAATCAAGTCAAGTGTGCAGTCATGTAGCATCACTATCATTAAGGCAGAAGGGAGAAGGAGGAACCTGTGAAGGACACCAAAGAAGAAAAGGGAGAAAGGTCTTTACAGAACCATTAGTATACAGTATCTCAAAAGCCACATGTTGTAGTCAATACTGCTACTTCTGGTATTTCCATTTCACTTCTGAGGTACCTGGTGCTACTGCACTTTCATTGAACCTTGAGTTAGGCAAGGACAAATGACTTGCTTTGGCTAACCAAATGTTAGGGGAAATAACAAGTGTTATTTCCGAGGGAAGATGGGAAACTTTTAAGGGCTAGTACATGATTTTCCATGTTTTTCTTCTCCCCTGGCCACAGTGAGTAGCAT
This sequence comes from Cynopterus sphinx, assembly GCA_030015415.1. Classification (NCBI taxonomy): domain Eukaryota; kingdom Metazoa; phylum Chordata; class Mammalia; order Chiroptera; family Pteropodidae; genus Cynopterus; species Cynopterus sphinx. The sequence continues at coordinate 83,834,927 of CM057388.1, forward strand.
CGTGCCAGGTGGCCTTAGTTCTATGGTTCTGTGTCCCTTCTTGAAGATGAAAGAGAGTGCGACTTCCCACAACCTGAGATAGATAGACTGTGTGAGTGAGAAATAAATCTTCATTGCTTTAGGAGATTTCAGGAATTTTTTGTTACTGCATATTAATCTAATTAGTTTTGACTGATATACAAAAGGAAAGGAGTAAAGGGCTTTAAAAAGATGAAAGTGATCAGTAATAATAACACCAATAATAGCATAATAAGGCCAATACTTAATATCAATATAGCACTCAACAGTGTGCCAGGCACTGTTCTAATCATTCTAATTATATAACTTTCATAACAACTCTATGAGATAGGTACTATTATTTCCATTTTATAGGTGAGGAAACAGACACACGGTGCATAAGAAAATTTTTCTAGATCACCTAGGTAGTATATGGTTGAGTCAGCATTCATTCATATTCTGGCAATATGGCCGCAAATTTGTGTTCTTTACTATTATTTATATATTTCAATAACATTGTTGGCTATTATAGAGAGATCAGTTCATACAGAGAATTAAAAGTATGTATCCGGTTTGGTGACATGGAAGACGTTGGTGACCTTCATTTACGCTGTTTCATTTTAGGAGTTGACACAGAGGTAGTAGAGAGAGTAAACACAGAAAATATTTCCTGGGAACTTGCTTGAAAATGAAAGGGATGCATATATAATAGATACACTAGGGGATAAAAGAAATAACTTATTTTTTTTTTGAATGGAGACACTGCCGCATATTTGTGAAATATCAGAATGGGGCTAGTCAAAAGACAAAGATTGAAGATACATTAGATACAGGATTTTGCCAGCATCAGTTTTGCAAAGAAAACCATAAGGAGATGGTATCGAAGCTCTAGTAAAAATTTTACTTGTAAAGGAAGAGGGACACCTCTCCTCACTGCCTGAAAGGATATGAGGTTAGACATAAATGTTGAAAAAGAAGATAGGACTGAATAGAAGTATGAATGGTTATAATGCACAAAAAAAGAATTTGGAGAGAATAGAGCACAAGTGAAGGAATAGATAGAGGATAGACACGTAATAAAGTGCATGAGAAAGAAGAGTTTGAAGAGGAGATGGGAGTGCCCATGATTGTGGAAAGAATGGAGTGAAGTAGATAAAGAAGAGAGGAGAGATGCCATGATGTTGAGGAGATATGGATGGGCAAAAGGCATTGAGAAAATGGAAGAGATGCTAGGGAAGAAAGAGTGATGAGCAAGAAAGGAAATGAACACATAGAGACTGAGACTAGTACACGAGAAAATACAGAACGAATGAGGAGAACAGGAGAGCAGAAGAACAATAATAAAAGAGAAAGAGGATAGAGGATAGGTTTGAGTTTTAGAGGAGGGATAGATGAGCAGAGAGGGGCTGGCAATGCTGAACCATGAAGAAGGCTGAAGAAGCAGAGTGAGGAGGATGGAAGGGGAATTGGGCCAAAGGATTAGTCACTTGAAAATAGAGTTGGATGAGGGGGAAGGACGTGATCATTGGGCCCTTGCTTCTAGTCTGAATTGGACGAGAAAGTAGAGTTTGGGGAGACAGAAGTTCCTTGTGCTTATTCTAAAGTATGGAATTGAGGAGGTGCAGAGATTTAGAAGCATGGGGAAGCCATCGATTCTCTTGCACAGTAGATACTTCACCTTGGACCCAGGAAGGTAGGTCTGGAGGGAAACCGAAAATAAAAACTTGGCTCTGTTTATGACCCCACGATTTACTCATCGAGTGACCTTTTGCAAGATATAGATTATTTGATTTCTCATTCCTGTAGTGGTGTAGCAGCTGTCTGTCTTGTAGACGCATTAAAAGCACAAATTGGATAAGGGCTAAAGGACACTTAGGATTGTTCAAAAAGTGTTCATTATTCTATGATATTCCTATTATTATTTGGACCCTCAGAAATCTTACTATGATTCCATGGGAAAGCCACAGAGAGACAGCTTCTTTGAAAAATCTGACCAAGGGTTGCATAGCTATGTAACTAGGGCAGTTTAGAAGGAACCTTTGCCTTGTCTCATCTTGAGACCTCAAGACAACCATAAAAACGCAAGCCAAAGCTCATTACTAGCTGCTTGGTGCACACATACTAAATCTGGAACAATCCAGAGAAGATGAACAGAGCCCAGCTCAAGATGATACATGTTTATGAAATTATTTTCCATTTTTCAGACATGACTATATAGGGAACTACATTTCTATTAATGACGTCTTATTTATTGATGAAGATATGGGTAAATGTGTTTATTGTATTTTTCTTTATACACAGTAAAACAGTCCCATTGATTATATGACTAGGAGAGATAAGTACTCATTGAATTTAATTAGATTTTATCCCATTGATTTAAATCATTCATTCAACACATTTACGAGTGCTCATTATGTCTAAGGCTTTGGTACATGTGCTGAGCCGCAGAGATAAATAAAATACATATTGTGCCCTTGATGGCCTTACAGACTAGTGGTTAAAGCAGACACATGCGAAGATAGCTGCACAATAATCTGAAAATCCTTACATAGAGGGAGGTGCAAAACGTGCTGAAATTATAGTGTAAGGAGCATTCAAAATCATGTGGAGACATCAAGAAAAGTTGTAGATAGGAGGCGATTCTCATGCTGTATCTTGAATCTTGAAGAAAGTGTAGGTAACCATCAAACAGCTGAGGAAGAGGGTGAGGTACAGGAGAGGGTATTCCAGGAGGATGAAATTGCATGAACAAAGGTGGCAGGTATTCATGAATTGACATCATGCATCAGAAAACTAGGGATAAAGTGGTGAGCAAAACGAGACGTGGCCTGCCCTTACATAAGTCACATTCTAGTGGGTAAAACATTTAAATCTGACAATAACATGAGAGTAAGTGCTGTAATCGGAGAAGAACAGAGTGGCATTGGAATACCCGCAAGGAATGCTAGAGGAAGTCACTTTTAAAGTGAGACTTTAAAAACATGTAGAAGCAAATAAGAGTAAAGGACAGGGAGAAAAATATTTCAGAGAGAGAAGAGTATAGAAGGTATAAAGGCCGGGGGAGGGGAGTGAGCGAGGAGGCAGTGATAACACATCAAAGAAACTAAAAAGAAGTTGGTGTGACTGGACCACAGAGGAGTAGAGAGTATGGGTAAGTGGCCTGGGGTGGGGAAGGGGTACTTATGAGCCATGTTGACATTAAAATGACAGGGATCCATCGAAGAGTTTATTGCAAAGGAATGACACAATCAGATTTGCATTTTAGATAGATCTCTAATCTTCAGAACAACTATTCAATAGAAGTATTATTATTTCTGTTAACATGATCCAGAAAGTAAAGCTTAAAAAGGAAAAATGACTTATCCAAGATTCTTCAGTTAGTAGGTCAATGTAGGTCTGTCTGGCCAGAGTCTACTGCTTTATCCACTAAATCCGGTTTTTAGAAGGATCTGGATCTCTACTCTGTGTTCGATGGTTCTGGTGGGGGTGTTGTCTGTGTGCTTTCTCTAAACAAGTCCCCTCGGATGATGGAAGTGCTGAGGGTTAGGAAAAATGTTAATTAATCTAAGTGTTAACATTTCCATTGAAAATGGTGATGATCGGGAGGGGTAGTGGACAATGTAGCGAAATAGCATCCCAATTTGAAAAGATTTCTACATGACAGATAAGAGATACTAGTCTGGAAGTGATACAGAATATGTTTATCCTGCAGGTATATAGGGAAGCATTATTGTTTTTTTAAAAAAAGTGAACAACATGATCAGATCATTCATTTTATAATTCAATCATGACAGATTAGGAAGTAGGTTCTGCGTTAAAACTACTCCTGATCCTAAAATGGGGCGAATCATAACAACACCTGCCTCACAAGGTGGTTGTGGGGATTAAAGACAATAAAGCATCTTAATTGCCTGACATTTTCCTTGGCACATGTCCACTCTGTGGTGATATTTGTGTTAATGTCCCCGCTTTTGTAATTACTAAGCTGAAGTCTCAATAGAACCAAAGTCACACCAGTAATAAGTGGCAGAGCTGATGCAGAAACCCAAGTCGCACTTAGGTTAAAGCAAAAATTTGTTCCCTGTACATCCTACCACTTCCCCTAAGATGAGGATGAGAAGTGTCTCAGTTTGAAGCATAATGAGCCTGACGGGGATGTGACAAGCTGCACCTGTAAATGCAGGCCTGGAACTCAAAACGTTGACACAATGTGATTTTTGTCAAATTGAATACACTGTGGCAAGTGTCTTCGATGTGTTAGGCTACACAGAAACAGTGTCCTACATTTAATGAAAAATTAAATTTTTCCATGTTGCATCACCAGGAAGAAAGTGATGTATTTTGAACTGATGAAACTTATTCTCCTATTCAGACCTTCATGGCCTCTTTTATCTTTTGCTTATAGGATTGGGTCCATTTTAGGACATTTCAAAGACAAATGATTCGGAAGATAAATTGGGCTCGATGCCAGGATTCCCGCACCCCAAATTTTAACTGTAAAGCTCTCTTATTACTTGAGATGCAAATCGCTCACACATGAATCTTCATTATAGAGATGGCCTCTGAACCAGGAAGGCACGGGGTGGGTCACCTTGTTAGTGGTTCTAGGATTTAATATAATGGAATCAACCAAGCATCCATAGTTTTGTTTCACAAGGTCCTTTCTTTGGCGTAATGGCTTTTGCTCTAGGGGATTCCACCTGTAGTTCCTTATTCAGGAAGCTAGCAGCTGACTCACAGAACCCCCACTTAGTGAGCCTCCCTCTAATGAACAGAAGTGAGGAGAGAAGAGATAGAGTGGCTCATTTGGGGCTGTGAGGAAGCTTACAATGAAGTGAGAAGCGAGTAATGTACACGACCTCAGTCGATCCCAAATGACTCTGCGCTCTGCCTGGTGATGCCAACCCCTACCTTCCAGGAGTTCACATCCTGCAGGAAAGATAGGCTACATGATTCACTGTATTATAAGGCGTAATAGAAGTTTTGCAAAAAGCCAACAGTGATGTGCTGTGAGCTAAAAATTACAGCTTTCATTAGGACTTGGAGGCATGGGTCCAGATACGGGGGCGGGGGGGCATCACAGGGGTACTGGCATTTGTGCTGGAGGGAGGGAAGGAAGAACATAGTTCCGAAAGGTTTTCTCACATTTGTTTCATTTTTTTTTTTTTTGCCAGCTATGGGAGGAAATTAGGATCTTGAAATAACAAGAATTGCCTTTATTCTCAAAGGCAAGAAGCTGATGCCTAGGCAGATTGAGCGTGTTAAAAAGCTCATTCTAACACGAGGGGCATTTACAGGTGACCAGATGGGTCCCTCTAGTTGCAAAGAATCCAGCTATTTTAGATGCTACCCCTAGATAGAGTGGAGACCGTACGTTGTAGTGAAATAGAATTAGGAATTAAAAACTCTGGGTGTGAGTCCCAACTCCAACCCAGGTCAGCAGCATAACCATGGTCAGTACATTTTCCCTCTCTGGGTCTAGGTTTATTTTTCTGGGAAATAGACTAAAAAAACTATCTGCTCTACCTATCTTGCAGAAACATGTGTTCAGAAGCATTTAGTAAGTATCTGTTGTATACTAACCACCATAGTAGGAATAGGATCACAGTAATAAAGACCCGTCTCTCAACTTGCTTACAGTTCAGTGCAGAAGTCAGACACATACACAGACCAATAATATGTGCTGTTAAAATGATTAAAGAAAATAATTTAGGTGACCCAAACTTTGTCGAATGCCTCACAGAGTTGAACAGTCTCCATTGGGAAAACTGCAAAGTGGGGTAGAAAGCAGGCACCTTTTATAGGATAAAGAATAAAGAACAAAGAAGAGACAAATAGGAAAGATCTGATTGGCGGGGGCCACATGTCAGCCTCATTTGGAGCTGGCCTGCCATTTGGGGATTGGCTGACTAGTTACCCTATGTTTCTGGTCAAGTGGAGTATTTACAGGGATATGAAAGTTATTTAAGTTTTAGTTTGTTGATTTGGACCCCTGGGCTCGAATGGCTCCATCTTGGGCTTAGAAGGTTATTTCAATAGTGCTAAGGACTTAGAGTATTTGTCCAAAGTGCTGTGGGATTTCTGTGAGCCAGAGAACAACTCACTATGCCAGTAGTGCACATACAAAGCATCATGGAAGAGGTAATATTTGAGCAAGGACTTGAAGAAAATTTGCTGCACATCTAAAGAAGAAAGGGAACTCCAGGCAGGAAAACAACACTAATAATGTGTATAAAGACACAGAAGCATGAAAGCTTTTGCTTAGTACTTAGTCACAAGTATTTGTAGATGTGAGGACAGTGTGAATGTCAGAAAATGAGGCCGGAACTATATGTCTGGGGTCACTGTGGAAACTGACATGGGCTCCCTGTCAAGTGTTGGCCTTCTGGTGTCCCAAAGCCTTTTGCCTATAGCATGATGGTTTAATGGGAAGCCGGCAGACAACTGGGACTTCTGTCTAACGTGCTGCTTGGTTTGGGGGTTTGGTGGCGGTATATTTCAAGTGATTCATCTTCCACCAATAATGGCTATTAACAATTTACTATCTTTTCCTTTTCACCATAGACCCCAGGTCCTGCCCTTTACTCCATGAGTCTAGAAAGAGCCTGCCTGGGACCTTAACCCTTCCTGAAGTTATGTTTTCTACCTTTTGATTTTTAGAAAGAACATTCCTCAGAAGGCAGAACAGCTTGCTCCACTGCTAAAAGCCCTAGGTGACCTATTGCCTAGGGCCTCATATTGAACCCTGGAGACACTTGTCCCTTACTAAATTTAAGCAACTCCTTCCTCCATTACCCTCAAAGTGTTGACAGTCTCACTGGATGACAAGTTGCACATACTCAGTACAATTTACATCTTTAATCTTTAGTACCCCAGTTCGTTTGGGAGCATTTTTTTTTTCCTCTGGAAGTTTTTTGGTATTTTATGCCCCCACTTACAAAATTTTTTGTTTCATATATGAAAATCTAGACATCATTTGATATTTTCTGTCGGGCAGTTAAGAAAGAGATGGTTCATTTTCATTCCTATTCATTTTATAATTTGTAAAATTAATTAAACAATAATTCATATCGCTTGAGGTATGCAAATGTTACATTGATAGTTTCACAGCTTTCTGGGTAAGGAATGTGTTCTAGACGTTGTGGTAGAAAAAAAGATAAAGAAATGGGAAAGTGGCTTAGTAAACTGAGAGGTATTTTCAAGATTTGAGGACCAGAGCTTCCAGAAGGATCACTTTCACTGGGCCAAAAGCAAATGGGCACTGAGGATATGGATGTAATAGCTCCTACATTGAAAATTTTCTTGTTGGGTTAGTGCATTGAGTACATTTCCTTGGAAAAATAGATGACTTACATGTGTTTTTCGATCCAGGTCAGGGCACACGTGCTCCCTAAAAATCCTAAAAATGCAAAGCACTGTATAAGTGCCAAAATAATACTGGTTTTTGTATCAATAAAATAATACAATAGAAAAATAATCATCAAATAGCATAGTAAGAATAATCTCTGATGTCTGTGCGGATTTTGAAAATGAGGATGAGATAGGGGCACCAATAACCAAATCACTAAATTGTTTCCATTCCAAAGGAGTAGAAAAGAAACTATTACTCAGTGGCTTCAAGTCAATAGAAAAGATCTTTTTTTTTTCATTTATATGAGAGCTTTATTCCAAAATGAAATTTCTTGTAACAAAGGATCGTTTAGTTCTAGTAATTCTCCAATAAGCAAACATTTATTCAGTGCTACTGTGTAGAAAATAATGTAGAAACAAGGATTTCACAATTGAATGACAGTTTATAATCCAATTTAAAAGATATAAGAGAAGCCATAAAATAAGGATAAAAAGGAATATATGGAGAGGAAGCATAACTTTGAGACATTTTAAGCAGCAATTTATAATTACAAGCCATGTAGCAGTGAATAGCCATGTGCCTATGTGTTTTTGTATTATTGCAGGTGGCTTTCAGAGTAAATTCCAAAAATTCAAATCATAATTGCACATGGACTTTCACTGGATGGTGCCAAAATTTTCTCCAAGAAGATTGTACCAATTTATACGTTCACCAGCAGTGTGTGAGACTGTGTATTTACAGTCTCACCAACAGAATGAGTTATTAAATGTGGAAACGTTCTCCAGTTCGATAGATGGGAGGTGCTATCTCAATGTAGTTTTAATTTGCATTTCTCTAGTTATGAGGGAGCTTAATATCTTTTCACACGTTCAGAGGCTGCTTTCATATTGTTTTGTGCAATCGCCTGTCCATGATTTCTGTCCATTTTTCTATTAAGTTTTTGGCAATTTCTCCCTGATTTAAGAGGTCTTTATGTATTAGGGATATTAGCCCTTATTTATGATATATTACAAAGATTTTCTCCCAGCTTGTCAGTATTTGATTTTTGCGTAGTTTTTGTTTGTTTGTTTTTGTTTTTTGTTTTGGGTTTTTTTTTTTTTTTTTTTTTTTGCTATGTGTGGTAGATGTGGTAATACCCCTCCCCTCCAAAAAAAAGAAACCCATGTCTTAATTCTTAGGACCCATAAATGTTTCCTGACATGACAAAAGGTACTTTGTAGATGTGATTAAGGACCCTCAGATGGAGAGAGTATCCTGGATTATTCAGATGGGCCCAGTATCATCACAAGGACCCTAAAAGCTAAGAATCATTCTTAGCTGTGATGAGAGGGCAGTGTGACTGTGGACAAAAGATCAGAGAGCTATGACGTGGCTGGTTTTGAAGATGGAGGAACATCCACGAGCCAAGGAATGTAGACAGCATCTAAGAAACCAGAAAGGTGAGGAAATAAATTCTCCTCTAGAGCCTCTGGAAAACAATTCACAATAATAGGGATTCTTAACTCAATGAGATGTCAAAACATAATCACTGGAGTAAACATTTTCAAACCACCATATACAGCCTAATGTTTATCCCCTTATTTTATGCCCCCTTCCCACTTTGAGATCTGAGACGTGTACCTTTTGCTTGAGGTAACAGCAATATGACCCATGGGTAGTGCACACTGTAGGAAACATGAAATACTGAGATACATTGGTGTGTTGAGATTCAGTGGGGAAAATATTAACCCAGTTATTGTACCCTGGGTTTCAGTCCCTAGACTTCTTATCATCTCTATCTACCATCTCTCCCTCCCTTCATAATACCATCTGGTCTTAAAGCTTTAATTAGCATCTGTAAAATGTATGCTATAGAAGCACGGAGAACTGAAATAACTTGCACAGAGCTACCAAGAGGCAGAGCTTCATCGTAAAGCTGGTAGTCTGGCTTTGGAATCCAGGCTCTTAAAGGCTGTACTAAATGCCTTTGGCTTTTATTTTTATTTTTTGGTTTTTTGTTTTATTTTTTGAAATTTATAAGAGCTTTTTTGAACTATCATTTCCATATGATAAAATTCCTCTGTTTTAAGTGTACAATTCAATGATTTGTAGTAAATATACAGAGTTGTGCAAGCATAAGCACAATCTAGAGTTTGAACATTTCCATCACCTCCAAAAAAATTCCTGCAAAAACTTCTAGTCATCATCTATTCTCAACTCCAGCCCCAGGGAATCACTAATCCCGTGAGCTTTTGTGTCTGGCTACTTTCACTTAACATAATGCATTTGAGATTCATCCATGTCATTGTGTATATTCCTTTTTACTCATGACTAATATTCTATCACACACACACACACATTTTGTTTATTCATTCATCATCTGATGGAAATTTAGGTTGTTTCTACCTTTTTATTTTTATTTTTTGGCTGTCATAAATAATTCTACCATGAACAGGTCTTTCTGCAGACATGTGTTGTTAATTCTCTTGGGTAATGGAGAATGAGAGTGGAACCTTAGGGTTTTATAGGAAGTTTATGTTTAACTTTTTAAGAAATGGCCAAAATGTTTTTCAAAAAGTGCTTAAGCATTGTACATTTGACCAGTGATTTATAAGGTTCCATTTTCTTGGCGACACTTGATATCATCAGTCTTTTTTATTTTAGCCATTCTAGCTCACATGCAGCGGTATCTCATTGTGACTTAAATTTGCATTTCCCTAATGACTAATGATGATGAGTATGTTTTAAACTCCTTACTAGTCAACAGAATATCTTTTTATCAAATGTATATTTTGATATTTTGCTTGTTTTGAAATTAGGCTTTGCTTATTTTCAAATTCTTGGTTTTGAGTTGTAAGAGTTACATATTCTTTGTACAGGTTTTTTTTAATCAACATATGATTCACAAATATATTTACCCCCTTTATGACTGTCTTTTCATTTTCTTAATGGTATCTTTTGAAGACCAAAGATTTAAATTTCGATAAAGTCTGATTTATTTTATACACACACACACACACACACACACACACACACACATGTACACACACATATATAAACATATATGTATATTTTAAAATTTTATGGCTTACTCTTTCAGTGTCTTATCTAAGAAATCTTTGCCTGATTTTGTCCTATGACCTCTTTTAGAAGTTCTAGCTTTTATATTTTGGTCTATGATTTATTAATGTTTTTTTTGTTTGTTTATGATGTGAGATAAGGATCTATGTTCATTTTTTTTTTGCATGTAGATATCAAATTCTCCCAGTTACCATTTACTGAAAAAGTTACAATTTATTCATTAAATTACCTTGGTTGGCACCTTGGTTAAAAACCAATCGACCATAAATGTAAAAGTTTATTTCTGAACTTTATTCTTTTCCTTTCTTCTATACTGTTTATCTTTAGACTAAACCCACACTGTATTGATTACTGTAGTTTTATGGTACGTTTTGAAATTAAGAAGCAAAAGTACTCACAATTTTTTTCTTTTGAAAGACATTTTGGCTGCTTTAGATCCTTTGTATTCCCATGTAACTTTTAGGATCGGCTTGCCATTTTTACAAAAAAGAAAAACTTCTGAGATTTTTGTTAAGGAGTGTACTGAATCTGTAGATTAACTTGGAGAGAATCATTGATATTAGGACTTTTGTGAAAATGGAATGTCTGAACATGGAATTTGCAATTAGACAGTTTAGCTTCTTTTTCTTTTTTGTCTTTAATCTCTTTTGCTTGCCGAAATTTTTAAACAGTTTTATTGAGATATGATTCATGTGTCACGTAGTTCACACTTTTAAAGTGTACAAGTAAATGGTTTTTAGTATATTCACAGACTTGCGCAACCATCCCCAATATCCAATTTTGAAACATTTTAGTCACTCCCGAAAAGAAACTCCACATTGGTTAAAACCTCCAGGATAATGTTGAATAAAGAGAGTGGACATCCTTGTCTTATTTGTGATTTTAGGGGGAAACAGTATTTCGTCATGAAGTGTGATGCTAGATGTCGATTTTCCATAAATGCCTTTTATCAGTTGAGAAAGTTCCCTTCTATTCCTAGTTTTCTTTTGACAGTTTTATATCATGAATTTGTATTAGATTTTATCTTTCTGCTTTTGCCTTTGCACTTCTTCAATTTACTCTTCTCATGGCTGCCAGAATAATCCTAAAATTTTAGTCATATCAAGTCACCATTCTATTCAAAATCAAGCCAGGTTATCTCAAGAGGCCTTACCTTATCTAGTCCATTTTCCACAATTTCCTCTTTGAACTTATCTCCTATTAATTCTTCCCCTTGGTCTCTCCACTACAGCCACAGTGGTCTGATTGCCATTCTTTGAATACTTTGGGCACACCTCTACCTCAGGGCCTTTGCATGTGCTCTTCCCACTCCTTTGAATGTTATTTCTCCAGGTATCTACAAGGCTTTCTCATATTTCTTTCGGGTCATTGCTGAAATGTCACCTCCTCAGTGAGTTATTCCCTAAACACTTGAATAAAAAAGTGCAGTTCCTTCCCAGGACTTTCTCCTCACATCTTCTATTTCTTCTTGAGGCATACTGCCTTTTAATACACTATATATAATTTACTGATTTATCTTGTTTGTGCTTTTGTCTTCTCGCTATTCGAATGTAAGCACTAAGAGGGCAACAATCTTGGTAGTTACTGATGTAGTTACTTTGCTTAGAATGATGCCCGGCACATGGTAGGTGATCAAAGATTATTTGTTAACTATACCAATGATTCAGAAAACTTTCGGTCAGCTCTATCCCATACTCGTTGGGTGATTTGGACAATTTTCTTCCTTTCTGTTTTATCATATGTATGTGGAAATAAAACTGGGCGCTTTTTATAAGGCTCTTCTAGCTCTGAAATTCTAGGAAGGAGACTATGTGCCCACCGAAGGGGATAGATTGAGGTATTATATTATTAAGGAATCATATTAAGATGCTATTTTGCCTTGAACCCTAAGAATACCTGGATGCTGTTTTGCCCTACCTACACCTCCCCTTTGCAAGGTCCCCATAAAAATATACACTTTTAGGAAAGCAAACTCATTCATTTGATGAGTATGTATTGGACATTTACAAGGTGCTAGGTACTGTGCTGGGCTCCTGGCACACATCAAATTGAAAACAAGATAAAAATCTATAATCCTATAGTAAGGTGAGAAAAAATGGTGATAAACAGAAGAAATAAATTGTATGGCATGTTACGTTAGGTGCTATGGGAAAAGCATGGTAAGGTATACTAAAAGTGTAATGTGGATGGTATGCTGAGCAGAGGTCAGGGTAGGCCTCAGTTAGAAGATAATAATCAAACAAAGACTTGAAAGAGGTACAAGAGCATAGCAAGTATGAAGACCCTGGTATAAGACAGGCTGGCATGTGGAAGGAACATCAGGGAAGCCAGTGTGGCTGCAACAGAGTGAACACGGCCAGGCCCAGTAGGAGATAAGCCAGAGAGGAAGAGAAGGCAAGATCATGCAAGACCCCGTAAGCCATGGCAAGGACTTTGGCTTTCACTCTCTCTAGAAGATGAGTGAATACTACAAGACTATTGGGTAGAGAATATACCAGAAGGGCAGAAGGTGAAGGCAGGCAAATCAGTTTGGGGGGCACTGGCAGCAATAAATCTTTTATTTATTACTGTGGTGAAATAAAAACCAACTGTTGAGCAGCAAAGGGTAGAGTGATGATGAGGGAGCCAGGGTGCTGCAAAGCACAGTGAAATGAGGATGATAAGTGAAGGAAGTCTGTGTGTGTGCATGTGCACATGTGTGTGTACATGCACAAGGCTGAAAAGGCCCTCCTTCCCCTTTACCCCGTCTGTATCTTTCACCCTCCCCCCCACAAAGAAGGGGATTTCCTGGATTGCCTCCTACTTCCTGTCGAATCTTTGCATAGAAATCAGAATAGACCAAACCCTGGACTGGGACCGAGGCCCTGTGATCTGAAGGTTACAGTGTGAGAAATCTCTGACCATTTTTGAAAAGCCTATTAAAGACTATTTGCTATAGATTAGGTCTCTAGAACTCATTCATCTTGCAGAATTTAGTGCCCTTTCACTAATAAATCCCTGACACCCCATAACCTAACCCCTGGGAACCACCATTCTACTCTGCACTTCTGTGAGTTTGACTATTTTAGATTCCACATATAGATGAGATTATATATTATTTGTCTTTCTCTCTCTGGCTTATTTCACTTAGCATAATGTCCTCCAGGTTCATTGATATTGTAAATGACAGGATTTTCGTTTTTAAGGTTGAATACTATTCCATTTATGTACATATATTTTCTTACCCAGTCATCTGTCAGTGGACACTTAGGTTGCTTCCATGTCTTGGGTATTGTAGATAATGCAGCAATGAACATGGGAGTGCACATGTCTCTTTGAGATCCTGATTTCAATCTCTTTGGATTTATACCCCGAGAAGTGGTTTTGCTGAATCTTATGGCAGGTCCTTTTTAAAAGTTTTGAGCATCATCCATATTGTTTGCCATAGTGGCTATACCAATTTGCAGGCCTACTAACAATGTATAAGGGTTCCCTTTTCTCCACATCCTTGTCAGCACTTGTTATTTGTTGATTTTTTTTTTATGATATATAGTCTTTCTAACAGGTGTGAGGTGGTATCTCATTGTGGTATTTTTTGTTCCAATGGAGTATTTTTTTTTAAATTAGTTTCAGGTATACAGTACATTGGTTAAACATTTATATATTTTATAAAATGATCCTCCTAATTGCTCCTTCTCTGGTTTTCAACCTCACCAGTATAATTAATGCTGACTGCATTCCCTATTCCATGCTCCCCGTCCCCATGACCACATCTATCAGCTACTAATTTGTACTTCTTTAACCCTTTCACCATTATAGAGAAAAACTGACTCACGGTGGGTTTGGTTTGCATTTCCTTGATGATTAGAGATGCTGAACATCTTTTCATGTAACCTGTGGTCATTTGTATGTCTTTGGAGTAATGTCTTTGCCAGTGAAAAATACTGTATTTTTCAAAGTGGGCAGATCTTATGTTATGTGTACGTGTCACAATAAGTAATAATAATAATAATAATAATAATAACTTTATTTTTAGTGATTTCTCCCAAGCATTTTAATAAAAATAACAAACCAGTCTAGAAATAAATTATTTTTTCAAGGAATTACAACACTACTTTTAATATTTTGCTTTGGGGTGAGCCCCGCAGGAATGAAAAACAGGTGTACAGCATAGTGGTTAGACATTTACATAAAAATCACTGGGAAGGGGTAACTCTCACTCCCAGGAATGACCCAGTAGGGGAGAGGCCACTGAGGGGAAGGATGCACAAAAGGGACCCACAAGTAGACTCAGGACAAAAGGAATGTCATCGGTGCTGGGACCTCAAAGCACTACAGGGGCAAACATTAGCAGCAGGTCAGGAATATCCTCCTCCTCGGTTGCCTTTTTCTGCTTCTGCTGCATGATCTCCGAGTCTTTTTGGGCAGCAGCAGAAAGCCTGTCATCTTGGTGCCTTTTCTTAATGGAGCCATCCTGCTTTTATTTATTTTTCTCATTTTTCTCATACTGGTTACTGTGAGTCACAATGACAGCCAGCTTCTATTGCATCTCCTTGTTCCAGAGAAACAATTAAAACACACACACACACACACACACACACACACACACACAGAGTAGCAAATTGCATTTAAAAGCCGATGAGATCTTGGTACTAAATGATTACCTCATTTTAAGAATGGGAATTGACAAGCCATTATCTTTCATAAGCATAATGCAAACCCTGAAAAAATATGAGCAGATCCAATTCAAATGTATACAAAAAGAATATTATATTACAACATAGTTGGATTTACTCCAAAAAGCAAGGTTTTTTTTTAATGTTCTAAAATTAATTTACCTCATTAACAGAATAAAGAGGAAAAATAATATGATTATTTCAACAGATGCAAAAAAATCATTTGAAATAATTAAGCACCATGGTTAAAATATCTTGGCAAACTATAATGAAAACGTACTTCTATCATACAGGGTGTTTATAAAATAAGATCTACAGCAAACCTTATATTAATGCTCTATTCTGTCACCGCTTATAGGCGCATATGATATTGAAGGTCCATGCTAGTACAATAAAGGCAAAAACAAAAGGAAAAAGGATGGAAGGAAGGAAGAAGGAAAGAAAGTTTCAAGAGTGGAAAGTGAAGAAATAAAAGGCATTCACAGTTTACATGATTATACATTTAAAAATCTAAAAGTATAAAGAGCTAAATTATTAAAATCACTAAGAAACTTTAGCAATGTCTTTGCACAAAAGGACAATATAAAAAATCTAAGGTATTCATATATGCCACTGATTAGAAAATAAAACTAAAGCAAAACATTTAAATAGCATCAAAAAAATAAAATACCTAGGAAATATGACAAAATATATAAAAGTTCTCAAAACAGAGATTGATAGAATATTGTGAGAAGTTCTAAAACAACCTAGAAAATTGAGAGGCTATGCCAACTTTTTGTTTTGGAAGACTTGGTATTTATAGATTTTAATTTTGTGGAAATGATTTATCTAATAATAATTTTAAAAGAGGGAAGGAGAAAACTTAGAGGTGATGGAGATGTTTATGGCATAAATTGAGGTGATGAGTATAATAGCCTGAACATAGCCATGGTGCTTTTGAGTGTAGCAAGGTGTAAGGAAAGTAGGAAAGGCAGACAGTATGACTTAGGAGGTCAAAAATAAAAAAAGCACAGCATAATCTGGCTTATAAAGTACTCTACCCTCGCTGAAATCTGCTTTCTCCTCTCTGCTCTGCTTAGGGATGAACAAGAAGTGGGTGGGAAGGAAGATAGGAAAGCTATAGATCAATTTTGTTCCTAATCAGAAATCAGTACCTTTTTTATTTTGCTTTGATAATCTAGCTACTCGTCGTGGTCTTATTTTCCATGTCCCCAGGACTGCTGGTAGACGTAAAGTAATTTCCCCTTGGTGTTATTCATAAGAAGCAGTATCTTAGAAATACTAATATAAGTGAAGAGAAAGAACACAATTTTCTCTATATAACTCTCATGAAATCTTTTAAGCATCCAGCACATGGAACAGCTTTCTCAGTGAAATACATTTCTCTAGTGTCAGATTCTTCGAGTCATAAAATCCCCTTTACACCTTAGGAATAAAGGGTGGATTGGTGAGATATTGCAGGCTGACTTGAGAACTGAAGGTTTGTCCAAGACACATGAGAAACTTTGTAAATATCTGAGGGATTAGTTAGAGCTCCAAGGACACTTGTTCCAAACTTTTACTGCTTAGAGGGGGAATCCGAAAATAAGAGATGGGTCAGTATTTGCTAAAGGGCCTACACTTGGTTTCTGCCTTCCAGCCTAGGTACACACCTGAGCTTTAGTCAGCCTGCTTGAGCACTATCTAGTGTCACTGCTCTGCTCATTTGTGAGGTGTCACATATTTACCAGTTTTAAAAATTAGCCAGTATTGGAGATACTGGACAATTGGCCACCAAGAACTCCAAGAGGATGGTGGGGACTGAATCCGATATAACCAGGAGGTATACAGGTTAGGTAGAAGTAGCTCATCAGAGCTAGGTTCACCAAAACTCTGAAATTTTGCTCTGTGGGTCCTACTTAGGGACTCTATAGTAGTAGGCTACTATTGGGCCAAGGAAAGTTGAGATTTAGAAAATTAGAAATCAAGAGGAAAGCTTGGAATAGATTACTTAGACTAAAGCAGGGGAATGATTCTGTGGGTGTGGTGAATCATACTCCATTCTGATTTCCGTTGAGGAATCCATGCACAGTCTCTCCCCATGTGTTGTCTCTGTTAAGAAGCATGAGATCTTCAGACTTGACCTTTTGAGATTTTTGACATCTTCTATTTCCTTTGTATTTTTCTCCTGGTAAGTTGCTCTATGTTTGTATGTGTGTGCACGCACATATGCACACACACATACACATGCACATACGATTGGGAGTATAAGTTCTCCAAGAACCATTTCCTTTTCAGTTATTATTTTTATTTTTCAATTGTGGTTGGCATTCAATATTATTTTATATTCATTTCAGGTGTACAGCATAGTGATAAGACATTTACATAACTTATGAAGTGATCACCCCGATAACTCTAGTACCCACCTGGCACTACACATAGTTATGACAATATTATTGACTATATTCTCTAAGCTGTACTTTACACCCCCATGAGTATTTTGTAACTACGTTGTACTTTTTAATCCCCTCACTTTTTCACCCAGCCCCCAACCCCCTCCCATCTGATGAACGTCAATTTGTTTTCTGTATGTTCCCTGTAAGTCTGTTTTTGTTTCATTTGTTCATTTATTTTAGTAACAAATACTCTACACACACACACACACACACACACACACACACACACACACACACAAAGACTCTACACATAAGTGAGATATCATATGGCATTTGTCTTTCTCTGTCTGACTTATTTCACTTAGCATAAAAACCCTCTAGATCCATCCATGTTGTCACGTGTGATAAGATTTCATTCTTTTTTATGGCTGCATAATATTCCATTGTACATATGTACCACCTCCTCTTTACCACCTCTGGGTATTTATCTACGAAACCTAAAACACTAATGTGGAAACATATATGCTCCCCTGTGTTCACTACAGTGCTATTTATAATAGCCAAGATATAGAAGCAGCCCAAGTGCTAATCAAGAGTCATCTCCTTTAGCAAACCTATAGCAGTTGCTGTGACCAGCAGAACCATCTTTTGTGCTTGTTTATTATTGGGATAAAGATAATCTTTCTACACATCTTTCTTCTCCAGTGCAGTCTTTAAACTGGTTAATTTACACGATAGCCTGCTGAGGAAAATGATTTCAGAACGAATGAAACGGCTATCAGGAGTAGCTCGAGGTCCATCCATGTTGTCACAAATGGCAGTCTTTCATCTTTTCTTATGGCTGAATGATATTCCACTGTGTATATGTGCCACAGCTTTCTTAGCCAATCATCTATTGTAGGACACTTCGGTTGCTTCCATGTCCATGTGAATAATGCTGCTATGGACATCAGTGTGCAAATATTTTTTCAGGTATGAATTTTCATTAAATGAGTCAGAACCTGATGTTTTAGGTTTCTCTGGATGGGAGCATGGCTAGGGCAGATAAGCTATATTTGTTTTTCTAAGGGTGGTAAGGTGGCGTTCAGATCTGATCAAAGATCTGAATACTGGATGCTGCTTGGAGAGGCTGTCTAGTTGATTTAATCCATCCCACGTGTTCAGAAAAACTTGGGTCTCAGTGAATCTGAACAAACAAAATCCTGCTATTCTTAAGAGCACTCCGTTGTTGATGAATGAATGAAAACTCAGCTTTGTGTTTAATACCTCTCCTTTTAGCTTAATTTCATTTCTGTTCTTTTTCTCATAGGTTAACAATTCATGCCGAGTGTCCCATGCATTTGGAAGATTTTCCCATGGATGTGCATGCCTGCCCACTGAAGTTTGGAAGCTGTATGTATTGTCTCACTTTCTGTTTGCCTGATCTTCTTCCAAAAGACACTGGAGATTTTCTATTCTGTCCCCTAATTGTTTTTAAAGCTGAGGGCTTTTATCTAGGCTGATATGAAAATGGGAAAAGGGAAGTGAGGTTGAGTAGTACTAAGTGATTAGGAGGAAGCTTAGCCTTTCATAGAATTTTCTTTCTAGACAGAAACCACCATTTCAGCCTAATTTTTCTGTCATTAGGTTGAAACATTGACATCTGTTGCTTAAATCGTCCTGGTGACAGCAAGACAGAGCTTAGAGAGCATATAGTAGCAGCTTCCTATCCTTCAAATAGAATATTATTATATTTTTAAAATGTCTATTCTACCTGCCTCCTCATACACTTCTATCAAATTCTCTACAGTAAATAGTAGACAGGAAGAGACTCTGGAGAGTTTCTCATTTTTAGAGAGTATTGCCTTTGCCAGTAGCTGTAAATCTGACAGAGAAATGAATAGATACAAAGCCCATTTTCAAATGAATTTTAAATCAAAATTGAATAGAATTTGAGTGAGTTTCTTCCTCTAAGAATTTCGGAGTAAGTTTCATTTAAGGAGTCATCAGAGCAATATCTAAAGGTCTAGTGTTGATCATGTCTAAATTAGATCGAGCTCTGTGTTTTAAAGCAGACAGTACATTTGAAAAGACCCAAATAATTACGTGTGACATATTTTCTCAATCATTGTCAAATATTTACAGATTGTGTGCCAGGCTTTATTTCAGGAGCTTGAAATGCATCCATGAATAAAATAAAGACCCTGGCCTTGTGTAGCTTATATTATAGAAGAGAGAGTGTTGGTGAAAGATAAATAATAAATTAAAAAGTAAAGTATAAATGATGTTGTCGAATGAGAAGCACCATGGGAAGATGTAAAAGTGTTGCAGAATAAGGGAGATGTGTCACTTCAAGAGGTGGAAGATGGGTGTGCCATAAAAATTTAAAGTAGGATGATCAGCATAGGCCTCTTTGAAAAAGTGACATTTGAGCCAAAATGTTAAGGAGGTAAAAATGTTAATTCTGCAGATAGCTGAGGAAATTGTGCTCTAGGTGGAAGGAACAGCCAGGGACAAGATCCGGAGTCAGAGAAATATCTGACTTGTTCTGGGAAAATCAAAGTGGCCTCAGTGGCTGGTCAGAGAGTAAGAGAAGAAGCACTAGAAGAAGGTGAGATGAAAGAAGAGGCCAGGTCATCTAGGGTCTTGTAGGACATTCAAGGGCTTTGAATTTTATTTGTAGGAAAAACAAAGAGTGATCAGAATATTTTGAATAAAATAATTACATAATCTGACTTATGTTTTTAAAAATTCATTATAAATGCTCTGTTGAAAATGTTGGTATGGGAAGGATAGAAGCAGGAAGTCCAGTTAAGAGGTTATTAATAATATTTCACATGAGAGGTGATAATGGCTCAGAGAACAGTGACAATGGCAAAAGTGGTTAGAAGTGGCTTGATTCTGGTTATATTGTAAAGGACGGTCCGAAAGGATCTTTAATGAATCAGATGTGGAATATTAGAAAAGGAAAGAACTCAGGAGTGGCATGTAGTTGTTTTTTTTTTTTTTTTAATGGATATGCTGTCAAGTTAGATGAGTATTATTTCCACTCTGGGTGAGACAGAATCATTTGTGGATGGAGAGTGTTCCCCTCATGAACAATGAGAAAACTTAGAACTATAGAAATGACAAGGTTTGACAAGACAAAAATTATGGAGGAAGACTAGAACCTCTTGTAGATGAATTTCTGACCTGCAGCTTCTTGATTCCTGGTGGCACAGTGTCGCTTGCCAATTCTAACCATTGATCACAGCTTGGAATTGCAAGTTTGGCCCTAGGCATTTGGCTGCTGCTGGATGATAGGAAAAAAGCAATAGTTTTGATGGCCAAACAGAGCTAAAGTGACCAAAGTAGAGCTCTAAAAAGTCTCAAACTCTTGGCTGATACCCTTCTCAATACTATTGCTGAATTTTGAATTTACAAAAATCATAAAGCTAAAAACTAATACGAAAACCTTTGAAAAGTAGAGTTGGCTTTCTTGCAGTCTTCTGATGCTATAACAAGAAAGACAGGCCAGGGTTCAGTCTAAAACCCTAGAGAAGCTAAGTCCTAGTTAGAAGGGAACAGCAGAGACAGACCAGGTTTAACCAAAACTATGATCAGCCCAGTCCCTTATGGCTTAAGGTGTAAATTTTCCCACTCTATCTGTGTCGCCAAGGAAAGAATGAAGCCTCTCTGGTCAACATTATCTGAAAACTCTCCAGTTTTATATACAATATATGGAATTCAATAAAAAAAATCATTAGGTGTACCAATAGGCAGGACCATGTGGCCTAAAACCAAGACTGAAAAACAGAAAGGCAAAATATGGAAACAGACCTATAGGTGATCCAGTTACTAGAGTTTATAGATAAGGACTTTTAAAAACTATGGTTAATATATTCAATTCAAAAGAAAAAAATATTAATAAAATAGATAAAAGATAGGGAATTTCAACAGAAAAATTGGAATCTATAAAAAAGAATAAATTGCAAATTACTTATGGAAAAGTGCAATATCTAAAATTCAGAATTCAATGAATGGATTTAAGAAGCAGAAGACAGGATTAGAGAACTTAAAAATGGGTAAATTGAAAACAATAAAATTGAAGTATGGACAGACAAAAATACAGAAGAGAGTGAGAAGAATGTGGGACACAGTAAAATACAGTGTAATGTATAATTTTGCAGAAGAAAACAGGAAGGGAGCAAAAGCAACAATTCAGTAGCCAAAGGCAACCATTTTTAAATCTGACAAAAGTTATCAATCCAAAGATTTAAGAAGTTGGTAAACACCGAGCATGATAAATACAAAGAAAACAATACTGATTCTAAAGGTTATATAGAAATATGAAAGTGCCCCAAGTAGGTAAGACAATCTTGCAGGGAGGGAGGGAAAGAGAGAGATCAGGATTGATTTCTAGATGAATTGTAGTTATAAGTATAAATGTAGTATAAATAAAGCTTTTAAATGAAAACACGAGAGAATATCTTCATGATCTTGGAAGATGTAGAGAATACTTAAAGAGGACATAGAATAGTGCTAACCACAAAGGTAAAAAGGAGAATGGCTTGGAATATATTAAAATTAAGAAATCCTCTTTATCAAAAGGCAAGCCACAGGCTGGGAGAAAATGTTTGCCTTGCATATACATGACAGATGACTTAAATACATAATAATTAAGATCCCCTACAAATTTATAAGTAGTAGGCAGAAACCACAACAGAAAAAAGGCCGAAACTGTTCAGTAGGCTCCTTATAAAACAGGGTTTCCCAGTCACACACAGATAAGGCAATCAGTTAGTTACATTAGTCAGCAGAAAAATGCAAATTAAAGTCCAGAGGGTACCACTCCATAGCTAATTGAATACTAGAATGAAAAAAGGTAGGAAGTGTGTAACGTTGGTGAGGATGTGGAACACAACTGTACTCTCACGTACTGCTAATAGGAATATAAATTTGTACAAAGGTTTGGGGGGATTGTTGGGTGGCATCTACCAGTGCTGAACACACACATATCATCTAACCTAGCATCTCTAGTCCTGAGTATATTTCCAAACATAAATCAGTATTTATGTCTCAAGCATATGATGAATACTCATAGCAGAGTTAATTTTAGGAGTCCCAAACCCCAATCTCCATCAAAATGAATGAAAAATCTGTGACACAGTCACACAATGGAATGCTATAAAATAATGACAATTAAATATATTATAATCAACATGAACAAGGTCACAGATCTAATGCTGAACAAAAGCCAGACACATAAGTATATATAGTGCATGACTCCATTTATAACATTACATATACCAGGCAAAACTAGTCTACGATGTTAGAGTTCTTCAATATTTTGTCTATTTTTGCTATTGGTAGTATTTCTAACTTCCTGACATATTAAACTATGGGATTTGGGAGTCAAAGTGGGAATTCCCAGGAATTTTATAAATTAAGTATTATTAATAGAACACTCCTACCTTCTTTATACTCTTTACTCATTATTATGGATATCCAACTATTTTTTAATAAGTAAGAGATAATACAGCAAAGAAGTACAGCAAAGGCCAGTTGTATACAGAAGATACTCAAACATTGGAAAACACCAGTAAATCTGATTGGATGGTATTTGAATAACAACATTAGGATCTCTAAGCAAGGTAAACAGCACTACACTGAATCAAAAGTCAAAATTGCCAGTTTGAAGGCTTATTTTGCTTCTCAAACTTGGTATTTCTTGAAAGAACACTCACAGGATTTGTTTATTGTATTCTAGGCATCTAGACTTGTCAAGAGATAATTTGCAAGGATGCTTTACCATTAGTGGCACACAGAGCCACAAACATACACTTATAATCAGCAAAATCAACTGATTAGATTAATATGTATTCCTGTACCGATACCTGAAAATTTTAAGACTTTGACTCAACATGCCATTGTTTCCTCCAAATCAGTGATGTCTCTGTGTCTATTGTTACACTTTAATTCTTTCAGGAAAATTATACATTTTTCCATTTTGCTGATTTCTCAACTTTATTTTCAGCATTCGATATTCAGAAAAATATATAAATTTCCTGGTAAATTCTAGCAAAGAATTTCCACCTAGAAACAATAATCAGGATAGTGGTGACCACTGGTGGGAGTTGTACTTGAAAATGGACACAAATAGAACTTCTGGGTGCTGATTCTGTGGGACTTAAGTCTTGTGTTTGGAAAAGATATCTGGACTGGAGACTTGGTTTAGGTGTCATCCATGTGGATGGTATTTGAAGCCACACAGCTGGATATCACTAAGGAAATACTCTATATAGATAAGGGTACCAAGGACTGTTTTCTGAGTTGCTATAACATTTAGAGGCTACAGAGAAGAGAATAACTCAGTATGTTGAAGGAGAGGACAAGTGTGAGGAAACATCAAGAAGGAAGGAGTGACTCAAATCCTTAAATTCTTAAGTGGGCAGTTAAAATTAACCTTGAAAATATCTCTAATGAGGAAGCAATTCTAGAATGGTGGAATAAGGAATCCTGAAAATCCTCCTTAAAATGTCACAGTAAACTTTCTCCAAACTCTAACCAAAGGCTCACAATAATTTGAGTTAAAAAAAAAAAATAACAACAAAAAAACCCCACCTAATTCTCAGTAAGACCAGGGAGCCCCATTCTCATTTTCTTCTTCATCACTTTGTAGAAGCTTTGAAGATTTTGTAATGATATCAGTGTCAATCCATCAGGAAGATCCAGCAATTATTAAGATACATATTCACCTCACCACAGAACTCCAAAATACATGAAGCAAAACTGACAGAACTGAAAGGAGAAATAGACAATTCAACAGTAATAACTGAAGATTTAAATACTCCACTTTTAATAAAATAACTAGACAGCACATCAACATAGAAATGGGAGATGTGAACATTATAAACCATCTAGATCTAACAAACATTTCTACTGCACTCTACCCAACAACACCAGAATACACGTTGTTATCAAGTGCACATGAAACATTTTTCTGGGGTAATCCTGAAAGTATTGAAACCATATAGAGTGTGTTATCTGACCTCCATTGAATGAAATTAGAAAACAACAGAAGGGACTTTGAGAAATTCACAAATATGTTGATATTAAACAGCTTACTCTTAAGTAAACAACAGGTCAAAGAAGAAATCACAAGAGAAATTAGAAAATATTTTGAAATGATTGAAAATGATGCACAACATATCAAAATTTATGGAATGCATCAGCTTAAAGCATTGTTCAGAGGAAAATTTATAACCCAAAAGCAGTTTTTAAAAGGAAGAAAGACCTAAAATCCATAACCTGAACTTCCACCTTAAGAAACTAGAGAAAAAAGAGCAAACTAAACCCAAAACAAGGAAGAAAGTAATAAATATTGGAGTGAAATTAAATGAGAGAATAGAAAATCATCGAAGAATATTAAAGAATCTAAAAGTTGATTCTTTGAAAAGTGAACAAAATTGATAAACCTTTAACTAGACCAAGTTTATTTTTTTAAAGGAGAGTTAGAGAGAAGAAATCAAATTACTAAAATCATTAAGAGGGGACAGACATCACTATTGACCTTATCAAAATAAGCAAGATAATAGGGAAATAGTATGAGCAGCTGTATACCAAAAAATTGGATAGTCAAGATAAAATGGAAAGCTTCCTAGAAGCACACAATCTACTGACACTGAGGAAGAAATAGACATTTTTATTAGACTTACAGAAAGTAAAGAGGCTAAATTAGTAATTTAATAACTTCTCACAAAGGAAGGCACAGGCCCAGATGGCTTCACCATTGAATCTACCAAATATTTAAAGAAGAATTAGTACTAAGTCTTCACAAAGTCTGGCAAAATATAGGAGGTAACATTTTTAACTTATTCAGTCAGGTCAGTATTACTCTAATACTGAAACCAAAGATCACAAGAAAAGAAAACCACAAATATTCCTTATGAATACAGACAAAACTCTTCAAAAAAAAAAAAAACAACCCAGCAAATGGAATCAAGCAACTTATAAATGGGTTATACACTATCTTTAAGTGGACTTTATCCCAGGAATGTAAACTTGGTTTAACATGCAAAAATCAGTCAATATAATCTACTGTATTAATTTTTTAAAAAGGACAAAAACCACCAGGATATCTTAATAGATGCAAAGGACATATGTCCTGTGCTAAAAAATACAAAACTCTGTCCTTAAACCAGTAACTAGTACTTATAACATCTCTTGTCACTTTGGATAATTTAAAGTTCTGAGAATTACAAGTATTTGTGTTAGTTATAAACCTATATACAGTGTCTGTTTTCCACATACATCTATTTCCATACATCTGCCAACTTCAAGCTGTAGGTTTAGGTTCATCAAACATTGTATTTTCACTGAATATGCCCAAACTAAACTGATGATTATTTTTTCTATTAAACCTTCTTTTGTTTTTCTTGTCTTGGTTTATTTATTTTATTTTATCTTTTTTAGGCAAGGCAAGCCTTGGTTGACCTCACAGATTGCAAGAACCTTGCCAGCTTACAATCCCCTATTATTTTTATTTTATTTTTATTTTTTACACCTACAGCACCTGGTCTTCCTAGGTGGTCTCCCATCCAAGTACTAACCAGGCCCAGATCAGACAAGATCCAGCTTCTTCAGGGTAGCATGGCCATAGACTTGTCATGGTTTAGATACTATGTTCTAGTTCTTACTTACCTCTTCCAACTCAACTCATCTCTCTCCCCGCTATACGCTGGCCTTCTGCCATTTCCCAGAACACTGTAGGATCTTTCCCACTCAGAAACCTTTGCACTTGCTGTTTTTGTGTCCTAAAAAATATTCTTCATCATGTTCTGGGTCTTTTTCCTTGTACATGTTTCAGCTTGAAAGCTACCGCTTCACAGAGGTCTTCTCTGATCACTGTGTGTCACGAAACACCACTCCTACCTCAGAAACTCTGTTTTACTTTTTCATAGAACATATTAATGTCTGATATTATCCTCTTTGTTTAGTTATTTATTTTCTATCTTTCCACACTATCCTATAAGCTCAATGAAGGGATGTGACCTCAAATGTCTTACAACCACCGTACCTTAACTATCTAACATAATTTCTTAAACTTGTTAAATGACTGACAGAATCATGAAAGTAAACAAGCAATCTCCAACAACATGGATTCAGAGGGAATGCTTTCTCAGTGGTGCCATTGTGGCAGGATTGTTTTTGATTTCCCATTTTCCTGGGGCCTGACACGTACCAAGGCTTAAGTAATAGAAAGAGACATTTGGCAAAGCAACTAAAAGCAAGGAGATGCTTGTGCCATAATAGCCCATATCACATAAATTGAGGGGGCCATATTGACAGAGTGAGTAGTTCTAATCATCTGGTAGATATCTTTTCTGCAGTATCCACACTCACTCACACACACACACACACACACACACACACACACACACACACACACACTCCACCTCTGTTCCTTTATAAAAATAGAATAATTGAAAGTGAGAAGATATAGGACTCTAAGGGAGGGAAGTTGAGGGTTAAAGGAACCCATGAAGCATGGAGAAAAGAGAGAAGTAAGAGAAGGCCTGAAGGGACTAGAGTTCTGTTCCCCATGGCTGAATGGATTCCATCATTGTCCACACAACTCGCAAAAGCTACAACCCCAGGGTCACCTAGAATCCTTCCTCAAACTTCCCCTTTTCCTTAACCATCATGAAAAGCCATCAGTTATAACATGTCCTACCTCTGAAATCTCTCTGTCCCACTCAATTCAGCCCACTGTCGACTACTATATGTTACACCCTAAGGGTCACATTCTCCAAACATTATGGTGGCCTTTTAGCTGTTGCCTTGGCTTCAGTTTCACTTTTTCCCCCCAGTCATCCATACTGCAGCTAGAGTGAGCCTTCCAAAGCATATATCTGGCCATGTTATCCCTCTGCTTTAGGCAGATCTGCCATCACTTGTCGCCTATGGACCCAAACCCTCACTTCTCAGTGTGGGCCATCAGGATGTGTTATCATGTTATCTCAGCTTTTCTCTAGCCTGGAAGTCCAGGGATACCATGAAACCCCCTAACATCCCGTTTTCCTTTGCTTTTATGCCTTCGCTCTGTTCTTTTGCTAGGATTGAACTTTCACGTAGGCAAGGTGGCCTCCTCTAATCACCACTACTTTCTGAATCCTTCTCCAACACTCTGCTCTAAGCAGAGGCCACAGCACCCTCCTCTGGTTTCATTTAACACTTGTTCCACTAGTGTGAATCCTTCTCGTGTTCAGGCTTGTACTACGACTGTCACTGTCGTGTGCTCTCTGTCTCCCCCAATAGATTGTGGGCACCCTGATGGCAGTTACTGTGCCTTATTAATCTTTGTTTACCAGTGCAGGGTCAGATTGAGAGCAGACACCGAATCTGATAGTTTTCAATTTTTAAAAATTCTTTTCTCCCTCTTCTTTTTCTTCCTTTATCAGCTCATGCCTTTCCTGCTTGACCTCCATCCTATGAGAAGAGAATATTTTTTTCTACACAGATCCCTCTCTTCTCATATACTATTTTCAAAGAAATAAAACCATTGCTTTTTTCATAAAGCAAGTTGTCACTCTGGGCCCAGGGACATTGCTAAGGTACTGGTAGCTGCACAATTTATTGTCACATCTGTACTAGGACATGTTAGGATTTGGGGACTAATATTATCTGCTCAAGATACTCAGCTTAAGAGATCCAGCAAGAAATTTCTTTCTTAGGGGTGCAAAATAGCTCCTATTCCCTATCCTTTGCCTGAACAGACCGTTCCTATTTTTTACATTGTCAAACTCTTGGATATATCGAACAGAACATTGCATTGTCCTTTAAACATAGGAAGTTACAACCATCTACAGAGCAAAGATAAGAAGACATATACAGAAGATTTTCTGAAATAGTGGAACCCCAAGTGTATATACTAAAGATGGAAGGTACTGAGGAAAATGAGAGGACAAGGGCCTTGTGAAATTACATTTCACTTAATAGTCTGAGAATAAATTTGCGGTAAGGGTTTGAGAAGAATACTAAGGAGATTTCCCTTTCTTCTTGGTGATAGCAGTTTAAAGATCTACAATTCCAGTTGGGAGCCTTAACTAGCCCACAGGCAGCAGAAGATGTTATGTTTCCAAGACTGAATCACCAAAAAAAAAAAAAAAAGGACCATAGCCAACTATGAGAGAAAGTCTATAGACCAGATTTTGCAAATTGATGGTTTGCAGATGTGATTTGCTTAATACACACAGTGTTTATACCCTTTAAAATCACTTGCCAAGATTTGAAATTTGGGAAATGTCACACAAGATTCCAGATTTGTTTATTTATTGTGTGTTTGTCATTTATTTTTTTAATCGAACCTGAAAGTTCAACGGGTTTTCTGATTGAATTCATACACCAACTGTTGTTCTTGGGAAATGTGATTTTGCTTGAAGCAACACACCTTCCCCAAGCATCAAGATATTTTCTAGATGCAAACCTTACTTAAAATGTCTATTAATCAGGGGAGAAATTATATGTCGAACTAGAAGTATTTTTGTCAGTGTGTTGAAGAAATGCCTGAAACCCATCAGGGTATGTTATGTGGAAAAGTTAGATTTCCTGTGATATTTTCTTCTGTTGCTTATGAGAGCACAGATATAAACCATGCCAAAGGGTTATGTGTATTTTTTCCTGATTTTAATGAGAATTTTGATGTGAATGAAGAAATTGCTGGCATAATGCTCATTACACCCACATCAGGAAATGGTGTATTGGGGTATATTCAAAAATGTCCTAAGAAGTGTAATATAGGAAGATCACAATTTAGTACATGTGAGGAAGGGTTAATGTCCGACTTACAAAATTTATGTCCAGTGTTGCAAGGTTTTGTAGGGACACGGAGTTTGTTTGGTCATTGGTAAATTCAATCCATATCTGGAAAGAAAGCGAGTCTCCTGCTGTAAGATACTGACTAAAACTAAATAACCTCACCCCTTGTTCCCTCACTATTCTCCCTTACCTATATGCCTTTGAAAACTAATCATCTCTACTAAATTCTGTACTGGACATTGGAATTCTAAATATAAGACCTGACAGTAACACCTTGGTGCAGATAAGAAAAAAAAAAAAGGTGGTAGGTTTCTGGTTTGCAAATCGAAAGGGTGGTAAATGCCAAAAGAAAATTATAATTTTTATTTATTGCTAATTTCAATTTTTCATTTTTTTTAAATTTAAAATATCCCTAGTATGATTTTTTTTTTTTGCTTTATCTCATGTGGGCACCCGATAATTAATTAAATAAATTCTTGTTACATTTCTGGCAGTTAATTTTTCTTAGAACTAGCCTGCTTTACTTCTTTAAGACACCTGTCTAGCTCCAGTAAGCACTTGAATTTGTGACAAGTGCATGGACAATACTTTAGCCATTCCTCCCTTGCCCCTACTCTCTACTCTCCAAAGGAAAGTAACAATCTATTGGCAGTCCAAAAGACTGTGGGGTCAGTGAAGAAAGAGACCACTTTGGGTTCTAAACCATAGTAGTTATACAATAATTGTTTATTAGATGGATGTACAAATGTGTTTAAAGAGAGAACACATACCAAGAAATCTTTGGGGACAGAAGTTGTATTTCAATCTCATGCAAATTTACTGTCAAGGATAATCTCTCTTTTTTTTCTTCTCCTTTAACTTCTTTCTCGACCTTTTTCTGCCTTAGATGCCTACACAACAGCCGAAGTGGTTTATTCTTGGACTCTCGGGAAGAACAAGTCTGTGGAAGTAGCACAGGATGGCTCTCGCCTGAATCAGTATGACCTCCTGGGCCATGTCGTTGGGACAGAGATAATCCGCTCTAGTACAGGTATTTATTTTATTTAATAAGCATTTTGCAACCTGTGCTAGTCACTGTTCTAAGTGCTTATAATAACTTATGTGATCCTCAAAAGCGTCTTGTGATGTGGGTACTATTATCATGAGGAAACTGAGGCATGGAGATATTTGGTAATGTGCCTGTGACATGTCACAGTTATACAATTCCAGAGCCAAGATCTGAACCCAGACAGGTTGGCTCCAAGCCCGTGCTCTTAACCACCATGCCCCGCTGTCTTTTGGGGAGTGGGTGCAGATGATCAAGGGACTGTAGCAGAAGAGAAGCCA
Organism: Cynopterus sphinx; assembly: GCA_030015415.1. Lineage (NCBI taxonomy): Eukaryota > Metazoa > Chordata > Mammalia > Chiroptera > Pteropodidae > Cynopterus > Cynopterus sphinx. The sequence continues at coordinate 83,865,469 of CM057388.1, forward strand.
GAGGGAAGCCATAATGATGGCAGAGCTGAACTTTGAGCCTAAACAGGTTTCACGGAGACATTTGCTGAACTCTTGCCAGTGGTGGTGAGTTAATAACCCCAGCAGAGGCCAGTTGCTCAGCCAGGAGGTCCCAGGATGAGGCATGAAATTATTTTAAGTGAATCACCCATCTCAGAAAGAAATCTGTCTGGCAAAACTTTCCAGGCCCTCTCAGTTGCTCATCCTTGGATACTGGTAAATCGAACACAGTATATCGCTCTGTAGCCTCAAGTCTTATTTAGAAACTGACCAGGTGCAGGGGTGAGGACAGAGTCATCCTCATTGCCAACTGGCCTTATAGCACTTTGCAGATTGGAGTATATCCTGGGCCCACATATCTTGCAAAAAAAAAATCTATATATATATAATTTTTAATATATATTTATTCTTTACAATATACATTTATTAAATATATAAATTTAATCTTGCAATATAGATATAATTTTTAAATATTCTTTGCAATATTTATTTATTAAATATATATTTATTCTTGCACTACATATATAATTTTTAGATTGATATATATATTTATTCTTTGAAATATATTTATTCTATATATATATATTTATTTTTTATTTAATCTTGATTATATATAAAATTTGTCATTAAAGGATGAGAGCTTTCGACACCTGTCTCCAGGAAAGATCTCTGAATCCACAATTCTAAATAAAGTAGGGAACTCGTCCTTTTACTTCATTAGCTGGACGCCTGTGTTCCCTGTCCTGCAATGCTACAGTGTATCTGTCATCTTGTCTGTGCCATGCTCTCCTTCCACACCTGCACCGGGGTGGGATGCCTTTAAACAAAACAGCATTCGAAAAGGATTTAAATGACAACAGGGTTTCGAAATTTGGAGTTTGGCCTGGGGAAAGGCACCCTATCGAGGTGTCAAAAGGCTAAAGGTATGTGACAGCGTCACCTGGTGGATGATCTAGAGGAGCTGGAGAGAGCGGGGCAGCAGGGTGCGCGCTGGCCTCCTCCCACCCCCCCCGGGGGTCCTAAGGTCCGACGCGTGGACGGGGTGCTGGCCGGTGCGAGATGCCAGGCCGGGGGCCAGGCTCGTCCCAGCGCAGCCAAGAGGCGGGCTGAGGAGGGGCCGGGGGCGCGCCCGGGACCCCGCACCCGGGCGCTTCGCTGCGAGGGGCGCCCCGGCCCCGCCCACGGGGTCCGCGGGGCCGCCGTCCCCGTCCCCGTCTCCTGCCCCGTCCGTCCGTCGCCGCCGCAGCCCGCGCTCGCTCGCTCGGAGCATCAGAGCACCCCCCCTCCCCTCCCCTCCCCTCCCCTCCCCTCCCCTCCGCTCCCTCCCCTCCCCTCCGCTCCCCTCCCCGCGGCCTTGTCCCTGGGGACGGCGCCGGGAGGGAGGGAGGGAGGCAGCGAGGGGTCGGGGCGGGGGCCGGGGAGGAGGACGGGTCCCGGGTGCCTGCCAGGGGCGTCCCCTCCTCCGGCCCCCGGGGCCCCGCCGCGGCCACCGCTGCTGGGACCTCCCGTGCGCACCGCACCCTGCGCTCGGCGCCCGCTGGGCCTCCCGCCGCGCTCTGGGCGACGACGACGACGACGGGGACACAGGACCCTGGGGCGCCGGGCGGAGCGGGGCGTCTGTGCCCGCGGCGAGGCGAGGCCCCTCGGAGGCCCAGGGCGTCCCGCCCTGGCCCCTGCCTGGGATGTCCGGCCTCAGAGGGACGCAGTCCCCAGGGCCACCGCCCGTTCGCGCTTCTCCCTGGCGCTGCTCACCTGGTGGGGACAGCTTTTGCGACTCGTCGTCGTCAGCCACCCAGGTGGCCCGGCTCCCGTTTCATTTGCCCAAACCGCTTCTTGTTTAGTCTTTAGCGCTTTCTTGGTAGAAAAATTAGAAAAAGTAATGAAAATGTTAATTCCACCCCTACAGAAATCTTGATTTCGGTCCATTAACTGGTTATTGTACCTTTTGCTGTGTATGGAACCTCTAAGAAACTTCCCTTTACATTTCTTTTTTTTTTTTTTTTCAAAAATGAAGCCGTGCTATGGATAGTTTTATAAGCTGTTTTGAAATTTAATTTTATATCATACACATATTTCCCTTCCATTAAATGTATAGGATCCAAATAAAATGCACACAAGTTAGTAATATTTTTCATTGAGATATAATTGACTTATCACATTTCATCAGTTTCAGGCGCACAGCATGATGATTTGACATTTGTTACAGTGCCAGATGACAATCCCGATGAGTCTAGTTAACATCCACAATTGCACCTAATTACAAATTGGTTTTTCTTGTGATGAGAACTTTTAAGACCTATTTATTCTCTTAGCAACTTTTCAAGTAAGCGGTGCAATATCCTTAACCATAGTCACCGTGCTGTACATCACATCCCCAGGACACAATTATTTTATAACTGGGTGTTTGTATGTTTTCCCCACCTTCACCCATTTCACCCACCATGTACCTGCCCCCCCCCATCCCTGTCTCTGGCATCCATCAATCCATTCTCCATGAGCTTGGAATTTTGTTTGTGTTTTGCTGTTTTAGATTCTGCACATACGCTGACTTGTTTCACTTAGCGTAATGCCCTCTAGGTCCAACCAGGTTGTCAGAAATGGTGAGATTTCCTTATTTTTATGGCTGAACAACATTCTATTCTATATGTACCGTCTCTTCTTTATTTGTTTATCTATGGACACAGGTTGCTTCCATATCTTGGCTATTGTAAATAACGCTGCAGTAAACATAGGAGTGTGTAGATCTTTTCAAATTAGTGTTTTGGTTTTCTTCAGATAAATACCCAGAAATGGAATTGCTACATCATACGGTAGTCCTATTTTTAATGTTTTGGGAGATCTCCATATGTTTTACATCGTGTCTGTACCAATTTATATTCCCACCCTGCATTCTCACTAATACTTATTTCTTGTTATAAACAGTAATATTTTCACAATTAAGAGTGGACATACATGAATTATTACCCTTTTCAGTTACTTTAAAATTTAAAAACCCTATTCCAAGGCCACAGCATTCTCGGCAGTGATGTGTTAAGTGTTATTGTCATTGGGAAGTGTAGCATTTCATTGTGGAACTCGGTAAAATAATATTTTCACTTTAATGGCCTCACATACATGGATTATAATCTGTTTAATCAATGATCTGATATTATGTGTTTTTATGCTATAATCAACACCGTGTAGACCTTTTTTTCCCCCTATAGCATTTTGTTCCTCTATAATTATCTGCCTAGGATAGAGACAGAATGTCAAGATTGCTATTTCAAAAAGTGGATTCATTTAAAAGATTTTTAATATATATTGACAAACTGCCATTCTAGAAGGTTAAACAATTTACTCTCCCATGAACGGTGTATGAGCTTGCCAGTTTCCTTTCACTCGTGGCCATACAGATGTTTCGGGTTAAATTACATCCCCTCCAAAAAATATAAAGTCCTGGCCCCCAGTACCTCAGAATGTGACTTGATTCGAAATTAGGATCATTGCAGGTGTGATTAGATTACATCTCAAATTAATTTTGAAAACATGATACAACGTACATCAGTAAAAAGGTGAATTAACATATTAAAATTCATCCACACCATTCGGTACCACACATCCGTAAGAAGACATGAGGAACCAACCTTTTTACATGCTGTTCAGTGGGAATATCTGCAGGATATGTTGTTGAATAAAAGAAAGCAAAGCATACAATACTGAACAGCATAGGAGTGTATGTTCGTAGAGGGTTAATATTTCTAGAAACACATGCAAGAAGCCGTTCACTGCAGTTACTTAAAGAAAGCAGAAATGAGATGGGCGACTTAGGGCAGCCGTGGGAGGGAGACTTTTTGCTGTACACCCTTGGATAGATTTTGATGTAGGAACCGTATAAACATTATCGCATCACATGTATAGTTTGTATGTCACTATCAATTATAGGTGTTCCTTTCCAAATTCAGAATATGTGGGGTCCAGCATATTAATGGGAAGCTGGACCAGGAAAACACCAACAATCCATAGAAGTTCTATTTTGTATGAGTGGCCTTGTCTCTGAATGCTGTCAGTCCTCAGGATGACATCGTTCCAATGGGAATGATGCTCTGTGCTCTAGATTCAAACACGCATTCAATAAATGAATGAAATATCTCAGAATCTGGGGCTAGTTATTCACACCATTCCCTATTTCAGCACTGATTTTATTTCTCCTTACTTGTAAAATGATTGCATTAATTTTCAAAGAGGAAGATCGGGGTGTACGATCTTATTTTCCATCTTTCCCAGAAATTTGAGCATTTGTTTGAATAAATCTCATCCCTGTCATTGTATATATCATTTCTTTAGACACGTAGCGTAGGTAAGTAAAGACAAACAAAATGAGAGAGTGAGACACAAAGAAAAGCAGAGAGATGGAGATTGAAAGAGTGCAGGAGGCGAGATAAAATCCAAGGAACACAGAGAATTGGAAAAATACCAAACATTAATTTGAGAAAATATATCCATCCACTCACTTAGCATAATGAGTTAATTTGCCAAGCTCTTTAAAAAATCCTCTTGTGTCTTTCACAACCTTAGAAACCAGCTAAATCTTGAATGTGTTTTACATTGTATTCCCAAATATTTCACACTTAACACAGATGGGGCTTAATAGGATGGAGTGCAAAGGCAGGGGAGAATTCCCCAAACTACTTAAAGGATCATCCCTTCATAATAAGATACACAGAGGGAGGAAGCAATAGAGGCAAGAAAAAGGAATAAAATGATCCACTTTATGAAAATGTGTACCTCATTAATTTGCTAAACTGTTCTACACTTCTGATCCCTAGATAATGACTAATTTGGGAATACATATGCATTATGTTTTATATTGTGCCCTTGCCTTGATATCTGTACCCCTGATATTGTGTGTTTTATATTTTACCCTCTATATTTCACACACGACACAGATGGTCCTTGATAAATTTAATAAGCTGAGACACAAAGGTGGAAATAAGATGGGGGACTTGGAAAAAAATCTTCTAATCTGATCAAAGCTTCAGTTCCCACTTCGGCGGAGAAGAGGATACAAAGACATAGAAAATATCAGAGTTATATTTATAACAGAACCTATTCAATTAATCGTCACAATGAATTGATTTGTTAAGCTTTCTAAATGTCCGCTTGTAATTTTCTTCCAGAGAAAATATTTAGGCCTGTGAGTGTGCTAAAGTGGCCTAAAATATTTTTCCATTGTCCCTTTGACTGTTTCACATTGGACTCAGATAGTCTTCAATTCGGGGCAGAAATGGGAAATCTTCCCAAACGAGCAAAAGATTTTATTTCTCACTAAGGAGAATTCTGTTTGCCTCTGCCTCCCCCTGCCAGCTTTATTCACATGTAAGTCACAATTCACATTGTACACATTTAAGGCACACGATGTGATTATATATGTATTATTTGTGATCGTATACATTCTGAAGTGATTACAACAATCCAGTTAACATGTGTACCGCTTCAGTTATCTCTTTTATGCATGTGTGATGAGAACACTTAAGATCTACTCTCAGAAAATTTCAAGTCTATAATACGGCATTATTAACTACAGCTGTCATGCTGTACATTAGATCCCCAGCATTTATTCATCTTATAACTGAGAATTTGTACTCTTTGATCGACATCTCCCAATTTCCCCTACCCCACAGCCCCTGGCCACCACCATTCTACTGTTTGTAGGAATACAACTTATTTAGATTCCACATACAAATCACACACCGTGTAGTAGTATTTGTCTTTCTCTGTCTGGCTTATCTTGCTTAGCATAACGTCCTCCAGATTTGTTTATGTTGTAAAAAAAGGGCAGGATTTTCTTTTTTTTTTTTAGGCTAATACTCTATTGTCTGTGTGTGTATAATGCATATCACAGTTTCCTTATTCATTCATTGATAGACAAATTGTTTCCATTTCTTGGTTATTATGAATAATGCTGCCATGAATGTGGGGGTGCAAATATCTCTTCTAGATACTGATATTATTTTCTTCAGACATATACCCAGAGAAGGCATTGCTGGATCCTATGATAGTTCTATTGTAATTTTTTTTAGGAACCTCCATAGTATTTTCCATAATGGCTGTACCAATTTACATTCCCTCCAATAGCGCACAAGGATTCCTTTTATTCTTGTCTTATTTTATCTTTTTTGATAATAACCATTCTAACATGTGTGAGGTGATATCTCATTGTGGTTTTGATTTGCGTTTCCCTGATGATCAGTGATATTTAGCACCTTTTCATGTACCTGTTAGCAATTTGTATGTCCTTCTTGGAAAAATGTCTATTCAGTTTCTTTGCATTTGTTAATTGCATTATTATTATTATTATTATTATTATTATTATTATTATTATTTTGCTTTTAAATTGTAGGTGTTCCATATATATATTATTACTAATATATATATATATATATATATATGTATATATATATATTAGTAATAATCCCATTAGATGTATGGTTTGCAATTATATTCTCCCATTCTGCAGGTCGTCTTTTCATTTTTGGATTATTTCCTTTGCTCCATAGCCTTATAATTTGATGTAGTCCCAGTCGTTTATTTTGGTTTTGTTGCTTGTGCTTTCTGCGTCATATCTAAAAGTTTGTTGTTAATGACCAATGTCAAGATCTTTTCCTATGTTTTCTTCAAGTTTTATGGTTTGGGGTCTTATGCTTACGTCTTTGATCCATTACGTGTTAATTACTGATCATATCTCCTTACCGGATATTGATGTGTTCAGATTTTCTATTTCTTCACAATTCAGTGGGTCTTGCTCAACAGGGCCACTAGGGGGTGTCAGGAGATATCTTATTGTGGATTTGATTTGAATTTGCCTGATGATTAGTGATTTTGAGAACCTTTCTTGTACTTGTGTGCCCTCTGTTGGATGGGTGACTAGCTGTTTGCAGCTACTGAGGGGACCCCCTCACCACGCCCAGCTGCCTTGAGGCACGGTGCACCTTCAGTTTGCTCTACCTTTCAGTTTTGGCCGTGGGGGTGGGGACCCTCAAGGAGCACAGTGGCCTGGCAATGGGCCATTTTGGTAGGTGGGGGTGCTGCTGCTGGCGGGTTTCCAATCTCCAGGAGTCTCCATGTCTGAGGAAGGAGGGTCGCTACTGCGCCCGGGCCCCATGGCCAACGAGTTCTGACTCCCAGTGGTCACCCCAGAATGTGGGCTGCACGCAGGCTGCGCAGCCAATGGAGTGTGACCCTCCCTAGGGAAGTGTTGTCGGTGATGGGGGCGTCGCCATCCCCAGGCCAAGCTGCTGGCTGGTTTTGATCCCTAGGGATCACCCTATAGAAGGACAGTGGAGCTGCCGCCCCCAGCCCTCAAGGCGGTGTTTTGTTCCCCAGAGAATCGCCTTGTCTGCAGCAGGCAGGTGGCCTTGCCGCCGCCATGACGTGCGGCAATCAGGGAGACTCCCGGGGATCGCCGTATTGGTGGCAGGGTTTCGGGATCTGCGGACAGAGGTTGCTGCCACCCCCAGGCTGCGCAACTCGCTGGTTTTGGTCCTGGGGGACCACGTATGGAAAGACACCAGAGCTGCCGCTCGGCGGCCGCAAGGTGGCATGTTTTGTTCTGTAGGGAATCGCCTTGACCGCGGCAGGCGGGTGCCTGTGCCGCCCCTACACTGCGCGGCAATCGGGGTTTGAAACTGCCACCTACCCCCCAGAGGTTACTATGTGGGCAGGTAGGGTTGCTGTCACCCAAGGCCTCCCGCCTGGCATGTTTGACTCAGGGTTTGTCATGTCTGCGGCCAGCACGATCTGTTTCCCAGGTATCACCTCTTTGGTAGGCGGGTCGCTGTGTCTGTGGATTAGGATTGCTGTCGCCTCCGGGCTGCACAATGAGGGGTTTTGATTCCCAGGGATTGCCTGGTAGGTGGGCGGGAGACGTCACCAACTCCCAGATCCTCGATTGGTCGGTTTCGATGCCCAGGGATGGCCTTGTCAGCAGACAGGGTCACTGTATTTGCAAATGGGGATCGCTGCTACCCCCAGGCTGCACCGCCAGGGTTTTGATCTCCGGGGATCGCTTCGTCGGCAGACCTGGGTGCTGCCGCCTGCAGACTCTGCAGCTGGCGGGTTTTGAACCCTAGGGATCACCAAATTAGTGGACAGAGGACTTGCTGCCCCAAGGCACCACCACTGGTGTATTTCATTCCCTAGAGATTGCTTTGTCGTGCATGGGTAGCATCGCTGCCTGGAAGCCACGAAACCCGTGGGTTTTGACTCCCAGGGGCCATCGTGTTGGCAGGCAGGGTCGCCGCCACCCCCAGCCTCCTTGGCAGGTTGGCTTTGACCCTCAGGGATCGCCTTGTCAGTGGACAGAGACGCTGATGTTCCCAGGCCGCGCGGCCAGCGGGTTTTGATCTCCAGGGATCGTCTACTTGGGGGGCTGTAGTAGCACTGCCCTCCCCCCCAGGCTGTGTGGCTAGCAGGCTTCGGCCACCAGAGGGCGCTATTTTGTCCGGGAGGGGGAACATCAGAACGCGGTAGGGAGGATGGGGGGGTGACCCTTTTGATTGGTCCACCGCCATTGGACGATTTCTGCTGGCGTTCTGCTATTGGCCAGGGCTGCGCTGATGGGCGGGGCCTCCGCGTGTACTTATCGGTTTGCCACCGCTACGGGCTGCTGTCAGAGTTTGGGTTTCTACGCGGGCGAGGCCAGACTGCGACACTTTGATCAGAAGAGGTTGCGGGCTGAGACTTGGTGCCACCGACACATCTGGGCACTGATGGCTGTAAGTTTCATCCCCACCTTCTTTCTTCTTAGCTCAGCCCTCAAGGAATTTAGCCCTGCGTTCCCCATGAGAGGAGACAGAAGTGGACCTCCAGGGGAATGCCTCGGAAAGCGGGAGAAGGTGGATATCTGCCGTGGGCTCTCCTTTCCCCACGGCAGAATCTGTAGAACCCAAAGGAACCCTCTAGGTGCTACATCAAGCTAGCCTACCAGAGGGGAGAAGGCAGCAAAGTGGCTTCAGCCTTACATCCCAGTTCTGGGATTTTCACAAAGGCAATCTTGTCTGTGGATGGTTGCTAATCCTTATTTTTGTGATGGAATATTAAACCCGGGATGCCCTTTTCCACCACCTTGCTGATCTTAGTCACTCTCTTTGCTTCTTTGGAAGAGAGACAGCAAGACAGAAATTGAAGGAATGAAAGATATAAAAGGAGAAAGTTGAATAAAATATATTCAGTTATTTAAAACTGGCTAATTTGATAAGGTTTTGTAAAGTCGACTTTTCCTTTTACCTATAGAAAATAACTAATTTATGGATATTTATATTTTATAGATTAAATATTTTACATGATCAGATATAGATTCATGGACAGCACTTTAGGGGTATGAGACTAAGATGGGGAAGGGAGAAATTTTCCCAAGCTAACCAGAATCCAGCTGTCATTAGAAATAAATTTTTGGTATCTTCTCAGTAGAGAGAGACAGAGGAAAGACAGGGAGAGAAAGAAGTAGAAATGGACACAGACAGGAGAGATCGGGAGGCAGTGGGGAACAAAGATAGAAGTAAAAAGATTGAAAAATTAGCAGAAACTCCAAAGTTATAATAAAGGCCATATTCCATAATTTTATGAGAGTTCTTTACTAAATTAAAAACATTTTACATTTATATTTTTCATGTTCACATAAACAAGCTAGATTGTGAATGCACACACAATATGTATTGTATATTGCAGTTTGCATGGCCAGATGGCGCTTCCTAGGCTTAGGTAGAAGGGGAGCGGGTGGGGTGGGAAAGTGGGAAATGGCCTCATTTGGGAGACCTGCCAAAACCAAATGTGGGTGGAGGGAGAGAGGGGAAAAATAAGAATTTCTGAGAAGAAAGGAAGTTGAGCAATCATATATCATAAATCTTGAGGGACTGTTTGGGGATATTTGGCTTTTACTCTCTGAGAGATGGAAACTATTGCAGGGTTTTGAGCAAAAGAAAGACAAAGCCGACTTAGGTTTTAATATGATCATTTTGGTTACTGTGTTAGGAATGCTTTACTAAATCAATTTTTTCCTCCCTTTCTGATCTACCAAAGTACATCTTTCTATGTCAACATACATTTATTATTAACTCAACCACCTTCAGTGGTCATTTATTAACCTATCTTGTGGATGCACTGCAGTTTATATGTAAAATCCATTTATATGAGTTCTTAATACATTGCTACTTTAAGCAGTGTTAAGAAAAACATTGGATGTAATTTATCTAATTTTTTCATAAAGATTTTAGTATAAATAGGATTGATGGGTAAAGGGGATGTGTACTTATTTTTTATTATTTTATATTAGTTTTGGATAGATAGTACAAAGGTTAGACATTTATATAATTTATGAAGTGATCCCCTCGATTACTCTAGCACCGACCTAGCACTGCACACAGCCATTACAATAATAGTGACCATATTCTCTGTGTTGTACTCCACAGCCCCGTGACTATTTTGTACCTATTAATTTATACTTCTTCATCCCTTTACCTTTTTCATCCCACCCCCCTCCAACCCCAACCCCAACACCACTTTCCCCTGGTAGTCACCAGTTTATTCTCTGTGTCTGTGAGTCTGTTTTCATTTAGTTTGTTCATTTCTTTTGTTCCCTAGACCCTGCATATAAGTGATATCATATGCTATTTATGTTAGAATAAAATGTGTGCAAAATGAAGTGAAATTTATGTCTGAGCATTTGTATTATAAGAGAAATTCTTTTTTAAAAAAATCCAATTTCTACAAGGAACATGTAAAGAAATTCTAGTAAAAGTTTATTATTAAAATAATCCTGGGGAAGAGCAGAAATACGACTTCGCATATAAAAATAATATCTGTTCTTTTTAATATTTTTGAAAATTGGTATCTTCTGAGCACTTTTAGAATCTTCAGAAGGGACTCTTTATCTGTGCCTATAGAGTCTATGTATATATTTCATTATACACATACGTTTGTATTATCTAGAGCTTTATTACATATGATATGTAAACAATTATAATCATTTTAGTGGCATCCTTATGCAAATTAAAAATTTTAAAAATGCTTTGATGAGGGCAAGAACAGAAACAAAACCAGTCAGAAAGCTTTACAGTATTCTAGGTGGCTTAGACCAGAGTTGTAGCAGTGGAGGTGGTGATAAGTGGTCAAATTATTGGATGTATTTTGAAGAAGCAACTGTCAGGGTTTACTGATTTATTGGGTGCCTATGTGCATGCATGTGAGCACACGAAGGCATACACAGGAAAAGAGAGAAGTCAGTGATGATGCCAGGTTTTTGAAGAATTTGATTTTAGCCTGTATTCCTGAGAGCTACCATGTACTGTTGGAGGGGCCAATATGGAGGGGTTGGGGGGGAGTGGGGAGAATAAAAGACTCGGACCTCTTAGGTCAAGATACTTATCACATCCCCAAGTGGTAATGTTGAATAGGTAATCGAATTAGGGAACCCTAGGTCTCCTGTATCAAGATACCACAAACTGGGAGGCTTAAGACAACAGAAATCTATCATCCCCCGTTCTGGAGGTTAGAAATTTGAAACCAGGGATTTTGCAGGGTGTTCCCTTCTAGATTTCTGAAGGAGAATCTGTTCTGTGTCTCTCTCCTAATTTCTGAAGGTTGCCAGCAATCTTTGACATTCCCTGGCTTGTGGATTTATCACTCCAACCTCTGCCTCTGTCATCACATATCTCCCTGTGTGTGTCTCTCTTTATGAGACTATTAGTCATAGTGGAATACAGCCCATGCTACTCCGCTGTGATCTCATCTTAACCAATTATGTTTACAACAAACCTATTTCTAAAGGTGCTCACATTCTGATGTGCTAAGGGTTAAGACTTTGCCGTACCTTTCCAGGAGACACAATTCAACCCATAACAAGTAAGAAACGCAGGCAGAAGAGATACACTCGGGAGTTATTGGAGTTTAAGGTATTATTTACAGACACAGGCTGAGAATGCAAAGGCAGTGAGTGAGACAGTTGAGTCCTGACATCCTCGATGTTGAGAAATTTAAAGGAAGCAGCAAAGGAGACTAGAGAGATAATGAGACAGGAGGGAAAACCAGAAAAGCATCATAACCTAGAAATTGGGTGGAAGGAATTGTTCCAGGAGGATGGAGTGCTCAACTGTAAAATCCTGCTAAGATTATACTTTCAGGCATCATTTCTATAGTTTGTAAAATCCTGCTGATGACAAATCCAGTATGACTAATAATTAACTACTGAATTTAACAAGGGGCAATAATTAGTACCTACCTTACAGGGTTGCTGGGAGGGTGGGTATAAAGTTAATACCCCCAAAACACTCGAAGTTTGGCACTTAGTCAGATCTCAGTAAGTGATCACGCTTATGTTGGAGTGGGATGATGGAGGCTAACCAACATTCTGCTGCGTGACTTTTGGTTGTAACCCAATAAATCCATTCGAGCAGCAGAGCAGACTGGTTAGAAAGCATAAGTTGTAGAGCCAAACTGATTCTGAATTCAGGCTCCACTACTCACTAGCTGGGTAACTCGTGTGAATTGCTGAATCTCCCCCTTGCTTTCTTTCTGTTTAGTGACCTATAAAATGAAGATAATGACAGTACCTACCTCATAGGACTCTCCTGAAGATTGCGGATTATCAGAAAGTTAAAGTGATAGTAGAGTTAGAGTGCCTATTACATAGCAAATGCTGCAGAAGAAATTATTTCTTATTAAATGTATTTAAATGAGGACCTTAATTTATTGAAATGACTTTGCATCAACCGCTCCAAGCAAGCTGTGTTGGTACACTGCTAGAATACATTTTCACCCAAAAACAAAAAACAAAAACCCTCACTGCTTCATGAGATCCAGTTGCATGAGCTCGGGAGGTACTGGGATGTCTCATTTTGAATATAACTTAAGTTGCTTTGTGGACTGAATTGGAGCCCACTTCAATAACACGATGTTTACTTGACTACATACTACCTCATTTTACTTTCTCTGCAGGAGAATATGTCGTCATGACAACCCACTTCCATCTCAAGCGAAAAATTGGCTACTTTGTGATCCAGACCTACTTGCCATGTATTATGACTGTCATTCTGTCACAAGTGTCTTTCTGGCTCAACAGAGAGTCTGTCCCTGCCCGCACGGTCTTTGGTGAGTGTTGTTTTATAGAGAACGAGGTGGGGGGAGACTTTTGCAAAGTCTTGTGATGGGCAGTCAGAGTAGGTGTGAGGAGGGAGAAGAACCATTCCCAGAGATAACAGGAGCGGTGCCTGAGCCCAGCATTAATAACTGACTCATTGGATCCTGGTATTTCAGACAACTGAATTCTTAACAGAGAAATGGGACTAAGAAGAATGTGGGAGTGGGACGGTGACTGAAATGATTCCTGTCTTAATCAGTTTTCCTCAAGGAACTGGGGAGGGATGGAAACTTCAGTGAAAAAGAGGAAATTAGCAGGCAGAGCTAGAGAAGGTGAAGGGTGGGAAACTAAGCTGACAAAACATAAGTGGATTAGGGGCTTTTTTTATGACCTGCATCTAATTTTTTTACATGCATCTAATTTTGCTGCCTCTCCTCTGGCCTTTTTGCAATTATGGGTTATCTGATATTCAATAAAGGTTAAAAAGTTTGAAGGGTTTTTTAATAGTGCGTACAATCAGAGAGGTTTTCTTCAGTATGAATTCACTGGTGTCTAGGGAGAGGCTTGTATGTCATTAGCACTTTTCCCTGGGAGGCATGCAGCATATAAAACATTCTCTGCCTGTTTTTCCCCCTGTAGTCAGGTTTTTTAAAGGAGATAAATATTAATTAACTCTTTTATTCTACTAAACTCCCTCCATGGCATGGTGGCTGTGAGTCATATACTTGGATGTGCTAAGCAACCACATGGGAGGCCAATATTTCCTACCAATATCCTGAAGCTATACTGTGTAATTAAATAGTAAACGATGTTTCAGAAAGAAGCAGCATTTTAGGTGAGGTAGAGGAGGAGAGAGAAATGGAGAAAGAATAACTTGTAAAATAGGAAAGTAAATTTTTAAAAACTAGAAGGCTGTGATATTATGGAATTCAAGAGAGAAGAGTGTTTTAAGAAGCAGGGAATAATCGTGAATTCTACTGTGTGTTTAGGTAGGATACGGGTGATATGTTTGGTTGATAATGATCTTAGAAAGGACAGTTCTAGTAAAGTGGAGGGCAAAGAATCTATATAGAAGGTTAAAGATGCCCATTTTTGAAAATATAACAAACTAGATACCCCCCAAAAATCTTTCCTCACAAAATCCTAGAAAAGCTAGCTAAAACATTCTTTTTAAAAAATGTATGAGCTTAAGAAATTAAAGGAAAGACTCAAAGGGACCCAAATTGAAGAAAGGACTGAAAACTGGACTGTTAGTCACGTGAGCTGATACTGCTGTAGCAGAAAGATGGGCAGATGGATTACTGGTCTTCGTAAGAAAGAGTTTGAGTTTGAAGGTTATACAAGAAAGGCTTCAAGCCTGAGTGAGGTTAAGCGTTAGAATTAGGACTGTTGGAGTCTGAATAATATGGTGCCCAGGCACGTCCTAATCGCTGGAGCCTGTGAGTGTGACCTTATATGGTAAAAGAGAATGAAGATGTGAACTAAGTTAAGGATCCTGAAATGTGGATTATGTGGATGGGTCCCAAATGCAGTCACAAGTGTACTTATAAGAGTGAAGCAGAGGGACAGTTGACTACAGAGCAGAAGGCAGTGTGATGAAGGAAGCAGGAGAGTTTGAAGGTGCTATGCTGTTAGGTTTTGAAAGAGGAGGGAGGGGTCCACGAGCCAAGACATGCAGCTTTAGAAATTGGAAAAAGCAATGGATTCTCCCCTGTAGCCTCCAGAGGGAGTGAGGCCTTGCTGACACCTTGACTTTAGCCCAGTGAAATCAGCTTTCGGCCTCCATAACTGTAAGAATATATATCTATGTTGTTTAAGCCACACGATTTGCAGTAATTAGCTAACAGCAGCCATAAGAAATGAACACTACCTGCATTGATGTGAATCTCCAAGATAAAACATTAATTTTAAAAGTAATTACAGAATTTTCATGTAAGAACAGAGAGCCAAGAACAGCCAATATCCTCTGACAAAAGAATGGAGTACAGGGACTTGCTCCGTAAAATGTCAAAAATGATATAGTAATCATTTTTGTAGTAATTAAGACAATGTGTCACTGTCACAAGGAAAAAGAAAAATAAAGCATCGTAGAGTAAAAGTAGACCCACGTATGTGAAAACTTGATTTATGACAGATGCATTGTAGAGAATCAATTTGAGATTGATCATAGACTTAAATATAAAAAATATGCTCATGGACTGATTATAAGACCATATAAATATGGACTGAATATGGCTTTGCAACCTTTCAGAAGACAAAAATTTTTCAGTGCACAAAAAATAACTGAAAAAAAAGATTGGACTTCATCAAAATGAAAAATTTTCACTCAAAGTATATATAACGTTAAGAAAATGAAAAGGCAAAGCATGGACTGGGAGAATATATTTTATACGTGTACAGATCTGACAAAGCATCAATGCCAAAATTATAAAGAGCTCCTTCAATTAAATAATAAAAGTCCTAAGAATCCAATTTTAAAAATTGAACAAGGACACGAACAGACACTTCATCAAGAAAATATATAACTGCCCATAAGCACATGAAAAGATAGTTAACATCATTTTATATCAGGGAAATGTAAATTAAAACCACATGGAGAGATCACTTTATAAACTCTAGAATGACTAAAATTTAAAAGACTGACAATTCCAAATTTCTGTGAGGTTGAGAAGCAATTGGAACCGTCATAAGCTGTTGGCGAGGATATAAATTGCTATAGCTACTTAGGAAAAACAATTTGGCCGTTTCTTATAAAGTAAAAAGTACATTTATCTTAAAATCTAGGTATTTCACTCCAAAGTATACATACCCAAGTGAAATGAAAATATATATCCATAAAAGGCTTATACAAGAATGTTCATAACAGCTTTATTCATAAAAGTCCCAAACCAGAAAACATCCAAGTGGATGGACATTGACAAGTGAGAAAGGGTGAATATATTGTGGCATATTCCTACAGTGGATTAAATAACTATGGATTCACGTTACATGAATCTGAAAAAAGAATATGCCAAACCAAGAAGCCAGAAACAAAATAGTACAAAACATATGATTTTACTTATATGGAATTTTCCAAAACAGGCAAAACTAAGCTATGGTCTTAAAAGCCAAAGCAGCATTTTCTCCAGGGTTGTGGACTGGCTGGTGTACAGTATTCTGTATCTTGACCCGGGTAGCAGTTATAATTTGCCCAAACACATTGGAATGTACAAATTATTTTTATTGTGTATAAATTATAACCCAGTTAAGAAAACAGACGTACTGGGACTACAGATATTTGAGATGTCAAACTTTCAAATGGCCATGATGAATATGGTTAAGTAGATGAAAGGAAGCATGAGAATTCCATCATGTGAATGGTGTGTGGGGATTGAGCACGTGTGAGAGCAAGCACATTGAAAAAGCTAAAACTGGAAAATATTGACAAAAACTCAGTGGTTTGGATGCTGTTGAAGTGAGAGGAAATATCTAGAATGAGGCCCAGAGAGACAAAAATGTATAAAATACATAAGAACGAGAAACAACATAAGATTTATGGAGGTCTAACAGAATAATTGGAATTCTAGGAGAGACATGAGTAAAGAGATAACGGCTGAATGCCACCCAAGCTGGATGGAAAGACAAAGGCACAGCTATAAGAAGCCCTATGGACCTGAGTAGGATAAATTGAAAGGTATACTAACAGACATATTATAGTGAAACTTATGAAAACAAAGAGCAAAGAGAAATACCTTAAAAGTAGCTTGGACAAAAAGTACATTGCCTTTAAAGTCATCATTGACTACCAGCTGAATTCAACAGAAACAGACATTTTCAGAGGAAAAAATAAAACACAAAAACTTCATTACCATCAAACCCTCACTAAAGGGAGTTTTTCAAGCAAAAGGAAAATTATCCCTGAAGGAAGGTTTAAGACGTATTTTAAAGAATAAAAATAATAAATATATGGATAATGCTAAATGACTATTGAATATATAAAAGAATAACAGTGGCTTATTGGGCAGACAATATATTTAGAATAAAAGACTAGACTGTAATGTAATCTATATCAATTGAGTTGGGGATACAAGGAGTTTAAATGTTTTAACGACTTTATTGTCAGGGAAATGTGTAAAAGTACCAATTAATATTTAGTTTTCATAGGTCAAAAATTCACACTGACTGAAACTCTCATACATCTGATGGGACCATGAAATGGTACAACGGCTTTAGAAAACAATTTGGCAGTCTCATCTAAAGTTAAGCCTCTGCGTACCATGCAATCTGCAGTTTCATCCCTAGGTGTTTACCAAGAGAACTGAAAACATGTGCTTGTACAAAGACTTGTATGCAAATCTTCTCCGAAGCTTTATTCATAATAGTTGCACACTAGAAACAGTCCCGATGTCCATTAATAGGTGAATGGATAATCAAATTAAATGAATACAATGGAACAGCACTCACTCTGAAAAGGAATGAACTAAAGATGGACACAACATGAGAAAAGCTAAAGGATATTACACTGAGTGGAGGAAGCCAGACACAGTTGAGTACATATTGTCTGATATTTATAGGAAACTCTAGGGAGAAAAATATTATCTATAATGAAAGAAAGCAGTCCAGTGCATTAAAATAATTAGGTGGTTACCTGGGGCCAAGGATGGAATGGTCTTAAAGGAACCTTTGGGATGATGGAAGTATTCTACATATGACACTTAGGAGACAGGGTGGAGAGGGTCTCACCAGATAGAAATATCGCAGGAGCATGACTGCGATAGTGTAATGGTCTGTAATAGAGATCAAGAAAAATATGAATCCCTACCTATTGACCTATTGATTATGAATGATCAGCCAGCTTTTGAGAACCAAAATGCTATATTAAATAGGTGAGCCGGGTTTCAGTTAAGATCAAAAGAGGAATGTACATTTGGAGAAGAGGCTGAGAATGTAGGTGGATTTGTCACAGAGCAGCAGAGATGGAGAGTTAGCAGATTTGGCATGAAGGGCGCAATAAATCTATAAAATGAATAATTCAAATACAGGTAAATTAGAGTTGGCAGTATATTACAATGATAATTGTATATTTCAGAAGAAAATTTAAAACAAATTCCTCTTGCTTGGTTTTCTTTTTATTATAATGACCAGCTTTGGGTATTTCATTGTTACCGAGATATATTTGTAGAATAAAATTTTGTTCTCCAAGGGGGGAAAAAAAGAAGTAATGGGGGATAAGTCATATTCAGTAATGTACTTTGTAAAACAGAGTTAAGCCTGATTGAAAATGAATTAACGAAAAGCCTTTTCCTTCTCTTGGCATCTGAGCTCAAAAGGTTTATGAAGTCTGATTATGTTAGATTGTCCCCTGGGGAGAGTGAGTGCTCATTTTCGATGCTGTGGTCTGAAACATTTTCATTTTGGGATCCCACGACCTAAGTCTGCAAGACACAGAAGAGACAGTTAATAATGTCAGGGGAAAAAAGAGAATAAGAACTATATTATTGATAATAACAATATAGGTACTATAAGAAAAGTACATCATTCACTCTGCTGGGAGCAAGTGTGGGCTGGGCAGAACCCTTTCCCTCTTCCCAAGTGCAGGGTTGATTGTGTTCAGGGTTGAGGACATAGAAGCGGTCCCTGCTCTCAAGAACTCCCAGTGTGGTGTGACAGACACGTGATACACCAAAGAAGCGGACTAGGCTTTTAGACTTGCTCAGAGGAAGTGAGATGGAGCAGTCACACATACAAAAAAAAAAAACTTTCTAGAAGAGTCTTCAAAGAGAAGCCCTCTTGGATGGCAGGGCCGGATCTCTTTTAACATCCAAACCTCTTTGTCCATCTGTGAAGTGTACCGAAGGCTTTAATGAGGGTGCTGCCAGCTCTGACTAGCTAAGAGCTCTTCACAAGATGACAGTTCTAATTGAGCCCTAGAGGCTAGAGCTCTAAAAGTCTCTACTGAGATCAGGCACAGAAACACTTGTGTGTCAGCTGTAGTTCTCACCATCCACGCATTAGCACACTGCCGCAAATGTGACAAGGGTGGACTAACACATAGGCTGATCACCATAAATGTGAGGTGACTTGTTTTTCTCATGAATTACTCCTTGCTCATGTGGTCAGTGGGTTACAGAGCCTTGGGTCCATTTTCCGAACTTACACGGCTACAAATTCAGATAGTTTAATAGGTACTGGCTATATGGCTGATTCCTGCCAAGACTTAAAATGTGTTTTTGCTAATCGGCCTTGATGATTCTGCCCAGTTTGTGCAGTGGTCGTGCCTTAGACTGTCTGTTGCAACTGTACTAAGTCTTGGGAATATAGTCCATAATATTGTGATAGTGTCGTACGGGATCACATGCTTGCTGGACTTCTCATGATGATCACTTCTGTGGGTGTCTAAATGTTGAATAACTGTGGTGTATACCTGAAACTAATATAATGTTGCATGTTAGCTATATGTCAATTTAAAAACGTCTTTTAAAAAACTGTACTAAGTCTTTTCCAGTCTGGATTTTCATTGATATAGCAAATGTTTAAGTAAGGTACTCAAGGAAGCAAGATATGAGAGGAGGCCCCAGAGGCTGCACCTGGGTAGAGTAAGTAGGCCTTTTCTGCTTGCTTTTCTCTATAACAGTGTCCCCAAACCCCCAGTCAACGGACTTGTAATGAATGCTCTGTGGCCTGTTAGGAACCAGGTCGCACAGCAGGAGGTGAGTGGTGGCCGAGCTAGCGAAGCTTCACCTGTATTTGCATCCACTCTCCAGCACCAGCATCACCGCCTCAGCTCCACCCCAGATCATCAGGCATTAGATTCTCAGAGGCGCACTGGTCCCTGGGGCCAAAAAGGTTGGGGACCGCTGCTCTATAACATCTCTTACCCCATTAAGACTTCTTTCTATGCCCTATTTGGCCTAGGCTCATGAGGCTCACACTTTCATCTTCTTGAGCAGGCCAACCCTCAGAAAGAGGTTCTGACAATCCCCTCTTCACCAAGTCTGGATGACTTTGGGTACAACTGCCTCATCACCTCTGGAGGATAGAGATGGTAGGGAATATTCATAGATGGGGAGAATGAAGGCATGGAGAGATTAAGAAAATTGCCCAAGATAACCAAGCAAGTAAGTTGTAGAACTCAAGACTTCTAATTTCTAGTGTAGGTATTCGAGACTAGAATGCTATTGCTAACAATTATACAATTATTATAATATTGTTAAAAATGTGTTTCTAATTATACTACTATAATTAATCCTAATTATGACAATACTACTGTTGATAACACCTGTAAATATAAAATTAATGTTCTAGAAACTCCTATTTATGGAGTGATTACCATGTACCAGATATTACGATGTGGGCTTTGTAAGTATCATTTCACTGAGTCTCCCAGCAAACCTCTGAGTGTGGTGTCATCACACACATTTTACACATGGTAAAACTGAGGCTGAGTGGGGTAAAGCACCTTTTTTTAAGGTCATATGACTAGTAAGTGGGATTGCCAGAACTTCAGTCTGTTTCAGTTTATTTCTAAAGTTCATACTTTTAATAGTACACAGCTCATATGTATATCTAAAATATGAACGGATTAGGAAAAAACTCAATAGAATTCAATAGTGAATAAAGGAGAGTCATAAATTTAGGTTAATAATACCAAGAAAAAGAATCAATTGACCTAAAAGCAAGCTGTGGCTTGGTAAAATCTCACAAGAAATAAATATTGGAATAGCTTTGGTTGACCATGAAACTCAATAGGACCTCGATTGCGATGCAGGTAAGAAATATTTTCCATAATAGTTTGCTGCATTATTAGAAGAATAGTGTCTACAATAAGGGAAGTGAACATCTTCCTGACCTCAGACAATGAATTGAGTTTTGGGCTAAGTTCTGGGCTGTTCAGAAGAGAACTACCAGAATGAGTAAGGAGAATGAATAAGAGAAGGAACTGGCCAGAGATGAAGTGATTCCTGAGGACCTACGGGGATTCTCTCCAAGTCCCTGAAGGCCTGGGCTAGAGAGAAGGGGACAGGCTTTTTTTCTCTCCTGTGTTGTCAGAGAAGGAATCTGAGATCAGTCTGCGGGCTAGCCATTAGAAGGCAGGCTTCAGCTCATAAGCTAGATTTTTCTAATTACTCTCTTACGATGAAATATGGTACCTATTCTTCAAGGGAAATGTTTCAACAGAGGCTAGAGGACAACTTTTAGAAATGGTATACAGGAGGTCCCTACGACTGTGAGAATTGGGACGGGGTGGTTACCAGGCCGAACCATACCACTCTGATGCTCTGTTTTTTACCTTCAAGTGGTCATCTGAGTGGGGTATAGCTCCTCCTTGAAGTAGGGAGTTGGGGATCTCCTCAGATAATGCTCTACAACTGGTTGTCATCTCTGTCCGCAGGTGTCACCACTGTTCTCACCATGACCACCTTGAGTATCAGTGCCAGAAACTCCTTACCTAAAGTGGCATACGCGACGGCCATGGATTGGTTCATAGCCGTCTGTTATGCCTTTGTATTTTCTGCGCTGATCGAATTTGCCACTGTCAACTACTTCACCAAGCGGAGTTGGGCTTGGGAGGGCAAGAAGCCGGAGGCCCTGGAGATGAAGGTGAGATATAACAAAGATGGGGGCTGAGAAGCACTCCCTGAGAAAACTGTATTGGAACCAGGAGTGGGCAGCCTGCAGCCCTTGGGAACTGGCCGGGGCTGTGTGCTATTCACTGGGGTCATCAATCCAGTTTTCACCTGGAGCGCTTCTTGGCAATGTGGTGTGTTTTCTGGGGGCAAAGCAAAGAGGGTAGGTACCGTGGAGGGTTGATGTCTTGTGGTGAGAGACCAAAGCTAAGCATGATTGTACGAAATCTAGACTCAGGGGGGACCCTTTGTGCTTATGAGGTCACCCAGAAGAGTGGACTCTATCTTCAACCCAGAGAACAATCTTTAGGGTCACCTCTGCCCTCACTTTCCAGTGTGTTCCCATTACAGTCAGACTAAAGTGATCATCATTCCTTCTGTGTCTTTGCTTTCTTTTTACTCTCTACCTGGGATGTTCTTTTTTTTTTTTTCCTGCCTGGTGAACACCTACTCATTTTCCAAGGCCTAGATGAAATGCTATTTTTTTTTCCATAGAGCCATTTCAGAATCACCCAGATAGCTTTAGCTTTTCTTCTAGCTTGGGGGTGGGTAGAATGAGAAGGGTGCTCCTGATATTAAAAGCATTTATTTGTATTAGAGTTATTCGCCTACTCCCTAGACTAAACTTCTTGAGGGCAGAGGCTTGTCTGTATCATCTTTCTAACTAGACAGCATCCTTGAGCACAGCATCTGACTCACAGTAAAAACAACAAATGCTATTTGGATTAGTCGATGAATGGGAAGGAAGAAAACAGAAAAGAACAAACCAACTGGAATCAGTAGGAATAAAACATTAATACAGTGAAATCAAGATTGTTCTCCTTGGCTGATTGAAAAGAGTTCAGATCTCTAGATGTAGATGAAGACTATTCAAAGATGCTAAAAATAACTGGCAGATGTGGGCCTAGAATGATCCTAGTACTATCTGAAGAATCATGGAGAAAAGATTTTTTTTTTCAAACTGGAGGAAAAAATATATATATTCCCTAGAATATGCACTGGTGAGTTGGCAAAAATCTTAGAATAGATTTTAACAATTTATTCAGATAAAATTTAGTAGCTCCTTGCTATAAATTATGAAGAAATAAGCATATTTTTACCTCCTCCATCTATTCTACCATAGGATTTGGGGGTTGGTTTTATTCTCATACTTAATCTAGTTGTTACCTTTGTGCCTTTAAAACATATTTACCCATGTAATGCTTGTTTATCAGCTATGAACAGGGTCTATCGACTCCTCACCCACTACAAGATAAAAGGAAATTAGTATAAATTATTCTACTTTTTACCTTGTCTCTCTACCAGCTCGTCATCTCCCAGGTTTGTTTGTTATACTATTTCTGGATTGTCAAATTTTATATCATTTATATGCTTTTATGCAGCCATATTTCTTAAAGTGTACTCATGGCTCTGCCTTTAAATGGGCTGTCCTCAAAATAGTCCTTTTATTCACTTTTCTGTTTATTGTTTCGTTTCCTTAGGCGGTCCTCTAGAAGTTTCTTTAAGCTCATGGGAACCATATTTCCTACTGACTTGCATGTGTAAGACTGTTAATTGTGTGTATACTTGAATTATAGTTGGGCTGTTTTACAGTTTGTGGGTCACATTCTCTCTCTGATGTCTGTGTAGACATTATTGTGCTGAATTCTAGTACTGAATGTTAGGAAAGTATTTACAAGCAGCCTGAGAATCTCTCACATAATAGGGAACTTGATTTCATGGCCTAGAAGCCAATACGTATGTTTCTTTTGTTTACAAATTTCAGTTACTTTACAAAGATATATCTTGATCCATCTGTATGAATTTTCCCCAGGACAGCATGCTGCCCTTGAAGCCAACAGAGCCACCAGCTGTCTTTGTTTCGGGAGAGTGTTCCTGAAACACATCTTTGTTCTGTTGTTCTCTTCCTAGAAGCACAAATTATACATACCCCATAGAACTTGGTCTTTTATAGCCATCATATTTCCTAATAATTTTTAACTCTGTTATTTTCCATTTCATTTCGCTCATTTTTCTGAAGCCTGTCTTCCCATGTTTCTATTTTCACTAGTGTCTATCCACCTTCATTTCTATGGTTGTAGTATTTTTTACATTGATTTTAGGACATCCGCTGACTTGTTTTTAGTGTGTTTTATGCTTGTTCTGTGTCTTGTTCCACAATCCTTTATTGGTCATTTTCCCTCCTTTTTGCAACATATTTTGCATCAGTACTGTATTAGTTTGTTTTCAGTGATTGAAGTTTCATTAGAGGAGTTCTTTACTAGCCCAGGTGTGTGTGAAAGTATCATTTGGAGAGGTACTGAGAGGGTAAGTCTAGCAGGAGTGAGTAATTGAGAGTGAGTAGTTTGAACACCATCTGTTGTCTACATAAATTCTCATGAGTATTCCTCCTTGTAGTGTGATTCTGCTTCTAACTAGCAAGAAGTTTCCTTTGCTCAAAGGAAAGACTTCTATGTACCATGCAGGGGTGTGTGTTTGTGTGTGTTGTATTACAGCCTTGAATCTTTCCAATCTCTGCCTCTGCTGCCACTACTGGTCAAACTGTGTTCTGGGATGTCCTCACAATGAGCCTGAAAACCGATTTGTTTCAAAACTGGGGTCATTTGTTTCCTCACTCAGGTCTTTTAGGACTCTATTCCTGGCCTAAAATCCATAAATAGGCATGCTCAGTGTCTTCTGCACCCTGATCCAAGTTTTATTGCATTTTGGAGCGCTTACTTTTTGCTGTCAGGGTTAAAAAATGCTTTTGAGTTTCATCAAAGACAGAGTTTTGGTTTCCATCTCTCATTTTCCTTACAGTTTTTGGTTGGTTCCAGGGAGGAGAAGAAAGCAAAGATTTCCTGATATATTAAACTGAAAGGTCCCTAGAATATATTATTAAACAGATGTTTTAAGAGGAGTTAGCACTAAGAACTGATATCCAGCCAGAGTTAACTAAGAAGAAACTATGCCAAATTAAGAAATTTTATAAAATGTTTGCTACACTGGTGGACTAGGAAATAGCATAGACTTTATTAAGACACCTGGATAACTTATTAAATTATGCCTTTATGAAAAAGAAACAGCAGCTGAAAAACATTACAATTAGTCCGATGTAGTTGGTTGACCAATTGAGGTAAAATAGAATTGACTGATAGATGGACATCAACCTGAATGAACATTCCTGTGATAACCCCCAGGGCTTCACCTTTGACCCTTTCCTCTTAACTGTCATCACCAGGGACTCAAATGAAGGCACCTAAGAGAGCAGATTCAAAGTTGTAAGCTGTCATTAGTGAATGTTCATTGCAGAGGAGTGTCTTCTGAGTTATGAATCAAAAAGAATGTCTAAAGTTTGAGATAATAGGCTAAAACTAAAAGATCACATTTGCCGAATCAAACAAAGGCTTACACATAGATACAAAAAATAATTCTGGGATAGAAAGGCTTAACAACAGTTGTACATTATAAATAAGATAATGGGATAAAGGGGGAAGTGAACTTAATGTAAGTCTTCCAGGTGCTGTAACTCTCGAAAAGGCAAATTTGATTTGAGCTTTAGAATTACCTAGAGCAAGTGAGATGGTAAGCCCTTTTATTCTGTACCGGTTGGGCCATATTTAAAGTGCTCTGTTCCGGGCTGGTTGTTACCACAGCGGGCAAGGGACAAATGCCTCGAGAGGATGATTGCTCATTTCAGATATCTGAAAGGCTGTCATAGATGTCTAGTGAAAAATGTGGTAGATTTATGTTTTTACGGCTGGGAGGAAGTGTGGGGGTGGTTTGAAGGCAGAGAGAACTAGAATAAATTGATAAGAGACTATAGATGTCAAAAATGATGACCGTTTCTCCAATTTCAAGTAGTTATGAGAATGACAAAACAGGAATTGTCTAAAACTCTTCTGCAGAAATCGTGATCTGTCTTCCTCTTTAGTCCCTCTCCATGGTCAGTTCTTTTAAATTATCTAAAATAAGTCAATTATGAAATTTGAAAAAAAAAAAACCTCTGGAATGCATAAAAATGAATCTCTAATGTGAGAGGACTACCCTTTGTCTGCACTGCTCCAAAGTGAAGGAATTAGTGAGAACCACTGACCCACAGAAAACAATGAGGTGTGTTAAAAGTAAAAATATTTGGAATTTACTCATAACTTATTTTAGTTTCTCTTTTCTTCCTTGAGAGAGACATAGTAAACCTTGTTTACTTCAAAAAGCTTAGAATGGGTGAGCATGAAACTGTTTATAAGCAATAAATGATTTTAAAATCTATTTCGGATCTGCATTACAAATAAGATAAAATGTAAGGGGAAAAGACTACAAAGGAGAGGAAAAGGAACAGGTGGAAACAAAACCTTATTTTCAAATGAAGACAAGTACCTTGTAACAGCAATCAGAAAAAATAGATCGCTTGGGAACCTCTGAGGATCAAGTCTATATGTTTATCACTGCTTCCTCTGAACATCCCACTAAAATGAGAGAAAAAAAATAAAATAGGTGTAAACCCACAACCACCAGAAGAACCAGAGAAGGGGTTTCAGTTAGACAAGAGATTTTGATGCATTTTTTAGAAGAGTAAATGTAAAAAAGGCATAAGAACTAATTCATCGAGCTGGAATAAGATAGAATTCTGGAGGAACTCAGTGTTTGGGGTGCTCGGTACAGCAGAGGATAAAGCACAGGGGTGCAGCTTGGGGAATTGGTTAAAATCTGTGTACAGATTCAAGGCCAGATGTGTACTTTCCAGAAGAACAGCAGAAGTTTCTCTTCTTTCTGTAAAAGCCAAATGTCTCCAGAGATAAGACCTTTACATTTTGACATTTGGGTGAACTCCAGGAAATGACTTGCTTCCAGTTGATAGTCTTAAATTGTAGTCTGTGTAAGTCAACAAGCCTAGCTCAGGGACAGCGAACAGGCAGACATTGTTTATGTTGCCAAACTATATTGAGATACCAAGGATTACTGATGTGACATTTTGCAATGTGAAGGGAGAAAAACATATTAAAAAATCCCCCAAATTCAAAATGAACTCATCTTAGAAGGAAAAAAGAAAATTTAGGGAATCAACGAGAATTTAAGAAAGATAAAACTAACAGACAGACACCATATATATATTTGTAAATATTATCATATCTATAAAAATAGGGATAGGATGCTAATATAAAAGAAAAGCACAGAATAAGAAAGAATTCTTAAAAAGAATTGCCAGAATAAAAATTTCAGTAGAGAGGTAGGAAAATAAACTGAAGGAAATCTCCCTACAAGCAGGGCAAAAAAGAAAAAGAAAAAGGAGAATGTAAAAGAAAAAAGAGAGACTTAGGGATGAATCTAGGAAGTCTATCCAACCCAGAAGCTGCGGGATGAAAAAGAAAAGGGAAGGAAGTTAAAGAACTGATTGATACAAGACATTTTTTTTACAAAGGGAGACATAAGCCTCCAGATTGAAAGTATCCTCATCAGTCCACATAAAGTCACATCATCATGCATTTTCAGAAATTCAGGGATAAAGTGAGAGTCTAAAGAGATTTGAGAGAGAAAATGTTATCTACAAAGAAATTCTTAACCCTTATCCTGTTTAGAAAAAAAAAAATGTGCAGCTCACTGCCAGTGTTCATTTAACAGCACATATAGGAATACTACATTTTCCAGGATTTGATATTTTCAGTGATCGAACTGCTAAAAACAATGCCGTAAATAGAAAGCTATCATTTGCTTCAAAAGACTATCAATATACTACTAGAGCGATGTGAAAATAATAATAAAAGTGAGATACTTCGTGGCAAACTTTGTGGGTAAGGTTAGGACTATAATCCACAAGCATTCTCATGGCAAACAGGAAAAGGCTTAAACAAATGGGCCTACATCAAACTCAAACATTTTTGCACAGCAAAGGAAACCAACAAAATGAAAAAACAGCCTACTGAATGGGAGATATTTGCCATTGATACATCCGATAAGGGGTTAATATCCAAGATTAATAAAGAACTCATAGAACACAACATCAAAATGACCCCAAACGATCCAATTAAAAATGGACAGAGGCCCTCTGCTCTTTTCTCAGGATACACTCCCTGGGGTCACTCTTTTGCCCCATCAGTGGATGTCCTGCGCAGATTTCTCTCCTGAGTTTCAGGCTCACACACACAGTTACTCACCAGACAATCCCACTTGGGGTATCTCATGGGCCTTTCGAAAGCAAACCATCCAGAACCAGACATAGCTTCCACCCAGAATCCTCACCTCATCCTCAAGCCCCAGCTCAGTGAAGGGACTGCCATCTACTTGTGCCCAAACCAGAAATCCACAACACCTGTCTTTCCCTCCTTCCCACATCCAACACACATTACATGTCCCTTCAATTCCACCTCCTACGACTCTTGACTCCAACTTCTCTCCATTCCCACTCCTGTTGCCCTAGTTCAGGCCTCTGGATAATAACAGATCATTTCGATGGTGCTTTCAAAGTGCCAACTGTTGTAAAAAATAAATATATATCTTCCTCATACATTAGATTCTTTGGTGTTTGTGCCTACTCTTAGCACTGTTCGTTGTCTCATTTTTTATTTTTACAGTAAAGGAAATTGCAGCTCAGAGAGAATAAATAGCTTGCCTAAGCTGGGAGGTGTTGGAGCTAGACCTCAAACCCCTATCTCTCTAACACTAATGCTCTAGTATTTAACTATTTATTATAATAAAACTGAAATACTGACTGCAAAAAAAAATGGTCAGAAGACCCGAATAGGCATTTCTCCAAAGAGGATATACAGATGGCGAGTTGACATATGAAAAGATGCTCAACATCACTAATCATCAAAGAAGTGTAAATTAAAACCACCATGAGATATCACCTCACACCTGCCAGAATGGCTATCATCAATAAATCAACAAACAAATGATGGCAAGGATGTAGAGAAAAGAGAAATCTCATGCATTTTTGGTGGGATTGCAGATTGGTACGGCCACTATGGAAAACAGTTTGGAGGTGCCTTAAAAAAATTAAAAATGGACCTGCTTTATGACTTAGCCATTAAACATCTGGGTATTAATCTGAAGAATCCCAAACACTAATTCCAAAAGGTATATGCACTCCTGTGTTCACTGCAGTGCTGTTTACAGTAGCCAAGATATGGAAGCAACCTAATGCCCATCAACAGATGACTGGATAAAAAAGAGGTGGCACAGATATACAATGGAATATTACTTGGCCATAGAAAATGAAATCTTACTGCTTGTGACAACATGGATGGACCTGGAAGATATTATGCTAAGTGAAATAAGTCAGACAAAAACAAATACTATATGATTTCACTTACTTGTGGGATCTAAAGAACAAAATAAATGAACCAACAACAAAAAAAACAGTCTCACAGAAAATACACTGATGGTTGCCAAATTGGGTGGGGTGGGGGTGGGGGAGCTAGATAGAAAAGGTGAAGGGATTAAAAAGTACAAATTGGTAGTTATAAAACAGTCATAGGGATGGAGTACAGCACAGGGAATGTAGTTAATAATATAGAGGAATCATTTCGTAAATGATATAAATGTCTAACCACTATTCCGTACACCTGCAACTAATATAAAATAATATCGAATGTAAACTGTAATTGAAAATATATTTTAAAAAGGAAATGAGTAGCAGAACAGCATCAGACTTCTCAGCAGCATTGGATGCTGGAAAGACAGAGCAGTAAATGTCATAAATCGGAGGGACAAATGATTTTCACCTTACAATCCTAAGTGTAGCCAAAATATCAATTAAATGAAGAGGTACAGTAGTCATTTTGGGACCTGGAGGAACTCAGAAATGTCACCTGCAGAACTGCACTGTATGAAGATACTGGAGAATATGTTCTATTAAACAAGAGGGTAGAGCATAAATAAAAGAGAAAGACATTGGGTCCAGAGAAGTGGGAATCCAACAGAGGACATAAGTGAAGGGGAGTTTGGAGTCTGGAGCAGGAGGTTAGAGGTATTTATATAGTTATTTATAATAATATTACCACTGATTATCATTGAAGTAAAAATATTGCTACAATTTTTTAGAGGATGAAGGAATGGTTGCATAAATTGAGGCAAATCATTTATCATGAAAAGATGATGTATAGAACTGATAGAAGTATGTGTAATATTTAGAAATTTATAAATAACTATTAGAAGTATCAGCTAAAAGATTTAAAATAATTATGAGTTGCTGAACAAGGTTGGGGTGCATCGGGGTGCAGGTTTCCTGGGTTTTATTATAAGCCTTTAAGAGCTATTTTATTAAAAACTACGTGTTACTTTAAATTTTTGAGAATTAAAAATAAAAGCAAATCAAAATGAAGAAATAAAGCTCTGCATTTAATGGGAATATGATTATTATTCTTAGAACTGCTTTAAAAATAGTCATAAATTCTTAAATTTTGGACACTGTAATTCTTAGCTTCTCTTTCTTTTTTTCAAATAAGACTATTCAAATGCCCCAGTATAATATTTTACCTTTTTTATATTAGGGAAAATGCTCAACTTCCATCCAGATCTCAGGAAAGTTTAGTTTCTTCTCATCAGTGGCTTTTAAATCTGTGGGGGCATTCCTGTGAACACAGCCACAAATCAAGTCACCCGTTGGTGTCTTCTCTGTGGGGTGAATGAAAATCACTGTGAGTCAAGTCATGTTCATAAACCGGTGGTCTTCTCATCGTCTCCTACAGTAGGCGTAAATGGCCTGAAAACAATCCTATTCTATCACTGCTGAATGGATTGAAACAAAGAAAAAATCCCAGCAGTCATTTCCAGAATATATGTGGGATACAGTTAAACAGTTTATGACCCCAGCACTCAGGAGCTGATGGTGTAAAGAGGAAAATAAGGTACATGTACCTACATGTCCAGAGCCCCGACACAGGACCAAGTGCCGACTGTCACAGCAGAGAGAAAACCAGAATGCTCCCTCTCTCATTTTTTTTTTTCTTTTTAACCTTAACTTGGCTGGTTATTTTTTTCTTTTTTTTTTTTCTTTTTTTCTTTTTTTTTCCTTTTTTGAGAAAATTACTCCCTCAGCTGCCATTACCAGTAGAAGCCACCCTTCTACTCTTTCCTTGCTGCTTCGAGGTTATTACCTACCCCTTTACTTCATGCAAACTGCTTTGTGCTTTTATGCTCACCCCATCTGGCTATCTCACTCTCTTTTTCTTCATCATCTTACCAACATTACTGTCTCCATGTTCATTTTACATAAAGGATTTTTATAACGAGTTTACATTATTTGCAGCCCCTCCAAGTTCTGTCTTTACTTTTCAATTCGATGACCAATCTGACATCATGAAGTAGGATTGAGCCTGTGTCTAGTCCTGTCAAATGAGCTCTGAGTTGTCACCACCTGCCCAGGCACTGCTGCTTTTACCACTAGGTAAAAGGCTTTGAAAATGAACAAATCTGATTGCCTATAGTATTTGTTCTTGTGTTTTTGTTTTGCTTTTTGGAAAGCCATAGAGTTAAGTCAGATAATGACATTAGTATGTTTGAAACTGTCACGTGATGTCAGAAAACATCATGATAAACTTTGTGGACATGTGAGGTCACATGCTCTACGGGGATCACTTCCATGTAATCCTTGGTCAATGCTCAAATTGTAGTTTCCTTTGTGGTCCTTTGTTTATCCTCCCTTCCCTTCTTATCTTTATACTCTGCTTGGCTTTTTTCTGGACTTCTCCTCCTACCTCTCATGAACTTTCTTAAACTCCCCCCTCCCCCGCCCGGGAACTCCTGTTTACTGGGAAAAAAATGATTCAGCACCTGGAGCTTCTTCACTGAATGGGCCCTCCAACTGTCTCCTAAGAACCATTTCTCAGTTGAGACTTCCCTCCCACTGCCTGCTGATCTCCTTATTGTCATTTTCTGGGAGTGTGGTTCACATCTCCTTAATCCCCAATATTTCCTCCAGACCACTTACTCTTCCATCTTTTACACTGACAATGTCTCTTTTGAATGTCTCTTTCCTTTACCTGGATTCTCATACATTACCGTTTCCTGTTTTCCTCTGACTCCCCTGATATTTTCCTTTGCACTTGAGTGTCCATCTCTCACTAGCCTCATTGGATTAGCCTCTTAATTTTCTTCCTCTGCTTTCATGACAGCTGTCTATTCTCTGCCCAACAGTTAGGATGATCATTTAAAAGTGTAAATTAGGAAAACTTTATTTCCAATACTTGAATGGCTCCCCACTACACTTCAATCAACATTCAGAATCGTTGCCATGGCTTTCAAAGCCTTACCGTGGGGACTTTTCATAGGTCCCCATGACATTACCTATGATCATTATCTTTGACATCACCTCTTACCATCCTTCTTTTTCCCATTTATTCCACTTAGGTCACAGGTAGCTTCCTTGATGATCCCGGTAAAATTCCCTGTCATTCTAACCCCTAAGTGCTTTTTTCAACTACTGTTCTTTCTGGGAGTCTCGTTCAGATCTTTTCGTGGCCTTGCTTTCTCATTTTACTCAGTTCTCTGCTCACCTTCTCAGAGACACTTTCTCTGACTAGTGTTCATTACCCTTTGCTGCCCCTGGCCTGCTTTGCATGTCACCATCATACAGCTCACCTCCTCACGTTACAGAGCTGTATATATTTAATCGCTTACATATTTATCTGGAATGTGAGGTTCTCGAAGGAGGGGTCATGTTTTACTGTTCACTGCTGTACCCCCAGCACCTAGCACAGAACCTGCCATGTAGTAGACACCAGTAAATACTTAAATAAATGTACAGCCTCTGGAGTTTCTCAAAATCCACCATTCCCTGTTTTTGTGGCTTTTTAATCCAGCCTTGGCTGCCTGGACTATCGCTGCACTCACTCACCTGCACTCTCAACCCCCTCACTTCGATCTGACTCCTCCATGTCTCTGAAAAACAGTCCACAGACATTGATGGATTGCTGAAATCTCTTATACTCTTGGATTCTGCTGATCCTTCAACCTGGGACTGCAGTCCTTCTCTCTGTCCCTAATCAGTTCTGTCTTTTATTCTCTATGAAATCTATTTTATCTGTTTGGTTGATTCGATATTTTTATTGTATCCATAATAATAAAATAATTCTATAAATAATATTAAAATGCAGTCATACATTCTTTAACATTAGTAGATAATTATGGTATATTGTTGCTAAGAAATCAGATGATGCACCACAGTCTCATTTTTGTCTTCCAGGAATAATTCCATGTGTACCAAATAAGTCTTAAAAGATAAACACCAAAAGCATAAATTGTGGTCAAATTTTTTCTCCTTGCTTTTCAATCTGTATTTTTCATTTTCTAACTTAAAATTTGTAAAGTCATTTCCAATATTAAGAAATTCACCTATTGAAATATTCCTTAGGACAAATCACTCTAAACAGATTGTCTAATTTACGTCTACTTAAAAGATGGGCAGATATCTAAATTATTTATTGAAACATTAACGTTCCTGGGACCTGTTAGCCGAATGAGATATTCTAAATGAGGGACTGTTGACCTATAATTAATATAATTAACAGAGACAGTTAGTTTTCTTATGGTGAGATAAACCCTAATGACATAAAACAAATCGGGATAGATCATATAATATTCAGATACCAGGCCTAAAAATGAATGTTTTGTCTTTAAAAAGTACTATAAGAATCCTCACAATAAATACTGAGTTGCTTTTCTATGCCTTATTTCGGTTGTAAATGGATTTTCCAGTCCCCTTTTCTAGCATTTTGTTTGTTTCTTATATTCTTTATTTTATTTTATTTTATTTTATTTTATTTATTTTATTTTATTTATTTTATTTTATTTTATTTATTTTATTTTATTTCATTTTATTTTTTTTATTTTATTTATTTTATTTATTTTATTTATTTCATTTTATTTTATTTATTTTATTTTATTATTTATTTTATTTTATTATTTATTTTATTTTATTTTATTTGTTTCAAGTATACTGTGCATTGGTTAGAGATTTATATAGTTTGTAAAACAATCCCTCCGATTGCTCTTTCTCTCCCCTGACCATCCACCCAGCCATTACATTACTGCTGACTGCATTCCCTATGCCATGCTCCCCATTCCCCTGACCATCTATCAACTCCTAATTTGTACTTCTTTAGCCCTTCACCCCATTCTCCCAGCCCTCAAACCCCCTTCCCTCTGGCCGTCCCCAGATTGTCCTCTATATTTGTGAGTCTGTTTTTGATTAGTTTGTTCTTTTTGTCCCTTAGAGGTTATTATGCTGAGTGAAATAAGTCAGACAGAGAGGTACACCATATGATTTCACTTACATGTGGAATCTAAGAAATGAAATCTATTTTAAATCTTGACTATTTTTCACCTTCTCCACAGGGAATGTAAAAGCCATTGCATAAGATTTGCCTTAGCTTGCTGTGTACCTTTCTTCCCACCAAAGCACAGATAGTTTTTGCATTTCAACCACTCTTTCCTTGGCTGCAATCTGGCCCCAAGTAATTCCCCATTAGGCTCTGGATATCTTCCATCCTCTTGGAAAGCTGGTACAAGTGATTACTCTTGTTCCACCTGCATTTTCTCCCCTTTCTATTGGCTGACTGCCCCCTCCAAACCCCATAACTCTCTTTTTCTTTCAAATTCCCTTCACTCATTATTTATGACTCTGCATGTTTCTTGTGCTTTCTCCCCTATATTTTAGTCCCCTCTTATTTTAATTACTCTTCCTCATCCAACAGCCTAAATATTACCATCTTAACCATTTTAAATGCACAGTTCAGTCATATTACATACGTCCCATTGTTGTAGAACCAATTTCCAGAACCGAAACTCTGTCCCCATTAAACAATAACTCCTCATTCTCCATTCCACCATTTCTCTGGTTACCACCATTCTGCTTTCTGTCTCTATGAATCAAAGTGCCCTCATATAAGTGGAATCACAGTATTTGTCCTTTTGTAACTGGCTTATTTCACACAGCCTAATGTCCGCAAGGTTTATGCATCTTGTTATCAGAATTGCCTTTCTTTTTGAGGCTGAATAATATTCCATTGCGTAGATAGACCATGTTATGTTTATCCATCCCTCCATCCATGGACACTTCAGTCGCTTTCACCTTTTGGCTCCTGGGGATTATGTTGCTATGAACATGGGTGTGTAGGTATCTCTGAGACCTCGCTTTCAATTTTCAGAGGTATATACCCAGAAGTACAATTGCTGGGTTATATTTCAATTCTATTTAAAAGTTTTTGAAGAACTAACATACTATAGTGGCTACACCATTTTATATTCCCAGCATTTGCACAAGGGTTCCGATTTCTCCACATCCTTGACAACATTTCTTATTTTGTTTGTTGTTGTTGTTTTTATTGTCGATAGTAGGCACCCTAATGGGTGTGAGGTGGTATGTCACTGTGGTTTTGATTTGTATTTACATAATGACTAGTGATGTTAAGAATCTTTTCACGTGCTTGTTGGCCATTTTTACATCTTGTTTAGATAAATGTCTTTTTAAGGCCTTTGCCCATTTAAAAAATTGACTTTTTTTTGTCAATGCCAATTCATCTTTGAATCCCACATAATGTAAGCTCTGTTACTTTGCCCATTTCTGAAAACTGGGGTTCAGGAAAGTTGGATGACTGTTAAGGGAGGTGTCACAGAGGCACTGGACCGTTTCTGCATATATTCCACAGTCCTGGCTGTGTCTCAAGTACATTCAGAGCTACCACGATCCCTTTAAATTGTACTTCTGGAAACATAGACCGAGTGCCATCTGAGGGAAACTCGAGTTGAACGTGTACCAGCCCATAAAAGTTTTGATGGCCTCATCCCAAGACCCACACAAGGCAGCTTTCTAGAAGGAAAAGTAACCTTGTCCAGAGTCCTACTGCTTGAGGGAACCTGGAGGAGTCAGTTCCATTTTGTGGTCTGGGGATTATTCCAGTCTGAATTCTAGAGACATGCTTGCTCTCTGTATAGGTGAGTGCAAGACTCAGGAGGAACAAACTTGCAAATCACACAGGCGATCTTCTGGGGTGGGGAACATTTTTTTTTCATTCAGTAAACATCTATCAAAGGCCTAAGAGCTAGGCACTGGGCTGGGGAGGTCGGACTGGAATTGCATCTTAATCAACTTTCAGTCAGTCTGGTTTGTATCTACCAACATTCCTGAGCGGAGAAGTATTTAGAGAACGAGATGCAGAAATATTAACCTTTAATCTCTGCCTCCCACTCCTGTCTTCTCAACACTACAAACTTTTGCTTTGATTTCCTTGACAATTTAGGTAAAAGTTATACTGGCTGATTAAATGTACCATTTTGGAAAGGGTGAGGGGAATTAAAACATAAATTGCCTTTATTATAAAGTCTGCAATTAAAAATCAACTGCTGCTTCTCCCCACCTATCTAACACAAAGTACAGACAAAACTAAGGAAGGAGTTTGCTGCTCAGAATGAGTGTTTCAGAGATTTGGTCATAACCAGCTCACAGGATGAATAAATGAAATAACACGTGAAAGCTTCAGCAAAAGCTTTCAGGGTAGTAGCTTTTTTCTTTTATTTTTTTTCCTTTATTTATTTATTTTTTTTTTTGGTCTACCCATGAAGGAGATTACTAAGCAAATTAACAAGTAAGTGGGCAAACACATAAAGTGCTTTTTTATTTAATAGCAGGGACATTTAGCAGCAGGCCTCTATTCACACAATGAATCTAATTACAAATGAGTCCTTTGTGGTATTTAAAGCATGTACAGGACCTTTAGAAACCTTAGTTCTACCCCCTTCCACTTGTAATAACGTGATTGCAATCCTCAAAAGAGAAAGACCAGTACTGCTTTGTAAATGTCTTACTAGTCAGACTATTCATTTACTTAAACCAACTGCCTGTCATTTGCCCCACTCCCCCTCCCCGACTGAACACCCTGAAGCCAGCATGGGCTGGAAAAACTGGAGGGCACGACACTCAGTGCCTTCACCACACTCACTGTGGTCCAGCAGCAGCAGACCCCTTGGCACCCCTTAAACAAGCATCCCCTCAACCTGGGCACTGGCCTGCGCTGCATCTTCTCATTTTTTTACAACCCAGCTCAATGCCTTCTCTGAGCCCCCATTTCAAACACCCTTAGGGACTGTGCCCCTTTCTCTACTGAATTCCCATCACACTCTGCTGTCTCTGGCAGAGCCCTGATTGCATTCAAATGATGTGATCACAAGGCTCTCTCCCCCACTGGACTCTGAACTCCTGGAAAACAGGGACTAAAGCTGACTCATCTTCTAACTTTCCCACCTACCCATAAATGCCTAGCATAGTTTTGGGCTCAGTAAATATTTGCCAAAAGTTATTATCAGGATTAAGAAGGTAAATGGCAGCATGATCTAAAGGGGGGAAAAAGATCAAAATGATGAGGATTCCTAGTAAAGAAAAAAAATTAACAGAAATGGGTCAGTAAAAGAGGGTGGAAGTAGAGGAATAAAGAGGGAAAACACATTGGGAAGCAAAGTAACGCCGAGAAAGGGAATGCTGTGAGGTGCCTGAAATCAGGAAGATGCAGCTAGTTGTCACTTTTCCTCAGATACTCTTAGGCATTTCTGAAACTTATCTATCTCCACTTTTTCCTAGAAACAAAGAGGGATGGAAGGAAGAAAAGGCCAGAGTTGGGGAGTGAGGCAGCAAACACCAGAGACTATGAGCTTGGCCACCGCCTTTGGCTGAGTCTGGGACTGGCGTGCTGCCAGGGCTTCCCCTTCCTCAGCCTCTCCCTCCTAATCCAGGCCTGAGTGTTGTCTCTTTTCTACATAGAGGGTCCTTGTATATACGGGTTATATATGTGAGAACAAACGGGCACACGTGTGCATGCTTGTTTCCCAGTGAGTTTTTTTGACTCTGAAAAGAAAAATCCAAATGGGAGTGTCATAGTAAGCCCCCAGTTGTCCCTGCCTTTGCTGTGTCAGAGGCGGGCCTTTGCTTAGCTCCCTGGGGATGCTGTGGCACCGGTCGCAGCCTTGGGAGAGTAGAAGACCCTGGTGTGTCTCCTAGCCTGCTGATCACATTTCCAGTGCATGAAGGGTGAGCTACTGTCGTGATGATGCATGTCCACGTGCCATCGTGTTTATTGTGTCTTTGAGACGAAATGACTTTCTAACTCACGGAGCTTTCTTCCCCACAGGAGATGTGCCACTTGATGGTTGAAGCCTTTTGGAGTTATTTCTCGGGTAACCAAAAAGTGTCTCGTGCCTGTAGAAAGCAGCACAGTACAGTCCTGGATAAAAGTCAGGAGCCCGGGTGGCTGTTGAGGGCTCTGCCACTCAGTCTGAGGCTTTTTCTCATCTGTGAAATGGGAGTAATGTCACCCGCCTACCTCGATAGGGTTACTGTGAGGATCAAATCACACCATTATGTAGGACCCTACATGTGACCAACACTTTACAGTTTTCAAGTGATTTCCACCCATATTTTCTCATCTGATCCTCTCAACAACTCTGCCAAATATTGCAATCCTCATTTTACAGATGAAGAAACTAGGGTTCAAAGTGGAGAAGTGACTTGGCCCAAGCCACATAGCTAGTAAAGCAGGATGATGCAAAGTTTCTATTTTCAAACTTGTCTCCAATGATCCCTAGACACAAACCTGACAACTCAGTGCTATTGGCTTCATGGCCCCCGTTTCTTAACTTCTCTCATGGCTCCTCCTCCCCACAGCCTCTGAAGGCGCTCAGTGTAAAGAATTAATTTGCTTTTCTTTTGTTCCTCCTTCTCCCCTACTTTTTCTGGCCCATAGAAGAAAACACCAGCAGCCCCGACGAAGAAAACCAGCACCACCTTCAACATCGTGGGGACCACCTACCCCATCAACCTGGCTAAGGACACCGAGTTCTCCTCCATCTCCAAGGGCGCTGCTCCCAGCGCATCCTCCACCCCAACACTCGTCGCCTCACCCAAGACCACCTACGTGCAGGACATCCCAACTGAGACCAAGACCTATAATAGCGTCAGCAAGGTTGACAAAATTTCCCGCATCATCTTTCCTGTGCTCTTTGCCATTTTCAATCTGGTCTATTGGGCCACGTACGTCAACCGGGAGTCAGCTATCAAGGGCATGATCCGCAAACAGTAGATAGTGGCGGCGCAGCAACCAGAGCACCATATACCCTAGGGAGCATCCAGGCACACACACACACACCCCCAGGGCTCCCCTTCATGTGTTTCAGGATTCCTCTTTTTAACCCCTCTACTAAGCTGTGACTCTCGATTTCTATTTATGAATCTCAATGGGAAAACAATTACAAGAAAAAAATACTTGTCCCTCTAACATTGCTGAGCGCATCCTCATCAGAGCCAAACACTGCCATTTGTCCGGTCGCTCATCTTAGTCTGCCAGTCTCCCCCCACCCCCCACCGCTGAGGGCACTGCATGTCCTTCATTGCACTCTGCCAACTGCAGAAAGAACTGGAGACTCTACTGCCCGTAGTGGAAGCCTTGGCCATTTTACAGGTCCAGACCAAGAAGGATTGTGGATTGGTCTATATCAGGTGGTTCGGATTCACTAGGGAGCCTGGCTGGGATATCCTGTGTGGGCCTGCCTGCCACCTCCCCTGCCTATGGCAGGGCCCACTGAGCATAAGTACCAATGGCAAAGGCAGGAGCTAATCTTTGCACATGGCCCCCAGCCCCTTTATTGGCTTGGAGCTTGGTGGGGATAGTTGAAGTCCACCACTGTGTGTCACATATGGCCCAAATCGATAGAACCAACTGGGCCAGCCTGGCACCAATGTGGCTGGTGCCCTGCTATGTCCAGCTCCTCAGGAAAATAGTACTTTTTTGGTATAACTCTACTCCAGGAAAGCCCTCTCTCTTCTCAAGCCCTTTGACCCCTTTGTAGCCTGCTGGACACTGCTTAGTTTGGACTTATTACTGCCTGCAAACACTTTAGGGAAAGGATCAAGTATTTTCAAAATTTATACTAAAAAGGTACAGATAGAAACAGAAAGATCTAGATCACATGCCTATGCAATAATTTTACAAGGATGAGAGAGAAAGACAGTAAAGTCACCTCCTTGCCAAGGTAACTGGTCGAGTAATGGATGGGGCCAGAGGTTTGGGTCAGGTGGTAGCTGAGGCTTGAAGTCTTGCTTGAAAGAGAGGGCCACCGATAGATGAAAGTCAGCTGCTTCGTTCCACATCCTCCACATTCGAAACCCCAGCTCAGGCCCAAGGACTTGGCTCCCACTGTATCAGGGAACTAACTGCTCCTCTGTTAATGCTGATTCTAAGAGGGGTGAATCAGTCTAGTCGATTTTTGACTCGACTAGATCATTAATTTTACTACCAGTTTGACAATATATTATTTAGGGGCCATTTGATCTCATTTGTTCTTAATGTGAGTAAAAGGTACAATTATAATTACAGCATTTTTATAAGGTAGATAAACTGAGTCTTAGACATTTGAATGACTTGCCCTGGCTCCTTACAAATGTCTGTAATAGAGAATCATCATGTGCCTCTTTTCCGAAGGCCAAAATGAAGACAGGATTGAGAAGGCAGGTCCACCCTAACCTTAGAATTGGCACCATCTCAACAGGCCTGCTGGGTCCTAAATATGGTTTGCTTGGACATCAAAAAGATTCTTAGAAGGTCATAATGTATTACCCAGGGAATGAGATTAAGATGGCAGCCCCAGCCACTCATCCAGACTATCTTGGAAGCCCAAAGGAAAGCCACAGATGGTACCAAACACAGATTCTCCCAGTCTGCCCCCTGAACAAAGCTCCTAAGGGGTCTGTCATTAGCTGCTGGTTGCCTCTTCACCCATCTTCCCCCCATCCCCTGCTTCCTTGCCATTGCTGGGATAATGCATGCCAGTCCCATTATTCCTAATACTGTGTCTGTAGGTAAATTCATGACTAGAAGAGTGTAGTGTTGTGGGGATGGGGGTGGGGGTGGGGTGGGGGTGGGGCTGCTGATGATCGTCCTAAGAAATTAGAATGGAAGACTGACCTTTGCCTCTTTGTAGAAATTGTGTTTCCAAATGCTTTGGTGCAATGTTTAGTGGCTGTTTATTAAACTCTTTCGGAATTGTACTCGGGTTGGAGAACTTTTTTTGATCACTCTCTGCCTGACACGGGTAGTAGGTACTCTGTTCTTGGCTTTCGCCCCCACTCACGTGCCATCTTTCCGCTTTTTAACACCACCGGAGTATGCAGGAGAAAAACGCACACCCAGAGTGAGAGACCTGTTAACAGTGATCCAAAATGGAACTGATGTGAAACCATGGCTTAACTCAGGGATCTTATTACCCAATGTGACAGAGAAGGAAACACCTGTATTGCTTCCTCTGCAAAATTCCCCACTCCCAGGAAATAGAGAAAGCTACTATCTTCACTGAAATTCTAAAGGCTTTCTCCTTTCCATTGATTACTATAGCCCTTAGGAAATAGTTCCCTTGGGTAACAGTTATCAGGCAGAGACAGAGTGAGTGGGTGAAACATGTGTCGGGAAATGCATGATGACCCTTGTTTATTACAGAGTTAGGAAAAACTGGGGGCATAATCTCATGAGATCTGCTTGAGGAAATCACCTGACTCCTAAGGGATGGGGAAAATGCCCTTGGGGGAACATGTCAAATCATACTAACCTAACCCTGAAATAAAACCACTCTGACCCCCGGTGTGCATTCCATCCAGCCTTGTGGTCATATGAGAGGCACCCTGCTGCTGCAGCAACCCCACAATCCCCTCCTGGTTCTGCCTTACCCCAGAGCACCACGTGACGCACACATGGGTGCCTCCCTAGCCAAATTGCCTGATACCATGTTTAACTGTTGTTTCCTTGAGAACCTCCTGAAACCACTCAACTACCTAATCTACAGGGAATCTCAAGCTGTTCCCATCCGCACTTCCATTGCTGAGTTCCCCTAGAGTCTTAAACTTACTCAGAAAAATGAACACCTGGGTTTTAACCAGGGCTTGATCCCACCATGGTTGCTGTGTGATGTAGGGCAAGTCCCTCGCCTGAGCTGAGATTTAGTTCCCTCATTAGTAAACCAGGGTTCTGATCAACACCAAATCAACAGAGCTCTCTTTCCAGGAGTTGCCTGGTGCTCCACTCTACCTCTGAATGTCTCCACATGCCGGGGCCCCCACACTAGCCCTGCCCAGGAAAACGAACCCCATCCTTTGGTTGCCCGTCATGCAACTCAGATGGGCTGGCAGTCTCCATAGAATCTGATTAAATACCAACTAAGCACAGCTAGGAGGCTAAACTTGATAATGCAGATGCCAAACTCTCAGATCTAGTAGTGACCTCCTCACTCCCCCCACTATGTCCTTGGCCTGAGCTTCACGTGGTAGGGTCTCATATGATGAGATGCATTAATTAATGGGAATATAGGGGATGGAGGATCTACTGCCAAACTCCACATGAAACGGGATTCTGTGGGGGAGATGAAGACATGTTAGTTGCCCTGCTCCAGTCCTATTCAGCAGAGAAAGAGTTGGGTCCTGTGCTGAAAAGATGAAGAAGATTCTATGTGCCA
Organism: Cynopterus sphinx; assembly: GCA_030015415.1. NCBI lineage: Eukaryota > Metazoa > Chordata > Mammalia > Chiroptera > Pteropodidae > Cynopterus > Cynopterus sphinx. The sequence continues at coordinate 83,907,667 of CM057388.1, forward strand.
GACCAGGGATTGGGGTCCTTCACTCACATGTCTGGCAGCTGAGCTATGACGATTGCCTAGAACATCTACACATGGCCTTTCCTTGTACCTTCTCACAGCATGGCAGCTAGGAACTGAAACAAAGCAGGAGCCTCTGGAGAACAAGCATTCCAAGAGGACTGGGTAGAAGCTGCATTTACTACCCTAACTTGAGAAGAACTTGCATTCTGTAGAACAAGGGTCCCCAACCCTCAGGGCCGCAGACTGGTACTGATCTGTGGCCTGTTAGGAACCAGGCCACATAGCAGGAGGTGACCAGTGGGTGAGTGAGCAAAGTATCATCTGTGTCTGCAGCCGCTCCCCAGCACTAGCATCACCGCCTCAGCTCCACCTCAGATCATCAGGCATTAGATGCTCAGGAGCACTGGTCCCTGGTGCCAAAAAGATTGGGGACCACTGCTATAGGATATAGCACAGTCATGAAAGTAGGCCCAGATTCAAAAGGAAAGGCACAGGCCTCACCTCTTAATGGGAGGAGTGCCTAAGAATTTGCAGAAATGTGTGAAAATTGCCACACTGCTTTATGCTGATTACTGCCATCTCTAGCCTAATTCTTTCATGTCAAATTTAACATGTTCAAAGCAGGACTCTCAATTCTTCAACCCACACAATTTTTCCCTTGGTCATTTGTTATCAATAAACAGAAGCGTCACTCTCCCACATGAAAGATGATAGCAGTGCACGTGAGGTTCTTTGGGGAAAGCCACTTGCTGCTCCTTCATTCCAAAAACCTAGGAGGAATGACTGATACCTCTCTCTCGTCTTTGCCTCCAGCACATCTGACAATGTTGTGTGCTCAGCCTCTAATTTAAATTGCATCTTCTCCTCACTTCCACTGCCAGCACCTAGTCCAACTCTCCATCACAATCTCTCACCTGGATCACTACAGAGCTAGCTTTTTAAATCATAAACCAGATCATCTGCCTGTTTACTACCCCTGAGTGGCATCCTACTGTACCTAAAATAAAATCGCAAATCTAACTTTGGCCTTAAAATTCCTGCTCGGCCTCACAATCCCTGCCTCGCTCACAATTCATCAGCCATATCAACTGCACACCAAGAACTAATATGTCTTGGGGCCTTTACGTAGGATGTTCCCTCAGTCTAGAACATTCCTTCCCTTTCTGCCTTGACCTGGCTAACTCCTGCTTATCTCCTCAGTTCTCACATGAAATGCCACGTCTCTCATTCCTTGTCCTCCATGGTAAAGCAGCTCTGTTACTGCCTCTACTCCACTCTGTTGCACTTACTATGTCAACATACCACGTTTTGTTGCAATCTTCCACTAGACTTAGCCCTGTGAGGAAGAGCTGCCACTACACAGCACTTTGTAGGGCCAAAACCATAATTACATTAGGCAAATACTTATTGAATAAAATAACTTGTGAACTGGGCTTTAAAGGATGCTTCAGAATTTGCTAGGCAAGGAGGAGAGGGCCATTCAAGATGAATGCACAAAGGCCCAGAAGTGAGAGAGTTCATAATAAGCTGTATGGCCACATTCATTTGTCCTAATTTCCCAGGCATTCTACCCATCAGGATGAATGGTGAGTATAGTGGGTCTGGACCTAAGAGGTGGAATCTGAGGCATAACCTCTCATTTATATGAGAACCTGACTACAATGCCATCATCTTGCTGACCTGTGATACCAGAATGTTGGTTCCTATAAACCCAGAAAGATGATAGCAGTGCACGTGAGGTTCTTTGGGGAAAGCCACTTGCTGCTCCTTCATTCCAAGCCCACTTCATTCCAAGCCCACTTCCTATTCAGTTTTATAATAGAAGTCCCAGAAAGAGGGAAAAGAGAAAGGAGACAATTAAATAACAATGAACTAAAAAGCAGTGAACTAAAATTTCCTCGAATTAGAGAAAGACTTAAGATAGAAAATGTCCACCTAATTAGATAGTGTTGATCTGAGGGAAATTTATCTATTTGAGGAAGAAAATGGGACAGGTTTGGTTAACAAAAGTAGGATGTGTTAAATGAGTAGATCAAGAGAGATCTAGAGAGAAACAGATAAGTTAGTAAGGAGGCTACAATCTGTCCTTACTCCTGTGACCAAGACAAGCCAAGAACACAATTGGAGTTCAAGTTGAGTGTCTAAGCAAGACTTGACTTTATAAGTATCACTGCCAGGTGTTCTGATTTCATGTTCCTTCTTTATGTGAATTATAGTGCAGTGAGAAGAGCCATGCATACGTAAAATAACTGTAACAAGCAAGAGAAAATCACACAATCTAGTTAGCTCCCTTTACAGGAAGGCAAAGGCAAGAAGTTTCAATTGTCAAGAGAGTAGGTAAGATCACAGGACTATATTCTTGGGTTAAGTAAAAATGATTAACTGGCCCTACGTGGGCCTGTAGAAAAATAGTTCATGTTTGTGCACAGTTTAGACTTGTTAAGCAAATCTTACTGAAACTTGGGACCTGGGATAAAATGGCAGGGCTTGAAAGGTAATTTATAAACTGTACAGATGATGTGAGAACTCCAGAGAGATTTATCATTAGAAGTATGTGTTATATTTCCTTCCTAGATCATGAAGCTGGAGACAATGGTCTTTTCTTCTCCCAAGAGAGATTTATAGTAAGAACACCAGATACTTCCCAAGGGACAAAGGATTTTCTCCCTCCTTTCAATATGCACAGCCCCTCCTCCTATGTAAATGCCCACATTTGCTTCTGCATTCCTTGCAGGCAATATAAATTCTGTTTGTATACAGTGACATCCAACTCTCATCTTGTCATCCCAAGTGTAAGAAATTGAGGCACAGAAGAACCACAAAGTTGTTATTAGCTTGAAGTAAATAATGATTAATCTACTCTGCCCCAGAAACCTCATGTGTGCATTCAGAATACTAATAAATAGGAACATTAAGAACTTAACAGCCTGCAAAATCTGAATCTTATTTACCCCTCAGTATCATGGTTACAGGGGGTATAAATAGATCAGATATTTGTGCACCAATATTACTTTATGTGTTCTACCAGTTGCTTTCCTAGACAGGAGGAAACCCCAGAGATAGAAGACGATACTGTTCTCCTAGCTTTTGTGGATTGCCTTGGATAAATAAAAATTGTGGCACCTTGCTGCCTTGATTATTTAACATGTTCCTGACTGCCACTAAGGAGAAACATGCTTACCTAAAGTCATGGGTGGAATGAATGACCACTGAAAGGGTACAGTACAGCTGAAATGGGGGAAAATGCTGAAGACAAAAGAGAAACTGCATTAGTCAGGCTACCCTGTTATGCTGCAGTAGTAAACTACCTCTAACCACAGAGCTTAATCTAACAAAGGTTCCTTCTCAAACTATGTGTCCAGTACAGGTCAACACAGGGTCTCTGTTAACTATAATCACTCGGGGACCCACCCTGACAGAGGTTTTCTCAAAACACCTACTTCCATGATTGCATAAGAGGGTAAAAGAATGTGTAAAATTGCATGTTAGCTCTTAAAACTTGTCTTTGGGTGAAATATATATCTTTGGTTCACATTTTTCAGGCAAAGTAAATCACATGGCCACACCTAATTCAAGGGATGTGGAAAAGCAATCCTACCATGTGTTAGATAGCCAGTCAGACGAGAGCGACAGAGGAACAGTATAGAGGCTATCCCAGAGACCACCTAAAGAACACCCCATTGGTAGTTAGAGAATCCCTCCTGCATTCTGGGAGACAAAGGAAGAGAGGGCCATAATCTATAGCTGGTTTAATCTGGCCACAGACCTTTGTGCAGAAGGTATTACACTAACCTGCCCACAACCTTGGCCTCATTATGCCATCATTATAATGTCATGTTTATGCTTGGAAGTTCATGCTAATTATAACAGACTGAATTCTGGGTAAGCACATGCACATTAGGCAAAGAGTTATAGAATAGCCAAGTGTCAATCAAAATGACCTCATGTGCCAATCACCCAGGAATGCCTTTGTAACCACACCTCACTGCCCCGATATAGTACAAACCTTCCCACTTCTGCATTGTTACAGCTCTTTTGGCTGAAAATCTGCTCTTCCTTTGGCTGAAAATCTGCTCTTCCTCTGTCTTTTATTTCTTTTCTCTTTTTACCTTTCAAATTTCACAAGGCTGCAGCCTTCCTTATCATGACCCATCTCCTAAAATAAATCTTACTTTCAATAAATCTTACTTTTTCTAAATCTCACTGACCTGCAATTCTTTGCTACATCAGTGAGGAAGAAACAAGGAAAAGGTGCTAATTGCACTTCTGCATCATTATCCCCCCCCCATGCTGCTAGGGCAACCCCGGAGTTCAAAAATCACCCTAAAGGTAACATATGTACTTGAGAACATGAATATTTAATATATAGTACTAATCACTACTCCCATCTTCCTTTCTCATCATCAAATATTTTGTCTACTTGCCTTCATGCAAAACACATGTACCCCCTCCCCCCAGAAGGAATCAAAAAGTCCCATTCAATCACTCTGACTCATAATCTGGGATTGTTACCCAGCCAAAGCTCATGTGCCCAATGCTTCAAAAGGCTAATATTCAAAGGGTCAGAGTGTGTGGTAAAGAAAGGTTTATTGATCAAGAAGGCACCACCTCGAGAGCGCACCTTTGAGGTTCCTCGAATTCATCTTAAAAGGACCCAGAATTCAGGCATCTCTTATGTCAAGGGAAGGGAGAATGGGAGGGGCAAAAGGTGACTAATGACCACAGACATCTGGACACCAACAGGGATCCAAGGAAGAGTGAGAAATCTCTAAATCTCCTTGTTTACCCCTGCTGATCTGAGTCCAGTCCTGAGGTTCCTGCAAATCTTTGATAAAAAATCATTATTTTGTACTTGTTTCTCCACCACCTCTGGAGATGCACCCTCTTGGCAACTGGCTGTTCTTTCGAAATCTCAAGCCTCAAGCAGAATTCCCCTAATGATTAGCATATCTACAGCAGGAGCTATTTGCCAGAAGGCCAAGGGAAAAATGCAGGCTAGAATTAAAATAAAGACAGAGCTTTTTACTCTGTTGGTCCCTTTATGTCCAATATTCAGTGGTGAAATTGGGAAAGATAACCACAATAAACAGTCTCTTCTGGAGAAAAAATAGGAATCACTACACAGTCACTGGCTAACAGTAACTCTTAAATCTTACTAGACAGACCCAGAAAGAGTTCCCTGCCTTGGGAGTGAGAATATTCCTTGATTATATCCCTATTATGCTCCCTGGGAAGGGATCCCCCAGTCAGTTTTACTCTATGGACCTTGCCTCTGCCTACAGAGGGTTTCTTTCTTTTCTGTTACCTTCTTGCTCATGTCTGGATTGAGCGTTGGAAAATAAATACTCCTTGGAGGCGATAAAACTCATAACCAGTTTCCTGTTTATAGATTTGGAGCCCAAGGGTCATTTTTAAGTCTCAGTCAAGGCTTCTTAACTATTTAGTGTGCCACAGCTCTATCAAAAACCATACCCATGATTCATTACTAAACACACTTTGTATATGTACTATATTTATTTGCCTTCTCACAGTCATCTCTCTCACAAAATAACTGAGTACTTTCAGCCTTTCAGGCTTCTATGAGAGCTAGACCCTAGGTTTATCCCCCCCCCCCCCCGCACATTCATTTGTCCTATAGAAAAGATTAAATAGGGGCAACAGCCCTAATTTAGTCTTTCCTTTGAGACAATACTGTCTATTCAGAGATTTTTACAATGGGTGAATGTTCACGCCCTTGATTTAATCCTGCTAGAAAGCTGTTTTAAAAAGCTTTTGGCACCAATAAAACCTTCTTTGTTTTATCTTTTACTCATTGAGGCTAAAGGGCAATTGTTTTTTAATAGTATCAGTTATCACATTTCTGTAATATTCTCTTTCATCATTTCTATAGTCTTTTTCATCACTTCTTGCAAATGAACCAATTTTTTTCTGACCTCAGCACCTTCTCATAATGACTTGTTGAATATAAGTCAACAGTGACTAACACACAGTACCAACATTCTCTATTCTAATATCCTCCCTTAGAGCTCAACATTCATTAGATAAATTATCTGCCTTACAAATTAATGAAGATGACAGTTTCAGGAAATATTTTACCACTGCAAAAACATGAATCATGATTCTTCCAGCCCCTGATAACAGTTTATTTGGTATCCACCATCTGATACCTCAGCTAATATTACATATTTATTATTATCATTAATTATTGTTGTTGTTGTTGTTATTGTTATTTTTTGGTAATAACCTCCTGTTTCAGTCTGGATAGGCTAGATCATGCTGTAACCATAAACAACCTCAAAATATCAGTGGCTTAAAACAACAAGATTTCTCTCATATTTCCTGTTCAATGTCAGGCAGCAGGAGGGCTTTTCTCATTGTAGTTACTGAGAGACCAGGCTTACAGAGTCTTTAGATCACTGTGGGTTTCCACACTTGCTATTGCACAGCAGAGAGAATGTGGCAAATTGTGTATTGCTCTTAAAAAGCTTCTTTATGGAAGTGATATGTCATCTCTTCTCAAAAATAAAACTGGCAGCTTGCAATAAATAGTTAATGATAATAAGGCTACACAATTATTATTTTATGTAGTGGCCTATGAAAGTGACATCCTATTAAAAATAATTTGAAATAAAAATTCAGTTGATATCCATGAAACCTGGATAATGTGAGCGGGGCAGAAAATAAAACTTACTAAAAGTCTTGTTTGGGAGAGGAGAGTGATTAATATTCTTTGTTTATGGGAAATTTTAAATTTAAATATATTTGCTAGAAATTTGAAGGCAATAACTTGCAGAATGGAAATGAATAGCAAACTAACAAAAAATAGATTATGGTAGATGGGAGAAATACAATGCTATTCATCTAGCAAAAATGAGGGAAGAAGAAAATAGAGAAAGAAATTACACGGTAACCAAGATAAACATAAAAATTAAAGCCAAGTAACAAAAATTGCACCAAGGGAGTTTCATTTTTTGTATTGGCAACAGGAAGAGCTCCTTGGATCCATTCCCCAGTAGAATTTGTGAAAATTATTTTTAAAATGACCATTTAAAATCTCTGGAAATGGTCCTAAGGGCATATACAAATGAAGAAGCACTTACTGAAGAAAATGTACTGACACCTGCTAAGAACAGTGAGAGTCTATGGCATTTGAACCACAACCCACTCTCTTTCTCCTCTTTCCCAGTGCAGTGAGAGGAAAACACCACTCCAGACAGATGCGGCCAAGAACAGGGTTCCCTGTTCCCCCCAGCTCCCAGTCAGGGCTTTATCTTCCTGGGTAGGGTGGGAATCAGTATTTCTCATCCCATCCTGAGCTACCTGTTGCGGAGGCTAAGTTTCAGGAGAATGAGGTTGAGAAGTGGAAACTCTTTTCTCCCAGCCTGCCCCCACTCAGGAGACAGAGATTCTGCCTTGGGAACAGTGCAGTGTGAATACTGGGACATCAATTTTCCTCCCCCTGGCAGAATTACCATGCCAGAAGTGGCAAGACAAAAATACCCAAGGCTACTGATTACTCCCTCTCCATGCCAAGCACCTAGCTACTTAAGTTATTTACAAAAAAAAAAAAAAAAATGTATTCTACTGTCCCTATTTCCAGCTCCAGAGCTATGGCTCAGTGAGGCAATCCATTGGAAAAGATATTTGAAGCTCTTCCTAAAGGATTTGAAAGTATTATGCTAAGTGAAATAGGTCAGAGAAAGAAAAATAACATATGATTTCATTTATATGTGGAATTTTTAAAAAATCAAAACAAATGAACAATCAGAAAAAACAGACTCATCAAAGAAAAAACTGATGCTTGCCGGAGAGGGAGAGGGTGAAGGAATGGGTGAAAAAAGAGAAGGGGAATACAGTCGATGACAGTGTAATAACTTTGCATGCTGACAGATGGTTATTAAACTTAGTGTGTCCTTCACATCATAAGATATACAAATGTCAAATCACTATCATGCATGCTTGAAACTAATGTAATATTGTATCCCAGCTATTCTTTAATAAAAAATTTTAAAATAAAGAATATAGTGAAAAAATCATTGAAGAAATTAATGTTACATTAGAAAATATTCACTAAATGCAAAAGAAAGAAGTAAAGAATCAATAGAGGGACAAAGAAACATGAGACTTAGAGAAAAGAAACAGTGAAATATAAGCATAATTTCAATGATTCAATAATGACATCAAATATAGATTAAATAATCTAACCAAATGGCTGAAATTGTCATGCTAGAATTTTTTAAAAGATCCAATTATATGCTGTCATTAACATATAATCAGCTAACATAATAGTCAATGGTGAAAGAGTGGATAATTTCCTCCTTAAATCAGGGATAAGACAAGGATGTCTGCTTTTGCCACTTCCATTCAACATTGTCCTGGAGGTTCTAGCCAGATAAATTAGGTAAGGAAAAGAAATAAAATACATATCCAGACTGAAAAGAAATAAATATCTGTTATTTATTTATAGATGGCATGGTGTTGTATTTAGGAAATTCTATGGAGTTAAATGAAAACTATAAGGATAAATGAGTTCATAAGACTGCAAGATACAACATCAATATACAAAAATAAATTCTATTTCTACATGCCAGCAATGAAAAATCTGAAAATAAAATTAAGAAGGATTTCCATTTAAAATAACATAAAAATAATTAAAAACTGAGGAATAAATTTATCCAAGGAGATGTAGTATCTGTGTACTGAAAACTACAAAACATTGTTGAAAGAAATTTAAGGCTTAAATAAATGGAAAGACATTGTATTCATGAATTAGAAGGCTTGATAATGTTAAGATGACAATGCTACATAAATTGAACTACAGAATCAGTAAATATATTCCCTATCATGATTCCAATTGCTTTCTTTTTTCTTTTTCTTTTTTTTTCTTTTTCTTTCTTTTATTTTTGCAGAAATGTAAAAGTTTATCCTAAAATTTGTAGGGAATTAAGGAACCCCAAATAACTTAAAAAAGGAAACTAAAGTTGGAGACTCACACTTCCCAATTTTAGAATTTACTACAAATCTATAGTAGTAATTAAAACAGTGTGGTACAAGTATAGACATACAGATCAATGGAATGGAACTGGCACAAGGATAGATATATAGGTCAATGGAATAGAATTGAGAATCCAGAAATAAACTTATACATTTAAGTTCATTTGATTTTTGACAAAGGTGCCAAGACTAATCAATGAAAAGAACAGTTTTTTCAATGAACAGTAAGCTTGGGCTTACCATAGATAGATGATATATAATAGATGATATTTAGATATACATAAATAGAGCTTTGTACCCAAACTACACAAAATATATCCTTTGCAAATGTTCACAGGACATTTGCAAAAAGTGATGTATTACTACGGCACCAAAAATTCCTCAGTTTCCCCAAATAGAAAAATGCAAGCCATGTTCTTTGAACCATAGTGAACAGAAAAACTAAGCAAACATATGATAGACTGATAGTGACAGAGATGGGTGGGTTATAGATGACTGATAAATAGATAGGCAAGTAGGTAGCAATATAAATAGATTAACAATACCACTATCCTAAATAACTCCAGGGTAAAGAGGAAAAAAATAAGATCAGAATATGTGAGTATGAAAGACAACGAGATCCTACATCAGTACTTGTGGGATGCATGCAAATAATGATATTTAGAGAAAATTTATAGTCTTGAATGCATTCATTAGAATTTATAAAACATGAAACACTGAAATTTAAAAAAGGATTCATGAAACTAGATAAAGAATAATAATAACTAGAGGAATATAGGACAAAGGAAACAATCAATATCAGATGCTCATGAAATAGAAAATACACAAATAAAATAAACTTGATAAATAAACTTAAGCATTAAGGTAATTCTTTAAAATAATAAGACAAATCTCTGGCAAGTCTTGAGAAATAAGACTCAAATGGACATGAAGAAAAAGTGACATACAGAAATGTATTAGAGATTTAAATCTTAAAATAATACAGAAAACAACCAACAGCCAGAAATCCTGACAATTTATATTAAATAGACAATATTTTAGGAAACCACTAATATATAACCAAAGTTGACTAAAAAATACAAAATGCATGTATCCTTTGACTTAGAAACATTTCACTATTATGAATTTATTTTAAAGATGTACTTACATATATGCAAACTAACATGCATGCAAGGTTACTAGCAGTGCCAGGGTTTATAGCAACAGAATAATAGAAATAACCTAATGACCTATTGAAGCCATAACTTCTTCTCTGACAATACTAGAAGTCCCTTAGTGTGGACCCGGAAAGATTCCAATACACTGAATGGCCTAAGACTCCAGTCTCAGCTGCACAAATTAAGCCATAAACTGTGCTTATCCAACAATCTGTTCAAAATAAAAAATCTCGTAGTGAGTTTACAAGCGTGTGTATCATGATTTTGTACCTATTTTTATAATTTGTCAAAATGTTTTAGATTTTCATTAAAAATGTGGTAGACTTTCAGTTTCAGCTGTCACATGTAAAGTGCTTAGAAGTTTTCACTTCCATCATTACAATAAGAAAAATGCTGAATAAACTGAAAATCAATGACTTCTCTTGGATATCAGAGAGCTGAGGTTGCTACTCCAAAATTGGGAAAAACAGTTGTATAAAGACAAACACAGCTGAGACGAGCTTACCAGTAGAAGTTGAAGCTATAAACTGGTAGGAACTCTTAAATGGTGTTACATTAATTTAACAAGGAGGCCTTTAGACTCAGGTGGCTCTAATGCCATGGCAGCCTACGTAAGCAAACCAAAATCGAAGCCTATAAACACCTCAAGGTTACGAAATTGAAACCTAAGGACAACCAATCACAAACATCTGACTAGGCTTTAATGTATAGCCAATCCATAATTTCCTTAGTCTGCTTCTGCCTTTCCTCCATAAAAGTCTCTTTCTAAGCTCCAGTCAGTGGAGTACTAACTACTTCTAGTTTGGCTCTGCCAATCCAAATTGATTTTTGCTGAAATAAACTCTTAAAATTTTTAGTATGCCTCTTTTAACAATGGAAACATTGACAAATTGCTGGAGGCTGAATGTGAACTAGCATGAGCCTGAGAAACAACTGGATATATAGTATTACAGGAGCATGGCTTTTACCTCCAAGAACCACATCAGACTCTCGCAGCACTTCATGCCTTTGGCAATGGAAATGGAAAGTAACCACTTTTAAATACACATAGTGCATTTTCCATAACAAAAATCTACTCTCTCTAGTAAAAAAAAGACTTTACCAGTCATATCTCATATAGACAGAAGGGCAATTACCCTACTCCTGCCACATCTCACATTCTTGTCTTGCATTAGCTGGGAGGAGAGATAAGAAAGATTTCTGAAAAACACAGCTAGGAAAATAAACATACTAGAAGACTGAGATTTAATAACAATTTGGAAGGCTTCCCCTCTCCCACACCTTACCATCACAACAGCATAGCTCCATTATAACAACAACAGTAGATTATAGCTGAAAGAACTGCAAAAGACAGAATCTAAGATGTAGTTCCTAAGGGAAACCAAAAACAACAGAGGAGAAAAAAAAAACAAAGACATTATATAAATTGTAAGTCTCTGGCACCTACAGATGTAATGCTAGCCAGACTGACATAAAACCTCACACTATAAAGGCCTATTCAGTTCCTACTGCCCAGTATAACATGCCTGGCTTTTCAACAACAAAAAAATCACTTGGCATGCTAAAAGGCAAGTAAAACCATAGTCTCAAGAGGCAAAGCAAGCATCAGAAAAACACTTGGATGTGACGAAAATGTTGAAACTATCACACTAGGAATTTAAAATAATTATGATTTATATTTTAAGGGCTGTAACAGATAAAGTAGACAATATGCAAGACAGATAGTTAAGCAGATATAGGCTGATATAGGAACTCTAAGAAAGATTCAAAAGGAAGTGCCAGAAAAAAAAAAAACTTAACAAATTAAATGCTTTTGATGAGCTCATCAACAAACTGGACATGCCGAGGAAGAATTAGTAAGCTTGAAAAGATGTCGATAGAAATCACCCAAATTGAAATTTAAAAGAAAAAAAGAGGTGAAAAAAAAGCAGAACAGAATTTCAAAGAACTGTGGGACAATGTCAGAAGATGTAACATTTAAGTAATTGAAATATCAAAAGGAAAAGAAAAAGAACTTAATTTATAAATTAAACAGACCTGCAAATATCTCTGAGTCAGGGAAGGACCCTCAATATAAATTTTAAAATATTTTTAATTAAGGTAAAATTAAAATGCAAATTATCAAAATTTGTGTAGCAAAAGCACTATGTAGGAATAAATTGAAAGCACTAAATGTATTAGAGAAAAAACAAAGATCTGAAATCAAAACTTAAGACTGTGCCTTACAAGTCTAGCTAACGAACAAATTAAATCTCATGCAAGCAAAAGAAAAGAAATAAAAAATTCTGCAGAAATCAAATTCTAAACAGGAAAATATCAAAAATCAGTAAATCAAACCCAGTTATTTGAAAAGATCAACAAAATATTGATAATGTTCTAACAAGGCTAATCAAGAAAAAAAGTTAGAAGATACAAATTACCAATACCAGAAATGAGAATGGGATCATTGTCATTTATCCCATTGACAGCAAAAGGATAATGAAAGAATTGAATGAATACTATGACAATTTTATGTCTACCAATTTAATGAATGAGATGAAATTCTCTCCAATGATGCAAACTTCAAAAACTCACACAAGGATAAAAAGATAACCTGAATCAACATATATCTACTAAATAAATTAAATCAATAATATCCTTCAAAAGAGAAATCAGTAGGCCCAGATGGGTTCACTGATGAATTCTACTAAATATTTAAAGAATTAATAACAATTCTGCACGAGTCCTCCCCCAAAATAAAGCAGAAGGATTACTCTTAACTCATTCTACAAGACCATTACCCTAACACCCAATCCAGTTAAAGATATTATGAGAAAGAAAAATTATAGACCAGTACCTATCATGAGCAGAGATCCAATGATCTTTAATAAAATATAAATTTAATCTAAGACATATAAACATAATTACACACAATAACCAAGTAAGATTTATTCTAGATATTCAAGGCTGATTTAACATTCAAAAGTCTATTAATGAAATTCATGGCATCAACAGGCTAAAGAAAAAAGTCATATAATATCAATTGATGCAGAAAAGGTATTTGATAAACCCAACACACATTAATAATAAAAAATATTTTAAAAAATAGTGTTAGTAAACTAGGAATAGAAGGAAATTTGCTTGATGCTTTTCACCTAGCATCAGGAAAAAAGCAAGGATGTCTCCTCTGACAACTCCTATTCAACATTGTGCTGGTAGTCCTAGCTAGTACAATAAGAAAAGAAAAAAAAAACTGTACATTTGGGAAAGGAAAAGAATGCCTTGCTTTGTTCACCAAAGAAATCTCTGCCTATGTACAAAATCCCATAGAACTGAAAACAGCAAAATACTCTTGGAATTAAAATGTAATTATAGCAAGACCACAGGAAATAGGATTAATATTTTAAAAGGTCGATTGCTTTTATACATACCAACAATGAATAAATCAAAATTCAAATTAAAAATACAATTTACAATATGCCCCCCAAAATGAAATGCTGAGGTTTAAAGCTAACAAAAACGAGGCATTAACATAGACAAAATGTTATGCCTTGCACAAAAATATCTATTTTGTACTAAGGGCACATATTACCTATAAAAAATAAAGTATATATTTAGAACAAAAAATAGCCCAAAGTGTAACCTAAATGTAAATGGAAGAAACTAAAATCTCTAGAAGAAAACATAGGATAAAAATTACATGACCTTGGAATTAGTGATGAGTTTTTAAACACAACACCAAAAACATGACCCAGGAAAAAAAAATTGATAAGCTGTATTATGTTAAAAATTTTAAATGTGTGCTCTGTGAAAGACATCATTAGGAGAATGAAAAGAGGAGCCAAAGAGAGGGAAAAAATAGTTGCAAAACATCTGATAAAGGACTTGCATACAAAATACAAAGAACTCTTAAAATTCAACAAAAGAAAACAAACAACTCATTTTAAAACTAGGCAAAAGATTTAATCAGAAATCTCAAAATATACAGGTGGTGAATAAACATAGAAAAAGATGTTGAATATAATTTGTTATTAGTGAAGTGCACGTTAAACAAGGAGATACCTCTACACACCTACTAGAATGTCTAAAATTGAAAAAACTTAAGCCAAATGGCTGATGAGAACTCAGAGCAAGAGGAACTCTCATTTCTGGTAGGTACGCAAAATGGCACATCCACTTTGGAAGATGGTGTGTCATTAAAAAACAAAACAAAACTGAATATAGTCTCACCATAAGACCTAGCAAGCATAGTCCTATGTATTTACCTGATTTTAAAACTTATGCCTACACAAAAACCCACACATGAATGTTTATCACTGCTTATTTAATAATCGTCAAAAAACTGGAAGCAACCAAGATGTCTTTCAATAGATGAATGGATAAACAAACTGTGCCACAACCTTACTGCAACATAATCTATCAATAAAAAAGAATGACCTACATGATATGCAAAGATATGAATAAATAAGTGTTTATTGTTAACTGAATAGCCAGTCGGAAAAGGCTAGAGAGTATAAGATTCCATTTATATGACTTTTTGGAAAGGGAAAAATCAGAAATAGTAAACACAGAGAAAAAGGTTTAGTTTAAGCACAGGGAATTTATTAGGGCAGTGAAACTATTTTGTATGATACTGTAATGCTGCACACATGACAGCATGCATTTGTCAAAAAAGAGAACTTGAAAGCACTAAGAGTTAATCTTGATGTATAAAAATTCTAAAAAATTAATTTAGGAGGTCAAGGAATCCCAGCATGGAAAGCAGAATGTGGCAAAATCTTCTAACTGCACTAAAAGTGTATGAAACAACCTCACTGAGGAGTATGAAGGGAAAGTTGCTGCCCTAAGTAACTTTGGAAATGAATGTTGTAAGACCAAAGTCAAAAGGAACTGTGCCTAAGTGCTATTCTTTAATTGGTAATTCTGAAACCAATATACATGCATACTGGAATTGGACAGTTAATTAAATGAATTGGCAGGTAGTGGAGCCAGTTGTCACTGTTGGAGTGGGATGTTACAGGTAAGTAAAAGGAGCTAGAAAGATCTTTGTGATAATGGATTAGTTGGAAACATCAGCATAAACTCACATTAAGCTTCATACAGATAAAGATGGTTACATGTAAATAAACATTCACAGCTATATGTATACACACAGGTTAATATAGGCATACATATTTCACGGCTCTCTTAGCTGAGAAGGCCGCTAAATAAGAACTCCGGAGCAGCAACAGGCATCCCAGCACTGAGACCTAGGTCTTTTAAAACCATCATCTAATAAAAGGAACTAGGGCTTTTTGGAGAAATGGCTGATTCTAGGACTTGGGCAGCAAATATAAAAATGAGCCTGGGGTATCTTGTAGTGTCAGAAAGTAAGGTCTGAAGAACTTGTTATGAGACATCACAAATATGGCATTCAACAAAATCCACTGGACAGAAGACAAATCCTATTTGTTTGGTTTTTATTTTTTAAAAGAATAATTGCAAAGTAAAAGGTGGTGGGGAAAGGGGAAAGGAATTACAGATTTTAAAAAACTCAAGGGACGTAAAAACAATTGCATTGATCAGATTATAATTGGACACTAATTCAAAGAAACTATTTTTTTAAAGAAGCATAAGCCCTCCCGGCAAACCTGAAAAATACCTAGGCATTTGATGATTACTTATTTATATTTTTAGGAAAAAATTATATTAAATTTAAATTTCATAAGAGTCCTTATCTTTTATGAATGCATATGAAATATTCAGAGATAAAATGCTATGATGATTTGGATATTGCAAATGATTCCAGTAGCAAGAAATGGGGGAAGTTGAGGATATAATTGGAACCAAATCGTATTGAAGATTATTGATGTGAAGTGTCAGATATACTGGGTCTATTACAGGCATACTTCGGAAATAGTGTGGTTTTAGTTCCACACCAGTGTAATCAAGCAAGTATCTCAATAAAATTAGTCCTGATCTTTTTGAAAAAGTGTAACATCTGTGAAACACAATAAAGCAAAGCACAAGAAAATGAGGTATGCCTGTATACTATTCTCTCAATTGTTGTACATGTTTGATAATTTCTGTAATAAAGAGTTTTTATTATAAATATTATGCCCTTATATTTGAAATTCTAAGTGAAACTGACCACTTAAAGTTTAATCAAGTGATGCAAATTAAAACTGTATTCAATACTCAAGTCCCCATCAATGTTTCAGAACAAGGCAGTTTTGGAAGCTAGTTTTACAGAATAGTCAGGGAAAAACCAATTACCACATTATGTAAACTCCTCTAAAGCATACAGAAATGGGCAATTATTCAATTCATTTTGCCAGGCTAGCAATCCTTGATTCAAAAACAAGATGAGACCACCCCATGAAAAGAACACTTCAGCCATGCTCACTCACATAGCAGCGAATATTCTAAATAATTTAAATTCAGCATAGCAATGAATTAAATGAAAAGGCTGTGTCTGAAGCATACAAATATGATTTAATACTGGAAAATACTTTCAATTATAATTCTCTGTACAAATTAGAGAAAAAAACATTTGCTCATGTCAATGGATAAAGAACCTTTGAAAGAAATTCAACAAATTCATGGTAAATATATATATGCATATATATTCAACTAAAGTCAGAACTTCCTAAAGTCTTTTAGGTAACACTTAAATGTGAATTATTAGGATTCCCATTAAAGCCAGAGACAGACAACACAAAAATGTTTGTTCCTCTACTGTTCAAAACTGCACTGGACAGTCTACCACCATTCCACCTTGAATACACCAGATCCTGTCTGATCTCAAAAGCTAAGCAGGGTTGGGCCTGGTTAGTACTTGGATGGGAGACCACCTAGGAAGACCAGATGCTGTAGGCTTAAATAAACAAACATACAAATAAATAAATAAATAAGGTATGTGAACATTGGTAAAGATAATATCTGGTGACAATATTCAAAGGAATGAGAAATATTCCAATGAGGAAGACACTTCAGAAAAATGTTATATGACGATCAATATAGCAAAATCGAGAGCTTTGCCACCTAAAAGCAATAACTAATTAGCACATGTAATAGAAAATATCCAATTCGCAAGGTCAACAAAATCCAAAAATTACCCAGAAGGAACCCTAACAAAAATGCATAAGATCTTAACAGAGGCTGATATAAAACTTCGCTATCCTCAGCCCAGCAGCCTCACCTATGAGAAGGGGGTGGGGTGCAAGGGTCAGGTGTCCCAGTACTTTGAGAAGGCCCTTCACAGCCTGGTGTTCCTGATCTGTCTATCACACTGATCCTGGCTACCTGCAAGCTTTGGCTGGGACGTTTTTGTGTGTGTGTGGATTTTTTTTTTGTGGGGAGCACTCGGAGTGGCTATGATGGCCAGTATGAGGAGCATTGAACTGGAGCACTTTGAGGAACGGAACAAAAGGCCACTGCCAGGGTCGTGGAGAGGAGCACGTGTTCAGAAAAAGATTATTTAAAAAAACAAACATCTCCAGCTCATGAATTGTATAGTATGTTAAGTATATCTCAGTAAAGGTTTTTTAAAATTAAAAACATAGAAAAAAAATAAAACAAATCTTTGCTGATAGATTCAGCTCAAAGAATTCCCAAAAAGAGCAGTAAAACCTATTAATAGGAAACACTATTATAAAGATGTGAATTCTCTTTAAATTATTACAGATTTAGTTTCCTACCTGCAGATGACAAGATGACCATCAACTTCAGACTGTTGACTTCTCAAATTAACTCCCAATAACTAATAGAAGGGAGAGAGGCAATAATCAGCAACAAACCCAGAAAGACAAAACATGAGAAAGCCTGAGACTGAAGACTGTGGTGAGCTGGTATTTATGTGGGGTGGGGGTGTGGAAAGCAACAGGAAAGTGGGAGGGGCTGTAGGCTGCATGATGCTGATCATAGGGTGGGTAAAAGGAAAAGTTTAAACGTCCCTCCCTATTTCTTGTGGATAGCTGAGGTTCTCAGACCTCACATGCCAGTAGCCCTGGGGGTAATACAGGTAGACCTCAGAGGTATTGAGGGTTCGGTTCCAGACCACCACAATAAATATTGCAAAAAAAAAAAAAAAAAAAAAAAAAAAAAGGAAGTTGTAATCTTTTAGCTGGTGAAGAGAGAGTCTTGCTTCAATTTGTAAAAAAAAAAAAAAGCACATCTGTGAAGCACAATAAAAAGAGCTATACTTATATCAGGAGAACAGGAAAGATGGGACAATTGAGGTAGTAGGGCCCCACACTCGGTGCTAATAACCACCTGAAGCCATTTTAGTGTGTTAAAATAAAAAACAAATGTAGACTAGCATTGAAAATTCCCTGAGCAGACAAAACCAGTTTAATCATATAAGCAAAGCTAATTCAGCTTATTTTACAAGACTAATTTGACCTGGGTCATTTCTTGCTTATGCCTCTGGAAATCCTAAGAAAAACTTAAACTGTTTCCCAAAATTGATTCGAGGTAACCACTAACAAATTCCCAATCATTTAAGAAAATTCTAATATTCTAACCAATCTCTGTGAAGAATAAAGTCACTGGTTTCTCATGATATAAGCTGCCTTTTAACGATGTACCCCTGAGCCTCCTGATTCCGTGTTTGAGTTAAGCGCTCCTGGTGCACAAACTGTCTTTTTGGTGTGTGCACAATAAACTTTTACTAATTACTAGTTTGGCGACTCACTGCTTTTATTCTTTTATTCCTGAACTTTTGGCAAGTGAGTGAGGACTGACCTTCCAAAAAATTTATTTTAATGGAAGATAAATAATTGACTAGACTTAGAATAGGAAGTATCAGAGTGATCCACAAATAGTAAGTGTGGGTATTCTTTCATGATATTTTATAGGCATATTCTAGATGTACACTTGGTAGAGGTGTAAAATACACTTTTTTTTTTTTACTAGAAATGAGGGTTAAAAATTGAAACCACTGCATTTGATGATGCAATGTTAGACATCTCCAAATCCTGTTGCTCTCAGCCTCTGTGTAGAAAATAAATCTTTTAGATCAAAATGTTTCCAAAATCTGCTCTGCTGGTGAAGAGACCCCACTGGAAGCGTGCTTCTTCTCTGACCCTCCCCCACAGTCAGGGGTGCTGCAGCTCTCCTAGCATTTAGTCCAGAGTCATTCTTTGCATGGGTTGCAGCTGGGCAAATGCTCAGAGCTGACAGGGAGCAGGTAGATTACGACCAGCATTTATTCAAGAAGCCAGGAGTCAAGGTCGGGACTCTTATGAACAGGGACTGGAGGAGTTCGTCCTCTCCAAGATGCCCAGAGAATTTAGCTCCACTTTTACTGATAAGTCATGAGAGATCTCCACAGAGCTACCAGGCTGAAAGTTCCCCCACATTTCTGCCTGGGGGAGTCTCAGAGCATTGAGGGCCTTGGCTGGAACTAGACAGACTCAGGTCAGCAAAGGGAGGAGTCTCAGGCTCTGTCAGGAGTCAAGGTGATAATCTTGAAAGAGCATTGGGAGAACCTTCCAAACCAGAAAAGAGGGGTCCTAGCTATACCCTAGCCCTACAGCCAGCCCCTGGAGGCTCCTGACTTCCTCCTGGGAAAGCAGAGATACGGATCTCAGGGAAGGGAGGCTTGGATATTTAGGGTGTGTCTTCACATCAGCAGAGAAATGAGTCCCAGCACCTTCCAAGAGTCAATGTAATGACCCTGAAGAAGGACTGAATGGACCTTCGATCTCAAAACATGTGGGACCTTAGCACCCCCAACCCATCATCACCTCCTACACCCTGCTATCAGTTTGGGAGACCCGAGGAACGTAACCCTATAGATATGATAACGTCAGACTTTTGTTGCAGATCGGGGGTCTCAAGGTGGAGAAGACTTTAATCTGAATGTATGGCACTCAGGTGAGGAGAGTGGAAGGCCCATGATCTGTCAGTAATCAAGGTGAGGACCCTGAGGGAAACTTGGGGAGCCTAGACTCTAGAATCCTTGGATCCCAAAACAGAGTTGGCACACCACTCGTGTCAGTCATGAAAGGTCAGAGGGCAGGATGAACCCCCACGGCGAGTCCCAACTTTCAATCCGGGTCCGAGGGATTCTGGGGGGTGAAAAGCCCCGGGACCTCACGTCGGTGGCAGAGTGAAGACCTCAGATCCACCAGAGTCTAGCTGAGGACCCCAGGGGAGGGCTTCGGGGCCTTGGATCCCATAATAGAACTGGCCCACTGCAGGTGTCAGTCACAGGAGGTCACAGCGCGGGATGACCCCCCAGGGCGTGTCCCAACTGCCACATCCGGGTCTCAGGGAATCTCAGGGGTGGAAAAGCCCCGGGACCTCACGTCAGTGGCAGAGGAAAGACCTCGGATCCGCCAGGTCTAGGTGAGGCCCCCAAGGGAGGACTCAGGGGTCCTTAGATCCCACAACAGATTGGCGCACTGCTCCTGTCAGTCACGGGAGGGCGCAGGGCGGGATGACCCCCCAGGGCATGTCCCAACTTCCGCATCCGGGTCTCAGGGGATCTGGGGGTTGATATAAGGAGCGGGACCTCGCATCGGTGGCAGAGGGAAGACTTCGCATCCTCCAGGTCTAGGTGAGGACCACCCCCCCCCCCAAGGGAGGACCTAGGAGACTCTGGATGCCATAATAGAACTGGCCCATCGCATGTGTCAGTCATGGAGGTCACAGGGCGGGATGAACCCCCGGGGCGAGTTCCAACTTCCACATCCGGGTCTCAGGCATTCTGGGGGGTGGTAAAGCCTCGGGACCGCATGTCGGTGGCAGAGGGAAGACGTCGGATCCGCCAGAGTCTAGGTGAGGCCCCCTAGGAGGACTCAGTGGACCTTGGACCCCACAATGGAACTGGCCCACCGTTCGTGTCAGTCACGGGAGGTCGCAGGGCGGGATGACCCCCCAGGGCGAGTCCCAACTGCCACATCCGGGTCTCAGGCATTCTGGGGTTGGTATAAGGAGCGAGACCTCGGGTCCACCACAGAGGAAGCTCCAGGACCCGCCAGACTCAAGGGTAGGGCCCCAAGGCAGGACTCAGGGACCCTGGACCCACAGCAGAGGGGTCCCAGGGAAGCCCACCCCTATTGTCACCTGCAGCAGGCCTCTGGGTAGGATGACCATGTGCGGTACATCCCTGCTTTCACATCCGGGTCCTAGGGATTCTGGGGAAGTTGGTATAAGCAATGGGGCCTCGGGTCAGTGGCAGAGGGAAGGTGCAGGACTTGCCAGGGTCTAGGTGAGACCCCAGAGCAGAGCTTGGCCACTGCTGCTTTCAGTCATGGGAGGCCACAGGGTGGTATGAGCAGCCAGGGAATGTCCTAACTTCCACATCTGGGTCTGAGAGATTCTGGGGGTTGATATAAGGAGTGGACCTGGGGGGAAGCAGACGGAAAATCTAGGGCTGGTCAGAGTCAAGGTGAAGACCTGAGGGAGGGTTCAGGGGACCTTGGACCCCACAACAGCGCTGTCCTGTCCGTGCTTTCGGCCCTGGAAGGTTCTGGAATAGTTTCTTCACTGTGACTACCACTCCATTTGCTCTCTTGATGGTCTGAACCTGAAGGGGCCTTACCTAAGGGTGTGGCATAAGGTTTGCAGAAGGAGGACACTCAGACACTACCAGGAGTAAAGCTATTGGCCATGAGGATGGAATGAGGGGGACTTCTAGTCCAAAATGAATATAGATCTTACGGAAACCCTCCCTGCTTTTGCTACCAGGCAGGGCTGTCTGAATAAGAGCACCTCCTTCTGCCTAGGGCTGTGGGACTTCTGGAGTTGATAAAACTCTGTCTGAACTGAAGAGGCCACAGTTGGGTTAGGAAAAGGAGTCCTGGCTCTGCCCTTTGTTAAGGTGAGCCCTATGAGTGCAGAAAAAAGTAACCCTGAAGTCCAGAGCAGAGGGAGCTTAAGCTCCTCCCCTTCCCATTCTGTCTTGGGAGACCCAGGGCATGGATGGCTGAATGTTATGTACCTTCATTTCTGTCTTGGGAATCTCTGGGGTGGGGTAGTTGCTTTGGTTGGAGAGGGGAAGATCAGGTCAACAGAAAGGAATCCCAGGCCCTGCCAGGATTAAACTCTGGACCCCTGGTGAGGACTGAAAATATCTGTGCACCCCAGAAAGGAAAGGATCCCACAGATTCTGATTGTTGCCTGTTTTCAGCCCTAGGAGGGTCCTGGTAAGAGTGCCATCTACTTCTGCTATAAGGTGGGACTAGGTACAGGTCTCAGGAGGGTGAAACATTGACTTGAGGGAGTGATATCAGATTAATCCAGGGGAGTGGTCCAGGCCCTGCCTGGGATAACTATGAATATCTTGAGGGAGAACTGGAACCTTCTCACCCCAGAACTGAGAGGGTGCAACCCCTGCTGTCAGCCCTGGGAGATCCCTGGCTGGGAGTGGGATGCATATGTAGGCTCTCCTCATTTCTGCCTCCTGGGGTCTCAGGGAATGGAGGGCCTTGGTCTGAGCTGCAACATCAGGTCAGCAGAGGATTAAGTCCCAGGTCTTGCCAGGAGTCTAGGTTAGGTCCTAGAAGATTGAAGGTATTTCCCATCCCAGAATGTAGTGGGGGTCTTACAGAAATCCACTCTGGCCTCATTGGCAGCCCTGGGATACTCCTGGCATGCCTTTGGGGCTGAGGAACTGACTTATTTTTAGCTTGGTGTCAGGGATGTAAGGACCTTGGTCTGAGGAAGCCTGTTTCAGGCCAGCAGAGTGAAGGTCAAAGACCATGCCAGACATTGAGATGATGAACCTGAGGGAGGACTCAGTGGACCTCCTATCCCATTGGAAATGAAGCCTCACCCCATGTCTGTTGTCAGCCCTGTGAGGCTCAAAGAATGGTGGCCGGATGAGTTGCACCCCCATTTCAACCTTGAGTGTTCTCAGAGGGGGGGGCCTTGGTCTAAGGGAGCAAGAAGCAGGTCAGCAGAGGGAAAAGTCTCAGGCCAAGGCTCAGGGTAAGGACTGGGGGGACCCCACATCAGAACAGATGGAATGCCAGCCCCAGTTTGCCACTTCTGTTAGGAAATGGAACATGATGGCTAGCTGTGGCATTCCTCAGGTACTCCAGTGTCTCACGGAAGTGAGATTTCGTTATAAAGGAAAGTGGCCTCAGGTCAACACAGGATGTTATCCCAGACCCTATCAGGCGTCAAAGTGAGGACTGTGTGAACCCCACGTCCCTGGACCAATTGATCCCACAGAGTTTGGTTATTTCTTGCTGTTCCCTGGGGAGGGCCTGGGCAAGTTTGGCTAGGTGTGGGGCCGCCTCACTTCCTCCTGTTTAGTCTCAGGACTGTGTGCTCTTGTTCTGAGAGTTTTGCCTCAGGCCAGCAGGGGAGGGGAAGCCAGGTCCTTCCAGAAATAAGGTGAGGACGCTAAGTGAGTGTGGAAGGGACCTCACAGAGTCCGGCCCATTGCTCCGGTCACAGCACTGGGGGCTCAGGGCTATGTTTGTGTTCCGTACCCTGAGGTGCCAACTCATTTCCTCTTACAGGGGCTCCAGGAACTGGAAGGTGAAGGTCTTGTTCAGAGGCACGTGTCTACGGGTCACAGAGCAGAGGAGGCCCAGGCAGCGCCAGTAGCCAAGGTGAGGTACATACGCTGAATGTGTTCTCAGGGCTCCCCCATCCCCAAACAGAGTGGGCCCTACAGTGCCCAACCCCACCCTACTCCACTCCACTGTTAGCCCCACAACCTTGGGAATACTGTCTGTGTTCTGAGGAACTGTCTCACTTTTTCATTCAGGATCTTAGGGGACAGACCTCGCAGGAGAAGAGACCTCTGTGAGGCCCAAGAGCACCGCTGAAGGGGCGACGTGTAAGTTGCCTTTGTCAGAGACATCTAGAGTGTGTTTCTCAGCTGAGGCCACTCACACTGCCTCTCTCCCCCAGACCCGTGCATCCCTATCACCCACCTCCTGTCCACACACCTGTGGCTATCTGACAAGAGTCATCATGCATCGAGCTCCAAAGCGACAACGCTACACAGTTGATGAAGACCATCAGTCCCAAAAGGAGGAACAGGAGCATGCATGTGCAGAGGTTCCTGAGGCTGTGGCAGAGGATACTTCCTCATCCTCCTCCCACTGCTCCTCCCCTTGTCTTTCCTCTTTTTCCTCCTCCTCTTGCTATCCTCTGGTTTCAAGCAACCCAAGCACCCCGGAGGAGTCTGTTGGTGAGACCTTGAGTCCTCCCCAGAGCCCTCTAAGTGTCTGCTCTTCCTCCAGTATCATTGCCTCCTCTCCATCTAACAGCCAAGATGAGGATAGTCCCAGCAACATGCAGGCCATGCCACCTGCTGAGCCCTTACCCAGAAATATTGATAACAGTATTGGTGATCTGGTGTGGTTCCTGCTTATGAAGTATAACACAAAGGAGCTGACCACAGAGGCAGAAATGCTTAGTAGGATCGTGGAAGAAAACCATAACCTCTTCCCTGTGATATTCAGTGAAGCCTCTGAGTGCTTGCAGCTGGTCTTTGGCATTAATGTGATAGAAGTGGACCCCAATGACCACTCTTATGCCCTAGTCACCAACCTGGACCTCACCTATGATGGGATAGTGGGTGATGGGCACAGCATGCCCAAGACTGGCATTCTGGTACTTATTCTATGCATAATTTTCATGGAGGGTAACTGTGTATCTGAAGAGGATATCTGGGAAAAGCTTAGTTCCATGGGGGTGCACGATGGCATGGAGCATTGCATCTATGGGGAGCCCAGGGAGCTCCTCACCAAAATTTGGGTGCAGGAACAATATGTGGAGTATAGGCAGGTGCCCAACAGCAGTCCTCCTCGCTATGAGTTCCTCTGGGGTCCCAGGGCCCATGCTGAAACCAGCAAGATGAAAGTTCTAGAGTTTTTGGCCAGGATCAAAGGCAGTGAACCCAGATCCTTCCCACTCTGGTATGAAGAGGCTTTGAGAGATGAGGAAGAGAGAGCCCAGGCCAGAATGCTACCATAGATGATACTGTCACGGTGGCCAGTACAAGTTCTAGTGCCACGTGCAGTAGCTTTTCCTGCCATGAGTGAAGTTCAAGGCAGATTCTTTACCTTGTGTTTTAAGATGGTAGTTGATGATCTAAGTAGTGGAGGGCCAGGCTGGGACTGAGGAAATTATAATGCATAAGATCTTTGTGTTCCTGTCCCATAGGGATGACTTTGAAATACATCTTTTATTTCTTGTTACTTGAAATATGTTTATTAGCTTCGGAATCTAAGTTTATAAATGGCATAGGTCACATATTTCTCTTTATCCAGTTTAAGAGAAATAGTTTTGCTGTTTTGTAAAACAAATTGGGAAACTTTTTTTTTTTAACGGCCTCTCTTAAAAATTCTAGTCAATCCTTTATCTTGTTTCCTTTATAAAGTTTTCAATTAAACAGATGATATTAAATATTGCTTTATACTAGTTTTAGGTATAAAGCATAGTGGCTAGGCACTTATATAATACGTGAAGTGATTTCCCAATTAATCTACACACTTGGCACTACACATAGTTATTAAATATTATTAAGTATATGCCCTATGCTGTACTTTACATCCCCACGACTGTTCTGTAATTACCAATTTGTTCTTTGTAATCCCTTCACAATTTTTACCCAGTTCACCAACCCCCTCCCAATTGGCAGTCACCAGTTTGTTCTCTGTATCTGTGAGTCTGTTTTTATGTTGTTTGTATGTTTATGTTCTTTAGGTTCCATATGTAAGTGAAATCATATGGTATTTGTCTTTCTCAGTCTTATTTCACTTAGCATAATAATACCCTCTAAGTCCATCCATGTTTTTCAAAATGGTAAGCTTTCATTTTTATGGCTGAGTAAAATTTCATTGTATATGTACCACCTCTTCTTTATCCAGTTATCTGTTGATGGGCACTTACGTTGATTCCATATCTTGACTATTGTAAATATCGCTGCAGTGAACACAGAGGTGCATATGTCTTTTTGAAATGCCCAGAGGTAGAATTGCTGGGTCATAAGGTAGTTTCATTTTTAATTTTTTGGTAACCTTGAACATCTTTTCATCTGTCTATTGGCCGGTCATCTGTTTTTTGCTGATGGTTTCTTTTGTGTACAAAAAGTTTTTGGTTTCATGTAGTCCCATTTATTTACTTTTTCTTTTGTTTCCCTTGCCCAAGGAGATCTGGAAAAAAATATTACTAAGAGCAATGTCAGAGTTTACTGCCTATGTTTCCTTTTAGGAATTTTATGATTTGGGGTCTTACATTTAAGTCTTTTATCCATTTTGATTTTTTTCTTATATGTGGTGTAAGATGATCCAGTTTTATTTCTTTTTGCATGTATTTGTCTAGTTGGGAAATCTTACTTGTATTTGTAGTATGTAACAAGATAACATGGCATTGGAATAAATTTTTTTCTTTGAAAATGTTAAAGAAGTTAGCAGTAAAATAAAAAAAAATAAATAATTTTGAATTATTTTATCATTTTTAGTCTGCCACTCAGTAAAATTAAAATATATACCTGGATTTTCTTAGCCTATTCAAGTACGTAGAAAAATAAATAGTAATAAATAAAATCTCTGCTCACTAGCTCTTTTTATACCTCAAGTATTCACTGAGCCTCTGTCCTCTGGAAGGCTCCGTGTTAGTTGGGGGGGGCACTAGGATAAGCAGGACACACGCACCCATAGAATGATAGTGTAGGACCTCAGTCACATAAGGAAGGTGCTACACTGTCACCTAAGTCCTACAGAATAAGTAAAAGAAGGGGGAAAGCAGTGGGGATCCAGGGCAGAGCCCTTACGTGTCAATGGCCCGAGCCAGGGCAGTTTGCGGCCTTGGGAAACTGTGCTTCCCTCTCTGGCTGATTATAATGAAGCTGGGTGGTGGCAGCAGCCAGATTCTCAGATGTTGTACCAGGCACAATTTTCCATGGCTTGAGATGCCAGAACTGACTCCATTAGAAGACATTTTAATTACCCTAGAAGTAATTTGGACAATTCTAAGCAATGTATAGATTTTTGTTGGGGGTAAAATGAATGAAATTATGATTCAGATATAAGAGCAGCTGGGAGGGAGGGGAAAAGTTGGTCTTTGGCTCAAATTCTAGGAGCTTTGAGTTGCATCTCTCTGGGTAGATTCTCCCACACCCAAATTAAATAATAGATCCTTCAGGAGGGAAATTGTCCTGAGTTTTATTTCTGAAGATGTAGTTTGGCTAATGTAATATATTGTGTTCTATTGCATTGCATACTCTCTGACGTCTGAAAAAAAATAAATTTTCAGAGTAGAGGGTAGTAGGGCTTTGGGTAATATAATACTAGAAATAACTGCCATTCTTCAGAGTTCCAACATAGACCAGGCACTGTGCAAGGTGCCTTACAAACACTCCACATTCCTGCAGTCCCACAAGACATGGCTTATCAGGCCCACTTACTTCACACGTGGAGAATCTGAGGCCCACAGGGCCTCGTAATTTTCCCAGGATCATATGGCTGGTAAGTGACAGGGCTCAGACTGGACCCCTGGTCTGAATTCATCTGGAATCATGCTGTTCCCATCTGTCCCAGCCGGTGGTTGACCAGCTGACTTGTAAATCATTTCTCAGCACTGCATGATGTGTCTCAGGCAATAAAAAGAGAGACCCTGTGGTCAAGGTACTAAAAGTAGGCCTAAGGAAGGAAGGAAGGTGACAATGCAGTTACTGTCTGCATCCATTATTTACCTAGGGTCTTCCCAGGGTTCCTTGAGAGCCGAGGTGCTGGTGTTTCTGTCCAGTCCCAGCACTTTCCCAAGTCACAGGGCCCTTCCCTTGGTCTTATCCTGTGTGCCCTCCTGTCCAAATCTGGAACCTGGCTTGCTGACCAGCTCATCACTGCTGTCTTCTCTGAAGTCTGTGACCACTCCCAGTGGAATAGCCCCAAATCTCCTGTCTTTATGCCCCCAGACATAAAGCATTTATACTCCCTGCTGAAGTGCCCTGGCTCTCCTGTTCCGCTGCCCACCTATACCAACAACCCCTTCAACATAAAAGTTGACATTGCTCAACAGTTTTTAGACATCAGCTCATGCCTCCTGGGTATCTTCAATAAACTCTATGTTTTCCAGATGAGCCAATGAGCCTGATTCAGCCCATAATCTATGAGTTTGGAGAGAAGGTTTCTAAAAATTCCCAATATTTACAGTAAGATTTTAGTGGATGTCTTATTGGAACCTGGACCCTGAACACACAGACGAATCAGCTTACCTAGGTGGTCAAAACCCAAAGTCTCCCTTGTAAGTGGTGAATGAGAAAAGACCATAGAAATCACTGTGGAGAAAGTATCTATAGAGGCTAAATTCCGCCAAAGTTGGAGCCTCCTAGTAGGTGGAAAATGGTTTCTTGGTCGCTACGTGCACCCTAATTAAAAAAGGAAAAATAATTATCCTCATACTGTTTTTTTTGTTTGTTTTTGTTTTTGGTTTGTGTATCTGTCCCATAAGAAAACAATTGTTTCCTGTGTGCCTAATAGCACCTGTGGAGGTGTTCAGGTATGTTCAGTCATGTAGAGCAGGGGCTCCCCAGTCATGAGGCCATGGACCAGTCCAGGTCTGTGCCCTGTTAGGAACAGGGACTTACAGCAGGAGGTGAGTGGTGGGTGAGTGATCAAAGCTTCATCTGTATTTGCAGCTGCTCCTTGGTGCTAGCATCACACCTCAGCTCCACCTCAGATCAGGTGTTAGATTCTCATAGCACCTGTCTGTGGTGCCAAAATATTTGGGGATCGTTGATGTAGAGGGTAGCAGAGATACAAGCATTTGGACATACATCGAAAGCAAAGAGAAAAGTCTCAGCCAACAGATTATTTGCATTATCTCAAAGGGATTGCAGAAACATGCTATTGACTGAAGATGGCATACCCTCTCAGCTGAGATTTATAGTATCCTTTGAAAATTACATGTGACCTTGTATTTAAAATCACCTTTCAGGCATCTGAAAAAGTTGGGGAATTTAAGGCAAATTTGGCTTTCTCAGAAATCCCTCCAAGAAATGAAGGTTATTGTTATAACAAATTATAATAAATGTTCTTTGAGTACAAACTATGCAGCAATGCATGGGAGAGACGGACAGGCCTCATCCATATTTCATCTTTGTCTCCTTTGTGGGTACAGGGAGAAATCACACCACCTATCCACTTGTAGTTAGGAAGGGCCATGTGACTATCCGTTGTCAATGACACATGAGCAGAACCATTGATACATCCAGGCATTTGAGAGCCAGTATTCCATTTTCATCCTTTCTATTTCATTCAACAAACAGCATCACTGTGTTTAGGTGGTAGAACTACAATCTTGAAGTACCCCAGATCAATGGGTCACCTGATTGCAGAGGTCTGCCAAACTGCATCACAATTTATATACACAAGAAAATAAACTTATGTTAAGCCATTTAAATTTCAGGTTTTTTTCCCATTTCATCAGCTTGCAGTTATGTCAACTAATACATAACTTCACCTGCAGTTAGGTTTATTTCAATAATTACAAAGGTAATAGTGCATGTAGTACATATATTCTATTGGCAAAAACTTGTAAAAATAAAAATAGATAATTGTTCCTTTTATCAAGTTTCACAAAACTTTAGCCTCCTGTGCAGAGGTAACCATAACTAACATATTAACATGGATATCAGGTTAAAGTGCAAAGGTTGTGAATATGTTAAATTTTTATAAATATTGCTGACATTTCATAAAATGCTGTAACATTCATATGCTCAAAAATTATGTGAGAATCTTTCACTCTTAAATATGTTTTAGCATTCCTTTAAATTTTGGTCACATTTATGGGTAAAAGTATCGTCTCACTGTTATTTTAATTCGCGTGTCCCCCTTTCCTAATGGGCTAAAGAGGACGTTCACTCCGTTCCTCGCCCGCATCAAGCTGCATCTGTGGTGTCCCGAGTCGCGGGGTTCCTCTCGGCATCATTTAAAAGCCTGCGCTTCTGACATGTCCCCAGGACAGGTCCCTTCTCCCGGGCGGGCGAAGCGCGGTCTCGGCCAGGAGCCCGGGGAGGGGACCAGACAGGACAGCCTCGGCCAGCGAGGGCCAGCGGGGAGCCCGGGGGACGGCGAGCGGCGGAGGCGGCGGGACAGGACGCCCGGGACCCGGCCAGGTGCGGGGAGCCGGGCAGGCGGCCGTCGGGGCTCCGAGTCCCGAGTGCCGAGTCCGGTCCGTTCGGGGAGGGGTGGGGGGAGGAAGCCGAAGGGGGGGGCGGGGAAGGGAGGTGGCGGGGCCGGGGCGGGGCCGCGCGGGGCGACGTCGGAACCGCTCTGCCCGGCGGCAGGCGGCGCGGGCACCGGAGCAGAGCGGTCGGCAGCGCGGGCTGCAGTGACAGCCCGGTCTCCTCCCTGCGGCGGCCACCCCGGCCGGGAGCCGCGCGGCGCCTGCCGGAGGCTGCGGCGTGTGCCCGGGCGGCTGGCCACCGCGACCAGGACCGCGGAGCGCGGACCGCGGCGGGACAGGTCAGCGGGAAGCCCGCACGCGCGAGCCCCGGCCGGGCGGGGCCGTGCAGCTGCGGGGCCGGGACGGGACGGGCCGGGCTGGAGAAAAGGGCGGGTGCGGACGCGCTGGGAGGGCAACGCCGGGCCGAGGCTGTCCCCGGGGCCGTCTGGGTGCGCGCGCGGCGGCACCGGGCAGGTGCACGGTGGCTGCGGCTGCACCTGCGGAGCCGGCGGATGCTGCTGCCACGCGGGACCGGCCCGGGCGCCCACGTCCTCAGGGCGGACGGGGAGCCCTGGAGTCTCTCGTCACCTTAAGTTCGCGGGCGGGGGGGGATGTGTGGGGTGCAATGCGGGAAGCACCGCGGACCGTCGTGGGGACAGCGTCCGCTGAGAGGGCCCCGGGAGACGGGTGGTCACAAGGACCCTCGGTCTCCATTCCCGCAGGAATTCTGGAGTCACGTGAGCAGTTGGAGCTCTGCGGGTTTCTCCAGGGAGGTGGAAGGCTCAGGCGGTGAGCAGATTTCCCGCTTTGAGCCAGTGAACAGGACCCTCCAGTAATTATATATAAGAAACAAAGAAAATAATTCTAATTGGTGGATTTCTGCTTGAGTACAGGCATATTTAAGCCATCTCGGGTTACTTTTAACAATCTGCTCCTGGTTTCCTTCTCAAGGCTGACCATACATCCACCAATACTCAGACACTTTCTTTAACCTTAAGGCAGCTGGAAGCTCTGTAGTAGCTAAAATTGCTTATGCCAGACAGTGCAAGGGGCTGGAGGCAACCTTGGGCCTAGGAAGCTAGGATGCCATGAATCCATCCTATATATCCTATATCTAACTGGAACATTTCCATGATACACTCCGTATCTCCTGATAGACTATGGTTGTCAAAACTTTAAAGGCAAAACCTCTTATTCCAACCAAAGCCTTCCTCCATACTAATCTACTCTGTGAACACGAAGAAAGCACAGTAGTCTGGTTAAAATGAGGACTGCAAACCCAGAGTCCTGTCCATCCACAGAACTCTTTTGGGGCACGCAGTCACAGAACTCTAGGCTTCTCCCTGAGCACAGCGGGGAAAGCACCATGCTAGAAGACCTTTCTTGAGACATGGAGTCCCTCATACTCTTGCACAGGTAGATAGATGTAGTCTCCATTCTATCCAGTACATTAAATGCCAATTTTGCTGCCTGGCTTTCCAACACTGCCAACAACTTGTGGTCACTCAGCACACTTTCTCATCCCATTTCTCATTTCCCCAAGTCCTCATTGACCACCATCTCTGAATTAGATATACATAGGCCCATATCATCCTCCTACTTACTCATCTCATCTCTATTCTCAGTTCACGGCTGGCTATTTTCCCTCCAACCCAGAAGCTCCCTTAGGATTTTGCACAGGTTCTTCCCTCCTGCTGATCCCAACCCCTGTTTCTGTCTTCCTGGGCCTGGGACTGCTTCAGACTCTCCTCCCTTAACCTAGTGGCCTCTCAGCACTCAGTAACTTAGTAGGCCCTCTCTATTTTTTCACCCATATTTCCATCTTTTGAAATTATCCTTGGGTCACGTTGAAATACCCTCAATGAGAACAGAGATCTGGGCTCATTTTATGTCTACCTGTTGCCACTGCTCTCAACATAACATACAATCTCCTTGACTGATATTCAGCTTCCCTAATCTCAACCAAAACTTATTAAAGCTGTGTAGCTTAATCCACTTCAAGAATATAGGACAAGTGGTTCCTATGAGAGTTCCTTATTCAACAGAGAAGAGAACAAAGAACAGTAATTTGGATTTGTAGTTCACCGGAGCCCCTCTAGTTACATCATGTTCACATTTAAGTGATGAGTGCAATTTAATGCCTGGAATAAGTGGTCACTATGCTAGGACCTTGGTACAAAAAAAAGGAAAATAATTGGTCAATAAAAATAGTCAAACACACAAAAGCCAACAGTATACTTTCATTTTTCCCCTTAGCCTTTCATCTACTGTTGGCATACATTTTACTTCTACTGTATGTACATTATGTTATAAACTCTACCATGCATTGTTATTATCTTAACAGTTATCTCTTAAAGGCATTTACATAAATAAGAAAATCAGCTTTATATTTATTCATGAAGTTGCTATTTCTGGTGCTCTTCGTTCCTTTGTGTAGATCTGGTATCATTTTCTGTCTGCCTGGAGGACTTGAACATTTCTTTTAAACATTCTTTAACATTTCCTGTAGTGCCTGTCTCTTGGAGATTAATTCTTGAAGGTTTTGTATTTCAGAAAAAGCCTTTATTTCACCTTTGTTTTTTGTAATATATTTTCACTGTATATAGAATTCTAGGCTGACAGTTTAATTTTTCAGTGCTTTAAAGATATTGCTCCATTCCCCTCTTGCTTTCATTGTTTTGACCAGAAATTTACTCTTATCTTTACTCTTCTGTAGTAAAGTGTCTTTTTTCTCCTCTGGGTACTTTACAGATTTTCTCTTTATTGCTGATTTTAAGTAATTTTATTATTATGAGCCCTGGATATGTTTCTTCATATTTCTTGTTCTCTAGGTTTGTAGTTTTCATCAAATTTGCAGATTTTTCCTTCATATATTTTTTTCCGTCCTCCCGTTTTCCCTCTCCTTTGGGGTCTCCAAATGTATGTACACAGGCCACTTGAAGTTGCCTCACAACTCACCAATGCACTGTTTACTTGAGGTCTTTTTTTTATATCTTCCATGGCCCCATTTAACATGTTTAACCTTTCCTCTATCTTTTGAACATATGGAATACAGTTATATATAATATTCTTTTCATATCTTTGCCTATTAACCCTATCATTTATATCATTTCTAGGTAAGTTTTAATTTATTTTTTTCATTATTGATCTTACTTTCCTGCTTCCTTTTTTTTTTTTTCACGGTCAAAAGGAAAGTTTATTAGAAAAGAGATAATACTTTATAGAGTGTGGTCTCCTCTCAGAAGCAGAGAAAGGGACCCCCTGCTTCTTTGAATAGCTGATAATTTTGATTGGATGTCAGGCGTTGTAAATTTTACCTTGTTAACTGCCGAGTATTTTTTGTGTTTCTGTAAATAAATATTCCTTGGCTTTGTTCTGGAATACAAGTTACTTGGAAACAATATGATCATTAAGGGTCTTGCTTTTAAACTTTTTTAGGTGAGATAAAAGTAGCGCTTAGACTATGGCTAATATTTCTCACTTCTAAGGCAAAGCCATTCTGTGTATTCTGAATGCCATGAATTATTTATGAGGTTTTCCACTTTGATGGGAAGAAGAATTTCCAAACACGAATGATCTCTCGAGAATTCTGTCTCTGGGGTTTTGTCCTGTAAACTCTATCCACCTAGCACCCCTAGATTCCCAGCTTCATTTCCTCAACTCAGGGAGATGGCCAGGCTCCTCCACTGCGTGCTGTGGTCTACATCTTCTTCCTAGGCAGTAAGCTTGGGCAATCATAGGACTTACCTTATTTATTTTTCATCTCTCAGAGAACACTGTTCTCCTTTGCCTGACATCCAATATATTGAAAATAATTGTTTCATGTAGTTACCTGTTTTTTTTAGTTGTTTAAAGCATGTGTGTAAATTTGGTCCCATTACTCTCATCATGGCCAGTATCAGAAGTCCTATAATCCAAATTTCAAAGATAAATTGTCAACATATGACAACTGTCCCAGTATTTCAAGTTAGTCAAATTAAAACCAGAATGAGAGACTGTGGGCCACACATATATACACACACATGTTACATGTACCTATCTCACATCTTTTCTGCATTCGCAATTCTTCTATTTTACATACAAACAACTGGGAGTATATGTAGCAAAATAGTAACAATGCTTTTCTCCTGCTTGTGGAAATATTGGTGACTTTTTATTCCCTTATTTATGCTTTTGATATTTCTAACATTTCTAAGGCACATAAGAATTATCATTATAATAACAAATAAAATACTCTAAATATTTTAAAATATGATTTAGATTACCAAAAATAAATGCTCATTATCTAGATGTTTTGTTTGCAATATTGGTCAACATCTTGATGGATTCTTTTCAGCCCTGCCATCCTTGCTGGCTATGTATCAATAAAGAAGCAAAGAAACAAACAAAAAACTCTTTGAAATCCAATTACTGGGCTATGTGTAGTCAGTTATCCAACTTCTCTCAGACTTTCAAATACAATGCTTCACAAGTAAGCATTTATCTTGTTTTTAAAACCATCTCTTGAAAAAAAAAACTAGTAGCATTTTAAAAGGTAAAATTATATCTATAATTAAGTCCTATTCCCAATGACATAATATTGAGTCCAATATTTATAGGAAAGGCTGTTAGTAGGCAATATTGGAAGGAAGAATTATCATGATTACTTTCATTATTATGAGTTTTGTATACACATTCCTTTCAAAACTTGTTTATATGTCTCTTGTAACAGGGCATAATAAACACTACTACTTAAAATATGATTTTCAGTCATTAATACCATTAGTTCTGATTCATAAGTGAAAATGTACAGTTTTAAAATACTGACTTACCTAAGAACGATGCAATATTTTCATAACAATGACCCACATTTTCTTTGATGAACTATTATTCAACATGTAGCTTCTAAGTTAACTCCATACCTATCTTTCAAACTGAATACCATGAAAAAGAACTAGAATTCAATAAAAAAATTTTTTTAGTTTCAGGTATACAGTACATCGGTTAGAAATTTATTTAGTTTATGAAGTGATCCCCCTGATTACTCTGTCACCTATCTGGCTCTACACATAGCCATTACTATAGTATTGACTATATTCCCTATGCTATACTCTATATTCCTGTCATTATTTTTTGTTAGGACTCCTCTACTGTAGGTAATACATGCTTGGTTGGTAGCTATGTCTCACACTCTTCTTTCTGCAATGACAATTCCTCCATTTTAATGTTTTCATTCACACACCATCCTATCAAAGTCGTGAATGGTTTCTCTGTTATTATGATTTCATGTTATTCTTGTGCTTCAGGAATTTTCTTGCCACTCTATCACTTATAGTTTGTTCTTTTGCAACTCTCGAAGTTATGATCTTTACCAAATTATTTTGATCTAAAAATATTTCTATAGATTTTCAGTTATAAAAAGGGTGCACTTAATTCATTTGCAATGAAACAATCTTACAATATTTTTATTTTTCCCTTCTAAAAATATAGGTTCACATTCTCCAAAAAAGAGTAAAATGGAAATAATAAACACCCATATCTTTACCAATAACTTTTTTTTACCAACCTTGTTTTATACTTAACCAGCATTTTCCCCTTGCAAAATTATAACCGTTCCTTATTTTGTATGTTACCGATAACCTTGTCCTTTTATATGCATTTGCTATAGATCTAAATGGTTTGTTGGCTATCCCAAATTTTTAAATAATTACACATTTCTACTAGATCTTAAAACATTTATTTATTAATATGATTATAATGTAGTTTATCATTTTTACCCTTTCTAAAAATTCATGTATCATACATCCCTTGCTCTATATCTAGTTACTTATACTTTAAAAGTGCCGAAAACATTTTAATATCATTAGATATTTTATTTCTCTGATATTTTCAAGGAAACAGCTTTTGTGCTCATTGATATGATTTGTTTCCATAATTTCAATTTCATTGATTTCTGCTTTTGTCTATATAATTCCCATCCTTTGTTGCCTAGGATTTAATTTTTTTATAGTTTCTTAAAGTGGAAGCTTAGATCATTGATCTGAATTCTGTCTTCCTTTCTGATATAAGCATTTAATGACATAAATTTCTCTCAGAGCACTGCTTTAGCTAAATGCCACAAAATATA
The DNA here is from genome assembly GCA_030015415.1 of Cynopterus sphinx. Classification (NCBI taxonomy): domain Eukaryota; kingdom Metazoa; phylum Chordata; class Mammalia; order Chiroptera; family Pteropodidae; genus Cynopterus; species Cynopterus sphinx. The sequence continues at coordinate 83,944,024 of CM057388.1, forward strand.
ACATGTTGTATTTTTATTTTCACTTGTTTCCAAATATTTTCTAATGTCCCTCAAAAATTTCTTTTTAAAGATGAGTAAGTTAAAATGTGTTGTTTGATCTCCAAATATTTGGTGAATTTGCAGATATCTCTTGTTTTCTTTAATTCCATTATGAGTAGAGAATATACTTTGTATGATTTAAATTTTTTTACATTTGTTAAGAATTGTTTTACAGTTTATTTGGTGAATATTACATGTGTACTTGAGAATAATGTATATTTTTCTGTTGTGTGGAGTGTTTTGCAAATGCCAATGAGATTAATTTGGTTGATAGTGCTGTTTGGGTCCTTCAATATCTTTACATATTTTCTATCCACATTTTCTATCATTTACTCAGGGAGGAGTGTCACAGTTTCCAAATATAATTGTAGATTTGCCTATTTGTCCTTTCATTTTTTTCAGTTTTTATTTCATTTTATTTTTAAACTCTGTTTTAGGTGCATGCACACTAAGGATTGTTATGTCCTCTTGATGAATCCTTATATCTCAAGGACACAACCAAACTTATCTTCTAATCCCATGTTTAAGGTGTTTCCTAGAACCACTTTTGTTACCACTTTATAAAATCAGGACACAGAAATAGCACAAGTAATTTGAATAGACATAATTTAATATACAAATTTATTTACTAGATTCAAACTTGTTAGCTTTATGACTTCAAATGTACAAATGAGAGAGCTTAAAGAGATCATGGAGGTAACAACTGTAGGAAATAGCAGGGTTGGTAGAGCAAAGGGAAGAGGTTGGAATTATTAAAACTTATCAAAGACATTGAAACCGATAGGATGGGGATTTGTGGAATTGAAGCACAGACTTCTGATAAAGGAATCTTCTCAGCTGATGTTGGTGTTCCTAAGGTCTGAGGGCCTGACAATCAGACTTCTGTAGAGTGGACGCTACTTACCTGACTTCTCTAAGGAGAGCTCAATGAACTATTTCTGCAAGTGTTGGAAAACCTATAAATGAATTTGTTTGCTTCTGTCAGAAGGAACTTCATCTACCTAAGTGAATAAGCATATGGGAATGATGCTCAGAGGAACTGCAAGAAGTCCAGAAAAGCAAACAGGAAGAAGCCAGACCCTTCTTTCTCCTATAAATATAGTCTCTCTCTACCATCTTCTATTGGCAGAGCTTAACAGGTATTTAGCAGGCAACAAGGAAATCTGGTTTACAAAGTCCCAGCTCCAACATCACAAAACAGAGTACAGAAGGAGGATGAGAGTGAAAGATAAATTAATATATTAAAATGTGTACACAGCATAGCAAAGAAAAATAGGAGCAGATAGTCTTCATTTCTGAAACAGGTTATAAGGCTATGGCTGATATTTATGACTTATTATTTTTTTAAGTGGAGAAAAAGTTTATTATAAAAATCCATTATAAAACACTGCATTTCTGTAACCCAAGATAATATTTTGACTTGTGATTTCTACATTGTTAGGCAAATGATTCTTACAGTAGAAATAATATCTGACAACCATGATTCTCCTAATTTTGAAATTAAATATCAGACTAACAGTACTCATGTTAATAACTTATTTTCATTTCAGTGCCATTATTTCTAAGATTAATGATATTTTTGTTCATTTTCAAATCCACTTGTTTCTTTATTGTCTTGTTTCACAGGGTTTCTGTATTTCCAGTTCTTTGGTTTATAGAGTCTATATTTATCTGTTGATTCTTTCCCTGCTGTTGGTTTGTGTTCTTGTATGGCTTGTAATTTTTCACATTAAGCTACATTGAACTTTCTGGTGAAACATCAATGTTATGAATGGAGGCCATCCCTATAGGCTGGCTTTACTTGCCAGGGAGTTCTATTTTTCTGTATGCATGTAGCTCTTTCCTTTCTCTAAAATCTATGATTGTAGAGGTCTTTGTCCTCAACCATTGGAGCCTAATACAGTCTAATATTTTAAAGCTGGATTTTTTTTTTGTTTGTTTTTGAAATCTTGGTTTAGAGCTTGGCCATTTATTTCATGTAGTATTCTGTTAAATCCAAGGAGGGGAGTTCCTTAATCAGTTTAACATACTATATTGACTTCGATTTGGTTTGAGTCTAACACTGTGCTGCCCTATTTGCTAGATATTCACCAGTGTTCCTGAATGTAGGTATTTTGCAGGAAAAATATTCAAGGTAAATTTGTTTAGAATTTCTGTAAAAGTTAATTTTTATAAATTCAAATGTAAAATTTATTTCAGCAGAAAAAAGCTATAATTTAAGTATTTGTAAAAATTAAATGAAAATAGCTTTTGAAAATTTCACTTTACTTCAGTGCTAAAAATCTAAATTAGAATGTTAAGGCTACTTTGCATTTCGAGTCATAAAAACTGCAATACATTTAAAAATAATTACAACCATTGTTTGCTCTCTTTCAAGTAACTATCTTACTAAAATATTGGCTACCAAAGTGACTGGAGAGTCACCAAGTTTTCATGACACCCAATTTTTTGTACATATTTAAAAATTGTGCATACGATGCAGGACTTCATGAAAAGTTGTGGTTTTCCCTATATTTCCCACAGGTCTGATCTTGAAGTCCTAAACTTCTGTCCACATAAGCTTCAAAATGTAGACTTAACTGAATGATTCAACTAGCAGTACTTAAAGATACTTATGAAGCAGTTTCATTGATTAGTGATCCATATATCATCTTATGAGCATCATTCCTTTATACATATTAATGGGATTCATCTTCGATTTCTTCTTCTGTTCCCTTTTCTTTTTCCCTTTTGGTCTTTCTTTTTGAAGCCTGTGGTCACCAGTTCCTTGGATAAAATCAAAATATTTCCATCATCGCTGCATTGAAGAGTATATTGGTTTGGATTGACTGGCCTTCATCATCTCTTAACCTACTGAAAAAAAAAAACATGATAAAGGCCATGCAGCTTCTGTTTCAGTACATTAATAGCTTTGTTAAACTGGACTTACTCTCTCTTGACAGTTTTCTTCTTTACTTGCAAGCTATGTACATCATCTTCTAGATTCAAAATTATGTTCAGTTTGTGCTTACCACAGTTCTGAGCAGTAACTTTATTTTTCCCTCTACATCTAATATCACAGATTAGTGACACTTGTAAATCTATCAAATAGTACCTGCTTAACATGCTGTTGAAAGGTCTTGGCTTGTTAGATTCCTCATCTATGGTCAGCGAGTGGAAGAAGTCCTGTCAAATTAGTTCCAGGAAAGGTCTATTCAGGATTAAAGGTATGAGAATTTAACTGCAGAATTGGTTCTTGTGGCCGTGAAGTCCTTTCTACTGGATCTTTTCTAAATGTATTATCAGGACACAGCAACATGGCCTCATGGAGATTCATACTTGGCTGATAGCCTGGCTATAATTTACGTTATAATGTGCTGAAGAATTTAAGCCATCATTGATACTTCCTGTAAGAGGAGGAATATCTCCCAGTGAGATGTCCTTTAGTGAATTTTGAAGCTGTGATGAAAGCAACTGGAACGTTTTCCAAAGAGAAAGATGTGCCAGTCCCATTTAGATGTTTTGTTTCTAGATTTAGCAGTCTTTTCTGCCTCTCATTCAGATTTATCTGTTATTTTATTTTCATCTTCATTCTTCTGCCATAGCAATTCTTCATTCTAGGTTGACACTGCTCATTTTCCTCATGCTGGGAACTGACCCATAGCTCTTAGTACCCTATTCTTCTCACTTGTGTGTCCTCTGGCATCAGACACTTGAACTGTTGGTTCGGCAGGTGCATTCTCTTCCTCCCTAGCCAACAAAGGGCTACTCAGAGATGCTCAGGGTTCCCCATCACTCAATAATAAGAAAGCAATCACTGACTTCCAGCCAAGATAGCAAAGTAGACAAATGCTATGCTTGCCTTCTTCCATGATCACATTAAAATTACAATTCAATTATAAAACAACAACTCTTGAGAACCACCTGAAGACTAGCTGAACAGAACCCCTAAAACTAGAGATATAGAGAAGCCACAGAGAGATGGCTAGGAGGGGCAGAGATATGAAACAGGCTGGACCCACACCCATCTGTTCCACTTAAGAATTGGGAGGGATATTTCAGCTGTAGAGGTCCCCCCTGAGGAGCAAGGGGTCCCAACCCAACACTGAGCTCCCCAGCCTGAAGCACCAGTATCAGAAAAAGCAGTCCTCATAACATCTGGCTGTAGAAATCAGCAGGAATTCATCTGGGTGAGACAAAGGGCTGCTGGAGTCCCAGCTATTTCTTTTAAAGGGCCTTTGCACAGGCATGCTTGCTATGAGCTCTAGCACTGAGGCAGTAGCTTGAACGTCTCAGGGACACATGAAGAGGAATTAAATTGTCTGCTTCAGAGTGAGCACTGGTGGGGGATAGTCCTCTCCCAGACTAATGTGCTGGGACCACTTTTCCTTTGTTGAACTGTCCCTCAATCCAGGTGTACAGGTAGGGGGACCCAAGTGCACAGGTAGGCACCAAATCAGAGTTTCCATCAAACTTACTCCACTCTGATGATTTCTTGAGAACCTGCCTCACCCATGTGGGACATGGGCCTGAACCTCTTTCAGCAGCTTTTACTCATAAGCAGTCAGCCTCTGCCTATATTGTGGATTTCCCTAAAATCTCTGAAAGGTCCACAAACCCCACAAAAACAGTGGCTGGATTTGGCATGCTCTGTACCTCTTGCTAAGTGGCCCCGAGCCAGGCACTAGTGGAAGCTGGCCTTGGTTCATAGGATAGCTTCTCCCAGGTGTCTCCAAGCTCAGCACAGGAAGCTACCAATTGCAGATCACTTCATACCTCCTACTGGGTGGCTCCCAGCTAGGAATAGACAGCAGCTGACCTGGGCTAGCATCAGAGTCCCTTCCAAGAGGCCCAGAACCAACACATCTGGTGACTGGCTTGAGACCACACCAGAGCACCACCCAATTAGCTCTGTGAATGACACACCCAAAGGGTGGACTCAGTAGGCACCAGAGCCCTGTTAGTGAATCCCACCTGTGGGGTCAGTCCCCACACAGTAACTCATCCACTGTAGTCATAACTAGTCAGCCTGAGGGTCAGTCCCACCCAGTGATATGCCAAGAGCAATCAAGGCTCAACTGTAACAGGAGGGCACACACAACTCATATAAGGGACACCCCTGGAACACCCAGTTCAGGTGACCAGGAATACTGCATCACTGGGCCCCACAGAACACCTAATACATAAGATCACTGTCCCAGACCCTCTGAGTCAGAAATTGCATTTTAATAAAAACTCCAGGGGATTCACAGGCACTTTATAGTGTTATGGGTACTGTAAATCTAACATTTCTCCATTAAGAGTTGTCAATCTAAGCTGGTTCATTTTGGAAATCCTGAAGCTACTTTCTAATTAACATTTGGCAGCAAATTGCTAGAAAGGATGAATACCTTAGGCAGCATAGACTGCACCGCCCCGCCCTGGGATTCAGCCTGCGGCAGATGTGTAACCATCTGGCCTCAGGTACAGATTGGGAGCTGTTAGGCCATGATGGCCTAAGGCACAGATGTTGGCAAAATGCAAGGCTACTCTCCCCAATTGAATGGTCTCATGGTGGCTTGCCTAGTTAGTGGTATTTCTATGGGAAACCTCCTAAGCTACTTTGCTCCTAGAGCCTAACTTGCAACTACTGCTCATCTACACAATGCTCTCAGACTGTAGGGGAGGCAAGTTCACCAAATTTATTGCCATCAACAAACAGAACAGCCAGAACACTGCTTCCAGTGGAGGCCATACATAGGAGGAGTAGAAAAATCTAAGCCACTAGCACCCTGAGCTCCAGGACTGAGGGCCTCTCAGATGTCTCCTTATTTTGCCTTCCTGAGTGGGACCTTGGTTCTCCCTAAGCTTGAGCTGCCTTGGCACCAATCCCTGTGAGCTAGCGGTTATTTTCACTACCTTTTTTCCAATTATATGAGGTGGAATTAGAGAGGCAAGATCTCATTCTCTTCCCACTGGGCCACAGTACAGGCCATTTCCTGTCCTAGCGTTAATTTGCAGAGAAGGACTCTTTAAATATGTGGACTCCAGTGGTCTTGTGAGAGTTTAGGAGACACATATCTTTGACATGTAGGGTGTCTGCCTGATGGATTGTATGAATGCTTTCCTCCACTGAAGAGCTCAGATTGGCAGATATTTTCCTCCAACCGATATTTTCTCCTACCTTTAGGACTCTCCCCCAAATACCCACAGCACTGGCCCCAGATTGGCCCCTGGACCTCTCTGATGGACAGTGATTGGAGGAGTCTGATTTCTTTCAACACAAAGTTCCTTGGTCTGAATGCTCTGTTTCTAATAATTCCACAAAGATGACCAAAAGTTTGGGTTTTCTAAAGCTGTATCAGTCACAATGAGGTTGAAAAAGTGTTTTTCTCAAGTGGCATCTCCTATTTCTAGTTTTGACTTTCTCAAAATGCTTTCTCTGTGTATTGAACCAAGGGAGCTGGGGCAGAGCTTTTTTTCTCATAAGTTCACTGCCGTTTATCACCTGTTGCCTTGTTAATTGCACGTTGTCATTGTCACATTGTGGGTGCCTCACAAGGATTAAAAATCCATCCAAAAGCTATTAACTGGCCTCATCAAATAATTACTCAGTAAATAAGTAGATTGGACATATTGGATTGTGATTAACCTAATTTCCTCCCTGGCCTTGCCAAGTACAGAAGCCCGGATCAATTCTTGGAAACCTGCCAATGCCTAGTTCAATGTAATTGCCAGGAGCCAGAGCTTCCTCTGAGGGAGAGGCCACAGGCTCCATTTCAGTTCCGACTACTGCTGGTGAAGGCAGGGCAGGAGGAACCCTGAGATACCAGCTAGCCAAGGCTTCACATTTTACAGATGGAAAACCAAGATCCTGACTTTTTTTAGAGCATGTAAACAAACTGGGCTGCTATGTCTTGTGAGTCAGGCAGAAGGATTGGCAGTTCCTTTTTGCATCCTGGGTAGAGGTGAGCATTTTTGGGAGGAGTCAGAATCTATGCCAAACTGTAAATCAGGTCCTCAGGCTCAACTAGGGTGGGGAATGAGCCTACTTATGCATAACAATAGCTCCTCTTCTCCCCTCTCTCCTCTCCCCTCCTCTCCCCTCCTCTCCCCTCCCCTTCTCTCCTCTCCTCTCCCATTCCCTTGTGCTCCAACTAAAAGATAGAGGGATGAATAGAAAGGAAAATAAGACCCCTACCTGTTGCCTGTAAGGGACTCATAGATTAAAAGACACACACAGACTAAAAGGAAGGGGATATAAAAAGATATTGCTTTGATGGACCTTCAAGGTATTTAAGTCAGACAGAGAAACATAAACACTATATGATTTCACTTATATGCAGGATCTAAGGAATAAAAAGAACAAACTAATCAAACGGACTCACAAATATCGTGAACCATTTGGTGATGGACAGAGGGGAAGGGTTTTGGGGGCTGGAAGAATGGGGTGAGGGTTAAAGAAGCACAAATTAGTAGCTGATGGATGGACATGGGGATGGGGAGCACGAAATAAGGAATGCAATTAGAATGAATACGTTGGCTAAGTGGCAGGTCAAGGAAGGGAGAGAGCAATTGGGGGGATCGTTGTACAAACTACATAAATGTCTAACCAATGTACTGAATACTTGAAACTAATTAAAATAAATAAGTTAAAAAAAGATTATCTGAAAAAGGATAAACCTCTTTTCTGATGAGTCCACTTCTTTAAGAGCCTCCATGATCCCTGCTCTATACCCAACCGTTAAGAAAGGCTCTTCATATCACCTATGAGAATGAATGCTATACATAGATGCCCTCTACTCCTGTAAATAAACATCGGGTGAACCTGATATCACTATGCCATAACTTCCATTACCCCCTACCTGCCTGAGCTGCTTTCACTCTAAGGAGTGGGGCTTGTACCATCAGGCCTCTTATATATCTATAATACATTCTGGAAATCCACTTGGGGGAACATGTTTAGCATTGGAGGAGATGCTAAAGAGAACAAGACCTATTCCTTGCCCTCAAGGAGCTCACAGTCTAGGAGTGAAGATAGGCAGACCACAAAAGATCATGACTTTGGATAAGGTGCCAAGTTGAAGAGTAAGGAAAGGGGAATGAAAGCAAAAGGAACTATTAAATTCCCTGAAAGCAATCAGTAAAGGAAGCATAAAGCAGCTGACCTAGAAGCTGGGCCTTGAGTGCTGAGTGTGAGTTCAGCTGGAGAGATGAGAAGGGAAGTTCACATGGATGGAATAGCAAAACCAGAGTTACAGTGGCAAGAGTGAAAGGTATGCTCAGAGAATATCTAGAAGTTCTCTGCATTGGCAGCACAGGGTAAATAAGGGTAGGAGTATGTGGCAAGGGATGAGACTAATGGGGGAAGGAACTGAGTGTCACTTCTGGTCCTGTGTTCTGGCTAGTTATTGTACAACAAACTGCCCCAAAACTTAGTGGCTTCAAACAACAGCTATTTTATTATATATCACAATTCCAATAAAATCCTCACCTGGGTGATTCTTGTCATTAACAGAGATCAGTCAGAGGTATTCAGCTGGAGGATGGGGTGGTCCTGTGAGCCCACTATAGCTTCACTTATGTTTCTGGTGCCTTAGCAAGAATGTCTGGAAGGCTAGGCCTGTTAACCATAGTGCCTACACATGGCCTTATGAGCATGGTGGTCTCAGGGGTTTGGAGTTCTTACATGGCAGCTCAAGTCTCCAAAAGCTAGTGCTTCATTGACACAGGAAGAAGATGAATGGCCTTTTATGACCCAGCCTCAGGAGTGAGATAACATCATTTCTCCAGTACTCTGTTGGTTTTAGAAGTCATGAGCTCACCCAAATTCAAGTGGGACAGGGATGTGTGGACCTTACCCATCAACTAGAAGAATGTAAAGAATTTGCAGTCATGTTTTAAAATTTCCACAGATATCTTACCAGAATAAACCAGGCATGGAAGGGCCCAAGGCTTGCCTGGATCTTTGCCCTCTCTACTTGTGGATCAAAAATCAAATAAGCTGAACTAAAAGTTGATTCATTCCATGGAGCCTGCTCTTGGATAGTAGAATAAAGGAACTACAGAGTATAACCTAACCCCTTTGCTATAGCTGTCTACATCTAACTTGCTGGTAGAAAGAACATAAATGAAAGTGGTGACTAACTCTTATGGTATCCTTCAAGCACTACTGGAAAGGATACAGAAGAGGTGGCCCACTATAGGGAAAACATTGAGCTCTGTGAATCTAACATTAAACTCTTAGGAACACTGGATAAGTCTATTTTCCTCTCTAGGCTTTACTTTAAAAAAAAAATTCATATGGCAGTGATAACTTCTACACTACATTTAGGCCAGTGAACAGAACCTGCAGTATATGGTGTATAGTGTGTGATATCCATTGACTGCAATGCAGAGGCTCTGGAGGTGTGATACTTGCTCCTATTCAAAATGCTCATAATTTATTATGTATTTTGCATTCTCAGGACTACTTGTTACCATTTTTCTGCTTTGCTATTCCTCCCTCCAATGCTTGTCAGCATGGCTTTCAGTCTCCCTCTGACAAAGCTCCTTCACCATGGTTGTCTGAAATGCAAGCTGAGATTGTTTATTTTCTCACACCTTATATAACTCAGGACTAGAAATGGCATCAGTGTCCATTTTGCTCCAGATCATGACTCCTCTACCTTCTTGTAAAACAAAAGCAAAACAAAACAAAGCAAAATTTTGTTTATTTGAGTCCTATGTCATTTAGGTATACCACATTCTCTATTTCCTTATTTTTCTAATCTACAGATCTCCTAGCTATGTACTGAAGTTCACAATGTTTCTTTGCACTCTAAGTTCTACCATCATCATGGATTTATTATTTTAGCATCTCTGTATGTTGTAAATTCATCCAACTCACCAACATCCAAGGTCCTTAACCCCATTATTTCCAAAGATCCTCTCATTTCATCTCAGTTGTTCACTCCTGTGGCTACACCACAGTTCTTGTCACTTCCTATTATTGTCCCACCCCCGGAACCAGTGTTTCAACTATTCTACCTTCTGATCACAAACTCCTTTCCTTCTGGATTTCTGCTCTGCTCTCCATTATGACCATTCTTCATTATCTTGAGGCTCACAAACCATTGACTCTGGTCTCTGCCAATCATGTAGCCCCTTTCCTCACTTCTATCTGACTCCTTACCCTATTTGGATGGAATGGCTCATTAGTTCAATTCCACCCTTACCAATGCCTTGCCTAAAGTCTCCTGCCTCTACTTTTTTGTAACTTCAACCTGCATGAACTGAACAATCTCCTTTCTCTGTACTTGAATCTTAGCAGCTGAATAATACTGGAAGAAGTTGCATTTAAGCAAGGTCGATCCCATTCTAAATGTGCAACTATCAGCTTTAAACAGTTCTCCAACACTGCCTAGCAATTCTTACACAAGCTTCTAGTCAACTTACCCTCCCACTTATCCACTATAATGATTTCAAAACACATAGAATATCCTCAAAACCACAAAATTTCTTACCTAACTTCCCCTCACTCAGCATACGACCTCACTTTCTAGTTCTTGCACATATATAAAATAAAAACCAATAGAAGGAATTTTATCCTATGTTACATATATCAAACCTACAGAACTACCTTGTGAGCACCTATCTTTGCTTATTTCATTCATTTAGGTTAAAGAAGGTGACTACTCTCCTGTCTTGGTTGAATCCGCCTTCCTTTCTTTGGAATACATTTGGTTATAATTTCTCATAGCCTTATCCTATCAATTATCCCTTCTATATTTTGTATGTTCAGCTGATACTTTTTGTCTGAAATTTGAGTCATGACAGAGGTGGGCTTCTGCTGACTTTGTCAGGCTGTTGTGTATAACTGACTTTTACTGGAAGTAAATTCAGTGTACTTCTATACCATGGTGATTTAGAACACTGGTCTCCAATATGAGGTGCATGGGAGTGATCCATTGTGATGTGAGAAAGAAGACACTACAACTTGTTTCTATGTTTTTAAATTTAAAAAATGAAATAGAAACTTATCTTTCCATTATGGAGTGTAAATGTTGACATGCTATGCTTATCTCATTTTGTCCATTTGAGTGCCGGACAGTCCTGAGTCCTATGCTATGGAAGAGGTACCCTGAGGTAAGAAAGAAGATATAGTGTTCTGGCATTTATGGTAGGGCCCTCATGGCTGCATATCAGCATTTTGAGCAGGTCAAGGTGCTAACTTAAATGGATTTGTATATATCAATCAATTTTTTTTCATAATAGCTTAACTGAGTATAAATCATTTTTCATAAAATTCATCCTTTTAATACAATAAAATTGTATCCCCTATACAATTTAGTGGGTTGTAGTATATTTAGAGTTGGGCAACTGGCACCATTATATAATTCCAGAACATTTTTATCACCCAGACACTCTATGCCCCTCAACTATCCCCTTAACTTCAGGCAGCCACTAAACTATTTTCTGTCTCTATGGATTTGCCTATTTGAGATATTTCATATAAACAGACTCAGGTAACACATATCCTTCTGTGTCTGGCTTCTTTCACTTAGCATAATACTTTCAAGGTTCATCCGTGTTGTAGCATCAGTACTTCATTCTTTTTATGGCCAAAGAACATTTGATTGTATGGATAGACCAAAGTTTCTTTATCCATTCATTTGTTGATGGACATTTGGGTTGTTTCCACTGTTTGGCTATCATGAGTAACAGTGTTATAAACATTTGTGTGCAAATTTTTGTGTAGATGTAGGTTTTTATGTTTCTTGGGTAAACACCTAGTAGTGGGATTGCTGGGTCATATGTAAACTATTTTTAGCTTTTTGATTAGCTGTAGAACTGTTTTTCAAAATGGCTGAACAATTTTACAATCCTATCAGCAATGCATAAGGGATACAATTTTCTCACATCCTCTCCAACACACAGAATGAAAGAAAATATTTGCAAAATATATATCTAATATGGGACATATATTTAGAATATAAAAAAGAACATTTACAATTGAAAAAAGACAAATGACCTAACTAGAAAATGAGTGAAATATCTGAGTCAACATTTCTCTAGAGATGATATTCAAAAGTGGCTAAAAAAGCACATGAAAAGTGCTTAACATCATTAGTTATTAGGGAAGTATGAATCAAAAACACAATAAGATAGTAAATAACACACAGTAGAATGAATAAAATAAAAAAGAAATCATCTAAGTTTAATGCAAATCACCCTCACAAAGTAGGTAAGTGCTTTAAAAAGTTTTCTGAAATGAAACAGCAGATTGAAGATAAGACTAACAATACAAGCATAAATGAATGACAAGAAAATGGCACCACTGACACTTAAACTTATCTGGAAACAAACTCTTTGTAAGCTACCTGACATACTAATCATATGTGAAAAAAAATTGGCAAAAAGTTGAATTTATCAAGACAATAAGAAATGTGATTTTTTTCATCACTATTATAAATGATGAATCTTGCATCATGTATATTATGCCTTGAGAAATTAGCAAATTGCAGGGTAAAGCCATCAGGATGTATGATATTTACAAGTATCAATTAACTCATATTTATATCTTTTACTAGTTAGCTCATATTTATATTATTTATATATTTTAGAATATAGATGTAATATATATATATGGAGATTGTCCAGTGGTACATGTATATAAGCTATAAATAAATATTCATATATTGGAGATAGATGACAAGAAACACTTAACTGATGGGATGAGCAATCACAAATGTGTAAAAATTACTGTTTTAGAGCACAGAACTAGACTTATATCCTAACTGAATCCATTACTAGATGGTTCACTTTGATCACGTTATCTAGCCACTCTGTGTTTGATTCCACATCTGAAAAATGAGAATATTGAAAACCTCTATTTCATGGAGTGGTTGTGAGGATTAAATGATATAATGCTCATTAAATAACACAGTGCCTGCATGTAGTATATGCTTAGTAAATATAATGAGGAGCAGGAGGAGAAGAAGAAACCATGGAGAGTTGTAACAGAAAGAGATTCTAGCTCAGCACAGTAACAAACTAGAATTAAATATGAGACCTGACTCTTCCGGAGCCCCAGGGAATGCCATGTACATTATCATAGTACCATTGTCACCTTCACTCTTATGACCCTGTCTGCTACTTTCCTAAATTCTTTCTCCTCCCTCCAAGGTTCCCCAACACTTCTAGTTCACAAACTACATTCTTCCTGGCTCACTAGAGGAGAGGGGGAAACACCTGTTACATCATTATGTCAAGAAATTTAATTCTTGTTGATCTTGCTTCTTCTATCTCCACTTTGCCTACAGGCTCTCACTCTTATGGCCACATGGCTCTAATAGGATAATTTTATAAGCAAGAGATTTTTTCTTATAAAATTCAGTTTTCCTCCAAGGCCAATACACTCAAACTGCAGCTAGCTCTTAAAATAATAATTTCTTTCCTCCCACCATAAATGAACAAATGAATAACTGAATGAATGAGCCATCTTCTCTCTTCACTGAAAGACCTTAGGGCCTCCTCTACAATCAAGTAAACAGCCTTATTCTGTTACTTTCCACGTTCCCTAGAAGCTGCCCTTTCTTCTGCCACTTCAAGCTAAATTTGACTTCCTTAAACTCTCTTCAAGTCACTCAGGTCAGGGCATTGGCGGTAGTGGTGGGAGAGGTGATGATGGAGATTGTCTGGTTAACAAAGGAGGAAGTAGTTGGATGTATCAGTATAAGCTACATTTCAAGGAATAGAAAACCTGGGTGGTAGACTCAATTCTTGTTGGCAAGAAGCCAACTTTTCTGAGTTTCATTTTTTTTGTCTATAAAACAAGAAGATAGAACCAGATTAGAGAGAAGACCTTATAAACCATGCAGGGGAGTGTTTTATATTCCCTTGGTGTCATGGGATAGGAAAAGAGCTGAGCACTACTGAATTTAATTATCTAAGAATAAACCAGACACAGGAAGTTTCAGCCACTTAGAATTGGCCACCCACAGTGGTTATCCTTGGACAGAGAGATTTGAGTAGTTATTTTCCCCTTTTATACTTATATACTTTGCAAAACTTACATAACTGTCATGTATTTATTTTCTAATCAGTCGCCATATAATGTCAAGTGAAAAACACAGGATGCAACTTTATATATATATATATATATATATATATATATATATATATATATATATATATATATAGTCTGATCTCACTTTTGCATAAACATTTGTATTTATATATAGGAAAATACTTGAAAGAAAAAGAGCCAAAAATGCAATAGTGTTTTTCCCTGAGTGGTGGTGTTGTGATCATTTTATTTTCTCCATACTTATTGAGATGTTATAAATTTTACACCATAAACACAATTTGTGTGTAGTAGGTAAGCTTTCCAGTTGTTAACTACCATAAAACAGTACAGAATACATAAGGCAACTTTTTCAGGCATCAGAGAATAGGAAGCACATGACTTAGATAACCAAGGCAAAGTAAGCTCACAAGGTAAGCCTCAGTCACCTAACTCTCAGCCTTCAGAAAGTTTTCACATCAAAGTATAGTGAGCTAGAGTCAAAGCAAAGCAAGGCATTCTCATGGAGTGAGAAGGAAGAATACAGAGATAAGAGTATCTGAAGTGACTGGAAGCTGAGCGGTAGAGTAGTACTGAGAGATCCACATGAAGTATAGTATCCCAGGAGCCCATGTGGGCATCCTCTATGAGTGTGAGGACATTTTTATTTGCATTTCCCTGATGATTAGTGATGTTGAGCACCTTTTTATATACTTGTTGGACAACCATATATCTTCTTTGGAGAAATGTCTATTCAGATCCTTTGTCCATTTTTAAACTGGGTTACTTTTTGGTTATTCAGTATTATGAGTTCCTTATATATTTTGGATATCAATGTCTTATCAGATATAAGGCTTGCAAATATTTTCTCCCATTCTTTAAGTTGCCTTTTAATTCTGTTGTTTCCTTTGCAGTGAAGAAGGCTTTTTAATTTTGGTGTATCTCTCTTGTTTATTATTGCTTTTGGTGTCATATCCAAAAAATCATTGCCAACACTAGTGTCAAGGAGATTTTTCCTATGTTTTTTTTCTAGGAGTTCTATGGTTTCAGGTCTTATGTTTAAGTCTTTAATCTATTTTGAGTTGATTTTTATGTATGGTGTAAGATAAGAGTCCAATTTTATTTTTTTGCATGTGGATATTCAGTTTTCCCAACATGATTTATTGAAGAGACTGTCCTTTTCCCATTGTGTATTCCCAGCACCTTTGTTGGAGATCAGTTGGCCATTTAGGCATGGATTTATTTCTGAGATTTCTATTCTATTCTATTCTATTCTATTCTATTCTATTCTATTCTATTGATATAAATGTCTGTTTTTATATTAGGACCATTCTGTTTTGATTACTATAGCTTTGTAGTATAATTCAAAATCAGGAACTGTGATGTCTCCAGCTTTGTTCTTGCTCAATATTATTTTGACTATTAGGGTCGTCTGTGGTTCCACATGAAGTTTAGAGTTTTTTACTATTTCTGTGAAAAATGTCATTGGAATTACATTAAATTTGTAGATGGCTTTGGTAGTATTGACATTTTAACAAAATTATTTCTTCCAATTTATGATAACAATTATTGGTGAGGATATAGAGAAAAGGGGAGCCTTGTGCTTTGTTGGTGGAAATGTAAATTGATGCAGCCACTATGGAAAACAGTGTGGAGGTTCCTCAATAATTAAAAAAGAACCATAGGATCCAGCAATCCCACTTCTCGGCATATATCCAAAGAAATTGAAATTAAGATCTCAAAGAAATATCTGCACTCCCATGTTCATTGCAGCATTATTCACTATGGCCAATATATGAAAACAACCTAAGTGTCCACTGATGGATAAATGTATAAAGAAGATATGGCATATAGAGGTCATAGAATATTACTCAGCCTTAAAAAAGAAGGAAATCCTGCTATTTTTGAGAACATGGATGGACCTGGAGGGCATTATGCTAAGTGAAATAAGCCAGTCACAAGAAAGATGAATATTGTATGATCTTGATTTTATGTGCAATATAAAATAGTCAAACTCACAGAATCTGGGGAGATGAGAAATGTGGACATGAGGGTTAAAGGGTACAAAGTTTCAGTAATTCGAAGTAAGTTCTGGTGATCTGCAGTCTTACAGCATACTTCATTTAGCTAACAATACTGTATCATATACTTAAATTTTGCTAAGAGGGTAGATCTTATGTTAAGAGTTCTTACCACACCCTCAAAAAAAAAAAAAAAAAAAAAGAATGGTAAAAGAGGTAATGGATATGTTTTTGGCCTTGATAGTGATGATGATTTTATGGGTGTGTACTTACCTCTAAATTCATCAAGCTGTATATATTAAGTATGTACAGCTTTTTGTATGTCACTTGTACCTCGATAAATTAGTTTAAAATATAAAGCTGCAGCAAACTGGCATTATGATGTTGACATAACAATTAGACAGAGAAATCACTAAAACAGAAGAGATAGTCTAGAAATAAACCCTCAAACGTACATTTAATTAATGTTAGACTGAATCGCCAAGTCAATTAAATGAGGAAAGAATATCTACAGCAACTTGATGTCTTTACAGGGGAAAATGAACTCTAACCCTTTCTTGATACCACATGTAAAAATTAATTTGAAATTGGGGATAGTTCTAAATATAAAATTTAAGAAGCACAAATTAGTAGTTGATAGATGGTCATGGGGTTGGAGAGCACAGCATAGGGAATATGGTTAACATTAATGTAATGGCTAAGTGGAAAGCCAGAGAAGAGAAAAAGCAATTAGGGCAATCATTTTATAAACTATACAAATATCTAACCAATGTACTGTATGCTTGAAACTAATAGTAAAAAAATTTTTTTTAATTGAAAACTGTAAAACTTATAAATGGAAACTTTGAAGAAATTTTTGTACATTTGAATAGGCAAAGGTTTCTTATATAGGATTCAACAAACACTAACCATGAAAGGAGAAAAAAATAAATCAAGCTTTATCAAAATTAGAAGCCTCCACAAATAAGAATAGAGTTAGAGGTCCTACATTAACAGATTGTAAGACCTACTATAAAACTACAGAAATCAAGGCAAGCAAAGAAGACTTATATAACAAAGTTGTAGAACAGTCAAAGTAATCATCCTCAAAATATGTCAGAAGAGTATTTGCTACCATAGGATCGTACAAACAAGGATTGATTGGGAGGTAGCAGAACAGACTGGTGAAAAGTAAATCATGCAATTTTTCTTTAATAAAATGAGGCAGATCTTGTTTTTAAAAAATGGTAATGGTAATGATAATGTTCTACATCCTTCTGGGGATTTGGCTTATTCAGGTATAGGTATTTATCAAAACTCAGGTGATATCTTTAAATTTGTGCATTTCATGGTGTCTAAATTTTAAATTGAAAGAAAAAAACTGTAAATAAATATTGAATTCTAGTTAATGAAATGACAAATGAAATATTTATGAGGAGTATAACTATTGTTTCTAATTTACTTTGAAATGCACACTGAAAATAAGATATATGGATCAATAGAGGGGTGGACAGATGTGATAAAGCAAATATAATAAAACAATGGTAGAATCTAGGTGGTCATATAAAAAGTGTTTACTTTGCTGTATAATTTTTACCTAAGGAAATTAAAATGCATGTCTATAAAAAAATTTGTACCCAAATTTGCATAGCATATTCATTCATGTTTGCCACAAATTGAAAATGGTATAACTCTCATACAGTAAATGGATAAACAAAGTTTGGTATATCTAAATAGTAGAATACTACTCAATGCTGAAAATGAAAAATGAATGTACTACTGTTACATGCAACATAGATGAAGTTTTTAGACATAATATTTAGCACAATAAGCCATTCATAAAAGAATCCACGTAGTATGGTTCCACTTATGTGAATTTTAGAATAGGCAAAGCTAATGCATGTGATTAGATAAGTGGCATTAACTGAGATGGAAGGTGAGAGTGGTGACTTCAAAATGCATTCAGGAGCTTCTTAGGGTGATGCAATATTCTGTATCTTGACCATGGTAATTGCACAACTTTGTACATTTAAAAAATCTCATTCAAATGTACTACACTGAAACTGGATGCATTTTATTGCATGTACAATATATTCCTAAACCAGATCATGACTTCCTCATCATATAAGGTCTCCCCATTTTCTCTCATGGTAAAAGCAAAAATCCTTCCAGGGGCTTAAAAGTCCCTAATGGTCTGCTTCTACTTTCCTGCTCCAACTTCTTTGACTTCATCTCTTAATACTCCTGGCTTTGCTCCCTCCACTTTTGTCACATCTGGCCTCCTTGCTTTTCCTGGAACACGCCAAGTATGCTCTCACTTTAGGAACTTTGCATGCACTCTTCCCTCTGTCCAGAATACTCTTTTTCCAGATATCCACAATATGGCCCACCCCTCATCTGTTCTGGGTCATTATCAAATATTACCTTCTAAATGAGGCCTGCACTGACCATCCACGTAAAATCACTCACATCCCTAGCACTCAGCAGATACCCTACCCTTCTTCTTTTTAGCTTTTTACCTTAACACTTGTCACCTTCAAATGTAGTACATACATTTTTCGTATGATATGTGCCAGTCATTGTCAACACCCCCTTGTTAGAATGTAAGATTCACAATAGCAGGGATTTTTGTCTGTTTCGTTCACTTCTGTGTTGCCAGAGATTGTTATGGTGCTTGGAACAGGCATATCAGATCCTCAATAAAAATTTATTGAACAAAGAAATAATCTTCAGGCTGAAATGAAGATTAGGAATTGAATCACAGCCTGACAACTCTGGCTATGAAGCCTTAGGTCTGTAAAATGAGATGCTCACTGCAGTATGCCAGCTCTACTTCAGGGTTAACATGAGGATCAGGTGAATGCATGGCCAAAAGACATTTTAGAAAATGAGAATGTCTATATATGTAGAATCAAAAGAACAAAATAAATGGACAAACAAAATAGGAACAGACTCAGATAGAGAGAACAAACTGATGGTTTCCAGATGACACAGAGGTTGGAGAATGGGTGAAAAAAGTGGAGATTAAGAAGTACAAATTGGTAGTTACAAAATAGTCATGAGAATGTGGAGTACAGCATGGGGAATATAGTCAATAATATTATAATAACTATATATAGTGGCAGGTGGGTACTAGACTTATTGGGGTGATCACTTTGTAAATTACATAAATATCTAGTCAGCATGCTGTACCCTGAAACTAATAGAAAATTACTGAATGTCAACTGTATTTAAAAAGAATAATTAAAAAACTGAGAAGGTCTATATAGTATCAGAAGCTATTGTTCACAGATTCAGATAGCATGTTGACCAAGGACTAGCTGGCCAGCTGGAGTAACTAGATGCATTCGAAGATGGGAAAAAGAATATTCCAGCTCACCTTGTCCTGGTTCAAATGAGTCTCTAGATAATTGAAACCAATTGTCAACATATAGTCCTCCCTTGAGCCACCACCAACAGAATTAACTTCCCCAGACCCACTGTACTAAATGCCCAGAGTAAGGTCCAGGAATCTGCATTTAACATGTCCCCAAGTGGTTCTGATGGCCATAGAGGTTCAAGACCTGACTCATTTGTCTCTCTATATATGGAATTTCCCCAGATTTTGGGCTCTTCTCTAATACTTGGATTTGCTGATGGTCTTACTCACTAAAGAGAACAACTCTTCACCCTACCTCCTCAAACCCATCTTGAACCGTCACACAGATCATCTTGCCTGATGTTACACAGATTAAGTTGCACTATTAATTGCAAAGAAATAGTCTGATTGATGGGTAAATAATCTGTTTACCAGATCTCAGCCATAGGCGAAATTATTCAGAACTGCTCACCAAACATTGCTGAGTCACCTGCATGATCTTTGTCATATATCCCCTTAAAGAGTCACAGTTGGTGTAAGGTTCCAGCCTTCAGACTTTGCTAGGTCCTGCTGAGGGTCGTCAGAGACAGATAAAGAAATTATTGTGCCATATTACACATCCTACATGTACAAGTTCAATATCAATGGGGTTGGAAGAGCAGGGGGTACAGGACTAATGAGAGGCATGAGTCACAGTGTTTTAAAAATGTTTTTGTAGGATAGCCAGTAATTTCAACTCAGAGGATTAGTGTAATGACGCAATGTCCATTCTCACGTGTGCCCCCTCAGTATAGGCCCCACTGATCAGAAACAGTTTCATGGGTTTTCTATAGCACCTCTTCTAAGTTTCTCAAGCTGTGAGAATTTGGTAGAGGAAACTTTTGGTGCAAATTCCATAGGCATAAGAAATCACTTCCAGAAAACTAGATTTTCTGTTTGGATTTGGACTAGGGCAATAATCAGACATAGATTTAGTCAAATTAGTTCTTATTGCAACTCCATCACTGACTTGCTGGGTGACTGTAGACAAGTCCCTTGCCCTCTCTGGTCATTAATGTCCCAGTTGTCACATCAATGGATTTGTATTCTGAACCCTGTACATCAGCAGTGGCATTCCAGAATTTCCTCAGTGAGCTACTAACTCAAGTGCCAGTCTGTTCCAGCCTCCAGGGGAAGCTTTTTAAAAAATTGAACAACCTTCATAACTTTACCTTCTTCTCTCCCCCTAAGAAAGCTCACTGGGTATTCATTTAATTTTTTTTCTAGGTCCCTAAACTCTCTTGAAATAAAGCATGATGCTCCTGGAAAATATAAAACATCTGGAGACAGTCTTTATCTCAGGGCCTTCTTACAACTAAAGAATGATATGAATGAAAGAGTAGCCTCTCTCTACTTCAAAGCCTGTGCCATCTTGAGCACAGATTTTGGAGGATACAAAGTCTTTAGCAAACCTGGCTGAGTCAAAAAGGCTGGAAGCCTGAAAGATATCTTTCAGGCTTGCAATAAGTGTCCCAATCTCCAGACTGCACTTGAATCCCTCTGCATAGTGTTGTTCTCTCCCTGGATCCTTTCTATAGGAGTGACTCATTTCCCTTGAAGGCCAATTATTGACATGACAGCCACATATAGACACTTCTTTTTTTATTTTAGTGAGACCAGATAACAAAGTGATGACCACAAATCCTGAGGAATTGGTGACTTCTTTCTTGAGTCTGGTTAATGAAGCATGAGCTTCCAAATTTAAGATTGGTGGCTGAGAGGGAGCACAAAAAAATGAAGACCCTTACTTTTTGTATTAGTTATGGTAAACTTATACTACTAAAGAAAGAACTAACAATAGAGCTGTTAAATAATAAACTGAAGCATATTAAAAATTTTAAGAGTTTCTTTGAGCAAAAATTCATTCAAATCAGGCATCATTAAACTGGAAGTGGTAATGAGCACTCCACCAATAAGAGCTCTGAGAGAGGCAAGGTATGAAATGGGGACTCCAATGGAAATGGCAATAAAGGAAAGCTCAAAGAAGTTATCTGCCTCATAAGTGGCAAACCTGAGATCGTAACGCTGATTTTCCAACTCCAAGCCCCTGTAATTTTTTTCACTATCTTATATTCCATCTTTCTGCCCTTCTGATAACTATCTGCTATATTGTTCTTAGTCATTTGCCTCCATTTCTGACTTGTCTGCTACCCTCTCCTCATAATTCCCAGGACGTGGCCAAAGCTCCACAAAAACAAGACCTTCTTGTGTGGCATGTGTTCCCAATAGTAACTCCTGGGCATAGCCAGACCATGGTGTTTTATGTCCTTTGCACTATTGCTTAAACAGGTTCTCAATCACTTTGCACATATCACTCATACTCCCTGGCAAACCCTCTATTCTGTTCTGTTAAGGCCTTTCTTCATCAACACCTTCCACTCTGGGTTTGATATACACTTCTGAACAACATTCACTGTGCTTCCTCAATATTCATATTCACAGACCACTTATGTGGCAACCATTCTGCCACATCCTTGTTCCTCCTTCACACAGGGGCCAGAGTGCTATTTTTGAAGTCAAGTCGATCATGCCACTTGTATTAGTTTGCTAGGGCTGCCACAATGAAGGACCACAGACTCGGTGGCTTAAACTAGACTTTTATTTTATCATAGTTTTGGAAGCTATAAGTCCAGATCAAAGTGTCAGCAGGGTTAATATCTTCTGAGAACAATCTGCTTCACTTTCAGGTGGCCATTTTGTCCATGTCTTCACATGGTCTTCTCTTTGTACATGCCTGTGTCCCAATCTCTTCTTATAAGGACACAAGTCATACTGGATTAGAGCCCACCTTAATAACCTCATTTAACATTTATTACCATTTTAAAGACTTTCTCTCCCAAAATGGTCACATTCTGAGATACTATAAGTTAGGACATCAACATATGACTTGGGAGGGACATGATTCACCCATTTCACTACTTTTCTGGTCAAAATCTCTTTAATGATCCTCCATTTCAGAATGAATATTAATGTCCTTTCAATGGTTCTGAAGATATTTCAGGATGCAGGTCCTGGCAGCTCCTTGAGTTCATCTCTCTACCACTCTGTTCTTGCCCACTCTCCTTTAGTCACACTGGCTCCATTGTCATTTCTCGAGTACATCAGGTATGTATCCTTACCCACCTCTGGGCCTTTGTACTCCTCCTCTCTCTGCTTGGAATGCTTTTCCCTCAGACATCCAGGTAGTTTAGTCACTCTATCCCTTTATCAATCACAGCATCTGCTTTAAAATAAAGAACTATACCATCACAACTACACCACTATCCTCCCTGCTTTATTTCTCTTCAGTGTTTTTCATTTTCTGATATCATGTAATGTACTTATTTTTAAAATGTCTCCTCCCATTAAATGCAACCTTCATGGGGCCTAGGACCTTTGCTATTTTGCTTACATCTGTATCTCCAACCTAGAAAAGAATCTCTGATATATGGTAGTTGCTAAGAAAATATTACCTAAAAGAATGAATAAGCCATGCTTAATGGGAACATAACTGAGTGGGGGTGGAGAGGAAAGCCTCATAGCAACTGAAATGGCCATCATGAATCACAAGTTTCATACTTTTTTCAGAGGGGTCCCCTCAGGATATTAGTCAGAGCTCAAAAAGTTTAGTTTACATCAAGTTCTATGAAACATAGGCATCTAAATTCCAATCCCAAAGCAAATGAGAAATAGCAAGAAAAAGTGATTTCATGCAAGAAGCAGGCTTGATGATAATCATGAGAAGTGGCAGTTGACAGATTAACAGTGAAGGAAGAAAAGAAACCCTGTGAAAAGAAATATACTGACTCAAAAAGCATATCCATCTGGGGCCATTTTCCATAGGAGTAGATAAACTACATCTAAGGAGCAATCAAGAAAATGACTGTCATGGTCAAGGACGAACTAGGAGTCATTAGGAAGCGGTTATATATATGCCTGGTATGCTTCATTTTACTAAGGAGAAAAATGCACCATACTCCAGGTATTTGTGGGTTTTTCTCCCTCCTAATATGTGGTTTCAAGAACTCTTCAAAAGTCTTGATGCTTAAAATGGTAAACTTCCTTTAGACACCTTCATGCAGATCCCTCAGTCTCCAGGCTGGAAAGCATGATATAAGGAGTATGGTTATCTTCAGCACAGTTTTGTTGTTCACTGTCCCATGATCTGAGGAACAAATTGCCTCTGATTTCTCTGAAGACAGGAACCAGAGCTTCCATTGACTCCCTTGATAGCACCCCTTCTCTAATTCACCCCTGAGTTGATGGTTGCCTTTTGGATTTTTCTCATTGCCTCCCCAATGGACCGTCTGGAGAATTGCCCTCTAGTTTATGAAGCACTCGTTTCTGTCTAACATGCCATGTGAACTCTCATTGGGGATTGTTTGTCAACCAAGCATATCTAAGTTATTCCTCCAAGAAAACAAGCCTGAGAGGGGATGGGGAAACATGTCTGAATTAATTCCTTTCCTGTAACACTCCCTGGGCCTTGGCACCCAGAACCTAAAGCTGATCCAGCTTAAGCCCTGGATGGAGTCCAAGACCCAGACAGGGAGGCCCAGGGTGTGTCTCATGAGTCAACAATCTAGGGATGCAGCCAGAGTTCAGAAACTCAAGGCACTGGTAACAGAGCCAAGATTCAAACTACAAACTCAATGACTTCAGTAAAAGCACAGTGGATATAGGAGGAAAAGCTGGGGAGGCAAAGTTGCAGCATCCTCAGGGTCAAGAGCCCAGGCAAATTCTAAAGGCAAGTGGAATAATAAAGATCCCATTGATCAGAATAATGCAGGCCCAGCTGCAGGCAGTTAACTTCCATGAAAATGCCAGAGTTCTATCTTCTGCCTAACTCTTTTCTTGCTCTCTGTAAGCTTTCTGAGGGACATCAGCAATTCCTGTGGCTTCTCCCACCATCTCTGTGCAGCTGACTTTGCTATTTGGAGGACAGTGGAACACATGTGGCATTGGGCATTAAAGAACCTGTATTCTAGTACTGCTCTGTTACTTTCTGAGTGCATGATCTTAGGCAAATCATCTAATTTCTCTGGTACTCAGTTGTCTCAGCTGGGAAGTGGGAAAAATAATGCCTACTTCCTACATTTGGGGTAAGGATTAAATAAAACCATGAAGATGAAGATGCTTTATAAAACACTAAGTGCTATGCAATATCTTTCATAATATTAATTAGTCTATCTTTAACCTAGACTTCTGCCCTAAGCTCCATTCTGATATACTCAGCTTCCTCCTGGAAGTTTCCACTTAGACATCCCACAGACACCTGAGTCAACATATCTCAAACTACTGAAATATTAATTTCTATGCAAGGCATCCTGTCTCTCCTGTGGAACCTATCTCAATGAAGGACACTAGAGAGGCTCTAGGGAGCCACAACAGAAACTTGAAGGTCCCCGTAAGCTGAAGACTCCCTCACTTCCCACATGCAACCTGTCAACAACTAGCAGGCTGAAACCTGAAGGACTCCTCAGCCTTTTCTCTCTATCACCTCTGTACTGATCTAGGTTAGATTCTCAGTACTTCTGTCTGGAATATTATAACAGCAGCTTAAGAACCATCTACCTCTAGTCTAACACCCCACCACGCCAAATCACAGTCATACTAGTCTTTCAAAAATATAAATCTGACCATGTCAAACTCCTCTACTTAAATCATGCAATGCCCTCTAAAAGAGGTTTTCAGTCTTCGTACCTTGGCACTAGAGATACATGCCAACTTCACTTCCCACTCTCCTTATAAGTATTTAATGTTCTCTCTACTCCTATTCAGAAGCATCTCAAGCATCTCAAACAGACTATGTCCTCTCCAACCTTCTTGATCCTTTTCCATTCTGATAAACCTTAAACATTATCCTGGAGTTATGGGATTTTACAGTCAACTAGACAGCAAGAGCTACCCTAGGATAGGTTTCTTCAACTTCCAGTGATTTTTTTTCTCAACACAGCCTCACACAGAAGGCAATTGTTGACTTTGGAATATCCACAATCCTAAGAGAGCACAGGCAGTAGACAGAACTCTGAATTAATTGTTAGAATACTTTAGGTCTAGTTCTTGTTCTAGTTCAAGTTCTGCCACTAAAGAAAAGAACCGAGTACATTGTATTGACTGTGAGATGTTCCTCAAGGACACTGTTGAGCTGCTGAATTAAGCAACCCAGTAGCCCACAAACTTTTAGACTTCATGTTATAAATTTTTTTGTTGTCTGAGTCAGTCTAAGTAAAAGTTTTCATTACTTGCAGCTGAAAGCACTGTAAATGATCCAACACAATAGCTGACGAGTGATAGCACAGGCCTGTGAGATAAGCACAGGGAGCTATTCTCTTTCTCACATAAGTCAATTGATCAAGTAAACAAACAAACAAAAATAGAAACTGAGACTCAGAGAAGGAAACAATTTCCTCAAGTACACACTAAAAATTCTATGGCTAATTGCATTAGTATGGCAATACAAGAATCTATTTAAAGCCTTGATTATCAGGCGAATGAGCCCTGTTCCCTTTTAACTATGCTGTTCGATTGTTGTGGGCTTGGTAACCAGATTTCCACAGGATATTTCAAACTGTATGTAGACTAAATGTAAATAGGATCTGACTGAAGTCCTAGAGGTTTGCCTATGAAGAAATGGCAGAAGCCTTAGTGTTGACTTTGAGCCATCTAGATGAGTGTAATATCTCTATATTCTTGGCTAATCTTTGGTTCATATAGTACCATAAGTATTAAAATAATGTGTCACCTACTGATTTTTTTTGCATGTGAAAATGATTACTGAATACCACAGAATGGAAGTCTATAAAGGGGGAGCTCAAATCATGCCTGTTTATGTGGGCAGAGCAAGAGTAGTAAGGACAGGCTCTCCAAGTTTGAGTTTAAATGTTTTGCCCTGGCCAACTTAGAGTTGGAAAGCAAGAATCCAACTGGCTCTTCTATCTCTCCCAGGAAATTCTTTACTTATCTTGTCAAAGAACTTCTTTGCTGTAGAGCTAGTCTAAAAGTGACAGAGGCTGCCCTGCGAGTAGTGGGTTCCTCATCCTTGGTTCAATCTAAAGTTCAATGCTCCACTTGTGAGGGAGACTATTAAAGAGATTCCGATTTCAGGAGAAAGTTAGGACCAGCTTCCTTTACAGTTTCTTCAAAATCCTGATTAATCTTACAGCCAATTATACTAGGCTCTTAGAGATGAATGCCTATAGAAATAGAATGTCTCAAATTTGTTTATCCCATTACAAAGCCTGCTCCATTTCATACAAGAACACTAGTCCTAATAATTTTGGAACTGAAACCCAACTAATATTATTAATTATGTGTCAGAAAAAAAGAGGCTACTTGCTCTTTACAAAGATCTTTTTACATCGAAACTACATACCTCCTTGGTGAATTCACCTCCCAATCTGTTGGGACAAATCTTTGTAAAACTGCCTGCTTCACATTGTAGATTCAAGGGTAGAGCTTCCATCCAAGGAGGCTCTTGGAGCACTTGACCAAGTTCAACATCCCAACTGTTACAAGTGATTGGCAACTGGGCCCAGGAGGCGTTATAAACTCACCAGTTTGTTTTCTTTGGGAAGATACGTCTTTCATTAAATAGGCTGCACTTGCCCAGAGCACCAGAGAAAATGTGTTCTTTCTGGGAATTCCAACAAGAGACTCCCTCTTTTCCTCCTTAACCTACAACAAAGCAAGGCAATGTGTCGCTGACGGAGTACAAGGAAAATACAAACTCTTCCATCTAGCTGCCTGGCCTCATCTCCACTGAGAAATCATCCTGCTCCCTGTCATTATTGAAGCCTGTTTGTTCCCTTGGAATCTCTGACAGTTGGGAAAGTCTTTCTTAGACCTATGGTGAAAAAATATGGGTACTCAGGAAAATAGGCAAACCAGACTGTTTGGTACAAGTTCCTGCAGCTCTGAAGGATGAGTCATCTGCTTTTACCACCACTTGAAATAAATGATAATGGCTTGATAGTCTCTAGTATATTAATAGCCTTGTCATTTTACCTATTTCCTGCACCCTTTATTCCACATTAGAATTAGAGATGGCAAAAGTGTTTTCAGCGCTGATTCCCTTGAGTTTCCAAGCTGTCCAGAAAGCCCAGGAGGAGCCCAGAATATTCCCTGTATCCTGGCCAGATTGACATTTTCTGTCCTGTAGTCATTTTTGGCTACATTACTACCTTTAACTGCTTCATGGCATTTTGCTCTGGAAATTATCAAATTTATTTCCTTATTTGTGTATTGCTGTTTTCTTGCATAAGAATATAAGCTTTGTGAAGGCAGGGACTTAGTCTGGCTTGTCACTGTATCCCCAGCACCCAGAATAGCATCTGCATAAAAGGAAAGAGGAGGCTGTAAGTGTTACCCCTTCTGTACACGATGGGAGCAGGGGCGGGGTTATTGGGGAAGAGTCTCATAAAGGGGAGAACAGGATCTATATCCAGGGGCTTTTAGATATATTGACTCATTCCCACAAACCCCTGCTATGCACGAGGGTCACAGCTTCACCTCTGGTTATTTTTGGACTTAATCATTAAGCCTAAGGAGTTTAAAGGAATAAAAACCTGGAGACTATAAGAGAAATGATTCTTCCTGTATTTAGTGTCTCCATTGTGCCCACATAATAGGCAATATCTGTTGCCTGCCCTATACAAGAAACATTTTTGCTCCTTCTCTCTCTTCTCCCTGAGGAGAAGCGGTGGCTTACCTAATTGGTGAGACAGAGCAAAGGAAATGCAGTGACTCAGGTTCCCTGGTGTTTCTGTACTAGACTTCTGAGGTACACAGAAGGGTCATCTGCCATCTGCAGCTGCTTGTCCTCTGGAAGAATAGCTAAGTTTAATTTAAGGCAGGTGTGAGGGATGGAGTGGTTTTTCAGGAAACCAGTTTGGATCTTTCATTCCCTTTATGTGGGGAAGGATCTGTCTTTCTCTATCTGTCTGACCCCTGTATCTTTTTAAATTGCCCTGAATTTGGAGGGGAGGAGATAGGGGTGCAGGCAATTGTTTCCCTCAAACCCAAACAAGACCCACCACACCCCAGACCCCTGTCCTTCACTGTGAGCTTGTGTGCTTGTTACTCTTTAGCACACCCATCCCTGCACTGCTTTGTACTTCTGCAATTGCCATTGAACCCCTGACCACTCTGGCACCACTTCCACATCTTCAAAACCTCCCATTAGCCCACAAGCATGTTGCAAGTCACAGATGCCTCCATCCTCCCACCTCTTGGTGAACACTACCTCCTCCTCTTTGTCCAAATCTTAGCTCCTTTTCACATGGAGGACATGGCTCCCCCTGCAAGCCCCTCATTCGTGCCCTCAGTCGTTTTAATCTGGTCAATGAATCATGACTGGGCACCAGTTCTGGGGGCCAATATAAGCAGTTTATTCTCCTGCACTCCATGTCCCTTGGGGTCTGAGGTAGGTTTGTCACCTCCAATGCTGTTTCCAAACCATTACATCTCATCCCCACTGGCTCACTCAGTGATATCACAGAAAACCTTGCCCTCACTCCTCTCTAGCATAAAGATTTCACTCTATCCTCAAGTATTCCCATCGGCATATACACATGCTTTCATTTTTTCCTATATAACCTTCTCTTGAGCCTCCTACCTTCTCCAAGAATTGCCTCATTTTGCTGCTGTCCTCTGAAACAAAAATCTCCCAGGAAGTTGTCTATGCTTCTTATCTCCTCCAATGCCTAATCTTCTTTGAACCTGTTTTAATCAGTCTTTGTCTCTCCTCCTCTCCCTTTTTAAAACACACGAACCATAGAAACTTGTTTTGTCAAGGTCACTAAGGACTTATATGTCATTATGTAAGTCTCACTAGTCAAATCTCTCTTTTTTGATGGCTCCTTCTCTTCTCCCCGGTCTCTTAATGTCAGATTACCTTGGAGCTCAATTCTTGCTTCACTTATCTTCTCTAGCTACACTTACTCCCATGTTCATCTCAACCAGTCCCATGGCTTTAAATGCCATCACTATGCTGGTAATTCTCAATTTTATATCTCTAGCCCATGCTTTTCTCCCACCCAAACCTCAGACTCATGAACGTATTTATATTTGGAGAACAAACTCAGTATATCCAAAACTGAACTTTCAACCCATCTACAAAATAAAAATAAAAATAAAAAATAAACAAAACAGATTTCCAACAAAACAAACAACAAGTAAACCATTTTCTATTCATAGCCTTCCCTATTTTAGCTGACTTCTCTTTTTCACACCTTGTATATAATCTGTCAGAAAATCATGTTAGCTCTACCTTCGAGATATATCCAGAGTCTGAACACTTCTCACTATCTATCTGCTGCTTTCACCCTGTTCCAAGCCACCATCATCTCTTTCCTGGATTACTACAATTGCCTCCTGTTTTAATCTTTGTCATCATCATTTTATTCTAAATACAGTGGTTCTTTAAAAAAAAAAGTAAGTGATACTTTGTCACTCCTCTGTTTATGACCTCTCCAATGGCTCCTGTTTTCAAACAAAATAAATGTTCTTTCAATGACTACAAGACATTACATGATTTGCCACTTCCTCCCCATGATCTCTCTGACCCCATCTCCTAGAATTTCCTTCTCATTCACTCTACTCCAGGTACACTGGCTTTTCTGCTGTTCCCGGAACATGCCAAGCATGTTATGACCTTAGATAGTTTTTCACTTTTTCTTACTTTGTATTAGAGCACTCTCTCTTCAGAAATTTGCATAGCTCAGTGCCACCTTCTTAGTGATACTATCTTTGCCCATCCAATGTAAAATTGCAGCCCACTCTTCCCAGCACTCCCAATCCTACTTACCTTATTTTGTTATTTTTCTTCAAAGCATTTACTACCCTCTAAAGTGGTATTACTTTTTTCTATTATATGTATTTTAATTATTATTATTATTATTTTATATTAGCTTCAGGTGTACTGTACAATGGTCACACATTTATATAATTTATGATCCTGCCGGTTACTCCAGCACCCATCTGGCACCACATACAGCCATTACTATAATGACTATACTGTGCTCTACATCCCTAAGACCATTTCGTAACTACTAATTTGTACTTCTTCATCCCTTCCCCCTTTTTACTCAGCCTCCCAAACCCTTCCACTCTGGCAATCACCAGTTTGTTCTTTATATCTGTGAATCTGTTTCATTTGTTAATTTCTTTTGTTCCTTAGATTCTGCATATAAGTGAAATCATGTGGTATTTATTTTTCTCTGCCTGACTTATTTAGCTCAGCATAACACCCTCTAGGTCCATCCATGTGGTTGCAAATGCTAAAATTTCATTTTTTATAACCGAGTAATATTCCATATGTACCATAACTTCTTTATCCAATCATCTATTGATGGGCACTTAGGTTGCTTCCATATTTTGGCTATTGTGAATAGTACTGCAGTGAACATAAGGGTACATAGATCTTTATAAATTAGTGTTTTTGTTTTCCATGAATAAATACATAGAAGTGGAATTTATGGGTCAAAGGGTACTTTTCTTTTTAATTTTTTTTAGGAACCTCCAGACTGTTTTCCACAGCGGCTGTACCAATTGACAGTCCTACCAACAGTGCTCGAGGGTTCCCTTTTCTCCACATTCTCACCAACGCTTGTTTTTTTGATTTATTGATGATAGCCCTTTTGACAGGTGTGAGGTGATATCTCATTGTGGTTTTAATTTGCATTTCTCTGATGATGCATGACCTTGAACATCTTTTCATATGTCTATTGGCCATCTGTATTTCCTCTTTGAGGAAAATTCTTTTCAGGTCTTTTGCCCATTTTTTTAAATTGAATTGTTTGTTTTTTGTTGTTGTTGAGTTCTATGAGTTCTTTATAAATTTTCGATATTAACAAATATCTTCTCCCATTCAGTAGCTTGTCTTTTCATTTTGTTGATGGTTTCCTTTGCTATGCAAAAAAATTTTAGTTTTATGGAGTTCCATTTGTTTATTCTTTTCTTTTGTCTCTGTTGCCCAAGGAGATAAATCAGAAAAAAAAGTACTAATAGCAATATTAGAGAGTTTACTGTCTATGTTTTCTTCTAGACATTTTATGGTTTTAGGTCTTACATTTAAGTCTTTAATTCATTTTGAATTTATTATTGTATATGGTGTAAGGAAGTGGTCCACTTTCATATTTTTGCATGTATATTTCCAGTTTTCCCAACACCATTCGTTGAAGAGACTGTCATTACCCCATTGTATATTCTTGCCCCTTTTGTCATAGATTAAATGACTACGTAAGTGTTGATTTATTTCTGGGCTCTCTGTACTGTTTCATTGATTTATATGTCTGTTTTTACGCAAGTCCCATGCTGTTTTTATTACCGTAGCTTTGTACTGTAGTTTGATATCAGGTAGTGGGATACCTCCCATTTTTTTCCCTCTTTCTCAATATTGTCATGGCTATTCGGGATCTTTTATGGTTTCATATAAATTTTGGGGTTGTTTTTTTTCTAGTTCTCTAAAAAATGCCATTGATATTTTGATAGAGATTGCATTGAATCTATAGATTGCTTTGGGTAGTATGGCCATTTTAATGCTGTTGATTCTTCCTACCCATGAGCATGGTTTATGCTTCCATTTATTTCTATCTTCTTCAGTTTCTTTCCTCAATGTCTTATTATTTTCAGAATACAGGTCTTTTACTTCTTTGGTTAAATTTATCCCCAGAAATTTGATTGTTTTTGATAAAATTCTAAATGGAATTGTTTTCTTAATTTCTATTTCTGATAGTTTGTTATTCATGTATAAAAATACAATTTCTGAATTTTGAATTTATATTCTGCTACTTTATTGAATTAATTTATCACTTCTAAAAGTTTTTGGTGGGATCTTTAGGGTTCTTTACATAGAATATCATCTCTTCTGCAAAGAATAACAGTTTTACTTCTTCCTTTTCAACTTAGATACTTTTCATTAAGTCATCTATATTTTCTGACCTCACATTCTCACCTCATATATTCACTCCTCACAGAAGACACTTTCCAGACCTCATCATGGTCAACTGCTGCCCAGCAGCATTTACTACCATTTTTAACCCTTCCTTGAATCTCTTTTTCTTCCTTTCCAGGGCCTTGGGCCAGACCCCAGGGGCCCAGAGAAGAAACAGACATGACCTCTGCACTAAGCTCCCCTCCCTGCACTTGTTCTGGGAGACAGTTACAATTGTCCCTGCTTTCCAGACAGACTTCTCAAATAAGCTGTCTTCATTTATATTCTCCCTTCTCTCACTGCCCCTCTCCTGCACTCCTCAACCCTCTGTAAACTGGTCTCCCACCCCATTGCTCCACCGCAATGGCTGGTGCCAAGTTCACCAGTGAACTCATTGTTGATAAACCCAGGGGGTACAATTCAATCCTCATCTTACTAAAACATTGTTGAACCCACTTTCCTGATAAATAAGCCCCTTTCTTCTATTGGCTGCTGTGACAGCCCTCCCAGTACTCTTCTTTATCCCTGGGTGATCACATCTGGTCCTAAGGCTTTGAATAGCACTCATGTACTAATGACTCAATCTCTGTCTCCAGCCATGACTCTCTTCTCTCTTGTAGACTAGACCTGAGTACCACCAGCCTCGGGTTTTCACTCAGTGGTCCAGTTACTGAGGTCTAGAGTTTTGTTTTGTCTATTCCATTTCTACCTCCTTGGGACAGGAGCCTTGTTCTGCCATGTGTATCTGGGGCTGAGCTCTTATTCCCTGGTCAGACATTTTCTAGGTGCTGTTCAAGACCTCAGGGATAGCAAGTATACATGCATTGCTATTTATTAGTAATTATCTAATAATAGTAATGCTGATAGTGGCACATATGTTTTGTTGTATACTAATCATGTGCCAGACACTGTGCTAAATGGTTTACATGGGCTACGATATTGAATCATCAAAAATGCCCTGTGAGATGGAAAGCATTATAACTCCCATTTTATGCATGAGAAACATGAGGCTTAGGGGGCTTTAAGTAACTTGCTCATGGCCATTTATCTAGTATCTAATGGAAGATCTAAAATTTAAACCCAGCCCTGCCTGTAGTGGAGCACAGAGGCCTAATCATTGCTCTTTGCTGCCTCAACCTCCACTATCTGTTCTATCTTCTCTGAAACCTGACCATCCCCTGCTTGACTCTTCATTTACTTCAGCTCCTGGCTTAGCCCTATAGATAGTTCTTTCTCTAGCTTGCCTCCCCTAGTGTCTCAGGCATCTTTGGGTTCCTGCAAGCCCAGATACTTAACAGGCTGAGTTTTATACAACTTGTTGAATCTGGTAATTTTCCCTTGGCATAATAGAGAAAGCATGTTGTACATGTGTTATAGTTTGGGCCAAGCTAGGGCAGGAATACACAGGCTGTATGATCAGCAGCTCTGGTTTTACTCCTAAACCACATGTATAATTTGATGTTGGTTATTAAATGTGATTATTCACAACTGATGAAGGGATTGCTCATAGCTATTCTGATCAATGGGTAGTTTGGCTTAGTTATAAAAATAAAGCAAGTATGTTAACTTTTCTGTTTATATCCAGCTTGAATATTGAGTTGAAGAGAGACATATTTGAAGTACAAACAACCCAAGACAGAGAAGTGGATACACACACATACACACACACTTAGACAATAAATGTGAAGGTTCTTAGAACATTAGAAAGTTGAAATGAAAAATGTAAGGGACTAATCTTATAATTTTGACTTAAGGCTCTTTCCCCTCATCCTGCCTTCCATATTTCTGTTCTGCCACCCTGGTTACCTGGGGAAGACCCTACATCTTCTCCAGCAACCCTATCTCCTTTGCCTCCTCCCCCATTCCATTTAATGAGCCATCAATTGTATCAACTAAACCTCCCCCATACTGCTCCCTCCTTTCCAACCATCCCTGTGGCTCTGCTCTCAGTCAGATTTACATAATTCCTTTTTGGGGAGAAAAGAAGCTGTAGTCTGCCTGCTCCTACCAGAAGGATCTTCTTGAAGAACAGTTCTGACATGCAATGTCCCTGTTCAAAACTCTTCTGTAACTTTCCCTTTGCCTACAAGATGATGTCAAGGTTCTTGGCCAGCATAGCCTGTCCATACTCCCACTCCAGCTCTATCTCCCAAAATACCTCTTCGCACAAATGCTCCCGGCAAATTCTTTCTTGTTCTCTATTAAGCACCACACATGTCTAATTTCAACACCTTGGCTGGTTCTCTGCTTGGAATGCCCATTTCTGCACCTCTGCCTGTCAGACCCATTTATTGCTGCCACATTCAAATCCATTCAAAGCACATGCTCCTCCATCCTATATGCAGACTCCAGGACTGCCCAGCCA
This sequence comes from Cynopterus sphinx, assembly GCA_030015415.1. Taxonomy (NCBI): domain Eukaryota; kingdom Metazoa; phylum Chordata; class Mammalia; order Chiroptera; family Pteropodidae; genus Cynopterus; species Cynopterus sphinx. Next base: position 83,978,743 of record CM057388.1, read on the forward strand.
CAGGCAGGCCCATCTTCCTGGGAATGCCAGGGCAATCTGACTTTCTACTTCATGATAATAATTTCCAAGAGAAGCTCCCTTTCATCTCTTGCACCAGATATGTGAGATCCAAGACTAATTCTGAGGCCTTGCTGTATATTCATCCATCATCAAGCCCAGGGCCCCTCACAGACAAGCACATATGAAATACTTGGAGAACTACAAAGTGTGATTAATCTCAACCCTCAAGGGAAATTTGCCCTGGAGTGGTCCTCTGATGAGGAAGCTGTAACTGCTTGCCTCTTGGCTGCCCAGGATTCAGTCACTCATTCAGCATATTTAACTAATGCCAGCCATTGGGTACTGCACTCAATTGAGGGGAATACAGGTAAATCAGACAAACCTCCTCTTCCTGGAGCTTCAGTGTCAGTGGAGAAATAGACATGCATATAAGACATTTCAAGCCCCAGGCTGGGACTTGTAAGTGCAGAATCACCCCTCTCCCAACAGTCTGGTGCTGAACAGAAAGGTAAGCAGAAGGCCTGGAAGTTTTCTCTATCTGGAGGCTCAGGAATGTTCTGTGTTTGCCTGTTCCCTGATCTGCAGCATGTTTCCCTGCAAGAGAGGCTACATAATTTGCAGGGCCCAGGAGAAGATAAAAATACAAGGCCACTTGTTAAAAAGAATTAAGAGTTTCAAAAGGATGACAGCAAAGCATTAAACGAGCATGGGGGCCCTTCTGCTTGTAGGGCCCTGTGGAACTGCACAGCTCACAAGGCCAAGCAGCTGGCCCTGCCACAGAGCTGGAAAGCATACAGACAGGAGGCCTAAATGTGCCCCACAGTCTTTTTTATTTCTCTCTTTCACAGAGTCTTCAGGGAGCCCAGGTCCCAGTGAACTCAGTAGCACTAGGACACAGATGCACAAAGACCAGTAACAAGTATTTTTTGAGTGCCTACTGTGCACCCAGAGCTCATCTGTTTCAGGGTTATGGTGGAAAACCAGATAGACACATTTTAAAATTTTGTTTTCTTTTGCTTTTATCACTGAGCTTACTCCAGTAGGGGAAATCCACCATAAACAAAGTCACAAAAGAATTGTCCAACAAAATCATTACTTGTTTTGAAGTTGACAAAGCATAGTGATGGGGTGGGTATGGGTGGTGGAAAGGGTGTATTCGATTCGTCTGGTACAGCAGAGCTTCTCTAAGGAGCCACCAGGCAACCTGGGATGCTAGTGTTCGGCATCAACTTGGTACGAAAATCTCGGCAATACTCTGCACTTCCCACTGGTGGTGCACTAGCAAGCTACAGGGTGTCAGAGAGGAAGAAGGAGCCTATCCAGCCTGCCCATCTTGCCCTTGCTTGGCCCAGCCTGCGGATGCTTTCCTACCCATGACCGTGGGCCGGCAGTTTCCTCTGTCTGGGACTGCCGTGCCATCGAGGCTTAGCTCCTCCCTCCCTCCCTTCTCCCTCGCCCCTGGCCGTCAGGCAGTGCCACAGTGGCGGCGGCGGCGACCGCGGTGACTGGGGATGCGATGGCACTCGGTTAGAGGGGTTTTTCCCCAACTCCCCCTTCGACCCCCTATTGCCCCCTCCTACCCTCCCCCTTTCTGCCCCGGTGGTAAACACGTCATCGGAGAATTCCTGAGGGGCCTGGGGAGTGCGGGAAGGGCGGGGAGTGATGGGCGGGGAAAGTGGGAGGAGTCAAAGTTGGTGCGCAACAAAATTCTCCACGCAGAGCCGGGAGCTGCAAGACCGTTCGCCGCGACTTCCGCGCTGGTTGTCGCGCCGGTCTGCGCCACGATGACAACCCGACTCCTCCTGATCCTCCTGGGGGCATCCATCATCCTCCCGTCAAGGTGAGTGTCCATCTCGGAACCTAGGAGCCCTCTGCAGCCAGCTCCCTTGCCCCGGGAGCGAAGCCGGCAGCCGAGAGCCACGCGCCCACCTTGCTCCCCGCCCTTATGCAGGCAGCCTGCACCCCGCTTTCTCCAGGATGGGCGCGCTAAGCTGCTAACGGCGGCCACCTTCCCACCTCCCCCAGCCCCGCTTCCTTTGGAAGCGGAGCGCTGAGCTCCCGATTCCGCTGCTAGCCTCCCTGCGCTCCTCCTGTAGGAGCGGCGCGCTAAGCTGCTGAAACGGCAGCCAGCCTGCACCCCGCTTCTTTTAGGACGCTCGCGTTTGGCATCCGAAACGGCCGCCAGCTTCCACCCCGCTTTCTCTGGAACCGGCGCGCTGAGCTGCTGAAACGAAGGTAAGTCTCTACCCCGCTTCCAGTAGGATCGGAGCGCTGGGCAGCCGAAACGGCGGCCAGACAACACCCCGCTTCTTCTAAGTGTGGCGCGCTTGGCACCCAAAACGGCGGTCAGTCTCCCCCGTTCTTCTTCTAGAAGCGGCGCGCTGAGCACCCCAAACGGCTGCAAACCTCCTCCCCGCTTCTCCTGGGACCAGGGCGCTGGGCACCCCAAACGGCTGCAAACCTCCACCCCACTTCTCTTGGGACCCGCGCTCTGGGCACCCCAAATGGCTGCAAACCTCCACCCCGCTTCTCCTGGGACTGGCGCGCGGGGCACCCCAAACGGCTGCAAGCCTCTACCCCACTTCTCTTGGGACCCGCGCTCTGGGCACCCCAAATGGCTGCAAACCTCCACCCCGCTTCTCCTGGGACTGGCGCGCGGGGCACCCCAAACAGCTGCAAGCATCCACCCCGCTTCCTTTAGGACCCGCGCGCTGGACACCCCAAACGGCGGCCAGCGTGCACCCTGCTTCTCCTAGGACCGGCACGCTGGGCACCCGAAACGGCGGCCAGCCTGCACCCCACTTCCTCTAGGACCCGCGCGCTGGGCACCCCAAACGGCTGCAAGCCGGCACCCTGCTTCTCTTAGCACCGGCGTACTGGGCACCCCAAACTGTGGCCCGGCTGCACCCCGCTGGGCACCCCAAACGGGGGCAAGCGTGTGCCCGCTTCTCCTTGGAGCGGCGCGCTTGGGATCCCAAACGGCGGCCAGGCTGCACCCCACTTCCTCTAGTACCAGCCCGCTGGGCACCCCAAATTGCAGCAGTGTGTACCCCGCTTCCCCTAAGAGCGGCGTGCTGGGGATCCCAAACGGCGGCAAACCTCCACCCCACTTCCCCAAGGAATGGCGCGCTGGACACTCCATACAGCTGCAAGCCTGCGCCCTGCTTATCTTAGGACCGGTGCACTGGGCACTCCAAACTGCGGCCAGGCTGCACCCCACTTACTCTAGTAACGGCCCGCTGGGCACCCCAAATGGCAGCAGTGTATACCCCACTTCCCCTAGGAGCAGCGTGCTGGGGACCCCAAACGGCGGCAAACCTCCACCCCAGTTCCCCTAGGAGCGGCGCGCTGGGCACCCCAAACGGGGGCAAGTGTGTACCCCGCTTCTCCTAGGAGCAGCGTGCTGGGGACCCCAAACGGCGGCAAACCTCCACCCCAGTTCCCCTAGGAGCGGCGTACTGGGGACCCCAAACGGCAGCAAACCACCCCACTTCCTCTAGGACCCGCGCTCTGGGCACCCCAAACGGCGGCCAGGAAGGCAGGCGGGACGCCCGTTTCCTGGCCGCTTCTGTCCCGGGATTCCTCCTCCCCAAACCCGTGCGGTGATCAGCATGCACCCCGTTTTCTGAGTCTTCCGTTAAAAGTGGCAAGAGGCCCGCGGGGCTACGGGTCATGGCAGGCTTGCACTTCTGAGGACTGGGACAGGGGTAGGGGCTAGAGGACTTTGGGAAGGGGGCACCCTGAAAGGTGAGAGAACTGGGGCAACAACACTGTGCCTAAAACGTTTGAGTGCTGGCTACTCTGTCCTCTCGTTAAAAGAATTTTTTTTTTCTGAGCGCCTGCTGAGTACCAGGCATGGCGCCAGAAAACTCTCTGACTTCACTTGCTTCTTTCTCTCCATTCCTCTTGGTGCCAGTCCCAGGCGGGAACCCTGGTTTAGTGTCAGGATTCCTGCCGCAGCTATCCACCCATCCTCTCCGCCGCCAGCCTCCCACTTCCTTCCCCAGCCCCTCGTCCTAGGCACCCTGCTGGGTCTTGGGACAACTGGAGCAAAAGGCCAGGAATGTTAGTCCTGAGGTCTGTGGTTTGGGTCCTGGATTTCAATTCCTCCTCACTTTTTTAAAAGCTAGCCGCAGGTTTCCCTTGAGCAGGCAGCTTCCCTCCCGCCTTCTTCTCACCCTGGGACTTTGCCAGGAAGGTTGTCCCCTGCATTTTTGTTTTAGCTTTTTGTTTGTTTGTTTGTTTGTTTGTTTGTTTTTATTGTAGGGAGGAAAATGATAGCTTCATATGTGGGGGATGATTTCCCGCTGACTACGAAAGATCAAGTGTTCCTAAGCTTCTTGATCAGTCAAACATTCTCGAAATCTCCATAGCACTGGGATTATGGCTTGTTTCTCCGTTTTGGGGAGAGGAAAGATGGCTTCTCTCCCCACCTTAGAATTATTAAGCTCCTCAAGGCGGGGGGGCTGTATGGCTCTCTGCTGACTCACAGGTGCCCTGACTTGCGGGGTGGTGGGGGTGGAGTGAGGTGGCTTCGGCAGGGGCTTGGTAAATATTTCTGAATGCATGATAGGAATTTCTAATCATTCACTTCCATCCAGGTGTGCAATAGACTGATTGAGAGAGCTGACAAGATGGGAAGGGAGCAAAAGGAAAGAGGGGCAACAGGAAGGAAAACGACGGGGAAGAGGGGCTATTGAGGGGCTACCTTTCCAGCCTGGGGAAAGGGCTGCAGTAACTGACAGTCAAACACTGTCATCATGGCAACCCGGGACGTCAAGAAAGAGCTAGGGAGATGTCAGTGGGGTGTGCTGGCAAGGACCACATTGAACCAGAAATACTCGCTTTGGTCAAGGCTCACCTCAGATCAGTTGTGTGACTTTGGGCACAGCCTTACCCAATCTGGGCCTCAGTTTCTCCATCTGTAAGGTGAAAAGGGTGGTTGGTTTGGAAAAAAATCCAGTGGCCCTTCTCATGTTCCCTCCCCTTCCTTCATCCAGTTGAATGACTGTCTTCAGTGGGGGGAGGTGGTGCAAAAAATTCACCTCGGTCTTGGATCCTCACATCTAGAAGGGAGTGCCTGAAAAGCCCTATGCAAGGATCACATTAGTCCAGTGCATGAGTGTTTTTCAAGTTTTTGTTACTTCTTGCCCTAAATGTGGGCTTAATGACTGGCTGAGAAAACGTATGCATGGTCAGCAGCTTAACCCTAAGGATCCCAGAGGAGGGCGTTTTTGTTTGTGTGATTTTTTCAATTACAGTTGACATTTAATATTATTTTGTATTTCTGGTGCACGGCATAGTGATTAGACATTTATATAATTTACAAAGTGGTACTATGCTTATCAAGGGGATCACTTCGTTTTTATTTAGAAAAGCTAATTGTAGAATTACAGCAACATTTTCATTTCAGACTAGTCTGGGAGCAGGGGTGCTTTAGTGGTTCTGGGCTTTTACTTATTTGTTTGCTTCTTGAATCTCCAATCTCTGGGTTCTTGTTTTTGGTTTCAGACATCCGGGAGGGACCGCTACAGGTTCTTGGGTGGTCTTGGCTTGCAGTGGCAGTCCCAATTAAACTATACTCCTAGCCATGTCACTCATTTTTTGAGGTCTCAGGCCCTTGCTCTCCCTCTTTTCCACCTATCTGCACTATCCATTCAGGGACTGGGGGAAATGGAAACTGCTTTACCTAAGCTCAGTTCTTCCCTTGCCCCATTGTAAATTAGCCACTTCGGACATGAGAAATGGCATAGGCTTGGTACATCTGTAATCCAGAGTTTGAGATATACAGGAAAATGCATTTTGATGCTCAAGCTGGCAGTCCTGTGGTCAACAGTACAGAGGCCATGCCCACATCTCCTGCCCCGTTAACCCTTTATTTTAGGAAGCAAATTTCCTGATGGCTTTTTAAAAAAGAAAATCATTTTGGAAGTGTAATATACAAATATAAAAAGCATAGAAATATGAGTGAACAGCTCAGTGGATTTGCCCAAAATAAACATGCCTGTGTAACCCCCACTAGACCACAGAGTAGAAAATTCTAGTCCCCTCCACCCCACCCTCACCAGCCTCACCATACACCCCCTCCTAGTTCATACTCCTACCCAAATGAAACCACTCTCCTGCTTTCTAGATTAGTTTTCCTGACAGTTTTTTGAAAAGCTTTTAATTATAAAACTTTTTTCAAAAATATATAGAAGTAGAGGAAACAGTAGGGTGAATCTCCATGTACCCACCACCAGCCTCATTAATTATCAACTACTGGCCACTCTTATTTTCTCTGTAACCCAGTCCACTCTCCATGTCCAACTTAAATTATTTTAAAGCAAATCTCAGACATATCATTTCGCATGTAGTTATTTTAGTATATATGTATTCCTAGTCATCATAAGGACTTTGAAAATGCAATAAAATTCCACTATTAGAACAAAAATTTTAGAATAATTTCTTCATACTGAAGAAATTTTCCAGTCAGTGTTCAGATCTCCCCTATTTTGTCATAAATATTTTCTGATTTGTTTTGTTTTTACTTTGCCTTGTAAAGTCAGGGTCCAAATAAGGTCTATATATTAGCACATTTCTATTGGCATTTTTATTTTTCAAAACACTTTTTATTGAATTAGAGCATATATTCAGAAATGTGCTCAAACCATAAGTTTGTATGTGATGAGTTGTCAGAAAATGACTCTTATCGATATCAAGACCCCACATCAGGCATTAGAATATGACCAGAACCTCAGAAGCCTTCTGGCATCCCTTTCCTCACTGCCTCCCAGAAAATATAACTTGACCTTGACTTCATACATCAGCAGGTGGCTCTTTAAATTTTTATTTTAATTCAATTTTCATTATTTTTTGGCTGTGGTGCATGGCTGTGGCACTCAGGTTGGACTTCTGCTGGTCATCTATTTCCTGGATCACAGTCTGTGGGTGAAGGATTCCTGCATTTTCTCAGGGCTTAAGAAATGCAAACTATTTCCACAGTGGTCTAGCCCTCTCTGGGAGTGGCTGTTCTGTCTTTCCTGAACATTCCTGGGCAGTCTTGGCCTTCTGCCAGCCCATTTGCTTTCTGGAAGTGCTGGTCAGGCAGACTGGAGCAAGGCTAGTAGTAATGGCAGTTGATTGGCCAGAGCTCATACCACCGATGCCTTCATCATTTTACATTGAAACAGTCTTTTAAAATATCGAGCTTGGTTTTATTATTGATTTTTTAAAATGGAGAATTACCATAAAAGGGGGGATAACATGGAAAGTTCCTAAAGAGCAGCAAGATTTAGAATAAATAAATGAAATCTGTTATCGGTTCATAATTTACTGATGCTAGTCACTATGACTTAGGTTGCAGATTATTTTGGTTTGCTTCTGCCTCAAGAGGCACCAGGTGGGGCTCCTACGGAGTGGGGGATAGAACAAATTTAAAATTTTTAAATTTGTATGTTTTAGGATTGAAGGACCTCATGCTGAATCAGAGAAGGGACCCTCTTCCAGCCTTGATGATGTCTATGGCCCCAAGCCCCAGGCTTCCCCACAAAAGCTACCTGCTGAAGAAATAAAGCCCATTGCTATTGATACTCCTCGCAGATTTGAAAACCTGCTAGCAGCCACTCAAATACTGGACGGCATGCTGAATAACTATGACAACAGACTGCGCCCTGGCATTGGTGGTGAGTAACAAAACATAGTTCTCCCCACTTCCCCTGGAGGGGAGGGGCTTTAGGGGTATAAATATGGAGAATGGACCTGTGGTATAGGTGAAGGGGCCATGCATGTGGAAAAGAACATCTCTTGCTGACCTGTCAGGTAAGAGATATCAACTATAGTCTCAGCAATGCCATTAACCTTGGTCTAGACTTTTCCTTTCTTTTTACCCTCAGTTTTTCTAACTATAGAATGAGATGACTGGACTAGATGATATGACCTTTGAGGTATGTCCAGCTCTTAACAGTCCATGAATTGGATCTTACCAAAGAACAAAGAAAGAAAAGTATCAGATATTGAAACCCATGTTGTCTAATTCTTATTCATCTCCCCTTTCCTTCCCTCTGACCACACCCTCTCTTGCTTCATGCCCCTGTTTTACACTCACCTCTGCCACTTCTGCTTCCTTACAGAGAAGCCTACTGTGGTCACTGTCGTGCTCTCTGTCAACACCCTTGGTCCTATCTCTGTCCCGAACATGGTGAGTACTGAGCTTTGACACAGTATCTCCTAGCTCAAGGTGCTAATCCATGGGACCTTTCACATATTTTTTTTATATCTCTGTTCATAACATAAGTTTGGGGTGAGGGGAAAGATTTTAACCAATACTTACTTGAGAAGGAGGCTGGAAAATCTGCCTGAAGAGGACCTTTAGAATGCAGACTATATCTTCTAGTCTTTCATTCAAAGTGAAAATAAGAAATCATCTTTAAACAACACAATGGAACAGCTCAATTTTTTATGGACCTAAGTCTATAGTTATACCAACTCATGCTCTAAGGCTGTTTCTCTACTTTTGCCCTGATTTCTTCTTTCCTGTTCCACTGCAATCATTCCAGTGTCAGTACTATCCCCAGTTAGCTTTTATTATCTCCTACTAGACATACACAAAATTCAAGGTCTCTGCCTACCCCAAGTCTCCTGGCTTCCTGAGTGATATGCCTCTTGCAGTCCTGATCCTGCTTAAAGCATGAAATTCAATCCTGCACTCTAGCAATCATGGCTGGAACTAACTCAGGGATTATTATTTTTTAACTCTCTTCCAGACTACATAATCTAGTCACACTAGACTATGGGTGTTCCCAAACTATATTGTACCTCCGAGCCTTTGTTCAAGCTATTTCTTGTGTGGTATGCCATTATTCCCATTTTCTATTTTTCATAAGCGTTATCTTTCAAGGTATAACTTAACATCTCTTTCATGGCTTCCTTCCTGACCTCCACAGCTATTATTTCTCCCTTCTTATACCACAGTCCTCTCTTTGGCATTCAGATCTTATCCCAGTCATTTATCAGATCTTCCCTGGCTTGTTATATTGTGATGATGTGCTCTATGTCTGCCTTGCTCTTTCAACTATGGTCTCCGTAACGTAAAGGATTCTGTGTATGTTAGCTGAGCAAATGAATTATGAAAGAGATTCTGCAAAAGTCACTTTTATTTGCAGAGCCTGACAATGAGAAAGGCTGTTGTAACTAACTTCACTGCCCTACACAGTATCAACAGTGGTTATCGCAAGCAATTCTAATTAAGCCAATTTCTTTACGCCAAATTTCTAGAGTTTTGGCTGAGCTAAAAGAGGTGTACTTCTGAAGATACCTTGTTGAATGGGGAAAAATAGAACTTTTGGTTATCACTTGGTGTGTAGTGAACTTATATTTGATATCTGGTTAAATAGAAATTAACTGCTCATTTGAAACACTATAGCAGAGTAGGAGCACATCGTGCATTGCAGAGAAGTCTTCCCCTACCACCAAGGACTTCACGTGGTCTGAGAACAAAGGAGGCTCTGCAGGCCAAGTTGGAACTTCCAGTCACTTGAGACTACAGAAATGCTTTGAAAGCTGATTGTGAAGGCTAGAAAGTCTGGGTAGGGCAGGGCTAGGGCTCCTATGTGAATGGTAGCCAGCTCTGCCACTTTTTTCCTGTTTACTTCTCTGGACTACTTCAGGGAACATTCTCAGTCTAGCAGGCTGGCTCCCAGCAATTTGGCAGTGGCAGTCATCATCTTTTGGCCTGGGCATTGCTTTGATCTTTCCCCCACGGGCTCTACTGGCTTGCAGGTTTGTGGATGTCTGGTTGGTGTTTATTGTTTGATATAGGATAACTCAAGAGAAAGACCTAGGGAATCTGCAGAGGGAATTTGGACCTTGTTACCCAAAGGGATTGTTGATTCAAGTGAAATAAGCACTGGAGGGGAAGATCACTGAAAGTTGTCCCAGGATAAGGCTATGATTGTGGCTGTCTGAGCATCAGAGCCAGTGTGCTGCTTTTTAACTATCTGTGTGATTTTGAACAGGCCCATTTCTCTTTGAGTCTCAGTTTACCCACCTCTAAAGTAAAGGCAGTCAGGCTAGCCCTCAAAGTTCTACCTTGGTCCAATTCTGGTATTTGGTATTCAAGCTACTTGCAGTTCTATTATAGTCTGTTTTGATTCTCTTCAGTTCCAGTAGTATAAATTTCTAGCTGCTTATGCTTCTTCAAGCTATTAAACATCCTTATTGATGTTTAACAGTTTATGAGAGAGACACTATCTGGAGACTAAATAATCATGTATATATCTATGTGTACACACACACACACACACACACACACACACACACATTTAGAGGTTAGGTGCCCTTGTTTAAAAAGAAAAGCAAAACAAAACAAAATTATTTAAAAAACATGAGACTAAAGAATTTCTCTTGCATCTCAAAGCACTTCGTTTTTTAATATAATTCTGAAGGATGAAGGAGTTAGTTTAATTAACACCTTTCTTCCCCAAATAAAAGCTGAAAGGGAAAACTTTGCTGTATACAATTAAAGCTGTGTGTGTTGGTGAATGTGAGTTGACATCTTTGATTTGCTATGAAGATGTGGGGGCTAAGATGGTGTTGACCTGGCTGGAGTAGCGTTATAGCCCTATAAGGGAGTGGCGACATGATGAGCCCAGCCCATGCAATTAAGCCACTATTGTCTGTCTGTTTCTAGATGACATATATCTTCCCAGACTGTTATCCATTTGGAAAAGTTCCTTTCTTTTTGAAATATCTGGAAATAGAAAACTCCTACAGCCAAATTCATGTTGCTCTCCTCTGTGCAAACCTAAGTGGGTTCCTATCTGCTTGGTAGGCCCATCACAGCATGCCATAAGAATGTTCTTTGCACAGGCCCAAATGTGTGCTTTTTTATTCTTCCCACCAGGAATACTCCATTGACATCACCTTATGCCAGACCTGGTATGATGAACGCCTCCGTTACAATGGCAGCTTGGAGAGCTTTGTTCTGAGTGGTGACATGGTGAGCCAGTTATGGATCCCGGACACCTTTTTTAGGAATTCTAAGAGGATCCACAATTATGGGGTCACCAGACTCAACCAGATGGTTCGCATCCACAAAGATGGCAAGGTGTTGTACACAGATAGGTATGTCAAACCTCTGGAGTCTTACCTCTTGGGACTCTTCTTCCTCTTCTGAGAATTTTTACTATAGAAACATGGGCAGAGGTTTCATCCTGAATGATACTTCTAAGGGCCCTTCCAAGCTTCCCTAGACCATGACTCAAACCCCTCACGTACAGACACAGATACCAAGCCCTCAGGATAGAAAGATATTGCTTAAGTCTGGACACGAAATTTGTGGCAGAGCTAGGACTTGTACCCAATTACTTGTCTCCAAGTCCAGAGCTCCTTCCACTAGAATGCACCAGTATGACTGCATTGCCCAGACAATTCCATCCTAAGTGGGCACTGAAAGTAAAGACATTTCCATAGTGGTGGAATTGTCTACGAGGAACAATCACACAGCGATTGGAAAGATACCAAAGACTAGCTAGATACCTGAATGCCCGGCAGGGGAAGCTTGTGAATGGATGGCATAGGGGTGGAGAGGTGGTAGAGAATGGGAGAATGTTGGCAGGTCCAGGAAGCTGGCATGGGTAAGAAACAAAAGCCCATCATCTAGGTTGGTCCCTGTAGTTCTACAATGTTGGAGACCAGAGTAGCCAGATATTTCCAAGCTATTCTTCTCTTTTTGTTTTTCCTTTGAGCCCTTTGTCTCAAGTCCCATTGTTGCCACTCACTGGTGGTGATCCCCAGGCCCAAATTTGGTGGATATCTAAGTTCTCAGGACCAGACTAATAAAGTTCCTTTCTTCCTTCCAGGATGATCATTGATGCTAGATGTTCACTCCACATGTTCAAATTTCCAATGGATTCTCACTCTTGCCCTCTGTCTTTCTCTAGCTGTGAGTACCTTCTTAGGTTTCTGGGCCCCTACAGTCATGCTGGGCCCCTTCTTTTTCTCATCCTTGCTCTTTACATTTCTCCTAAGATGGTGCCAAGTTTGCCTAGGGTTACCCAATCCATATTCATATCTTTTCCTGCTGACAGTGCTGTATTGCTCAACCTGGGCCTTATGTTGGGTAACTCCCTCTCCCTTCTACCCCATCTCAAGTCAATCACCCACTTCTGAAGTGCATCTTGAGCATGTCTGTTTCTGTCCATCTCCACTGTCATTATGTTGGTTTAGGTCTTTGTTACCTTCCACTGGGACTTTTGCAACATCTTCAGGTTGAAACTGAACCTGTCCAAAATAAATACATTGTATCCTCCCAGCCTCTACCCCTAAAATAAATGTGTTGCTCTGGTGTTCCCACTTATCTCACTGCAAGGCACCATCACCCATTCAGTTGTTCAAGCCAAGAACTTTGATGCTTCCCCCCCCCATCACCTGCTACATCTAATCAATCAACATATCTTGTTGGTGTTTCCTTCTAAACCTCTCTTGGTCCTGTCTGTTACTCTGCATTTTCACTGCCAAAGCTTTGAATCCTGCCTTCATTCATTGTATTACACTTGTATTATTGCTCTGGCCATAACTGGTATTCCTGTCTGACCATCTTTATATAATAAGCAGAGTGACCTAGCTGAAGAATCATCTAGACCAGGTCACTTCTTAGTTTCAAATACTTCCTCAACTCTCATGTATCAATTACTTAAAATGTCCCTCAAGGCCTTTCATGAACTGGCCCCTGCTACCCACTGCTACATACCTCATTCATCCTCTGTGAGCTAGGCATCCTGAACTTTGGACATTTTCATTATACATCAGGCATGTTCATCTCTCTATGATTTAAACACCCTCCTCACTCTTTCAGCCTCATCCATACAAAGAGAATTGACTAAACTTTTGACACTTATTGGGAATGTCATCTACTCTGTGACATTTTTTTCTGGGTGTGTCCCTAAGTGTCTTTACTCCTCTGTTTCCCCACTACCCTAAGAGCAGATGTTTCTCAGAGCAATTCCAACAATTACAGACGTATACTTGCTGTCCTAGTCAATAAAATGTGAATGCTTGAGGACAGGGCTCCTGCCTTGCTCATCTCTGTATTTCCAGCATGGGGCTTGGTACTGAGGAATGCTCCGTAAGTGCAGTTGTTGAATGGACTTCAACAATGAGGTAAGAGAGGCAAGGTATGACACTGGTGAGGCCAGTCAGGACTCCAAGGCACTGCTCAGACTCCATGTTGGGTGGAGACCTCCACTAGGCTTCCCATTCTCACTTGACCCTCCTTTTCACATTGCTTTACAGTTTCCTATCCTGAGAACGAGATAATATACAAGTGGGACGATTTCAAGCTTGACATCAATGATGGTAATTCCTGGAAGCTTTTACAGTTTGACTTTACAGGAGTGAGCAACGAGACCAAAACTATCTCAACTACAGCTGGTAAGTACCCTTTGGAGTCAGGGCTATAAGCAGAGGCCCAGGAGGGTGGTAAGGGTGAGTGGAGGTGGCAATCTATACATACAAATGTTATGAAATTATCCCATGGAAGTATTGTAGAACATGGCTCCCGTCTTATAAATGCTAAGCACTTACAACTGTTTGCAGAGGAAACTGAGACTTTATAACTATATCTCAGTCTCATCTGCAAAGAAGTAAGTGCTTTGCCAAGCTCCTGAGATGGTCGAGAGGGTTGGTAAGTAGTTAAAGTTATATTACTGTCAGAATTTGCAACCAGCTTTGTCACAAAGATCCTTCAGTATTAAAGTCTTTGTTACAACTGACCTACTTGCATGACTTTAGGAAATGGAACTCATGTGAGTTCTTCACATCCAGAACCAATCCAAGCTGGATAAGTTGGAAGCAAAGTCTGTCCTAATAGGAAGTGGAGGCTTGAGTTCTAATGTCAGCTAGGGGAGGGTTGGGGTAGTAAGGAAAGGAGTTCCAGCAGCTACAGTGGCTGCTGCATCAACCTTTATTTTAAAGGAGCAGCTCTGACAGGCACAGATTCCTGTGACATGCTTCATGGTGAATTCAGCATGGACATATGGTGATCACTGGTTTTCTGACCTTGTTCCTAACAAGGACCAGAAGGGAGGGTCCTGGGTCTCTTAAACTCGAGCTTCCAACTAGGTGTGAGCATCTTTGCTTGTATTCCTAGGTGATCTGAATGAGGAGCCAAGGTCATTCCCTAGGGTTGCTACCAGAGCAGCCCTGGAAACCCTCTTCACACATACTGACCAAGTCAGGGCAGTAGAGGCACTGCCCTCATCGTTTCCAGAATGCGGATGGAGCCAGTCACTCAACCAGCCATTTGCCATGGGAGGCGTCTTGCTTTGATTCCATGGGGCTAGGCAGAAAATCTGTTCTTGCTTTACTTGTTGAGTTGGTCACTGGGTGAGGGGTAGCTCATGCTCATCTGTCTAGAGCTTTGCTTGCATAGTACTAGGCAAGGGGAGAGGTCTGCTTTACAAATGCTTTTGCTCAGGGGCTTCGGGTAAACAGCTTTACTACTTTTGACTCAGGATCCTTGCTCTTCTGCCAGCTAACCTGGGCCTGCTTCTTGCCTTTATGCACCTCAGTTTTCCCAGACAGGTGTGACCCATCATCAAAAACGGCAGGAGACAAGGCCCAGGGGCTTTCAAGTCACTAGTGGTTCCATTTAGTAGATGGCTGTGCATTGTTTCAAAATGGTACCCTAGTGACTACAAAGCCCCAGAGCCAGTACCATCAACAAAGCAATGACAATAGGTAAGCACCAGACCTCCCAGGAGAGAGGAGGGTTCTTGGGGATAAAAGAGGAAGACTCCTTCCTTTTCTGCTAAAGACTGGTTGATCTGGAATTATGGTTTCTCCAACGTTATCATTATCTTTGTGACTGGTCTGAAACTCTTCGACTTCCAGTTAGTCCCTGAGTAGTTTTCTTTATCTATTACAAACTTATGTACTCAGCCCCTAATGGCTCAGAATGCAGTGGTAGCTTGCTACTCTGGCCACTTTGGCATAGAAACAGAGAATATGTTTCAGGAGGCCCTCAGAGAGTCCAACCTTGCCCCCAGTGAGTCAGTCACCCTTCTGTGGTGGCTGTTGAACGTCTGATGAAATCTTACTTGTGATTAGGACTTCACTTCCCTTCGAGGGAGATTCTTCCTTATCTAGATAACTGTCTATCAGAAAACGCTCCCTGATTATCTGAAATTGTAGTCTCTGGAACTTCCACTGTTGGACCTAGTTTTTTTCCCCTTAAAACTATTGAGCTTACAGTAAGTCTAGTTACTTTTCCACAGGGTCAAGATTAAAAGACCAGTATTATGGTTCTAGCCTTGAGTCATATTATTTTATAAGCTATATAGCCCCAGTTCCTTTTTCTTCCCTCATTAGTTAAAGTGTTAGGTTCACTCATACTTCTGATCCCAGTCCTTTGGACAGTCTTTACATTGTCTTCCTCTGATAGTGCAGTGACCAACTGGGGTCTGGTCAAAGCCGATAAGAGCAGAAAGCATCTTCAGATTTTTTTTTTTGCTTTGGCTCCAAAGCCCCAGGTATCTTTTATCTCATTTTTCCCTTTACCCCTGTTCTTGCATTCCTTAGAAATAAGAAAGTGGTGTGTGTTAGTATCCTTCTTTCAGACTTCAAAGACAAATTTCTATCTCTTGACAAGTGGAGAAGTTTCTTTGGTTGGAATAATAAAATAAAAACAGAAAAAGCCAATAGGATAATAAATCTTCTTGCTGTCTTAAATATCAGTCAAGACCCCAGGGCAAGAGAACTAGGAACTTGATAAATACATTCTGGCCAGTAGGCAGGTGTGAGTGGTCCCTGCAGCATCCTTGGAGGAGAAATTTTATCCTTGAAGCTATTGCTCTGGACATAGGTGTTCCACTCACCCCAGTCCACTTCATTACCTTTTTCCAGAAGATTCTGAGACGTCTTGGCCCTTGAGTATCAGTGCTGCCAAGGTGAGTAGGAAAGGCTGCTCCTCTCATTCAGCTGCAACATACCCAGATCTGTTGGACAGGTGATCTAATTTCCAAAATAGGAGGATACATGGCCAGGTTAGTGTTCTGGGCTCTTTAGACAAAGCTGTTGATAAGCATGTGCTAGGTTCCAGGCTGTGCCAGGCTTTGGATAGGCAGGAGCCAAGCCACAAGGATAACATAAGCCCTACTCTGAAGGGGTTTAAAAATCTACTTAATTCAAGGCCAAGGAATTCTACAGCATCACTGAAGTAGGAGTTTTAAGATTAGCTTTACTAAGGAGCCAGCATTTGAGCTATGACAAATCCATTGTGATGTTCCATAGTAAAAAGAGATGGTGTAGGCTCAAGAAAGACCCCACCTCCCCAAATTCTTGGAGTCACGATGGGTATGTAGTGTTTGGGATGAGTCCGTCAGAGTATGAAGGGTACAATAGAAGATCACAACTGAAGAGGTAGATTGTCATCAGGTCTTGTAGGAGCCACCACTATCTAAGGAGAGAGCCAACATCAAGGACTTGATATCCAACTGGATGCGAAGACCTCAGTTCACTTTGTGGGTGTATACTCTGAAGACCTGACTTAGATTTTTATTTTCAGTTAATTCTTCTGTTTTTCCAAAACACTCAATTTGAGTTAGGGTAACAGATTAAGAATAGGAAGTCCAGAGTTGGAATGTTGGTGTAAATATACAAGCTATTGCAGGGAATCTGAGAATAGATGGGATTAACTCAGGGTAAGGTGCTGTGTGCAGTGTGTGTAAGAGGGCAGTTGGAGCCAGTATGTGGTAGGCCATTAGTGTCAGGTTACAGAGTGTAGACTTGAGTCTGTAGCTCTTGTAGAGCATGGAGCCAACCACCAGAGATTTGGAATGGGTGAGTGATTTCTTTTGGCCATCTTAAGTAAGGCATTTCACCAGCATAGGAAGGAAGCCAAATGCATCTGTGCTTCTCCCACCATAGCACAGGCTACCCATGGCTCCATTCCTGAAACCATATATTGTAAGGGCCAGCAGTGTGTGTGTAAGGCTGTGATTCTACAGAGTAGAAATGTCACCTCAATGGACATGAAGACTTCAGCCAACCATCTGGACATTAGTTGTGATATCTAGAGGACTAGCTGCTTCTTAACTTTCATCTGACTCTTCTGCCACCCTGAAAAGACAGATATAGGGTGTGAGACAGTGAACTGAGAAAGAAGTAATTAAGGTTCTGGCCTTGGCTTAGCTCTTGAATGACCATGGTTCTTGCAGAGTGTCTCCTATCTGGGCTTCTGATCCTCTGTATGTGGCACTGGAATAATTTGCCTCTATCCTAGGCAAATTATTGGGGAACCCATGAGCTGAACAATGAGACCTTTAATATGCATGTTCTACCTGGGGGAGGCCCTCAAGTCAGTGATGTAATGAAGTGACATTTTTATGTTTTCTAGGTGATTTCATGGTCACCACACTTTTCTTCAATGTGAGCAGGCGGTTTGGCTTTAATATCTTTCAAAACTATGTCCCTTCTTCTGTGACCACAATTATTTCCTGGGTTTCCTTTTGGATCAAGAGTGATTTTGCTCAAGCTAGGACCTCTTTAGGTAAGTGGGTAAGGCAGGCATCCATCTGGGCATAGGATTGCCTTCTCAGGGGTTCTTTCAGCAGTGAAATCAGTAGCTGACCTACCTCCACTCTTGTGCTTTCACAGGGATCACCTCTATACTCACCATTACCACACTGAGTTCCTTTTCCCAGAAGAATTTCCCACGTGTCTCCTGTATGACAGCTTTGGATTTATATACTAGTGTCTGTTTCATCTTATGCATCATTGCTCTGCTGGAGTTTGCTCTGCTCAGTTTCCTGGTCTACCACTACATGAAAAGCCACACTTCTCCAAGAGTTTTCCATGTATGAGCTGGGTGTGGGAGTGGTAACAAGGCTTTGGAGTATGGAGGTGTGCAAATGGGGGCACTAGGACTCATGGCACATGGATGGCCAGCTCAAAGTGATGGGAGATAACCTAGGTTGTTGGGGGGCAGTCAAATAAACTTTCTGACATGATGATGGGGATGCTGGGGGGCAAAAACAATGTGCCAAGGACAGAATCTCCAGAAACTCCTGAGGAAGCACCTAAGCTTGGCTCATCTTTCCTTGATTTTTTCCCCTTCTTTCTTCTCCATTTTAGCCACGTACCCGTGTCCGTGCCCTTACCTCTCTTCGTGCCCGTGCCCATACTCGTGCCCGCCAGCAGCATGAAGTTGTGTGCGAGATCGAGGACTCTGAGGAGGACAGTGATGAAGAGGAAGGCCCATCTTGCCCCGCTCAGCGATCCCTCCATCCTGGTCGCACCCGCTACCATAGCAACCACTGCAGGTTGTGCAAGTACTTGTGCATGGCTCGCGGTTGTAAGGGCAGTTTCTGGCAGCAGGGCCGCCTCTTCATCCACATCTACCGCTTGGATAACTACTCACGAGTTATTTTCCCATTGACCTTCTTCTTCTTCAATGTGGTCTACTGGCTTGTTTGCCTTAACTTCTAGGTACCAGCTGGTACCTTGTGGGGCAGCCTTCCATGTTTCCCAGGAGGTCCCACACCCCTTGCCAAGGGGGTTGGAGGAAAGCAGCAGTAGCAGTAGGAGTAACTAGAGAGCGTCTTTCCTTCCCTTGCCTGGCCCACTCATTGAATCTCCTTGGCAGCTCATTTCAAATAAAATGGCCCCCTCTCTATTCCTCAAGGAACACTGTTGATGCTCACTCAACCTTAAAAATTCTAGGCTCTCAGTCACTGTGCCCATGTATGAGCTAATTAGCTATCTCCCAACAGTGTTGACACCCATTGCCCTTTTCAAGAATCTCAATACTGCCTTTACAGTGCTCCAGGCCTGGCTGTGGCGTTAGCCTCAAAGTGCACAGACCAGCTGCTTGCCTGTTCTTAACACCTCCTCAAGATGCTGGGTAGCAGTGTAACTGGGGGGTGGATCTTTAGGTCAAATTATTGTATTATTGGTTCAATTTCCCTGACCACCCTTCCCTATAGGTAGACAGACACTGGCATTATCCCTTTAGGAGGGGTGGAGCCAGCAATTTAGCCTCTTTGGGACAGTATCCCTCCCTCTGCTGCTGTGATACCTCCTCCCCTACTCTGCCTCCATCCCTCATCTGCACTACCAATTCAATGCCTTGCATCAAGTGGGTTTCTATTTTTGTGTATGATAGTAGTGACAACCCCCTGCTTTATATGCCATCTCCTTCCTCTTCCTTTACCCCTGTAACTCGTAATGTAACTTCCCCTAGTGACTTTCCCAGCCCTGACCCAGGTGCTAGGCCATGGTGACTTCTTGGGGCCAAGAAACAAAGGGGACTCTGCTCTGCAGTGGGCAGTACCTGCATTGATTGGTGCCAACCTATGGCACAGCATAGAATTTCTGCCATTTCTTTGGCCTTGGGACCCAGAGCCAGACCATTCTTATCCCCGGGGCACTCTCACAATGACAATCAATTAATTGAAGTCCCTTAAATTTATATAGTACTTTATCTATTACAAAGCACTTTTGGACAAATTATTTCTATTTTGAACCTCATAATAGCCCTGTGATAGATCAGGGCAGGATTCTTATCCCCATTTTTCAGATGAGAACCCTGAGGCACAGATTTCTATGGGACTGTGGATCTCACTGGAAACTATCTAGGTGTCCACTGTCACCTAGACTGCATGACAGGGCTAGGCATCTCAGTTCACCATGATTCAATTCTATAGCCTCTGCTGGAACCTCAGTGGTAGTGCCCAGAGTGGCAGCCTCTCTTCAACATTGGCATGCTTAATTTCTGGGCCTTAGGTGCTCAGACTGCTCCCAAGATAAAATCTCTCCTGGATCTGGTAACCCAGTGAGATGAATTTGGACATGCCCCAATGCTTGTATATGCTAAATGAAATCTGTGTCTGTATTTTATTGGCGGGGGGGGGGTGGTGGGTAGGGGATTCATCTGCTTTTTGTCATCATCACCTGAAAAGGGGAAATATATCAATAAATACATCAGCAAAGCATGTGAGGTGTGGTTGGTTTCTGTGGCATTTAAGTCTGTTCTCAGCTCAGGTTTCAAATCTTAAACAACCCAAACCTTTGTCCGTCTACCTCTCCCATCCAAAGCCTCAAGACCTACAAAGAATGCACATGTACCTGCTCTCTGTGCAGAACTGAAAGGAAAAGAGTGACCAAACGGGTGGCCTCCTTTTATTGATCATCTTACCTGCATCTAGGCCTCTGGTCTTTTCCATGGTTCTTTTGCTTCGCCCATCATTCTAACCTCACCTACTCATAGCTAGAATGGTCCCACAGGCCAGCGGACTTGGAATACTACTCCCACCATGTAAAGATGGCGATGCTGAGGCATCAAGAGGAGTGTCTTGGTAGATATACCCTTCAAAAAATGTCTCTAAAGGTATATTGGGAAGTGTTGGCCTTGGCAACCTGTGACACATCCAACTCTAAAAGAATTCAGAAACAACAAGAACCAAGGAGGAGACAAAAATGGTATCTGAACAACCAGCATATTGGTCATAAAGTTCTTGAAATAATGATCAAACACTTTCCCTATAAGAAACCCACATGTCTTTACTGTGTATTTTCTGAGGTCCTAGCCAATGGCAAATTATATGTAACAATTTAGAACAAGGCAAATAGCTCCTCATTCTTATTTACATTAGAAAGATGCAGGGGGAAAACAAAAGGTAGCCTAGCTCCTGACCAATGAAGACATGTAAATTTGTGAGCACTCATTTAAATGCATTTTGAAATAGATGTGTAAACTAGATTCCTTAATTACACTGCAATAAAGAACAAAGAAAATTCCTATCATTTGTAAATTTAAAAAAATACAACCCATGGAAACAGTTCTTTTAAAATGAAGAAGTTAAAAACATAATTGGGAACATATCATCTAAAAAATAAAATTAATAAAAAAAACTACATATTAAGATGCATGGGATGCAGCTAACACCGCACTTAGAGAAAAACTAATCATTTAAGTATTTCAATTACAAACAGAAAAAATAGTTAAGAATTGAAACCTAGAAAATAGAAAAAAAGGATAAAAACACATTATATACCTTAGAAAAATTTTGGTGAAAGATTGAATTTTAAAATAAACAGAGGAAAGTAATTACTCATTTAAAATAAATAAAACTGGGTCTTTAGCTCTCTGTATCAAAATTATGGATTAATCGAAGCTTTAAAAAATTTTTAAGGAAACCATAAGACCATATGAGTGAATATGTTTATATTCTTGGGATTGGAAAAGCTTGAAATAAAACACCAGTAACTCTAGAGAAAAATATTGAAAACTGTGTTCATGCTAAGGATAATAACCAAAGCAAAAGCAAAAAAAAAAAATGTATAGGAAAATACTGCCACTGGTTAGTTTTTCTGAGAAGTCTCTGAAAATGATATTGGCATGCAGTTGGTTGATTGCAGAATTCTCTTTGGGTCAATGCCTGTGTGGGAGAGTGAAGAGAGCAAAGCTAGTTAGAGAAGGAATTGGCCTGCAATGCAGTCACAATAAGGCCTTTGGCTGAAAACATGGGAAGTTCTGGAGTTGGAATGGGTCTTCCAAATTGTCACAAATCAGGGCAAAGGAGCTGGGCCTGCATGCTCTTGCACTGGGTAGTCATTGATGTGAGCTTGAATGTGGAAGGGACAAGAACTTGTGTATGTCTAGAGAATTGAATCAGTTGAAGACTGTCAACCTCCAACAATCATAGCAGCTTAAGAAACAAGAGCTATGGCAATAACAATAACTATTTCTTGGAGGAATTTCTGAGGCCAAATTTGCCTCAAATTCTCCACTTTTCAGAGGCCTACTGTGTGACAGATGATTTTAAATATAGGATCACATGAAATTTTCAAAGGATTCTGTAAATCTCAGCGGAGAAGGTGTGCCATCTTCACTCAATAGCAATTTCTTTTGTACACGTTTCTGCAATTACTTTGAGGTAATGCATATAATCTCAGTTGCTTGAGAATTTTCTCTTTCCTTCTGATGCATGCCCAAAATCTTGTGTCTCTGCTATCCTCTACATGCTGAACATACCTGGTCACCTCTGTAGGTGCCATTAGACACACTGGAAACAGCTGTTTTCCTGTGGGACAGACACACAGACAAAGACACAGATGAAGCTTTGATCACTCACCCACCACTCACCTCCTGCTGTAAGTCCCTGTTCCTAACAGGGCACAGACCTGGACTGGTCCATGGCTTGGTGACTGGGGAACCTCTGCTCTACATGACTGAAAATACCTGAACACCTCCACAGGTGTTCTTAGGCACACAGGAAACAATTGTTTTCTTATGGGATAGATACATAAACCAAAAACAAACAAAAAAAAAACCCCAAAAACAGTATGAGGATAATTATTTTTCCTTTTTTAATTAGGGTGCACGTAGCGACCAAGAAACCATTTTTCACCTACTAGGAGGCTCCAACTTTGGCGGAATTTAGCCTCTATAGATACTTTCTCCACAGTGATTTCTATGGTCTTTTCTCATTCACCACTTACAAGGGAGACTTTGGGTTTTGACCACCTAGGTAAGCTGATTCGTCTGTGTGTTCAGGGGCCAGTTTCCAATAAGACATCCACTAAAATCTTACTGTAAATATTGGGAATTTTTAGAAACCTTCTCTCCAAACTCGTAGATTATGGGCTGAATCAGGCTCATTGGCTCATCTGGAAAACATAGAGTTTATTGAAGATACCCAGGAGGCATGAGCTGATGTCTAAAAACTGTTGAGCAATGTCAACTTTTACGTTGAAGGGGTTGTTGATATAGGTGGGCAGTGGAACAGGAGAGCCAGGGCACTTCAGCAGGGAGTATAAATGCTTTATGTCTGGGGGCATAAAGATAGGAGATTTGGGGCTATTCCACTGGGAGTGGTCACAGACTTCAGAGAAGACAGCAGTGATGAGCTGGTCAGCAAGCCAGGTTCCAGATTTGGACAGGAGGGCACACAGGATAAGACCAAGGGAAGGGCCCTGTGGCTTGGGAAAGTGCTGGGACTGGACAGAAACACCAGCACCTCGGCTCTCAAGGAACCCTGGGAAGACCCTAGGTAAATAATGGATGCAGACAGTAACTGCATTGTCACCTTCCTTCCTTCCTTAGGCCTACTTTTAGTACCTTGACCACAGGGTCTCTCTTTTTATTGCCTGAGACACATCATGCAGTGCTGAGAAATGATTTACAAGTCAGCTGGTCAACCACCGGCTGGGACAGATGGGAACAGCATGGATTCCAGATGAATTCAGACCAGGGGTCCAGTCTTGGCCCTGTCACTTACTGGCCATATGATCCTGGGAAAATTACCAGGCCCTGTGGGCCTTAGGTTCAGAAGTAAGTGGGTCAGATGCAACTCAAAACTCCTAAAATTTGAGTCGAAGACCAACTTTTCCCCTCCAAGTTGCTTTTATATTCAAACCATAATTTTCATTTGATTCCCACCAAACATCTATCCCTTGCTTAGAACTGTTCAAATTACACTCAAGATAAAGTAATAAAAAATCTCTTTATTGCACTGTATCTAGCTTTCCACAGCCAGGGAAAAGGATGTCAGTCTGGAGGCTTCTGGGCACCACTTAGAAAGAATATCATCATATTTCTCCAGATGATCAGTATAAAACATCTAGTTTGTACACTGTCAACTGCACTGGGACAAGAGTGTAGGACACTATCTCTATCTGTTCCAGGTGAAGATTGCTCTTTGGTTTATCTACTATTCCCAAAATAATTACTAAGTGCAGTTTTCCATTAAGACTTTTCTGTCATGCTCCCAAGACACATCATCTGCTGATCCTGGCAGTGGCCACCACCCAGCTTCATTACAATCAACCCCCACAGAGGGAAGCACAGTTTCCCGAGGCCCCAAACTGCCCTATCTCAGGCCATTGAAACTTTAGTGCTTTCCTCTGGAGCCCTCCACCTCTCTCCTTCTTTTACTTGTCTGTAAGACTTAGGAGACACCTCAGCACCTTCCTTATATGACTGCAGCTCCTACACAATCATTCTATGGGTGAGTGTTTCCTGCTTATGTTAGTGTCCTCACCACTAACGCAGACACACAGCCTTCCTTTGAGAGCCAATGCTTAATTAATGATTGTGTAATAAATGAGCCAGTGAGCAGAGGCCTTATTTATTCAAATTTAATTTCTCCTACCCAATTAATCCCCTCCACTTCCACCCCTGACCTATAGATGTTGCCGTTTTCCCCTTAAGAACTGGATCTCTGAAGGCAGAGCATCTGCCCCCATGTGACTGCAGCGTGCACTTGGGGCCAGGCACACCCAGGGTATGGTCCATGGCTCCACCTGGGTCACGAACCCAGGACCTTCTGCATGCAAAGCAGACATGCTAATCACTACACTATGGAGCCACCCCCAACATTCATTTCTTAAACTGGATAAAGATCAATATATTTATGACAAATTTCATTTGCAAACTTAGAATTTGAAGTTAATCAGACCTTTTATTAACAGGAATTTGATGTGAAAAAAACAAAACAAAACAAAAGGAAAAACAAACTCCAAATCACCTTATAGAACAGGAACACAAAGATGTTATATACTCAATCCTCCCAATCCCCATTCTGCCTCTCTACTACTTAGAACAATAACTGATTTCTTCAAACACAGAATGAAAAATCTGCCTCAGAATTCATTTAAGGCAAGTTGCTGGATGTGGCCTTAGAATAGGCTCTGGTCCTAGCTGTTTCATTAAACCTGACAACAACTCTGGCTTGGGACCTCTCTTCTTCATCCCTCAAAGCCTCCTCATAATAGACAGGAAAGGCATTGGGGGTGGTATTATTGATCTTGGCCAAAATCTCCAGGACTTTCATTTTGCTGGTTTCAGCATGGGCCCTGGGGCCCCACAGGAACTCGTACTGAGCAGGATCACTGTTAGGTACACGTTGGTACTTCAGATACTGTTCCTGCACCCAAACTTTGGTGATGAGCTCCCTTGGCTCCCCATAGATAAAATGCTCTCTCCCATCATACACTCCCATAACTCTCAGCACTTCCCAGATGTACTCCTCAGAGGAGCAGTTGCCATCTAAAAAGATCACACCTAGAATATTTATTAAGAGGCCAGCCTTGGGTATGCGCTGCTCATCACTCAACATCTCATTGTAGGTAAGGCCCAAGGTGTTGACCAGGATATAGGAGTGGTTGCTAGAGTCCACTTCCTTCACATCAATGCCAAAGACCAGCTGCAGGCACTCAGAGGCTTGGCTAAAGATCTTAGGAAAGTGATCTTGGTACTCTTTGATGACACTACTCAGCATTTCTACCTTTGTGGTTGGCTCCTTTGTTCTATACTTGAGGAGCAGGAAATTCACCAAATTAGCCACCTTATCATCTACGGCATCTTTAAGCAAGGGCCCAGTATCTGACAGGGCCTGCAAAGTGCTTGGCTCCTCCTCTTCCTGGCTGCTGGAGCCCTGATGTGATTTGATTGATGGAGTGACTACCCTGACACTGGGAGAGACGCAGACTCTCTCAGGACTCTGGAGGAGACTTGATGTCCCAGCAGTAGCAGAAAGTGCCTTTATGATGCTTGAGATCGGAAAACAGCAGCTGGAAAATGAGGAGGAGGAGGAGGAGGAAGAGAAAGAAGAGAGGGAGGAGGAGAAAGAAGAAGAGGAGAAAGAGGAAGAAGAGGAGAAAAAGGAAGAGGTGGAAGTGGAAGAAGAGGATGTGGAGGAAGAGGAGGAGCAAGAACAGGAGGAGGAGGAGCAGGAGGAGCAGGAGCAGGAAGAGCAGGAGCAGGAGGAGCAAGAAGAGCAGGAGGAGCAAGAGGAGCAGGAGGAGCAGGAAGAGGAGGAGCAGGAGCAGGAGGAAGAGGAGGAAGAGGAAGAGCAAGAGGAAGAGGAGGAAGAGGAAGAGCAGGAGGAAGAGGAGGAAGAGGAAGAGCAGGAGGAAGAGGAGGAAGAGGAAGAGCAAGAGGAAGAGGAGGAAGAGGAAGAGCAGGAGGAAGAGGAGAAGGGAGAGGAAGGAGAGGAGGAGTAGCTGGAAGAGTGTAAGGAAGTATCCTCTTCCTCAGCCTCAGGAACCTCTGCACGCACATGGTCCTGTGCCTCGCTTTGGGACTGAAGGCCTTCCTCAATTGTGTAGCGTCGTCGCTTTGGAGCTCGATGCATGATGACTCTTGTCAGATAGCCACAGGTGTGTGGACAGGAGGTGGGTGATAGGGATGCACAGGTCTGGGGGAGAGAGGCAGTGTGAGTGGCCTCAGCTGAGAAACACACTCTAGATGTCTCTGACAAAGGCAACTTACACGTCGCCCCTTCAGCGGTGCTCTTGGGCCTCACAGAGGTCTCTTCTCCTGCGAGGTCTGTCCCCTAAGATCCTGAATGAAAAAGTGAGACAGTTCCTCAGTACACAGACAGTATTCCCAAGGTTGTGGGGCTAACAGTGGAGTGGAGTAGGGTGGGGTTGGGCACTGTAGGGCCCACTCTGTTTGGGGATGGGGGAGCCCTGAGAACACATTCAGCGTATGTACCTCACCTTGGCTACTGGCGCTGCCTGGGCCTCCTCTGCTCTGTGACCCGTAGACACGTGCCTCTGAACAAGACCTTCACCTTCCAGTTCCTGGAGCCCCTGTAAGAGGAAATGAGTTGGCACCTCAGGGTACGGAACACAAACATAGCCCTGAGCCCCCAGTGCTGTGACCGGAGCAATGGGCCAGACTCTGTGAGGTCCCTTCCACACTCACTTAGCGTCCTCACCTTATTTCTGGAAGGACCTGGCTTCCCCTCCCCTGCTGGCCTGAGGCAAAACTCTCAGAACAAGAGCACACAGTCCTGAGACTAAACAGGAGGAAGTGAGGCGGCCCCACACCTAGCCAAACTTGCCCAGGCCCTCCCCAGGGAACAGCAAGAAATAACCAAACTCTGTGGGATCAATTGGTCCAGGGACGTGGGGTTCACACAGTCCTCACTTTGACGCCTGATAGGGTCTGGGATAACATCCTGTGTTGACCTGAGGCCACTTTCCTTTATAACGAAATCTCACTTCCGTGAGACACTGGAGTACCTGAGGAATGCCACAGCTAGCCATCATGTTCCATTTCCTCACAGAAGTGGCAAACTGGGGCTGGCATTCCATCTGTTCTGATGTGGGGTCCCCCCAGTCCTTACCCTGAGCCTTGGCCTGAGACTTTTCCCTCTGCTGACCTGCTTCTTGCTCCCTTAGACCAAGGCCCCCCCTCTCTGAGAACACTCAAGGTTGAAATGGGGGTGCAACTCATCCGGCCACCATTCTTTGAGCCTCACAGGGCTGACAACAGACATGGGGTGAGGCTTCATTTCCAATGGGATAGGAGGTCCACTGAGTCCTCCCTCAGGTTCATCATCTCAATGTCTGGCATGGTCTTTGACCTTCACTCTGCTGGCCTGAAACAGGCTTCCTCAGACCAAGGTCCTTACATCCCTGACACCAAGCTAAAAATAAGTCAGTTCCTCAGCCCCAAAGGCATGCCAGGAGTATCCCAGGACTGCCAATGAGGCCAGAGTGGATTTCTGTAAGACCCCCACTGCATTCTGGGATGGGAAATACCTTCAATCTTCTAGGACCTAACCTAGACTCCTGGCAAGACCTGGGACTTAATCCTCTGCTGACCTGATGTTGCAGCTCAGACCAAGGCCCTCCATTCCCTGAGACCCCAGGAGGCAGAAATGAGGAGATCCCACTCCCAGCCAGGGATCTCCCAGGGCTGACAGCAGGGGTTGCACCCTCTCAGTTCTGGGGTGAGAAGGTTCCAGTTCTCCCTCAAGATATTCATAGTTATCCCTGGCAGGGCCTGGACCACTCCCCTGGATTAATCTGATATCACTCCCTCAAGTCAATGTTTCACCCTCCTGAGACCTGTACCTAGTCCCACCTTATAGCAGAAGTAGATGGCACTCTTACCAGGACCCTCCTAGGGCTGAAAACAGGCAACAATCAGAATCTGTGGGATCCTTTCCTTTCTGGGGTGCACAGATATTTTCAGTCCTCACCAGGGGTCCAGAGTTTAATCCTGGCAGGGCCTGGGATTCCTTTCTGTTGACCTGATCTTCCGCTCTCCAACCAAAGCAACTACCCCACCCCAGAGATTTCCAAGACAGAAATGAAGGTACATAACATTCAGCCATCCATGCCCTGGGTCTCCCAAGACAGAATGGGAAGGGGAGGAGCTTAAGCTCCCTATGCTCTAGACTTCAGGGTTACTTTTTTCTGCACTCATAGGGCTCACCTTAACAAAGGGCAGAGCCAGGACTCCTTTTCCTAACCCAACTGTGGCCTCTTCAGTTCAGACAGACTTTTATCAACTCCAGAAGTCCCACAGCCCTAGGCAGAAGGAGGTGCTCTTTTTCAGACAGCCCTGCCTGGTAGCAAAAGCAGGGAGGGTTTCCGTAAGATCTATATTCATTTTGGACTAGAAGTCCCCCTCATTCCATCCTCATGGCCAATAGCTTTACTCCTGGTAGTGTCTGAGTGTCCTCCTCCTGCAAACCTTATGCCACACCCTTAGGTAAGGCCCCTGCAGGTTCAGACCATCAAGAGAGCAAATGGAGTGGTAGTCACAGTGAAGGAACTATTCCAGAACCTTCCAGGCCAAAAGCACGGACAGGACAGCGCTGTTGTGGGGTCCAAGGTCTCCTGAACCCTCCCTCAGGTCTTCACCTTGTCTCTGACCAGCCCTAGATTTTCCGTCTGCTTCCCCCAGGTCCACTGCTTATATCCACCCCCAGAATCTCTCAGACCCAGATGTGGAAGTTAGGACATTCCCTGGCTGCTCATACCACCCTGTGGCCTCCCATGACTGAAAGCAGCAGTGGCCAAGCTCTGCTCTGGGGTCTCACCTAGACCCTGGCAAGTCCTGCACCTTCCCTCTGCCACTGACCCGAGGCCCCATTGCTTATACCAACTTCCCCAGAATCCCTAGGACCCGGATGTGAAAGCAGGGATGTACCGCACATGGTCATCCTACCCAGAGGCCTGCTGCAGGTGACAATAGGGGTGGGCTTCCCTGGGGCCCCTCTGCTGTGGGTCCAGGGTCCCTGAGTCCTGCCTTGGGGCCCTAACCTTGAGTCTGGCGGGTCCTGGAGCTTCCTCTGCGGTGGACCCGAGGTCTCGCTCCTTATACCAACCCCAGAATGCCTGAGACCCGGATGTGGCAGTTGGGACTCGCCCTGGGGGGTCATCCCGCCCTGTGACCTCCCGTGACTGACACGAACGGTGGGCCAGTTCCATTGTGGGGTCCAAGGTCCACTGAGTCCTCCTAGGGGGCCTCACCTAGACTCTGGCGGATCCGAGGTCTTCCCTCTGCCACCGACATGCGGTCCCGAGGCTTTACCACCCCCCAGAATGCCTGAGACCCGGATGTGGAAGATGGAACTCGCCCCGGGGGTTCATCCCGCCCTGTGACCTCCATGACTGACACATGCGATGGGCCAGTTCTATTTTGGCATCCAGAGTCTCCTAGGTCCTCCCTTGGGGGGGGGTCCTCACCTAGACCTGGAGGGTGCGAAGTCTTCCCTCTGCCACCGACGCGAGGTCCCGCTCCTTATATCAACCCCCAGATCCCCTGAGACCCGGATGCGGAAGCTGGGACACGCCCTGGGGGGTCATCCCGCCCTGCGCCCTCCCGTGACTGACAGGAGCAGTGCGCCAATCTGTTGTGGGATCTAAGGACCCCTGAGTCCTCCCTTGGGGGCCTCACCTGGACCTGGCGGATCCGAGGTCTTCCCTCTGCCACTGACGTGAGGTCCCGGGGCTTTTCCACCCCTGAGATTCCCTGAGACCCGGATGTGGCAGTTGGGACACGCCCTGGGGGGTCATCCCGCGCTGTGACCTCCCGTGACTGACACCTGCAGTGGGCCAGTTCTATTATGGGATCCAAGGCCCCGAAGCCCTCCCCTGGGGTCCTCAGCTAGACTCTGAGGTCTTCGCTCTGCCACCAACGTGAGGTCCCGGGGCTTTTCACCCCCCAGAATCCCTCGGACCCGAATGCAGAAGTCAGGGTGTGCTATGCGTGTTGTTATCCCTGCACCCCCACCCCAGCGCCTCCCACTACTGACAGCAGAGGCAGGATTCACTGGGGCCCAATCTGTTGTGGGTCCACAGTCCCCTAAGTCCTCTTTTGGGGTCTTTATCTTGCCTCTGGATGGTCCTGGGCATTCTTTTAGCAGACTTGAGGACTCGAGGTCCTGCTCCTTTCACCAACTCCCTTAGAATCCCTTGGACCTAAATGTGGAAGTCAGGGTGCACTGCATGTAGTCATCTCACCCTGGGGCCTGTTAAGCCTGATTCTGCTCTTGGGTTCAGCGTCCCACTGTTTTTCATTATGGTCCTCACCTTGAGCTCTGTCATGTTCTGGTAACCTCTCTCTGTTGACATGGGGTGGGGCCCCCCCAGACCTCTCTGGAAAGTTTGTAAATGTCACATCTGTCACATCTGGTTGCTAAGCCCAGCTATTCTCAAGGCTGACGGGAAGGGAGGAGTTGGGTTGAGGGGGGGGGGGACCCAACGGACAACATACTGGTGTCCACCTTAACCCAGCAGAACCTGGGCCCCCAGCTGTCTCTGGACCCGAGTCTGCACCCCTCAGACCATGTCTCTGACTCAAGGAGGTGGGGGCAGAGTGAGAAGTTTCCTACATGCAAATATCAAACCCAACTTTCAGAAAGTATATACCAGCATCATTCACCCTACACTGTTAAAATCTAAGCCTAGGTATTATACCTACTGAGGTGAACATGATGCCCCGGGTTTCAAACAAGACTAAATTAACCCGTTGAGCAAACTAGTCACTGAAGACAGCTTGAAGGCAGGGATTTCAACCTTGAAAACTGAAAACTTGGGACAGCTACATAGGCAGTGGGAGAAGGAATTGAGATGGAAATTTGTCCTGATAAATGTAGACAAACTGTTTGAAAGCTCCTGATTCATTCACTTGCTACATTCTCAAGATAGCCCTGTCCCAAAAACAGATGACCATAGTGTACCTTTAAAATAAGTGGAGGAGCTTCTTTTTATTTTCTTTTTACATTTCTCCTTGCTCAAAATGGAACTAGAAACATTTTCAAAAGCACTTGAATTATAATCTGAAATGCATGCTTCAGGGGGTTCTCATGGAGGGAACAAGATGAACCATAGTAAGCAATATCCTCAACAACATCCTAGTAGTAGGTGCTTTAAGAGGTACTGCTGTCAGAATTAGAGAAAGTTTTCCTGGTTTCATGATGTAAGTGTGTATGTTGGGGGGTGAACTGGAGTTATGGTTTCTCTGGTTGGCTTTTTTTGCAGTTGTTCTCTGAGACTCCTGCATTATCATACTTATTAAATTTGTGGTTATCTGAAATGCTTTTGCCTTTGCCTCTCCCTTGATTAATGTGCCAGGTCTACATCATTTGGACATTTACTTATTCATCCAGCAACCCTTCATGGATAACCTACTGGATTCTGGTAATTCCATGGTGAAGAAAATCTGACTTCTGCCATCATGAAATCGAAAATGTAGTGTGGAGTTACAGAACATAAATAAGTCAACAATTAAATAAAACTATTTTATATAACTATAATATCAAAAATAAAACACAGGAATGGATTGGAGGGATTATAGCTATTTTTTATAATATGGTCAGAGAAGGCCTTACAGAAATTAATATTTCAGCTCAGACTTGAATGTTGAAAATAGCCATACAAAATTCTTGGGGAAAAGTGATTAAAGAAAGGGGACAATAAGTGCAAAGGCCTTAAGGTTGAAAGCAACCCATTCAAGGAACAGAGAAAAGGCCAATGTATTTAGAATGGAGTAAGCCAGGAGGAGAATGCTAAGAAATGCAAAAGGTGAGGCAGGCAGGGGCCAACTCATGTAGGACCTTATACGTTGTAAAAAAGAGTATGGGTTTTATTCTAAGTGTCTTGGAAAACCACTTAAATATTTTAACAGCAGAATAGTATAACCTAATTATGTTTTTAAAAGTGCACTCTGGAACTCAAAAAAGTTCAGGCACGATTTAATCAGAGCTCTGGCTCAGTCCTTAATCTCTCAGCACTGTCTTTATCTGGGCATCAGTCTGACTTACCTCATGGTAGCAAAATTATGCAGTACTTGCAAGCCTTATATCCACACATTACAGCTATAGAGCATTCCAAGATGGGAAATAAAGTCCACTCCAATTGCATTATCCTGGGTCACACACTTGCCCTGGAAGTAATCATTGTGACTTAGAGAATTAAATGTATAAACTGGCTTAAGTTAGGTCATGCACTCATCTAGATTTGAGGAGGTGAAATTAGGTTTCCCAGAAACAAACAGGTATCCCAAGAAAATCATGGGAGGCGAAGAAGTTATTTGAAAGTAGGAGTAAGGGACTGGATGCTAGAGAGATAATTCGACATGTATCAAATACAGGTGTGTGTAATTTGAAATTCTAGTTAAGACATCTAAGAAGAAATATTAAGGAGGCAGTTGAATGTCTGAGTCTGGATAGGTCTGAGCTAGAAAAACACATTTGGGAGTCATAGGTTTAGATGACATTTAAATACATTGGAATGAATAGACATCAGAATTCATTGTCTAATGGATGTCCATTGGGTGGACATGGGAATCCGTTAAGGTCATTAGAATGGATTGGACATTGGAATGGACATACACTTAAGTAGTTGCAAGAAGAGAGGAAAAAAATAAAGAATTTCAAAGACTGAAGCCTGGGATACTTCAACACTTAGAAGTCAAGAGAATAAGCAACATATTGTGGTATTATGAAAGTTAAGAGATAAAAGTATTTCAGGACTGGAGAAAAAAAAATGAAGTAGATGATACAGGCTCTGTTCATCCCTCTGACGACCAAATCAAAGTTGTGACAGAAACAAAGAGCAAACAACAAGGAAAGTCACATGGGATCTAGATGAACAAGCCCTACATCTAGGGAGAAAACTAAGAAATCACCCTGCAATGGCAGAAGGTAGGATGGGTCGAGGACACAAGGCTTCCCAGTCCCTCGTGGCTGAGTGGGACGGAGGCCACAGAAGTGGCAACCAGCAGCTGCAGGTGCCTCTTAAAGGGACGGTGTCCAGCAGTAGACTTTTGTGGTGATGGACCTGCTCTCTCTGAGCACCAGCACTGGTTCGGCTATACAGGGGACACCAGGGACTTACAGGGGCACAATGAGTTGCCAGAGTGAGGGCCAAGGCAAGACTCGCTCTCTACAGAAGTGTCGGTGTATCTATTGTTCCTCTGATGGGCCCTCCCTGCTCCCATTCGGAGGGCTCAACACCACCATAGTGGTGATGTCATCAAACTGGATAACAGAGGTAGCTCTGCCCAGAGGAGTCCCTGAAACTCCACCTCCCACAACTTGTGGTCCCACCTAAGCCACATCCAGGTGTGTCCTTGGCAAGTCAGATGCTCCTTGCTGAGCCAACTTTAAGATTCAAACTATTGGCAGATGACTGTGTTTTCTGGAGGCAAATATAAGCACAGCATCTGTGGTTTGCTTGCTGAATCTTAACAGGTGGCCTCAGAAGGGTACAAGCTGGGGATAAACTTGGCATGCAGCTGAACCCCTCTCAGGACTGTGCCCCTGGACACCTACTACACAAAGCCACACTAATAAGACTAAGAGACTAAGAGTTTTGCTTGGTACATAGAAAGGGACACAGGAAGACAGCCAAAATGGGAAGACAAAGAAACAGAAACCATAAGAGAACAGAACAGAGAACCAGATATAATGGAGTCAAGCAATTTAACAGATGAGAGTTCAGAACACTGGTTATAAAGATGCTTAGTGAAATTACAGGAAGCATAGAAGAATTTAACAAAGATTTAAAAAACCATAAAAATAGAAATGAGAATTATAAAAAGAAACCAACCAGAACACATTATCTGAGATGAGAAATATATTAAATGGAATAGAGTGAATAAAGAAGAGGATCAAATGACCTACATAGAGGATGGGAAAGCCAAGGACACCCAATATGAGTGGCAAGTAAAAAAAAAAAGCCAAGAAAATAATAATAGTTTAAGGAGCCTACAAGATACTATTAAATGTAAAAATATCTGAAAAAATAAACAAGATGCTGAAGAACTACTTGAAGAAATAATGATGGAAAATCTCCCTAACCTGGTGAAGGAAATAGACATAAAACTCCAGGAAGCTCAGAGAGTCTTCAAAACCAGGAACCCAAAGAGGCTCACATGGTATCCATAAGACTGGCAGCTGAGTTCTCAAAAGAAACTATGCAGGAAAGAAGGACTTGGCACAAAATATTCGATGTGATAAAACCCCACAATCTACAACCAAGAATACTTTATCTAGCAAAGCTATCATTTAGATTTGAAGGACAGATAAAGATCTTCCCAGACAACAATAAGCTAAAGAAATATATCAGCACCAAGCCAGTATTACAGGACATGTTGGAGGGACTTCTTTAAAATGAAGAATGGCAATAACTACATTCCTATCAATAAGTACATCAAACAGAAAAGAATTAAGTGCTCCAACCAAAAGATAGAGTGGCTATCTGCAGGAGACTTATGTCAGATTAAAGGACACACACAGAGTAAAAGGAAGGGGTTGGAAAAAGATATTGGCTTGATGGATCTAGAAGGCATTGTACTGAATGAAATGGGTCGAAAAGAAAAATACATATATCCCATGACATACGTTTGGAAGAATCTAAAGAATAAAATCAACAATAACAAAAGTGGAAATAAACTCAGAGATACAGAGAATATTTTGAGGGCTACTAGATGGGAGGGGACTTGGGAGACAAAAAAAAGACAAAGAGATTAAGAAATACAAATGAATAGTTGCAGAGTTGACATAGAGATATAGACTGCAACATGGAGAAGATGGTTAATAATGTAATAAATATGTAAGGGGGAAGAAGGGTACTAGATCTAGTGGGGTGATCACTGCAAATTATGTGGATCTCTGATCACTATGTTATACAACTGAAACTGGTATATTATTGTATGCCAACTATAATTGAAAAAAACTCATTGAATTGTATAATGTAAATACAAGCAACTAATTGTCTATTATATTTCAGTAAAGATGAAAAACCTGTTAGCATCTTTAAAAAATATTCCTGGAGGGAAAGAGTGTGTATGGGTGTTGAATACTGCAGAAAGGTCAAGGAAGATGAGAGAAGAAATGCGACTTGGAGTAGGCAACATATTGGTCATTTGTGATCTTCACCAGAGCCATTTTAGAAGAGATATGGAGATAAAAATTTGATTAGAGAGGGCTGAGAAGAGAATATGAGGTGATAAAGTAAACACACCACAAGGAAATAACGTTTTTAAGTAGCTTTGCTGTGAAGGGTAGTATAAGTTGGGATGCATGAACCCCTAAAAGGTATGATCTGTGAGGGCAGAGTTTTTGCCTATGTTTTTTTTCACTGCTGGGTATCCAGAACTTAGAGAACTCTGCCTGGTATGGCGTAGGTGCCCAGTTACTACTTTTTGAATTAATAGTGATACTGGAGAAAAGAGGGGACCCAAGAGACACTTTGGGTACAAAGGTGTCCAGCAAAGTCCTGGCACTTCAGTGCTTCTGAAAAGTGTTACAAGGTTTAAAGAACTCATAAGAAGATAGAGAGGACCTCCCAGGAATCACATATTCAATGTAAAGGTAAACCTCACTTCAGCAGCTTATTTCTCCATCTCTCCAGAAACATAATACCAAGTTTTATGATGATGGAATGAGGCTAAACCTAGAAGGGAACTATGAAATGTTTTGATAGGTAGAGGAATCCTTTATTATATGACATATTTACAGAATATCTTTTGGAGATTAGCTGGTGACATCTGTTGCCTGAGCTCCCATAATATCCAGACAATATAAAATCAATAACATGGCCTAAAAATCCATGAGTCAGAGTTGTGTTTGTCTACTTTTAAGTTGCCTACAGACTCTAAAGTGTCATTGGATGCTATATGCGTATCCTAAAAATTTTGTGTAAGTTTTGTAATAGTCAAGGGGAGAAATAATGTAGACCTGGACTAAGATAGTGGCAGTGGGGATGAGAAATGAGGGGCAGACTTAAGAAATGTTAATCAATGGGAAATTGGCAGGATGTGATGACTAGTCTGATACCTCCCAGATTAATGGCTTTGGTAACTAGGAGGGTAATGTGATCATTCACCCAAATAGGAATACAGGAAAGGAGTTAATTTGCATGTGGTAGGGTAAGGGTAAGGTGACAAGCTCATTTTGGACTTGTTGCATGTGAGATGCATATGTGGTATCCAGATGGAGATGTTAGACAGATTATTTGTTATATGAATTGGGAGGTCAAGAGAGCTATGAACTTCAGATACAAATATGAGTGTGTGTTGGGGTGGCGGTCTTGAACTTAGAGATGGTATTTGGAACCATAGTAGTGGAGGATAACATCCAGAGAAAAATCCGTGGACTTGAGAAAGGAACCTTGGGTGTCTAACATTTGATGGGTAATTAAGTAAATGATGACCCCAAAGAGGAAGAAAAGGGAAGTAGTGTGTCTAAGGAGTACAGTGTTTTAAGGAGAGAGTGGTCAACAGTATTCAATTTTACTAAGGACTCAAATAGAAAGATGATTGAGAGTTGCCAATGAATTTAGCAACCTAGAAGTCATTGAGGACCTGACAAGAACAATTTCTGTGGAGTAGTGGGCAGAGACCAGAGTAGAGTACTTTGTAAGTGAGCACACATATATTTTTCTAGGAGTTTGGTAGTGGAGGGGGTGAGGGAATAATACGGTGGTGGGTGAAGAATAAAAATCAAGGTGGGAATTTTTTCTTTAGATTACAGCAACTTGAATGTGTTTTTAAGTTTGGAGAAAAAAATCATAAAAAGCATGAAGGAGCAGAAAAGAGAGGGAAAGAGTAAAGAGGTGACAGAAAGGAAAGGATTAAGGACTTAGAAGTGTGATGATGGGAGAACTGCTTATCTTTGAACAGAAGGAAAGAGTCATCTCTGAGGCTGAAGGTAAAGTAGTCAAAGAAGAGAATACAATCATAAATTGATAAGGGGGGAGAGTCAGAAAGTTGAGAGATGTAACTACTGATGGCCTCTATTTTGCCAGGGAAGTAAGAGAAAGGTTTCTTTTTATAGGCAAGAAGGATAACAATTGATTAGGAAGCTTGAAGATAGAAAAAAAAGTTTAGAGTAGTGACTGGTAAATGTAAACATTCAAAGAATTTTGCTGGTCATTTTCTTAACAGGCATACAAAGCCTTTTTAAGCTTGCCTCTCTCTCACAACCTAACGATTTAACCTTATTTGCTGGATGACAAATGGGAGTGAAGCTCACTATAGCCACAGGAAAGGATCACTTGGCAGTGAGAATTTCTCAGCTGAGGACAGATCCTGATTTATAATAATGCTAATTGTGGTTGTGTGCATTTTTTTTCCAGCTAGATCCAGAGCTGGGCCAAAAAGCAAAGAAGTTGAATTGTGGATTATTAGTACATCCAGAATTGGGGATTGTTGGGTGGGTGCAAGGAAAAGAGAAGAATGGAAAATAATAGAGTACTGGGGACAGAGTTATCTCACTGATTCCCCATTTATGAATGCCTGGCTTGGGAGGTAAAGAAGAGAGGCTTAGAGGAGGCTGCTTGACTGAAAGTGAAGGGGTACATCTAGGAGCTGGACACCTATCTGAGATAAAGGAGAAGGCAGATTGAGAATGAAGGTGTGAAAAAATTCAAGAAGTGGGCCATATGCTCAGGGGATGTGATCTGAGTGCTGTTGGTGGGCAATTTAGGTGGAGTTTCCACATCTGAGCTTTGGATGATGCTCCACATCTCTTTGCTCATTAGCATTGGCTCATAAAAACCTGGAGTCCTACCTTAGGTAAAATTTGACAGCAGAGAGTATATGAGTAGACTTGAAAAGTTCCAACTGTTTCTATGAGTTGGAGAGGGGTGATAAACTTAGGAGCCAGAAGAATTACATGGAAATAACATTTTCAAATGAAAAAGGCATCACAAATGACTAATTAGAAAGAAGACTTGTTGTCTCCTATACCAGCTATCAGATGTGTGTGATTTGGAACATAGTGACTATATATTTCTTTAGAAAGAGATGAGACCAATATAGGGATTTTCTTATGTGCAATGGCATTAATTAGGCTATAATTTGGTCTGTTAATAATAATAATAATTCATAATAATTAATAATAATAAAGGAAACTGGCCAAATTAACAGAAACTTGAAGGTTCAGTGGAAATAATTTGTATTCTTAATGACTTAAAGCAAGGTTAGGTCAAAGAAGCCACTGGAGATTTAAATACAAGGTGCTGAGACATACTAGCTTGGTGATGTAGCAAGCTGGCCGGGTCACAAAATGGCCATATTCAGCCAGTGATCCAGCTCTGAGGCCACATGGTTGTACACTGTCTATGAAAATCACAGCTATGACATCCTGTGCGTGGTCCTGCTAGAGCCAAACTAATCTGGAGGAGTTGGGACCACAGGGAATTACAATCAGCCAGCTGCTCCCCTAGGTTGCTTGGAACAGTCCCAGCATCCTGTTTGTAAGTATTTAGACCTGTTTTGACCTTTAGCTTGTTCCTGTGACACACAGATCATTAATGCACTGTGTTTTTTCCACTATCCTTCTATCAATTCACATAGTGCTTCTCAAACTATAATCATTATAAGAAAGAATGAGGTGTCTTGTTCAATGAAGATTCTGATTCAGTAGGTCTTCAGTGAGGCCTGAGATGTTCCCAGCTGTCCTGATGCTGCCAGTGTGGGAGCCACACTTTGAGTAGTGAGGCTCTCAGCCTGACTTTCCCAAGAGAACATTCCCTCACTCACTACCTGCCCCCTTTCCAGTGAGTATTTACTGAAAATCTCCCAAAGACCAATCAATGCAGTGGGGAGGAGTGGGAGAAATGAAGAAGAAATGAAGGGAGATACATACAAGAACAGGACATGGTTCCTGTCCATGAGTATAATATAGAGATGAACAGAGGGTTCAGAGAACACAGAGAAGAGATTAATTTGCCAGGGTTTTCAGGAAGGATTCATATGAGGTAACATTAAGATGGATCTTGAAACCTGTAAAGAGATGGAGAGATTTCCAGAAAAGGGAAACATTTGTGCAAAGGCCTAGAAATGCACAACTCGTGAGAAATCCAGTGTCACCAGAGTCCCACGGAAACATGTGGGTTGTGAGAGAAGTACAAGGTCACAAAAGCTTTATGTACTCTTCTAAGAAATTGGTTGGGAGTGAGAAGGTAGATGTGGTGACAGAAAGAAATCTAACTGTGAGAGGTAAACACATGGTGTAAATATATATGTGCCTTACTGTTAAAAAAAAATACTGGAAATAAAAAAAAGAAAGAAAGAAATGGGTTGGGAAACCTCTTTGCATGGTTACATTCAGCTGCTAATCAAAAGTTCAGACAGTCAGGTTAGGTAAGCAGATATCTCAGAATAACAGTAATTTCCTGTTGATGCCAATCTCCACAAATACTCATTCTTTCTACCCTGGGATAAAAGAGATGGCAGTCAGAGACAAGGAAACTCCAAATGGGCAAAGCATTTTGAGTGCTACCATTTTACTAAATTAATGTGCAAATTACAAATGAGTCTTATCTGCACATCAAAGCCAGCCCTAAGGCTCCAGGCTATTACTTTTGGTCTAATTTGCTGTGAGAACACATGAACTTTATGTAATTGAAATAAATTGACTGTTTTTCTTTAAAGACTGTATATAATCAGGACTTTAACCAGTTTATATGACTGGCCTCCATTTCCCACTATGTTTGCCCACATAAGTTTCCATCTATACACTGAAGGGATGCAGATCTGCTAGGTTTCTCTGGTATTGCAGGTTAAAAACAGCAAGGAGAAGGAAGGAAGGAAGGAAGGAAGGAAGGAAGGAAGGAAGGAAGGAAGGAAGGAACCAAGGGAGGGAGGGAGGGGAGAAGGGGGAGGGAGGCAGAGGAGAAAGGAGGAAAGGAAGGAGGAAGAAAGGAAAAAAGAGGGAAGTGGAGTAGAGAGAGGAAGAGAGAAGAAGAAAAAGAAGGAGGAAGAGGAGAGAGAGAGAGAGAGAGAGAGAGAGAGAGAGAGAGAGAGAGAGAGAGAGAGAGATGAAGGGAGGAAGGAAGAAAAAGAAAATAATTTTAAAAAAGAGTGTACCCTTTTCTCCACATCCTCGCACACTTGTTGTTTTTTGATTTACTGATGATAGCCATTCTTACAGGTGTGAGGTGTTATCTCATGGTTTTAATTTGCATTTATCTGATGATTAGTGACCTTGAGCATCTTTTCACATATTTATTGGCCATTTGTATTTCCTCTTTGAAGAAATGTCTATTCAGATCCTCTGTTTTTTAACTGCATTTTTTTTAGCATTAAGTTGTATGAGTTATTTATATATTTTGGACATTAACCCCTCAGATATATCACTGCAAATATCTTCTCCCTTTCTGTAGATTGTCTTTTTTATTTTGTTGGTGGTTTTCTTTGCTGTGCAAAACCTTTTTAGTTTGACGCAATCCCATTTTCTTATTTTCTTTTATTTTCCTTTCCCAAGGAGATATATTAAAAAAAATTCCACTTCTGGGTATTTATCTAAAAAATCCAAAACACTAATTTGAAAAGATATTTGCATTCTTATTTTCATTGCAACGTTATTTGCAATAGTCAAGATATGGAAGCAACCTAAGTGCCCATCAGTAGATAAAGAGTTGGTACATATATACAGTAGAATATTACTTTGCTATAAAAAAAGAATGAACTCTACCATTTGTGACAACATGGATGAACATAGGGGCAATTATGCTATGTGAAAAAAGTCAGAGAAAGACAAATGCCATATGAATTCACATACATGTGGAATCTAAAAACTAAAATAAATAAACAAAACAGAATGAGACTAATAGAAAAAGAGGGCAAACTT
This sequence comes from Cynopterus sphinx, assembly GCA_030015415.1. Classification (NCBI taxonomy): domain Eukaryota; kingdom Metazoa; phylum Chordata; class Mammalia; order Chiroptera; family Pteropodidae; genus Cynopterus; species Cynopterus sphinx. The sequence goes on from CM057388.1 coordinate 84,019,611, forward strand.
ATGGTTGCCAGATGGAAGAGAAGCTGGGGGACTGTATGAAAAAAAGATGAAGGAATTAAGAAGTACAAATTGGTAGTTACAAAGTAGTAATGTGGGAGTAAAGTATGCATAAGGAACATAGTCAATAACATTGTAATAACTTTGTATGGTGTCAGGTGGTTACTAGATTTATGGGGGTTCACTTGGTAAGTTATATAAATGTTTCACCACTATGCTGTACACCTGAAACTAATATAATATTAAAGGTCAACTGTAATTTACAAATTTTAAAAAATTAAACAAACAATAAGTAGTATACCTAGGCAGCTATCACCAAGAGCAAAATCAGAATGGTGTAGAGCATTCTTACACTCATTTTATAGTTCCTATAATAGCTATTCTTTTTAATTGCATAATGAAAGGGTGGCATAATCTCTTCATAGCTTATGGCTTTTGAAGCTCATAATCAGGCTCTGTTCTGATTAATTCCACCACCTGGAGTGAGAGTGTATGAGGTACAGGTGTGATAGGGAGCTGGCCCAAATAGCCACAGTTATCAGCTGTGAGTATTTATCCACTGGCATTCAGAGTCACACTCACAGTAAAATTACACACCAGGATGAAAGACTCTGGGCCTGGGTGATTCATGCATTGTGGTCTATGGAAATTATTTACTAACTCTTATGCCTCTTGAGGAATGGCAGAGCTGGCAGGAGAAGGGGGAAAGAAGGGAAGTTTGTGGAGCCTGACTAAAAAGTTTTTTTGTCAAGCCTGAGAGACCAGGGAGGCAAATCTCCTGCTTTCCATTAGAAATATGAACCTGGACAGCTGTTGTATCCAGATTCTGATCCTGGGAAAGTTGTTTCACTTATTTAGTCCATACATCAGTGAAATAGAGGTGCTTAGAGCTACCTCCAGGGGGAAATATGAGGGTCCATTTATTCATTTTTTCATTCATTTAACAAACACATATTGAGTACCGACTCTGGGTCAGATCCTGTGGAAGAATTTGGTTTACATTCTTGAAAACAATAGACATTATTCTGCCTTCCTGGACTTTCTGTTAGAGGCCATCTAATAAGCACATAAACAAATAATGTGATCAGAAATGGCCTCTCTGGGGAGGTAACATCTTAGTTGAGACATACATGAAAAGAAAGAGCTGGCATCATAAAGATCAGGGAACAGATTCTGAGAAGAGATGACATCATGGACGAACCCTGGGGAAAAGCTTGGTTTCTTAAACACACACACACACACACACACACACACACACACACACACACGCACGCACACACAGAGAAAGAAGACCTGAGGATTTCAGCAGAGTGACCCAGGTGAATACTGGTGACAGGTGAGATTGTAGAGGCAGGCAGGATCCTGTGAGAACATACATTTTATGGAAAGATTTGTGGATTTTATCTGAAGGGTGATGGGAAATCACTGAAGGCATTTTAAGCATGGAAATAAGATGAGCTGTTTTATTTAAAAGATCCCTCTGGCTGCTCTGGGAAAAATGGATTGGAAATGCCAGGAGTAAATGTGAAGTGGCTATTACAGTTGTCCAAACACAAGATGTTATTGGTCACTGGAGTTGAATGAACTCTTTGGAGCATGTCTCTATTAAACAGTTGATTTTATTTAGCTTCTCTTCCATCATCCTGCTTCACTATCCAATTTTCCCTCACCCTATTCATTATCCAGTTATACAAATGAGCCAGAACTTCTCTTTATTGGCTAGTCTGTGAAATAAAATGTGATGGGATGGAGCAACAGGATGACTGATGGAAGGCGGTGTTGGATAGATGGATGGATGGATGGATGGATGGATGGATGGATGGATGGATGGATGGATGGATGGATGATTGTGATGGCCCATGTCATCCTTTTAAGCCCCCAGTGCCCAGAGGAGATTGTTGACACAAAGCAGCTCTTCAATAAATGTTGACTGAATAGATGAAGGAATGAGATGATGACTTAAAGTCAGTTTACATTCAGAATGAGAAATTGTGTTTCTTGTAGATATGTGATGAAGAGATTATAAACTTTGTGTTAGTGAGAACTTCTACATCTTTCATAAAAGAATGCAGAATAAGAATTTAGGAACAACACTTAGATAAGGTAGGCTTCACTTGAAGCAAATAGGTTTGCTATTTCTAGAAAGAATAAACAAAAAAAGTTTTAAAGTGACTTTCAGGTATTTTACATGGACACAGAATACATGCTTGTTGTTGATATGGAAAATGTGGAGGATTTGAATTAGGTGTAAATTATTAATTCTCAATATTCTGAACAATTCAGCAACCCACTTCATAAGTTTTCTCCATCTCAGTAGGTTTTACTACCTCATACCCAATTTCCCAAGCCAGAAACCTGGCAATTATTCTAGACTCTATTCTCTCCCTCACTACATCTAATGGATCTCCAAGTTCCACAAATTATACCTCTTAAGTATCTCCCTGACCTACCCAACTTGTCACCATGCCCACATTTCATTCCAGGCTGTCATTATCTTTTGCCTAGACTTCTGCGAATACCTTCTAACTGGTCTCTCTGCTTCCACTCTTGTTACCTCTATAATCAATTCTCCACCTAGCAAAGTGATCTTTTAAAAAACAAATCAGATCATTTCTTTTTCATACTTAAAGACCTCCAATGACTTCCTCCAATGCCTACCTTTCCAGCTTTATCGGAACAGTAACCTCTCATGTCAATGTAAGTTGTAGCTGTGAAAAAGCACCAACATTCCCCGGGCTAATTTATTCCTGATCAACCACTGACCAAGCACTGGCAAACACAGACCTGGATCTAAGCCATTCAGAAAAAATACAAGCATAATCCATATTTTATGTGGTTTCCAAGGCCATGCTAGGAAAGAAGCCACTTTTGATAACATAGTTTAGAGCAATACACACTCCCAAAGTCTCCCTGGTAATCCAGTTGCCTTGGAAACACAGTGATGCCAGGAATGACACATATAGCTAATGGTTCCTGCTAATGCTTATTAAGTAAAAAACTTCACTTATCCGGGTTTTGAAAATTTTGTCCCTTTTTTCTTTATCCTGCTGCCTCACAATTCTATTCTTACACCAAGAGCTAGCAGCAGCCCTGCATCCATCCTTAACTGATGCAGACAGTTATTTTGGTGTTAGATTTTGCTACTCTTTAATTGGCTATTAGCTTCGACACCAGGCTGCTCTTTGCAGCAAGAGACAAACAAATTAAAGGTGTAGAGTCCACAAACTTTCCCTTGCCAGTCCCATCTAGAGGAAAAAAGTCCTTGTGTTCTCACAAACATTGTTCACTGACTTGCATACTTGCCCAAGAATGGGTTAAGGAAGGAATCATAGAATTCCTTTCTGAAGCCTCCCTTTGCCCTCTCCAGTTCCATCCCCAAGACCAACAGTTGTGGTCTGCAATCTGACTTTGACACTGAGACACTACATATGGAGAGTGAATGGGTCTTTTTGCTGCACCCTTATGATCAAAATGCATGAACCGTCCCTTTTAGCCTCTTCTTCAATAGGCTTCATGTGAGCAATGGCTCTTGCTTAAAGTTTAATAGGACAAGAGCCCTGAAGCCTTGTAGGAAACTTAAAGTCACAAACAGTGTTTTAAAATCAGGAGAATAAAGTCTGAAGACAGCAGTGGGAAGAGGGCAGGAATCTGGAGGCAGGGCTGGGCTTTTGATTGGTGGGACAGCAAATATATTACACATGTATCATCCTTTGACCATCTGATATACCTGTGCCATACTTTCCTTGCACATTCATACAATTTCCTCTAACACTTTTTCATTATACTTGTAAATGCAAATGTGTGAATAAAATGTATAGTTTCTGGATTTAAAACTCTAACCTTACCATCTCTCGGTTCCATAACTTTGTGCAATTTACTTAACCTCTCTGGGCCTCAGTTTCTTCATATGTAAAACGGGGATCATAAGAGCACCCTACCCAATGACATTGTAGTAAATGAGATAATGCATGGAAAGCACTTAGAATACAGCCTAACTGTGCCCAAAATGTGACCCACTACTATTGTTTTTATTATAAAAACAGATGTTGAAAAAGAACCCCTAACCTGATCTGCAGCTACACCTGCCCAAGTATGTCTGATGACACAGCCACTGAAATCTCTACCCACTCTAGAACCACCTTCTTAGTACCCCAGCTACTGCAACTACCCTTTGCTTTTCCCCCTGGACCTCCTTTCCAGTCAAAATCCTCAGATATCCAGGCTATTTCTAATCCCAACTCATTACTCCAGTCTCACCTCGAAGCAGTGGCACTCTTGTGCCAGGTAGAAAATAAGAAATTATATATTAAAGGATTTCAGAGATGACATCAATACTTATTAGGTGGAAAAATGTTTCAGCCTAAAGTCTCTTGCATATAACAGATATATATTATATAACACAGGTTATGAAATAATTTCTTGGGTCCTAGCCATTGCCAATCATACTTTTTATATCACCCTTTAGCCAGAACATAGCAAAGCTCTGAACTTTGTGGATCATTGTCCACTCTGTTATTCCTGATTTTAATCACAGTAGTACTTGAAGCAGTCTTCATTAAATTTTCTTTTTAAAAATATCATATACCTTACTGTTAAAATATACAGTGAAACTTACCAGATTTTGTTAACCAATATCACCATAAAATTAACTAATTAATTAATTTTTAAAAAATAATAAAATCAAAATAATGTAAATTATTTAATGTGTAATTTTCTATCTTACTTATTTTCTATCTCTTTCCAGAAAGTTATCTGTACCTTTTAACATTTTCAGGTGTTCTGGGGTCTTTTTTTTTTTTTTACCTTAACCTTAACCTTTTCCTTTTTATTTTTATTTTTAATTTAAGTGTAGTTGGTATAGCATCTTATATTCATTATATTAGTTTCAGGTGTACAACATAGCTGTTCAACATTTCCATATCTTATAGTGTGATCACCTTACTAATTCTAGTAATCATCTGTTACCATGTAAACATCACAATATTATTAACTATATTCCTTTTCCCCTTTCACTCATCCCCCCCTCCCTCTCTTCTGGTAAACATTATTCAATCTCAGTTTCTTTAAGTCTGTTTTTGTTTTGTTTTGTTTCCAGATTATACATAAAAGGGAAATCATATGATATTTCTCTTTTTATGTCTGACTTATTTTATTTAGCATAATACCCTTTAGATACATACATGTTGTCACTAATGGCAAGACTTAATTTTTTATTGCTGTGTAATATTCCATTGTATATTTGTACCACAACTTCTTTATCCATTTATCTACTGATGGACACCTAGGTTGCTTCCATACCTTGGCTATTGTAAATAAATTGCAATGAATATAGGGGTGTATATATCTTTTTGAATTACTGTTTTTGTTTTCTTTGGAAAAGAAAACATGGAATTGCTTGATCTTATGATTCTGTGGTCTTATTAGTTTTGGCTCTTATAGTCAAGTCAATATGGACATAATCATTCTTTCAGTAAATATCTATTGAGTACTGTACCAGTCAGGATAATCCAGATTACATTACAGTAACAAACAATGCCCCACAATCTTAGTGGCTTATTTTAGATAAAGATTTATTTCTTATACACACTACATATTCATTGCTAAAGGGCTGAAAGCCTGATCTATTTCTCTTCACTTTTCACTCGGGAATACAGGTTGATTTTGAAATTCAAGTCATGAACTTGAATGCTGCTGCTCACCATGGCTAAGGGGACAAGAACTCTGAAGCATTTTGCACTAGATGTTAGATGCTCTTCACTGGAAGTGACACATGCAGCTTTCACTCAAAACTCATTGGCCAGAATATGGCCACACTCGACTGGTAAATGGCCAAGAAATGTAATTCTACCATGTGTCGTGAATATGGAGAGCCATAAATAGCTGGTGAACAGCATTAATAATGATGAGTGCTTAATATGTGTCAAGCACTGTGGCAGAGCTGGGGATATGTAAATGAACAGGAGGGATCTGGCCCTTGCTCTCACAGAGTTTGTGTGTGTGTGTGTGTGTGTGTGTGTGTGTGTGTGTGTGTGTGTGTCTATTAAGGGTGTGTAGCTGACATTGAGAAGTAATTGCAAATGTGATGAAAGTCATGGAGGGGCAGTACAGAATGCTATGGGGCATATAAGAGTAGAATTGAGTAGCTAATCTGATATGAAAGGAAAAAGAATCTCCGTGTCAACCAACGAACCCTGGGGAATTGATATTTACAGTGAACCTAGAAGGAGAAACATTAATGTGTTCTCAACCAGCCCCTGCCTGCTAGAAGAATCAAGCTGAGATTTGAGTGTTCTCTCTTCAGTTAAGGTGTTAATACGTACTAGTTTGATTTTGTTCATACCCAGAAGCACTGTTTCCATTCTAGTAGTAGTCTGCTCTGGTGGGCACTGGACACACATATCATGACAGTGGGTATAGTGAACTGCAAGCTAGAAGACTTGGGTCTGATCGCCACCTTTGTGGCATTGGACAAGTCACTGCACATCTGAAGTCTCAGTATTTTTATTCATTAAATGAGGATAATAAGTAGTCCCTACCAGCTGGTTTACTAGCTCCACATTATCTGATCATTGGTACCTTCATAGCCTTTTCACAGAGAGGTCCACCTTAAGAGCTGGATGACTGCTATAATGGAAATGTCTGCAAGTACTTACCCAAAACATTTCAACTGAGGATGATACGGCCCCCTAAGGGTCATTAGAAAAACAGTGGTGTGTTTTTGGTTGTCACAATGCCTGAAGGGACACAACAGGAATGTGAGGGACAAGACACCTTGCTGTAAAGAATAGTTCCACACAAAAAAGAACCTTTCCATCCCAAATGCTAATAGTGGCTCATCTGAGAAAATCGTATACTGTGTTTGACACCAATATGACAGTGGGTATAGGAGCTGACCTCCACTTATACTGCTAGGAATGTGTCCCAATGACTTCAGGAAAGGATTCTGTCTGCAAACTCAGAAGCATTCATGCAACTCTTAATAACTTGGCTTGAAAATTGTATCATTCAGGATAAACTAGATTTTGCTGAAGCAGCAATTTCAAAATCTCTGTGGCTCAAAACATCTAAGTTTTATTTCTCACTCATACTACATATGTAATGTCAGTTGAAAGAGCTGTCCTATTCATTAAAATTGTTCCAGGTTCCAAGATGATGGAGCAACCAATGTAGAAGTAAGCAGAGAAATGAATAAGAAAAATATCAGGCGGTGTTAACTTCCCTGGAAAAAAAGTAAAACAGGTTGATGTGATAGAGAGGGCTGAGGAAGCCACTTTAAATCTGGCATTCAAAGGAGACTAAGGAAGAACCCTTTAAGCAGAATGTCCTAGACAGAGTGATCTGCAAGAGCACAGTCCTAATGCATTGGGAGACTGAGTAACATCAAGGAGGTTCAGGTGCTTGGAGTGCAGTGTGTCAGGAAAGGGCAGCAAGACAGTGGGTTTGAGAGCATAGAAGGCTTTTTTGGACCACCATAAGGACTTGGGTACTTAGTCTGAATGAGATAGGGGCCACTACAGTCCTTCAGGCAGAGAAAAGATGTGATCTGACTTGTGGTTTCAAAAGATCACTTCAGTTGCTGTGTGGAGACTAGATTGTAGGGGGCAAGAGTGAAAGCAGGAAGCCTATGAGAGGCCATGGCAGTTGTCCAGGGGAAAGGCCTCTCTGCACTATGCTTCCCAGGGAGAGGTGAATAGCACATGGTTAGCCCTGCTTCAGTCACATGATTGGCTTAGCAGCTGGGAGAAGGCTCTTTCAATATAGACACCTTTATTTATTTATTTTTCTACTGCTCTCTTTCTCCAAGTTCTTTTATTTGCCCAGGCATGAAAGAAGACAAGAAAGATGACATCTTCCCTTCCACAAAAATCCTTAAATATGACTCCCAAGATTATGGAGCTAAGCAGCAGAGAGGGAACCTGATGTCAAAGCTGCAACTCTGACTTCTACTCCTACTCTTCCAAGCTTTGCTGTGAAAACCCAGGACTACTACGTTATCCTCTGAAGATCTGTTTTCTCATTCCTGCCGTGATTGTAAGGTTAAAAGAGTATTGTGCTTGGAAGGGCAGTGCCCTGTGTCATAGAGTCACTGGCTATTGGGCTTTCTGCTAATTCTCTCCCAGCCTCTGTATGTTTAACCTGCTGCAGCTTGTGCAAGCTAGGTGCTCCTAGAATCTTGGTATTGATGGGGCTGACACTTCCCCAGAGACTAAGCAGCCTGGAGCACCAAGTCTTTTGCTCCTCCAAGATAAGACAGAATTGGAGACCAAATGCATCTGCAAGCTATTAATAAGACTTAAAATACTGGTTTATAATGATAGAAGGTGGTATTTACTGACTGCTTGTTATGTCCAAGACACTGTGTTGAGAACTCATAAAGAGCAGAGTCTCAATACCAAAATTAACACATGAAATGAAATATACTGAAAATGCTTAGAAGAAGAAATAAGAGAAAATGAAATGAAAATGATTATCCAGGAATCATGTTCCATCGATCTGAAATCATTCATTCCATGATCATTTCCTTGATACAAACTCTGAGCCATGAATCTTGGATGACATCGCTGTATTCTAGGTTTCAGTGGAAACTTTTAGAAGGGCTACCTAAGCATGCGGAGGCAAGTTATTCAGGTTGTTTCTTTGATGGTCAGTCGCTGTCTGTCTGGACCTGTGCCCTTGTCATGAACCAGCCTTAGTCTTCCCAGAGGTCTCTGCCCACTGGCCTCCTTCCAAACTTATTTGCTCCCTAAAAGTGGATGGTAATAGAAGCACCCAGCAAGGCATTGCCAAAGTCACAGGTGTCCTTCTCTTGCTCACTACTGCTATCCCAGGTCTTTATTTCCCTTTTGGAGCTGGTAGAGAGGGGCCAGGCTTTAGTTTCTACCAAGCATTTAGGCATGGGCTATTGCTTCTGAGAAGATTCTTGAGAGATGGTACAAGTTCTGAAGTTCAGATTAACTTGAGGGGCCAGATGGAAGGTGGCAAGGCAGCATCCATCAATATGCATAGGAGAGCAAGGGGCAGGTGAGGAACACTCTGGCCTGGCTGCAGAAGGAAAAAAGACCTGCCTGTGGCACTGGCCCCTCCCATTGTCATCACAATCCTCTCAAACCTTCTTTTAAGGCTCCCCAACTTTTCTTTAAGGTTCCCCACTATGGAGAAAGAGCAGCTGATGTTGAATGTTTCCATGACAAAAAGAACCAAAGTAAAGAAAAAATTAGTAGTTGTTAAGTTCAGAGGATGAAGAGAATAGAGAAAACTGGTTTGAAATAGGTTTTCTGTTGAGTGTCAATTGTGGTTAATGTACTACCTTGAGCTGCATACTAATTATCTACCCCCAAGGCCAGCCTCTGGCAATGTCTCCTATCTGGAAGGGATGCTTTGAGTAGCCTCTGAGGCCGCGGGGCCCTAATTTCCTGTTGAGTCATTCCCAACAAAAAACTTCCCAGGCTTCTTTCCCAGCCCTTACTATCCATAGGACCAGGGCCAGTGGGGAGAAAATCTGGCATCTTAACCCTACAGCTGCTGCTTCTGAACTAAGCCCAGTGGGATAGATACAGTGGAAGACTCTATCCATATGAGGCAGGGGTAAAAACACCATGCCAAGAGTCTAAAGTGGAGTCAAATCTGATTTTACTCCTGATTGGCTGTGGGGTTTTGGACCAGTGCTTTTCCTAATTTGATCTTTAATGCCCTTATTGGTACATTGGGTATGATAGATGAGGTGGAATCTGAGGGCTTGACTCTTTTACATCTGGATGTGGCATGCTGGGAATAAGAGAATCCCTTATCCTTTTTCCAACAAATGCCATCCACCCCCATCCCTATACTCTAAGAAGATTCAAGTGGACTGGACTCTATGTCTTCCACAGAAAAAGTCCCCTGGGTGGATCCCCATCAACCCATCAAGAATTTTAGAAAAGTACAAGAAAAAACATTTTTCACAGCAAAAGGGGTTTGATCTTTCCATTACTGAGTCCTGGTGATTGCCCCCAAAGACCTCTAATAGCTGCTAAAATCATCTTATTACTTTGGAATATTTTGTCAACAAGATACAAACAAAATTGTTACTTATAACATGCAAGTTATTTAACTGAAGTTATTCCTCAGCAAAGCCAGGATCAAGTTGGGAGCCTTACAGGGTCTGATGAAGCTTTTGGAAATAGATGTGGCCATCTCTGTGACAATGCACCCATTCTGCCCCATTGAGTAAATAGCAACCAAATTCCCAACTGCATTCACACTGGCAGTGCAACGTGGCAGGTAATATTAGAATCTGAAGATTTCATGTATACCCTTTCTCTCTTGGCATTTGTGACCCAGGCTGCTCCACAGACACTCTGCACTTTAATGTGGTCAAACCTGAGCCATCAGCTCACCCCATCTCTACTGCTCCTCCAGGACTCCCCATCTCAAGGAGTGGTGCTTTCATCTACATGAGAGATTCCTGGAAGACTTCCTGGGAACTGCCTTCCTCCTTCCTCTCTCCTTGTTTTGTATTTGGAGAACAAACCTTATTTATCCTATCTACTTAGTATCTCTTGAATCTGGCCTCTTCTCCAACCCCCCTGTCAGTGCCTCAGATTAGACCCTCCTCAACCCTTGCTAAAATCCTTCAAATAGAATCCTCTATTTTCACTCTATATGATCTGTTCTCTAGACTGGCTTTTCTGAAATATAGATCTCTGTAACTATCACATCCCTACCTATTCTCATGCAGTTCAAACACCTTCATTGGCTCAGAAGTGAATGCTGAATAACATACTTGATAGTGTGGCTGCAAGGTCCTTAGTAGGTTGCCCTATACTGGCTGTTGCACCCCCATACACACACATCATTCCCACCTCTTCACCCTCAAAATCTTGGAATTCATCCTGCCACCTAAGTAGATTCTTCAATTCATCATTTTTTAAATCTTGCTTACACAGTTCTCTCTGTCTGGAATGAAACATTTGCTGATCCTGGAGTCTGATCACCTGTCTAAAGAATTGCTTCTCAAAAAATTCAGCTCAAATGCCACCTCCTCTAGGACACCTTGTTGGACTGCAATCACTTTGATTATTTGCAGTTCAGGGAGCCTATCACTAATTCCTTATATAATGACTAGCTGGCCACAGGGGAACATTAACAGGCAAGGACCAGGTGTGACCTATGACAATATTCCCAGTATCAGCGAATAGAAATTCTGCAAATGTCTGTGGCATTGAAGCTAACCAAAATCTCCTAGACAAGAGCCAAAACCATGTCCTTTTACCCTATGCTATTTCAATGTGGGCCCAACTCCTGGGATGAAACTAGCAAGTATGCAGGTGGAGGCCTGAAAGCCGCACAAATGTGCAGGACAGTTTGGTAAATCTCTGTGCAGTCAGTCTATTTACACAGGTAGTTGGACCATGCCTACAGATGAAGTCGCAGTGGAGGAAGAGAATTACTCATTTGTTCAAGACACAGCCGGGATTCTTTTAGACCAGAGAGCTGCACTTGGCAGGGGTACAAATAGCTTCAACTTCTGGATCTTTAATGATTCAGCCTGCATAATAACTTAGACCTGCCACATAGCTGCCTACAGCGAGGGCCTGAAAGCCTCAAGCTTTATGTCTAGAATGAGACTTGTCCTCAGCATTAAACCTAAATCCTCAAAACTTCATACAGAGGACTGATGAATACGCTGACCCTTGGGACTCTTTGGGAGGGAGAGAACATTTGTGAGCCTAAGGTCCAACTAAATGAGGCATAGAAGCCCCAGGTGGATTTTTGGACTGCCTGTTTCTTCTTGGTGAGCCTGTGGTAGTAGCATAAGAGGGGCACAGCTCAAACTGCTACATTAAGGGGGTCACAGCAACCACAGCTGGGTCTCAACTTCCAGCTGAAGATTTCAGGAACCCCTTGCTCCCTCAAGAGCTGTGATATCTTTTAATGTCCACAGGCATATTGGTGAATTACAGGACAGAAAGCAAACTATGAAAAAAAAATGTTTCTAGGCCTAGAGACCTGACTTCTGTTTTGTTACTTGGCAAAACCAAAAGACCAAGAGACTCAGGTCATGTCCCTAGCAAGGGAGAGATGATTGATGGGTAATAAACAGAACAAACAGTGAGGCCACAAAGGCTTTCAATCCAGGAGCTCCAGGATCAGCAAATGTTTCCATGACCCACCCAGAGCCTTGAGAACAGTATTTGAATCTCAACTTTGCCATGTGTTTGTGGGTTTCTCAGTTTTCACACATTTAACAAGATAAACAGTTTATTCTCTCCTTTTCAATGTCCCTCCCTCCCTCTCTCCCATCACACATAACCAAATAAATGCTCAGTAATATTTGGGAAACTGATTAACTCATGCTCATTCCCATAAAGGCAGAATTAAACCCATCCTATTGCATAGCCCATAGTATCCTCAATATATTCAAACTCAAATTTATTTTCCTCCAAACATTCTGTTTTATAGTCTTTCTCAAATCAGAGAATAAAAATAACATTCACCCAGCTATTAAAGCCAGTAGCTACGATTCCTTTATGTCAGCTTCTCCTTTACTTCACAATTACCACCCTAGTCCAAGTAAGCATGAACTATGGGTTAACCTTTTGTATTAATTCCTTAATTATTCTTACTGCCTCTACTCTTCCCCTCTCCAAGATGAAGTCACAAGGGCTGGACTTTTCTTGACTGAGAAAACAAAAATATACAAAACAACAGTTTTCAAAACACCGGGCCTCGGCAAAGGACAGCACCTACAGAGAAATAGGAGACAAATGTGGAAAGCATGAAGATTGTCCAAGCTCACTATCTTGAAAGAGTTTCCAAGCTGTGATGCAAGGAGGAACCCAGGCAGAGCCTGGCAGTATCCCTGAGTTGAGGAGAAGGAGCTGAGACAATGGCAGCTAGAGTTCAAATGCAAAATGTTATAGAGGAGAGAAGAAGTGTACAGAGAAAGAATTTTAGAGATCTGCAGAGGGGCTCCCTCAAGTATTCAGGTGAATTCCGATCAGCGCATGCATGTGAGGAAACTACTTAAGGCTAAGGAAAGAAATGAGAGCGAAGAACACAGCACTTACACAGAGACTGGTGTAGGATTTACTCACACAAGTAGACTGGAAAAATTCACAATTCACCTGGCATTAGGTAGATACACAGTAAAGTCTTGCTTCAGAAGGGGGGAGTTATTAGCCCTAGACTGAAAAAAAAAGTATTAAAAAACAAGTCCCAAAGGCTAAAACTGTTTCTAATTAAGTCAGCTACATCCCAGAATGCAGCTCAAAAATATTTAAAGGAATACAAAAGTATCTAACACCTGATAAGGTCAAATTAAAAAGTTCTAATTTCAAATAAACATTAGCAGGCATGCAATAAACTGGGAAAAATCTAAACAACTAAGAGAGAAATCAATCAGTTAAAACAAACCCAGAATGGACAAAGATGTTAGAATTAGCAGAAAAAATAACATTAAACAATGATTATAATTGTGTTCCACATGGTAAAAAAGTTAAATAGTGATGTAGGAGATATAAAAAGACACAAATCGAACTTCTACAGAAGAAAATAAAATATATAAGATAAAACATGCCCTGGATGAGATTAACAGAAGATAGATATTGCAGAAAAAATTAGTGACCTTGAAGATATAACAACAGATATCATCCAAAACAAAAAAGCTGAGAGAAAAAGGATTTATTTTTAAATAGCAGAGCATCACCAAGCTGTAGGACAACTTCAAGTGGCCTAGTAAACATATAATTAGAGTCTCTGAAAAAGAGGGTGCAGAAAAATTATGTGACAAAATAATAGCCATTTAAAAAATTTTATGAAAACTATAAACCAAAAAGCATAGCAAACACCAAGCACAAGAAATATCAATAAAACTACACTGAGGCACATTATAAACAAATTCTGAAAAGCAGTGATAATGAGAAAAATCTTAAAAGGAAATAGAAAAAAAGACACAAGTTACATATAGAGGAGCAAAGATAAGGATAACATAAGATTTCCTTTGGAAACATGCAAATGAGAAGACAGTGGACCAACATTTTTAAAGCGCTGAAAGAAAAAGAAAACTATCAACCTAAAACTCCATACTCAGAAAAAATAGCATTAAAAAATGAAGGCTTTTTCAGACATACAAAATGTAAAGTTATCACCACTAGCAAATCCTCCCTACAAGACAGGTTACAGAAAGGAAACACGAAGACAGAAGGAAAATGATAACAGATAGAAATGTGAATATAAATGATGGAAAGTATCAAAAATGGTGACTATGTGAGTTTATATATGTGATACTTCTCTTATTATTTAAAATTTTTGAAAAATAATCACAACTTAAGCGAAATGATAACATATTACTGTGTAGTTTATAATACACGTTGATGCAAAACGTATGTCAATAATAGTGAAAAGGCTGAGAAGGGACAAAAGAAAGTGTACCTGTAAGGTTCACATACTATATATGAAGTGATATTGTATTACTTGAACGTAGAGTGTGATAAATTAAAATTTTTATTATAAACCCTAAAAGAACCACTAAAATAACAAAATAAAGAGTTATAGCTAATAAATTTTTAAAGTAAGTACAAAGGAATTATAAAAATATACAATTAATTCAGAACATGGAAGAAAGGGAACAATGGGACCAAAGAACAGATGAGACAAATGAAAAACAAATAAGATAATAGATTTAAACCTAATCAGATCAATAATCTCATTAAGAACAATAGTTTAAATATAACAAGAAACAGAGATTGTTGTATTGGATAAAGAAGCAAGACCCAACTTTATGCTACCTAAAGAAACACATTTTAAATAAGACACAAATATGTTAAAAGTAAAAGAATGAGAAAAGTTATACCATATTAACACTGTTAAAAAGACAGCTAGAGTGGCTATATTAATATCAGATACGGTCAATTTCAGAGTAAAGGATATTACCAAGGGTAAATAAGGTCATTTAATAATTATCAAGAGGTCAATTTGAAAACATATACAATTCATAACATCTATGTATTTAATAATTGATATTCAAAATGCACAAAGAAAACTGATAGAATTGCAAAGAGAAAAAGACATGTATAAAATTACATTCAGAATTATTGATACCCTTCTCTCAATAAGCAGAAAATCAATAAAGATAGAGAAGAATTAAACAATGCTATTAACCAAAATGACTTAATTGACATTTATAGAACATTTTATAGACAAAAGCAAAATACACATACACAAATGATCTTGCTGTAAGATCTGGAACAATATAAGGAGTACACTTTCATCACTTCTACCTAACAATGCACCAGAGATTCTAGGCAGTGCAATAAGCAAAAAGGAAACAAAATAAAAAGGAATAACGAAGAATAAATAAAAACGTAGTTTGGGAAAGAAAAATAAAACTATTTGTAGATGACATGAGCATAGAAAAGCAGGCTTAATCTAAAAAAAATCTAAAATGAAATGACTTTGATAAGCACTGTAGTCTTTACAGATGTTCATGTCCTCATCCCTAGAACCTGTGACCATGTGACCTTATATAGCAAAAGGAACTTGGAAGATGTGACTAAATTAAAGATCTTGATATGGAAATAGCATTCTGCATTATCTGGATGGGCCATAAATGTAATCACAAGAGTACTCATAATAACAAAGTTGAAGGGGTGGGGGAGAGAGGGAGAGAGAGAGATTGAGAGAGATCAATTGATTGATTGGGAGATGATATTCTGTTGGCTTTGAAGGGAAAGTGGGGTTATGAGCCAAGGAACACAGGCAGCCTCTAAAAGCTAGAAAAGAAAAGGAATTAAATTTCCCTGCAAGCCTGTAAAAAGAACACAGCCTGATAACACCTTGGTTTTAGCCCACTGAGACTGACTTCAGACTTTTATCCTTCAGAATTGTAAGGTAATAATTTTATTGTTATTTTAAGCTACCAGGCTTGTGATAATTTGTTATAGCAGTCATAGGAAATTAATACAGCAAGTTTGCAGATATAAGATCAATATACCAAAAATCAATTATAGATTTATATACTGTCAATAAACAAAAAACTTGAAATAAAAAACAATTGCATTTATAGTAGCTTCAAAAACTATGCAATGTTTAGAGATAAATCTGATCCCCTCAAAAAAACACCATAAAACACTTATACACTGTAAGTTACAAAACATTGCTGAGAAAATGAAAGAAGACCAAAAAAGATGTAGAGATATACCATATTCCTGGGTCAGAAGACTCAATGTTGTTAAAATGGTAATTGTCCCCAAAGTTTTCTACAGATTCAATGCAATTCCAAAAATAAATTGCAAAAGGACTATTCTGTAAAAAAAAGCAATCTGATATTGAAATTAATATGGAAATACATACAAAGTAAAATAAAAACAACTTTGAAAAAGAGGAACAGGGGATCACAATAGGCCTTTTGGGAAGAGAGTGTTTTATATAGTTGTTGAGGCTCCCCAGGTGGAACCTGCATCAGTAAATGGGCACAGGCTGACAATACCACCAACATGACCTCCTGGATCGTTGGTATTTCTTAGGGTTCCCAGTTCAATTTAACTTAGCACTCTCTATCTCATTTCTACCCCAGGACCATTCTCGCCTAGAGTTTGGCTTGTGTGAGTCACCCTTTGAAGGATGGCAGGAGAAGAGGACAGGATCATCAATGCCACTGTAGTTTGTGCTAGGAGCAGAACAATAAATAGCATGTTGATAAATGATCTATTATAGGCTGATGAATCTGCCATGGATGCATAATTATTTAAAAGAAAAACTGTTCAAGAACAAGTTTTTCATGAAAACAATATATACTTTACTTCTCCTGAGGAAACTGCAGGTAAGGCCCCTAGAGAAGTATCCTCCATTCCCCTAGCATACTATATAAAATAAAAAAAAAAGAGTAAGTGGGATATATGTGTGGGAGGAGGCATGTGTTCTCTTACTTTGCCTTTTCAGAAATGTTGCCAATCTAGTTTGCACCCATTTCTGCAAAGCTTAAAATCTACTGGAATGATTGCAACCCAATGAAAGAAAAGTTTGGAGGAGATATGACTTATGTTATAGGTCCTGTAAAATGCATGAAAATTACTTTGGAGTGGTCATCAGGATAAAGCATCCAGTGATTCTAAGAGACCTTGGGCAGCAGTGAATGACCCAAAATATGATCCCCAACTGAAAGTCTCTAGGGTGGACCCTCTATATCACCAATGATGATTTTTTTTTTTACTCAGCCATGGTGTTGGCTCTGCCTCCAGTGAAGAATGAATGAGTGAGTGACACCAGGATGCTCAAGAGGTTCATATCTAACAGCTGCAGTGCTTGCTACATGCTGGTTATTTGCTATGTGACAGCCCTGGAGAGCCTTCTGCTCCTTTGCTCCTGATCTCAGTCTTACTATGACAGCACCATTATCCTGACTTGAAAAGTAAGTACTCTGCAAAAAGGGCCCTCAACCTTAAAATAGGCTGAACCCTCAAAAGGGCAGGCTCAAAAGGATTAAGGTCCAGGTTGGCTTGTTCTGGTCTCACTTGGTTTTTTGTGTCTGGTTTCTGTGGTTAAGTGTTTGCCCAGAAGCAGTCCTCCCCACTGGCCTGGAATCTTCATTGTGGCTGGCGGAAATATATGGCTGGTTTACTAGTTTCCCAGAATCTAGCCTGACATTTGGTACATAGCAGAGTTACGCTGTTTAATGAGTGAATAAGCTACAGTCCCCTTCTCTGTACAATAGCATAATGATTTCTGAGATGACTACCTCACAGTGCTTTTATGTCCTGATGTCCATATAGTAATAGCACTGAATATAAGCTGTCCTCTTAATTGTGATTTTTGTACCTGCTCTATCCAATACATATCACATGCAATGCCTATATCAGGACTAAGCATAGCATAGTCATTTAATAAATTCCTATTACTGCACATCCACTAGAATGACCACTAAAGATCTATTAAAAAGACCGACAATAATAATTGTTGGCAAGAATGTGAAGCAACTGGAAACTTCATACATTGCTGGAAAAAAAGTTCACCAACAGGTGAATGGATAAACAAAATGAGGTATAATGGAATAAGAAGAATGAACCACTGACAACATGGATGAATTTCAAAAATATTAAGCTGCACGAAAGAAGCCAGAGAAAAATACAAGTTGTATGGTTCCACCTATAAGAAGAGTAAAAGATTCCAGGGAAACATTCCATAGTGCAGCAAACACAGTTTTATTAAGTGTTTACTATGTGCCAGGCAGTATTTTAAGCACTTTACATAAATTAACCTCATTTAATACTCACAATAACTTTAGGAGGAAGGTACTATTATTATCCTTATATTACACATGTGGAAACTGAGGCTGTGGAGGTTAAGTAACCTAGCCAAGTATCATAGAGCTAATAGGGGTCTAGTGGAGATTTGAACTTAGAGCTGTGTAGTATCAAAGCTCTTAAGCACAAACTACATTTGATTCCCAAAAGCCCCCTCTGAGCTGTGGGAAAGAGTTAGTTTTAATAGAATGAGCACTCCAGAGGAGATTGAGCAGAGGGCAGAAGGTCCCAGAGGCTTTGGAAAATGGAGTGAGGAGGAGGCTGGATCCCTGGCTGCCAGAGCTGTCAGGGCAGTACTGGGACAGAGGTCTTAGGCTTGATCTGACAGGCTCTAGAGAGCATAGCTGAGGTCAGGGAGGTCGATTTCAGCTCATTCAAAGCAAAAGCTAATGACTGACTCCCACTGGACCAGGATGCTTGAGATGGCAAGCAATCTGTCGTTGCAGGTCAGCCATTTGACAGAGACTTTGGGTCAGTGATTAAGAAACAGGTCTGTGGGCAAATAAATCCAAGCTTTGCTCCTTCTACTTCGATAAACTTCAGCAAGTAAATTTATCTGAGGCCAGTTTTCCATCTATAAAGTGGAAATACCAATAGTACCTTCCTACTGTGAGAATTAATGGTGATAATACATGTAGAGTGCTTAGCTTAGTGCCTCATACACAGAAAGCACTAGATAAAAGTGACCTGTAAATAATGCTGCAATGAACATAAGCTTGCATATATCTTTTGGAATTAGTGTTTTGGCTTCTTCAAATAAATACCCAGAAGTGGACTTGCTAGATTATAAGGTAGTTCTATTTTTAATGTTTTGAATAACCTCCATACTATTTTCCATAGTGGCCACATCAATTTGCAATCCCACCAAATAGCCAAGATATGGAAGCAACTTACATGTCCATCAATAAACAATTGGATAAAGAAGTGGTGGTACATATACACAATGAAATATTACTTGGTCATAAAAAAAAAAAGAATGAAATCTTGTCATCTGCAACAACATGGATGGACCTAGAGGGCATTGGGCTAAGTGGAATAAGTCAGACAGAGAAAGACAAATGCCATAGGATTTCGCTTACATGTGGAATCTAAAAAACAAAACAAAACAAAGAAACAAAAAAACAGGAACAGACTTATAGTAACTTTTCAACAAAGTAAAGGCTGATCACTTTAAAACAAAAAGACCTGGAAAGGGTTTCTAGAATATAAGCAGCTTTGACTTTGTCTTCAGGACACAATTTCATCAGGACAATGAGACACGTGGTCATATTTTCTTTTGTACAAGCTCATCCTGCCTGAGTGTGGAAAATAGACTGAAAGGGGAAGAGTGGAGGTAGGGAGACTGTTTAGAGGATGTTATAGTTGTCCAGGTAGGTGTTAATAGGGATTGACTTACTAGAGATGGAGAAGAAAAACGGCCAGCCAGAGTTGTGGTTACATCTGGAAAGGTGGAGATGTTTCCTTTGGTGATACGTGTAAAGGTCTAGAACATCCCAATAGGTGCTGAAGAATCAGATTGGGGTTCCAGGCTTTTTCTTTGCATCAGTATGGCAAGGAGTCAGTCAGGAATGATAGAGTAGAAACACAATCAGAAGTGACAGGACTTTGTCTATAGGGCCCTGCACTACCTACTGAGGCTTTAATCATAATCAATTGATTCTACTTACCAAACTCTTTTGCACTCAGGCCTACAAGCTTCTAGTACAAACCAGAAGGCTCTGTAGAGCTGATCTCTCCAGTGAATCCAACACACTCAAGGGCAAAGGCAGGATAGGAAGACTGACCCCAAGCAGCCTCAGGCTGAAGTGAAGTTAAGAGAAACAGCACAGACTCCTAAGCACTTCTGTGGACATGGCACTTTACAATTTACAAATCAGGATCCTGCCTATTGTCCCTAGAGTCTGTACAAGTAGTTCTACCACTCTACTTCAGGAGTTTGAGTTCTAGGCTTTGCCTGGGTCCTGAATTAGACTATTGCAGTTGGATCTGGACATTTATGTCTGTATGGAAACCTCATTACTGGGCACATTCTGGATGCTGGGCCTGTGCTTGGCACTCAAGAGGCTTAAGCTGCCCTCCAGGAATACCCAACTTGTAGAATAGCTTTAGCTTTTTATTATTAGTAGTATTAAATTTATTGGGATACCACTTGTTAATAACATTATATAAATTGCAGGAGTGTGACTTAATGCCAAAAATGTTTTTCTTCATCTCCACTGAGTGCTCATGATCCATGGGACCTCTTCCCTGAGGCCTGATTTTGCTCTCTCCTTGAAGTTCCTTCTCTGCTGTCAGGCCATCCTGGGAACAAGCTGAAGCCCATAGAATGAGGCCTTTTTTTCTGAGTACTTTATTTTTCCCTTTTATTACATCTTTTGGTAATACTTGATGCATATAGAAAGACAAATGTAGTGGAACACACTTGTGAAACAAACACTAATCAAGTGACTACCTAGACTAAGAACAAGAGAATCCCCTGTAGCATTGCAATCATCTGTGTACTCCTTCCCCAGTTGACACCAGTCTTCCTCCCCATAACAGTGCTCATGATACCAAGATTTGGGTTTATTAGGCCCTTGTCTTTTATTTTCTAAGTTTTGAAATAAATGTTATGTACACTACAGAAGCTATTGTTTACTTTTACTTGCCTACTTTCTAAAAATGGTATCATATTCAATGTCGTAAAATGTATTGATAGAATAAAGGACAAAAACCACATGATCTTCTTAGTAAATACAGAAAACCTATTTGACAAAACCTAACATCCTAATAAAAACACCCAATAAACTAGAAGTAGAAGGAAACTTCTTCAATCTGATAAAAGATACTATGGGGAAAAACCCATAGGTAATATTATGCATAATAGTAAAAACTAAAATCTTTCTCCTAAGATCAGGAAGAAGATAAAGCTGTCCAATCTTATCACTTTTATTCAACATTATACTGAAAGTTCTAGCAGGACAATTAGGTAAGAAAATAAAATGCATTAAATGTGAAAAGGAAGAACTAAAACTATCTCTATTTGCAGATGACATGATCTTATTTGTGGAAAATTCTAAAAATCAACAAAAACACTAGTTGAGCTAATAAATTAATTCAGAAAAATTACAGAATACAAGATCAACAAACACACAAAAATCAGTTGCATTTCTGTACAATAACATCGAACAATCCAAAAATGAAATTAAGAAAACAATTCCATTTATGATAGTATCAAAAAAATTAAATACTTAGAAATAAATTTAACAGAAAAAGATAAAACAAACTCTGAAAACTACAAAACAGTCATCTATGTGAGGGTATTGGAGGTAGAGACATATGGACAGGACAGAAATAGATATTTAAATTTTTTCACTTTTTTTGGTGGTAACATGTGTAACATAAAATTTGTCATATAGCCATTTTTAAGTGTACAGTTCAGTGGCATTACTTATATTTTCAATGTTGTAAAATCATTACTACTGTTTCTAAAACCTTTTCATCAACCCAAACAGATGTTCTGTAACTATTAAGCAGTAACTCTCTATTCTCCCTTCCTTTTAGACCCTGATAACCTTTAATCTATTTTCTATCTCTATGAACTTTCCTATTCTAGATATTTCATGTAAGTGGAATCATGTAATATGTGTCCATTTGTGTCTGACTTATTTTATTTAGCACACTGCTTTTAAGATTCATCCATATTATAGCATGTATCAGAATTTCATTTATTTTTAAGGCTGAATAATATTCCGTTGTATGTATATACTACATTTATTTATCTATTCATCTATCAATGGGTGCTTGGGTTGTTTCCAGATTACAGCTACTGTGAATAATCCTGAAGTGAATGTTGAAGTACAAGTATCTGTCTAAGGTCTTGTTTACAATTCTTTTGGTTGTGTATCTAGGATTGGAATATCTGGGTCATATGATAATCTTATTTTTAGCTTTTTGAGGAACTGCCAAAGTGTCTTATATAGCACCTACACCAAATTACATTCCTACCAGCAATGCACCAGTGTTCCATTTTCTCCACATCCTCATCAACGTTTGTTACCTGTGATGTGATATCTCATTGAGATTTTGATTCCCTTTCCTTAATGACTAAAGATGTTGAATATCACTAAGTAGGCTACTACTTTCAAGTCTTATAATTTGTTGGTTACCTCTATGTGGCAGGATTAAGGGTGATTTTTATACTTGATACTTTCTTGAACTTTAAAAATTTTTAAACAATAAACATATTTCTTCTATTATAATAAAATTTTATTTAAAATAATAAAAAATAAAGATGTTGAGTATCTTTTTATGGGCTTGTCATCCCTTTGTATATCTGTTCAAGTTCTTTGTCTATTCTTAAGCAGGTTTTTGTCTTTTTATTGTTGAGTTGTAAGGGTACTTTACATATTAGAGCTATAAAACCTTTGTCAGATGTTTTCTATCATCTTGTAGATTATCTTTTTATTTTCATAATAATGTACATTGATACATAAAAGTTTATTTTGATTTTGATGAAGTCAAATTTGTCTATTTTTATTGTTGCTGCTTCTGTTTTTTGTGTCACATCTAAGTATCCATTGCCAAAA
Source organism: Cynopterus sphinx (assembly GCA_030015415.1). Classification (NCBI taxonomy): domain Eukaryota; kingdom Metazoa; phylum Chordata; class Mammalia; order Chiroptera; family Pteropodidae; genus Cynopterus; species Cynopterus sphinx. Next base: position 84,042,457 of record CM057388.1, read on the forward strand.
CTGAATTCACGAATATTTACCCCTATGTTTTCTTCTAAGAGTTTTATGATTTAGCTCTTATATTTAGGCCATTGATTCATTTTGAGTTAATTTTTATATGTTGCAAGATGGGAGATGGGAGTCTAAATTCATTCTTTTGTCCATGGAAATCCACACTATCTGTTGAAGACACTATTTATTCCCCATTAAATGAACTTTGCACCCTTGCTAAAAATCAAATGGTCATAGATGTGTAGGCTTAATTCTGGACCTTGGTTCTATTTCATTTGTCTATATGTCTATCCTTATGCCAGTAACACACTATTTTGATTTTTCCTGCTATGCAGTAAGCTTTGGAATTGTGGAAATGTGAGCCTGCCAACTTTGTTCAAGATTGTTTTGACTATTTAAGGCTCCCTGTGATTTCAAATATAAAGTTGAGAACCTAAGTTTTTTTATTTCTTCAAAGACAGCTATTAGAATTTTGATAAAGATTGTTCTTCATCCAAAAGCTGCTTTCGGTAATATCGATATCTTAACAGTATTGTCTTCTTATCCATTAACATGAGATGTCTTTATATTTATTTAGGTTTTTTAAAATTTCTTTCAGCAATGTTTTGCAGTTTTCAGTGTACAAGTGTTTCATCTCCTTGGTTAAATTTATCCTTAAGTATTTTATTCTTGTAGATGATATGTAGATGGGGTTGCTTTCCTAATTTCCCTTTCAAATTGATCATTATTGATGTATAGAAACACAACTGGTTTCTTATTTTTTTATTAGCTCTAGTAGCATTCTTGTGGAATCTTTGGGATTTTTCTATATGTAGGATCATGTCAACTGTGAGTAGAGATAGTTTAGTTCTTCCTTTCCAATATGGATGCCTTTTTGTTTATTTTTTATTATCTAATTGCTCTGGCTATAACTTGAAAAAAATAAGTACTATTTGATGATCAAGTAGACATGTTAAATCGGCAGTGGGACATGAGTCTTAACTTTAGGGGAGATTTTTGGGCTGGAGATATAATTTTAGGAGCCATAAGCATATAGACAATATTGAAGGCTGTTAGACTGGGTAAGATCACCAAAGGGTAAAGTACAGAGAAACAGAAAAGAAAGGGAAGGGAAGGAAAGGAAAGAAGGGGAAAGGAAAGAGAAAATGAGATCAAGTAATCAAGTACTGAGGTGCCTGGATAACTCCAAAGATAAGAGTTTGGGAAAAGAAGTGGGAGCTAGCAATGAAAACTGAGAAGGAACAATGAGGTAGGACAGAAATCATGAAAGTAGGGTATCACAGAATTTGAATAAGGAAATGTTACCATATCTTGTTAAGTATACTTCCTACATAAATCTTAAATCTGTCTACTTATGTCTATCTCAACCCATACCATTGTAGTCCAAACCAACATCACTGTTTGTGAGTATTTTCATAATTGAACCAAACAGGTGTCTCTGTATTCATCCTTAACATGATTCAAATTCATTAACCACTCTGCATCCAGAGTAATATTTCTAAAATTAAAATTATATCATGACATTTATTTTTTTAGTCTTCAATGATCCCCCTTGATTATTTCAGTTCTTTCTTATATCACTCGTTGTCTTAGCACATGCTCTTCCCTCTGCACAAAACACTCTTTCCTGACTCTTCTCACCTATCAACTCTTAGATTACCCAGAGGGCATTTCTGAGTCCCCAAGGTTAGGTCAGATGCCCTTTGTCTCCCCAGCACATCAGCTTACCTTTACCATGGTACTCATCACATTTTATTGCCGGTGTCTATTTACTTGTCTCTCTCTTCAGGAGATTGTGATCACTATGAAAATGAGATTTTTATGTTTTATTCAAACACTTATTTTTCAGTGCCTGGCACACATAAAATGTTCAGTAAGTATTTGTTGAATGAGTAGCTCTACAATAACATGCCTGCTGCTGTTCTATTCACAATTTCCAGGCACACACAGAGTATAGTGTGCTAAGTTCTCCACTCTGAAAAAGTTAAATGAAGATACACATTGTAAACTTGATTTGCCTCTGTGTCATATATTTTTTGACCTCCTATTTATAACCTGTCAATATGTGGCACAATGTTAAAAATGCATTAAGTGTTTGATTAGCTTTGCTGTTAAAAACACACTATTCATAATAAGAAAATGATGGGAGAAAAAAATATCCATTAACTGAGGACAAGATAAACAAAATGTGACCTATCCATAAAGTATTGATACATGCTACAACATGGGTGACCTTTGAAAACATTATGGTAAATGAAAGAAGCTGGACATAAAAGGACACATATTGTGTTACTCCATTTGTATGAAATGTCCAGAATAGACAAATCCATAGAGACAGAAAGCAGATTAGTGGTCATCTAAACCAAGGGGTAGGGACAATAGGGAGTGACAGCTTAATGAGTTCAGAGTTTCCTTTTGATGTAATGAATATATTCTAAAATTAGACAGTGCTGATGGTTGAACAACATTGTAAATGTACTAAATACTACCGAATTGTAATTTTAAAATGGTTAAATGGTCACACACACACACACACACACACACACACATTTTGAGGACAAAATGTCAGTCCAAAGTGTTCCTGGTATTGCTAAATTCTTAAGAGAGCATAGGTCAGCAAGCCCATAAAAGGAGCAAATGGTTTGTGGGGTTCTCATCTACAGATCTGTCCTTAAAATGCTGAGCCACCTACCTGTAAACCCTAAAACCTGTTTTTTTGAAAAACACAGGGCTACATCTGATCAAACACATAGAGTGGGCATTTGAGCATAGTAAAAGGCAGCATGTTCCAGCGTAAGTGGAGCATAGCATCATCCGCAGTCAGCATCCGCAATACCTGTGAAGCCAGTATGACTGCCTGAGTATATGGTACTGTGCTATTTCTTCCCCTACTGAGCCATCAAGAGACAGGCCCTGGAGCTAAAAGTGGAAGGTGGTGGAATGCACTGAAGGGCAGAGAGCCACAGAAATACTGACAAGTTCACTCTGATGATTACAAAACCTGAATGCCATTTCTATTCCAGAAAAATAGTCAGAAATTTCTCTTTTTGTATAAAAGTTACTCCAAGGCAGCTTAAATTTCCCTAAATAAACTTATATCTAGGCCCTATCCCATACTTCTATAACCTTTTAGGTCACTCATTTAAAGACAAGATAATGAAACCATGTGTTTCAAATGCCAAGCATCCTCATTGTCACCTATTGTACGTCTCTAGATTGTTGATCAAGATGATGTTGGTGACGATGATAGGATGACAATGGTACTTCTTGTAACACTTCCTATTTTAGAGTTCTACCTTGTTTCAGGCAACCTGTGAATTATAATTACATTTGGGTGGTACAATCATTAGCTCCATTTTATAAATGAGGATAGTAAAGACAACAGAAGTGATATTCCCAATATCTACAAGCAGTCAGTGACATAATTGGGCCTTGGATTATCTGATTCCAAAGTCTAGGCCCAATTCATTATTCCTCAGTGCCTCCCCCGCCCTGTCCTCTGATCTGTCAAATCTTCCAGCTTCCTGGGCCATTTCTCTTCTCCTGGCCTATCAGAGCTGTGAGAACAGAAGGAGAGAAACTGGGGATGTCCCTTATCTCCTTGCTGGGCCTTCTGCAGTCTAAAGCATTAGGCCAAGTGCCAGGATGAGCTTCCAGATAGTTTCCAGTGGCCTTAGAGAACTTTGCAACACACCTTGATCTGGGCACCAGTGGCAGCTAAAACATAAACATTCTTTCTTGGCCTCTGGAATTCTGATGACTTGAAACTGAATAAAAACCCTGTCTTTCAAAGGGTAGTTTTCTTTAGAATGACAATCAGTTCTCAATCTTTACAAAAGAGCTTGAAATTGAAGAAGTCATCTGCTCATTCCCTACAACAGTCTTGTCTTTCAATTGTCAATTGTAGAAGACCACATGCTACTAGGGTGGGAGCAGTGAGGGCAGTGCTCTGGGGAAATCATCAGTAAGATAGGTTCTGACATGGACTAAGATGCTGAGGAGTTCTGGTGGGCTGTATAGCTCCCACCTCCAATCTACAGGGGCATGATGAGGCTTCTGAGACTCCGCAATACTTGTTCCTCACTGTATTCAAGCCTTTTCTCTTCTCTTTAGACTTGTGGTTGGAGAGGATATGCAACATGATTCACGTTCAATTGAAGCAAAGTCAGAGGTTGGGGGATACATGACCTCTCCTCCTGGATTACTCTCATTAGTGCATGTGTCCTGCTCCCTTGAAAGGCTAGGAGAGCCTTTCAACTCATGGGTTAATCATTGCTGCATTGGAGTGCTCAGCACCAGGTCTGGCACAAAGAGCCCAATAAATACTCATTGACTTTAATGCTTTAAATAGAGTTTGGGGGCTGGCATACATTCTCTGCTCCCTACAGGCCTGCAGAGTTTTGGCTCAGAGGCAAAGAAAGCATTTACTCTTCCTGAATTGGCTACTAGTTGCTGCCATTTCATTGACTGTAGTCCCCAGCATGCAGGCACAGAGCCAGTCTTCTCCCTCAGCTTTCCAGACAACTTTCTTAGTGAGCCTTGGACTCCACATGCTCATCACTGTATCCTTAATTCAGGCAGAAGTGCTCCATCACAAGGGTTTAGACCAGGGTTCCAGTAGCAGGAAACTGAAATTGGAGAAAATGGTCTCCAAGGAATGATTGATGGGGCAAGTGAAAGGAAGGAAAAATGGTGGGAGGGAGGGGGCAGAGGGAAGAGAAACAGGAAACAAAGAAAGGATGATTCTTTGAGACCCGAGGACTATGAGAATTATAGATTTATGAGGAGAAGTCGCCAGCTCCAAGACTTTCAATATGATTTAGCTGCTGAATTCTTTCTTACTCTGTGAATGGAGGGCTCAAAATGTAGAATGAATACAAGTGGAATGGGACACCTATCTACCTGTCTGCTTGAGTCTTCTCTCCCCCTCCCCCACACAATCCTCCAACACTGGCAGCCTCTAGAACTCCTGTTTGAGACCTCCTGGCCTAGGTCAAGGTTGGAAAACTGAGGTTTGGAGAAGTCTAAGAAGTTCCTCTCACTAGTCTCCAGAAGGCAGGAGCAACAAGGCCATGGTGCAGATTTTGGCTCAGGCTCTTAGAGGCTTGGGATTAAGTTTTGACTTGGTTTGGTACACTTTATGCCAGTGGCTGGGCATAACCCTCACCATTCCCTTTTGATTTCTTTACTGGGAAAATGGTCACAGATGTGCACAGGCTGCATTCCAAGCCCGGAGCAGTCATTCATGAGAGTGCAGCAGAGTTACAAGTGTAATGTGCTGAATCCTAGGAGGTCCTGTCAGTGGCCTTGCTACTGTGGCTTTATGTGGGACTGCCTTGTATATGATGACCTCCCCAGTCCCAGCCTCTGCCCCACAGGAATTCAGTTAAATTCGAAGATCAATTGAACATGTAAGGTGAGGATATCCCAAGATATTTCTTGATGCCTGAGAGCCACCTCCAAGCTGGAAGCTCAACAGGCTTGCCCAAGTTTGGGAACACTTGGATTTGGCTCTAGAAGCCACAAACTGAATACTGTGCAAGTAGCCTAGGTTCCTGAAGTTTTGCAGGTCTCTGACAAACTCTGCTATCTGAGTATGTGGTTAGAGAAATCTAACCCAAGATCTTGTGACCCCATGAGTCCAATGGGCAGGGATGCTGCACTAGTTCTGAAGTCCACACTGAATCGAGGTCTAAGGAGACTCAGCAGCAGATACCACAATGATCCGTAGCCTCCTGAGCATTTGGCCAATGGCTTCTGGGCTCTGGCCTTCGCAGCTGCTTCTCCCACCTCTCCTTTCACTCACTGGTTTCTTGAGGGGTTAACGATGCCTGGGCTCCACCCTACTGCCCCTTTACTCCCACCTACCGCTAAACTGTTGTCTGCAGGTGGATCTACAGCCTACTTGAGCACTGTGGAACACACAAACCCAGGTTTCACAGGCCTTGAAGAGAATCAAGTATGTCCTTTGGCTATATCCCTGCAAGCCTGGGGGAGCAGTCAAGGTGCTAAGGGGACAGGACTCCAGGAGGAGACACTGAGGCCCATGTTTCCCATGTTATAACTCTCCCCCCCGCCATTGGCCCATAGGTTCTAAGCTGAGGATAGAAGCAGCTGTGGGGAGACTAATGACTCCTAGGGCAGAGGCAGCCACAGTAGAGCCCCCAAGATGGTCAGGTAAGTTTTCTCAGAGCCTTTCTCCTTGGGCTGGGAAGTGGGGAGATCATGAAGTTAGAGGAAGTGATTGCTACTGACAACCCTGACTCAGTGGTCCCATCATATTCTAGAGGTACATGGGCCTCGTGACAGCTGTGTTCCTTCAGGAGTTCGATCCATTCTGCAAGTAGTGACTGAGTGTCTATTCTGTGCTAGCACTCTGCTAGGCTCTCAGGCCATAGTAGTTAACAAGACAAACAATACTCCTGCCCTCAAGGAGTGGGCTGTGCAGAAAAGAGCACTTTTTCACAGCACACCAAGTGCTATAAGGGAAACTATGCCCTGACAGAGAATAAAGGGAGGCAGGAGTGGTTAAATTGTGTGGTCTCCTGGTCAAAAATTCACCCCCCACGAGGTGACATTTGAGCTGAGATCTGAAGGATTAAAGGTAATTTATCTTGTGAAGTGTGAAGATAAGCTTTCCAGGCAAAAGGGAATGAATAATATGTGCTAAAGCTGTGAGGAGAAAAATAAAACTTTGCTTATTCAAGGCAAGAATAAGTAAATAAGGTATGTGCTTTGCCAGCTTGGGCTCTGATTAAGAGGGAAACATAGGCTAAGACAGATTGTTTACAGTCTTGGGATTCTACCGCTGCTGTGAATTTCAGCACCCAAACCCTGCACCTCACTCCTGGACTCTCTCCCTTCCCACTTCCCCTGAAGAACAGAGGGCTTCAGCATTCCCCTCTCTTTTCTATCTCAGGATAGCATTGCAGCCCGGGCATCCAGCTGCTCTGGGCCTTCTTGAGCACACCCATTCCTCTCTTGCCTCTCCCTTAGATGAGGCTTCGTGCTCTGGATTTGCAGAGGGACACTGGGCCTACTAATAGAGAGCCTCAGAGTGCTGGATGAGGAGAGTCAAAAAGACTCCCACATATAGAGAAAAAGTCTATTTGCACCAGAATTTCCCTGTGATGCACACTGTATCTACAGACAGAGTTGACACTGTCCAGGAGTGATATTGTACTCACCATTGTGTATTTACTTGGAAACTCGTTCACTGTTCTCGTGTCCATTTACACAGATCCAAGTCTGACTCCTGAGGGCTTATGGAATCAATAAAGATGTTGCTATGCTGATGACCACCAAAATGTCAAACTTTGTCAGGAAACTGTACAGTTTGACTCACACAGGCATCTCTCTATAGCACCATCTCTACTGTTTTCCTTCACAACTCTTCATCACCACATAGCAGAAGGAGCACTGAGCCAAGAGTCCAGAAAGTAAAGCTACAGCCCTGGCCTTGCCTACTGACCAAGTGACTGGCTTTGTGACTGGACAAGGATTTCAACACATTCATTGAAATACTATTGACCTTATTAGGTTGTCAATGATATTATATTGATCCCAGTTTTCCCACCCACTCTATAAGAGTTCAAAGTTGTAAATTCCATTCTAAGCACTGCCCTAGCTGTATCACCCAGATTTGTTTACCAATTGTATTAAGAAATAATTTACGTAAAATGCACCCACTTTAGGGGCATAATTTGATGAGGTCTAACAAATGCACACAACCACAAAAATCAAGGTGCATAACATTCCCAACACCTCAGAAAGTTCCCTCCTGCCCCTTTGGAATAAATATCTCACCCACTCTGAACTTTGACACCTATTTACCTCCTTTCTATAACTATAAAGTAGTTCTGATTTTCCAAGAATTTCATACAAATGATAGAGTGAGTAGTCTTTTGTGTTTGGCTTCTTTCACTCAGCATAATGTTGATTGACCCAGTTGTTGCTGGTATCTATCAATGGTCATTCCTTTCTATTACCGAATAGTATTCCATATTATAAATATGTCAAATTTTGTTTGTCCATGCACCAGTCAATGGGCCGCTAATCACCTCTAGTTGTTGCTATTATAAATAATGCTTCTGTGAACATTCTCAAACAAGTTTTATGTAGACTTGTGTTTTCATTTTTATGGAGTAAATACTTAGACTTTGAATTGTTGGCTCACATAGCATGTATAAAAATATACTAATTTTAACACACCTATTGACGTGTTGCTGGACATAGGAGCTGTTTCTAGTTTTCAGCTCTTGCAAACAAAATTGCTACAAACATTTATATGTTTCAACTTCTCCTTGGTAAACACCTACAAGTGAAATTATTGACTCATAGGAGAAGGTGCTAAACTGTTTTCAAAGTGCCTGTAGCATTTACATTTCCACTTGGAATGCATGAAAGTTCTAGTTAGTCCACATTCTCAATAGTTCTTGGTATATTCTGTCTTAGTGTTCTCACTCATTTTTATTCATTTTTTAGGTGTGTAGTGGTATCTCAAATTGTTAATTTGCATTTCCCTAATGACACTGAGCATCTTTTCAAGTACTTACATATTATTCATATATCTTCGTTTGTAAAGTGAACTGTTCAAACCTTTTATCTATTTATAATTGGATAGTTTCTATTATTATTGAATGGTAAACATTCTTTATAATCTCTGGATATAAGTCCTTCATCAAGCATATGTGCTCTGATTATCTCTTCCTACTCTGTATCTTGTCTTTTCATTTTCTAAGCAATATCTTTTGAAGAGCAGTTTTAATTTTGATTAAGTCAAAACTATCAAATTTTTATGGCTTGTGGGGTTTGTGTCTTAAGATAATTTTGCCTAACCCAGAGTCAAAAAATTTCTCCTAGTTTTCGTAATTTCAGCTTTTATGTTAAAGTTTATGATAAGATAATATTTGCAACTGGCATGAGGTAAGGGTCAAGGGAAAATTTTGTATATTAAACATCTATTTGTTCTGACACTATTTGTTGAAAAAATTTATCCTTTACCAATTGAGTTACCTTAGCATCTTTGTCAAAAATTAAGATAACTTTTGTGTTCTCTATTGTGATATTGTGATTTATAATAAGCATTATATATTTGGTCTTCATCCCTATTCTTGGCATAGAACTCTTAAAACTCTTAGAATTTCCTAAGTAATGCAAGAAATAAATATGCCTTTTGTTATTCCTAACAACCCTCTTTTAACACATCTCAGTTTACGTTAATGAGATAACTTTTAGAAAGCCCCTAATGATGGGGGCTCTTTGTCAAAGGAACCAATCATATGATTAGAGGATTGGAAATTTCAGCCTCAACCCTTGTCCTTTATAGAGAGGAGAGGGGCTGGAGGTTGAATTAATCACCAAAGGTCAATAATTTCCCCAATCATGACTATGTAATAAAGCCTCCATAAAAACCCAAAAGGACAGGAATTAGAGAACTTCCTGATCACTGAGCACCTGGAAAAGGCATAGAAATTGACATGTCAACACAAGAAATGTCCAAACCTGTAGAAAATTTTTATGAGTTTATTTGAGCCAAACTGACTACAATTGCCAGGAAGTGAAAACTCAGCTGATTGAGAAAACACTCCAGAAAATGGCAATTTTACAACTTATTTTATACATTAGCATCAAATGGGGGAACATAAGGGTTAAAATAAATTAATTGGTGGTAGATCAAGGGGGTGAGAGAAAGCAAGGCTGGGAAATCTCTGGGATTGGATAAAAAGTAAAATGGAGAGATATGTACTTCTTTCACATTGGTGAGTACAGGAGAGTTAACAAGTAACATTTATAGCACATAGAGGTGGTATACTGGAACAAGATAACAACAAGGGGTTCTGTGATCTTATGCTCTGGTGCTGGTGGTTGTGCCCTGAGGAGTTTGGAAAAGATTACTCAGACATTGCAAATGTATGTTATCTTATATACAAAAAGACAGGCTCACTTTAAGGTAATGATTGACCTTTGCCAAGGAAGGTACAGGCCTAGGACCTGACTACCCTCCGTAACCCACTTTTAGTTAGGAATTTTTATGTCAGACCATCTTATGTGATTACTTTCAGTCTCTGAGTTTATAGGGCCTGCGGTGATGGCCTCCCTTGAACTCACCAGGTTTAACATGTGGCCCCTTTTTTTTTGTCCACAAATGCTACAGACCCCTTCCCTCCATACCTTAACCTATATATCTTCTCTATATGGCTGTTCATTTTTGTCCTTAGAAAAATCCTTTGTAATAAATCAGCAATAATAAGATAACTATTTTCCTGAATCTGTGAACCATTCTAGTAAATGAGCCAACCCAAAGATGGAGACATGGAAACCTCTGGTTTATAACCAATTTTTCAGAAACACAGGTAGCAACTTGGACTTATAACTAGTGTCTGAAGTGGAGGCAGTCTTGTGAAACTGAGCTCTTCAGCTGTGATATCTGAAGCTGTCTCCAGGTAGTTGTTAGGTTCACCAAAATAGGAATGCAAAGGCTGAGCAAAATTTATTGTAGCAGAATGACAGCTGGGCTAAGCCAAAGAGGGCATCAGCCCCGAATGCAAGGGGACGTGAAACTTACATGGTGCTTGAGGCGGGCTTTTTTGGTGGGAATATTTTGGGTGGGGAAATTAGTGGAGAAGGGAGGAAAGTCCAGTGAAACGAGAGGTGAGCATGTAGTGTTGACAACCCAGATGCAAGGCCTGGTTCCTACACAAAGGTAAGGGAGGAGTCTGGTTCCTATACTACGAAGATAGGGATGGGGCCCTTCTGGACCTAACAGTAGTATGAGAATTGAGTTAAATAATAGAACACCCAAATGATGTCCAGAGAATCAGAGAATTGCTTGGTGTGGAAACTGCCCCCCCCCACATTTTAGTGGCCCAAAGTGGAGTGCTCTGTTGTTTTAGATGTGAGTAGAGTGTGGAAATGTTTTTACAATATATTTATTTTGTTCTATTGATCTATGTATCTATCCTTTCATTAGTTCATGTTAAGTTAATTACTGTAGCTTTATACTATGTCTTAAAATTAGATAGCATAAGTCCTCCAACTTTGCTCTTCTTTTTCAAGTTGTTTTAACTTTTAAAAATATTTGATATATATTTATTGTAGATTAATTGTATCAATTTCTACAAAAATATTCTGCTGTAATTTTTATTGGCATTTCAATGAATCTATAGATAAATTTGACAATTATTATCTTTTAAAACTTGTATATATTTAAGATGTACTCCTCACTTTCCCCAGGAGAAACATGGCCAGGAGCAGTGAGGAGGTGCCAGACTATGGGCAAGGTGTAGTGATTATGGATGATAAGCCAGGGTTTGACTTAAATTTACTCATGTACCCACAGCACTATTTACAGATTTGGAATATGCCTTCATACCTCTTGTCATTGTGGACAGATTTGAATGTCTGGCTAAGGATATTATGAAAGACATAGGATACTGTGACATATTGTCCTGTAGGTTCTATGTATTGTGTCAGATGGGTACTAAATTTATCAAGGTGATCACTTTATAAATTACATAAATGTTTAATCACTATGCTATATACCTGAAACTAATATTATATGTCAACTGTAATTTAAAAATAAAATTTTAAAAAATAAATAAAATAAAATAGAGTTGCATAATATTAATTTTTTTAAGTGTTAGGGTTCTAGCTGTTTGATTTCATTGATAATTCATTTTTAGTTAAGTTTTATGTGTGGTTTCAGGTAGGAGGTTGAAGTTCCTTTTTATCCATATAGTTATCTAGTTTTGCTAGCACTAGTTGAAAAATATCTTCCTTTCCTTCATTGGATTGCTTTGGTTATGTAAGATACATTCAAATGACAGTGTAGTGTGGGTCTGTTTCTGGACTCTTGATTCTGTTCCATTGGTTTATTTCTTAATATTTATGCCAGTACTAAACTTTTATGGTTACCATAGCTTTTACAGTAAGTCTATAAATCAGGTCATATAACTACTCCATTTTTTCCCTCACATTTCTGTAGATGTGTAATATCTTTTGCATTTTCATACATGCTTTAGAATTAACTTGTCATTTTTATACAAAAGTCATGGTTGGATTTTGATCTGAATTGCACTGAATCTATAAATCAAATTGGGGAAAATTGATATTTTAACAATATTGAGTTTTCCATTTCATAAAATGGCTTATAGCTCCAATTATTTAGTCTTCATCAATGTTTTCATTTACAGAGACATTCTGCATATTTTGTTAAAATTACTCCCTTTTTGTGTTTTTGATGCTGTTATAAATGAAAATTTTTAAATTTCCCTTTTGTGTATTAACTTTATCTAGTGATATTGTTCAATTCAACTATTATTTAAAGTAAATGCTAATTAGATTCTTAGTATTTACTACATTAGCAACCATGCCATCTGCAAATATAGACAGTTTACTTATTCCTTTTAAAATATTTTGCCTTTTTTCTTTCTTTTCTTTTTTTAAAAATTTCACTGAATAGGACTGCCAGTACAATGTTGTTTAAAAGCGGTAAGTATGGGCATCTTACCTTTTACCTAATCTTAAACTGGAAGCATTTGATATTTCACCACAAATGTGATACTAGTTATAGGCTTTTCACTTTTCTTTCTTTGAATTTATGATGATCCTATGAAATACAAGTTTGCTGAAATTTTTCAAATACTTTTTTTGTGTCTATTGAAAAGATAACATGGGTTTTTAAAATCCTTTTTGTGTTAATATTGTGAATTTTTTTAATCCAAGCAGAAGGAGGAGTTACTTCCCTCTCCAATTTTTAAAAAAAATAATTAATTGATTAATTAATTAATTTTTTTGGTGACATTGGTTAACAAAATTCAGTGCGTTTCAGGTGTATGATTTAACACACATATATATGTATATATACACATTATATGTGTGTGTGTGTGTGTGTGCGTAGCATTGTGTGTTCCCTTTACATAGTTAGATTTCTTTTGTCACCACATATTTGACCCCCTTTACTCTGTCTACCAACCCCCTCCCTCCTTCCCCCACCCTCTGGTGACTACTAGTCTATTGTTCATGTCCATGAGAGTTTGTTTGTTTTGTCCTGTTTATTTCTTTCTTTTAGGTTTATATCCCACATATAAGTGATATCATGTGGTTTCAACTTATTCTGTCTGGCTTATTTCGCTTAGCATGAGTATTTTGAGGTCCATCCATGTTGTCATAAATGGCAGTATTTCATCTCTTCTTATGGCTGAGTACTATTTCATTGTATTTATTGATTACTTTTCAAGTGCTAAATCATTCTTGCCTCTCGAGGATAAACTATACTTGATTATAATGTATTATCATTTTTATATATTGTCAAATTAAATGATCTAATATTTTGTGTATATTTAAAAATCTATGTTGATGAGAAATGTTGTCATTTTTTTGGTAATGGTTTTTTCACATTTTGATATCAAGGTGATGCCAATCTTATAAAACAAATCTAAATTTGTTCACTATTTTTTTATTTTCTGATAGAGTTTGTGTAAGACGGATGCCATTTCTTCTTTAAATGATTGATAGTATTCACCAGTGAAACCATCTGGACTTAGAATTTTCTTTGCATGAATATTTTTGGTAATTAATTTAATTTTTTAATAGTTATAAAGCTATGCAGATTCCATGTTCTGTCTTGTGTCAATTTTAGTAAGTTGCATTTCTAAAATACTTCATCTATTTCATATAAGTTTTCAAATAGTCAGCCTAAATGTGTTTATCACAGTCTCTCATTAATCTAATATCTATTAGACTTGTAGTGATAAGCCTACTTTCACCCCTAATATTAATGACTTGTTACTTTCACTTTTTTCTTAATCAGTCAAAATAGAGATTGATCAATTTTACTGATATTTTAAAAGAACCAAGTTTTGACTTGGATAACTTCCTGTTTTTCTGTTTTCTTTCAGTGTCCTTTCTTTTACTTACTTTTGAGTTTATTTTTTTCTACTTTAGACAGCTTCCTTTAAATGAATTCTTAGTTATTGTATTTTTTATCTTTTTATTTCTAATATAAGTATACAATGCTATAAATTTTCTCTAAGCACTGCTTTAGTTGCATTACTAGAATTTTGATATCTTGTATTTCATTATCATTCAGTGTTCAAGATAAATTCTAGCTCTTGTGATTTCAAAGTGGTCGATATGTTGTTTATAACATCTAAATCATCATTTTTTAGTCTAGTTATTCTATTAATTATTGAGAAAAGACTTAAAATTTTCAATAATCATTGTACTTATTTCTATTTTTTTCCTTTAATTCTGTTATCTGCTTCATGTATCTTGAAATTCTGTTTTTAAATGCATACACATTTTTGATTGTTAATTCTTTCTAATACATTAAGCTTTTTGTTAATATGAAATTTACTCTTTATCTCTGGTAATACTCTTTGCTTAAAGTTTACTTTGTTGGTATAAATATAGCTACTCAATACTTCTTCCGGTTACTTGTGCATTATATAAATTTATGTCTTAACATTTAAAGTGTATCTCTCATAGACAGAATATAGCTGAATCTTGATCATATACAATCTTAAAATCTCACCTTTTAATTTGTGTGTAGTTCAATTAACATTTAATGTAAGTATTGATATCATTGTACTTAGCTCTTGTCTTTTCTATTTCTCCTCTGTGTTATATTTTTCCTTCTGTTTCTTCTTTCCTGTGTTCCTTTGGTTTATCTGAATATTTTATACTTTCCTTTAAATTTATCTATTGGCTCTTTATGTACACCTTTTCATATTGCTTTTTAAAATTAATACAATTTATTTTTAGAGCAGTTTTAGGTTCACAGCAAAAAGAGTAGAAAGTACAGAGTTCCCATATACCACCTGTCTCACACTCAACCTCCCCACTATCTACATGTTAGACCACAGTGGCACATTTGTTAAAATCGATGAATCTACAGTGACACATCATTATTGCTCAAAGTCCATAGTTCATATTAAGGTTCACTCTTGGTGTTGTACAGTCTATGGCTTTTGACAAATGTATAATGACATGTATCTACCTTATTAGTAACGTACAGAAGAGTTTAAGTGCCCTAAAAATCCTCTGTGTTCTGCCCCTTCAACACTTTCTCCCCCTGACTCCTGGCAACCAATGCTCTTGTTACTGTCTCCTTAGTAATTCCAGAATGTCATATAGTTGAAATCATATAGTATGTAGCTGTTTTTAAGATTGACATTTTTCACTTATTAATATACATTTAAGCTTCCTCTGTGTCTTTTCACAGCTTGTTAGCATATTTCTTTTTAACACTGAATAATATTCCTACGTTTGGATGTACTACAGTTTATTTATTCATTCACTCACCAAATGGATAAATAATCCATTCCTGGTTGTTTCCAAGTTTTGGCAATTTTGAGTAAAACTGCAATAAACAGCTTTGTGTAGGATTTTGTGTGGAAATGTTTTTAATTCTTTTGGGTAAATTCTAAGGAGCATATTTGCTAGATTATATGGTTAAAATATGTGTACTTTAGTAAGAAATTGCCAAACTGTTCTAAAGTTGCTGTACTATTTTTGCATCTCAACAAGAAATGAATGAGAGTTGCTGTTGCTCCACATCTTTGCCAGCATTTGGTTTTGTCAGTGTTTTAGATTTTGGCCAGTCTGATAGGTGTGTAGCAGTATTTCATTGTTGTTTCAATTTGCAATTCACTAATGAGATAGGATGTGGAACATCTTTTCAAATGCTTATTTATCATCTGTGTCTTCTTGGATGAGCTGTCTGTTCAGGTCATTTGCCCATCTTTAGTTGGGTTGTTTGTTTTCTTATTGTTGAGTTTTTAAGCGTTTTTGTATATTTTAGATAACCATCCTTGATCAGATATGTCCTTTGCAAATATTTTCTACCAGTCTGTGGCCTATTTTTCTCATTCTTTTGACACTGTCTTTTGCAAAAAAGAAGTTTATAATTTTAATGAAACCTAGCTCATCAGTTATTTATTTCATGAATCACACCTTTAGTATTATATCTAAAAAATCATCATCATGCCGAAAATTATCTGAGTTTTCAACTATGTTATCTTCTAAGAGTTTTATGGCTTTGCACTCCCATTTTTAGAATTATGGACTATTTTGAGCTGATTTTTTGAAAATTTAATATCTGTATTTAGATTCATTTTGATTTCCTTGAGTGGTAAAGTAAGTCAAAGCAGCATCTAAGGATGTGTAAGGTTGGCAGCTCTCTAGGACTACAGACAGAGTTCTGCAGCAGAGTTGAGAAGGAAGAGTCTTTTAAAAACCTTTATTGAGGTATAATTGATGCATAAAGAATGCACACATTTAATGTAAACATCTGATGAGTATTGAAATATGCATACATCAGTGATTGTATCACTATATGAACCAGCAATCCTATTTCTGGGTATAATCCAAAAGAATTGAAAAGATCTCAAAGACATATCTGCACTTCTATATTTGTAGCAGCACTATTCGCAATAGTCAAGATATGGAAACAACCCCAATATTCATCAACAGATGAATGAATAAAAGAAAATATGGTATATACATAAAATGAAATTTTTTCAGCCTCAAAAAAAAATGGAAATTCTGCCATTTGCAACAACATGGGTGAATCTGGAGGATATTATGCTAAGTGAAAGAAGCCAGTCACAGAAGGACAAATACAGCATGATTCCACTTATATGAGGAACCTAAAATTGTCAAATTCATAGCAGTGGAAAGTTGAATTGTGGTTGCCAGGACCACCTGATGTGGGAAATAGAGAGTTGTTGCTCAATGAGTATAAAGTTACAGTTCAACAAGATGAAAACGTTCTGGAGATCTGCAATACAACAAATTACCTATAGTTAACAATATGGTGTTGTGCACCGAAAAAATTGTTAAGAGAATAGATCTGCTATTTAATGAGAGAGACAAGGGAGTGGGGAAAGGAAGAGAGAGCACAAAACCCAGACCTGGTGACCCTTAGATAGGAGAGAGGTAACCAAAGGCAACCAAAGTCTTCATCCATTTTCTCCCAAATTATGTTTTATATCCAAGCTAAGTGCCTTTCATTTAAAAGGTACTCTCTAATTTGGGGGCTGACAATGACATTGACTTTTATATTGCTTAAAATCTTCCCAAACATACAAACATTTTTAGCGCAAGCATAGTAC
Source organism: Cynopterus sphinx (assembly GCA_030015415.1). Classification (NCBI taxonomy): domain Eukaryota; kingdom Metazoa; phylum Chordata; class Mammalia; order Chiroptera; family Pteropodidae; genus Cynopterus; species Cynopterus sphinx. The sequence goes on from CM057388.1 coordinate 84,059,565, forward strand.
AAAGAGAAAATGGTATAGGCAGCTGAATGGCTAATGGGGAGGACATCGAGGATCAAAGCACCAAGTGCAGCCCCACAGGCAATCAGCCAATTTAAGAAAACACTGGGCCCATACTCTCACCAGAACACTAATGTAGTCTTTCTTGGAATTAGTAATAGTCCAGCACTAATGGCTGCAAAAAAGACCACCCTGTCTCCCCAGTCATTAATTCCAAGAAAAAAAGAACCACATTGAACTCAATATTGCTTTAACACAGCCATCAGATGAAATATACAAGTTAACCTCCCCAGAGAGAGGCAATAATCTGAGCACATGGACTCAGCCATCTCCCCTGCCTACACTTTAAGTCCCCTGGGAGCAGCTATTAATTCTTTGCTAGGAAGATACCTGGATCTACCTGAGACATCTCTGTTTATACTGTCAAGTTCTCTGCTGCCCATTTGCTCAGGGACTCAGCTAGCTGAGAGGGAAACAGGCCAGATAATTCGGGAAAGAAAAATTGATGCAAAGCTGCTGCAGCTGCTTCTGATGCTGTTGCTGAGGAGGAGGAGAAAGATGGTTTTTAATAACAACAGCTAATCATTAGTTTGGGATTACACATAATATGTCAATCTTCTTGGAAGAATTTTAAAATATATGATCTCACTTGATGCTGACCAAAATATTATTAACTTCATTTGACAGGTGAGGAAACAGAGGCAGAGAAGGCAAGTAAATTACCCAAGGTTACATAGCTAGTAAATGACTCAACCAAAATCAGAATGCATATCCCTGACCCCAAGTCCAAGCCTCTTTCCATTGGACCATGGCTATCACTGTTTGCCCTGTGTGGTACTGGTGGGGACTATATGAAGTCAAACAACGCATTGGAACAATAATTATAGCTCCCATTATACAAGTGCCTCCCAGGGTCTCAGGGACCTCCCTCAACTGTTGCTCTGGAGCTTTAGTGGTGCCGCCAGAGGGACTCTCTTAGCAACATCATGACCCACTACAACCCCATCCTCCATTCTCCTCCTAGAAATTGTCTCTCTGCCTGTCTGTCAAATTAATTTATCTCAGTCTGGAGCTCCCCTGGCAGCTTGAGTGAAAGAAAGAGTGTAGTTGAGCTGGGAAGAGAATGGGTAGCTGGGCAAGAACAACGTCAGTATGGAAATCTGGGAAAACTGAGTTTTGTTTTGATTTTGGAAGCTATGTTGTTTGTAGAAGCCTCCCACAGCTTCTGTGTCTCCTCTATTATGGAATTTAGCTGGCTGTATAGATTGCCTTTCCCAGAAGACCATGAGCTTCTGAAACACAAGGTGTTACCCTATTTCTTCTTTTTGTGACTCCAGCATTTAGGACAGACATGACACAAAATAAATGTTCAATACATGTGTTTGAACAAGTACATAAACAACTGGCTGGCTGCTGCCCCTGCTTTTATTTGTTGCCTCAGATCACTGGCCCAGAAGAGATAATTTGGGAAAGCAAACAGGTATTACTGCAAATCAGAAACCATGGGTGGGTTACATGGGGACAGTCTTGTATGTGTAAAGAGTCCATCAGGCAGATTTTCTATCAGATCAGAATAACCTGCCTTAAGCAAACTGGAGCAAGTACTACCCTATTAAAGTAAACCCTTCTGCAGGCCGCCTGAAGAATCATGTTCATGTGTGTGACAACCATTCACTCCACCACTGGCCATAACATTAAGTGGCCCTAGTCTGAGTAATCAGGCCTTTGTGGGGAGAATGAAGATGTTTGAATATTCTGGCCACAGCTACAAGGTCCAGGATCAGGTGGGACGGGGAAGTCCTGGAGGTGGCACAGTATCTTGGCACACACAACTTTTTCTTGGCAAGCTGAGCAGGATGTTCCTTTCTTCTTACCTGTTTCATGATCAGAAGCTCCCGACCGGATTTAGGGACAAAAATAATCTGTAGGATAAGACTTGAGTCTGGGAGTAGGGTTTCTGAATAACAAAAAGTTTCATTGTCAACTCTACAGATGCCACAAGTCAAGTTTTTACATCAGTGTCAAGAAGAAATGTTGGTGTCTTCACTTTTCTCTGTCCTCTAAAAACTTTTGACAAAGCTGGGGGTAACACTATAATGCACAAAGAAAAATGAAGGCACAATTGGTAACAAACAGTCTTTAAGTCCTAAATTGTCTGGCATGGCCCTTAAGTGCTGCAGGAATCTAAAGGAGGGGTAGTCAATGAAGGCTGAGTAATGAGTGGGCAGCTGGAGCTCTGACAATTGTGAATCTGTGACTTTAGCTGGCACAGATTTCCTAGGAGATGTGGGACTGGCACTGGACCTTAAAGAATGGGGAAGACTAGGCTTTGAGTAAAGGATGGGGCTCTGGATCAAGGCACAGGGGACAGTGGAACAAAGGCAAGGAGGCAGATAGAAATTAGGACCAAGAACAGAAGGTCTGGCTCTGACAAGAGTGGAATGGCATGTGCAGAGAATCAGGGTGCTGATATGGGTGGCTACTGGCAAGGGGAGCCTTAGAATCCAGACTCAATGACTCTAGGTTATTGAGCTCTTGGAAAACTAGCCAGCAGCTGTGGACAGGTTAATCTAGACTCCCAAAAATATCCCTTTTAAAGGTGAATTCTCTGGGGAGTCTGCAGCATGGCTCCACCTTTCAAGGAGTTCCCATCTCTGTATAGGCAATGTTTCATTCAATGCCCATGACAATCCTGGGAAGGAGGGACTATTAAGGAATCATAGACTCCAAACAAACATGAGCTGAGTGGGGACAGCAAAGCAAGTTGGAAGGTCACCTCTTTTATATTCCAATGCAAGCATGTTGAGAAGAAGCTGAAGTAGCAGATGTCAAATTGTGCGTCTTGGAATCTAGAAGCATATTTCACCTAGAATTCCTTTTTGTTCACTTCCCACAAAAATATGCCTGCTTAAAAAATACTATAATACTATCATTGATCTGTGTTTACACCATGGTAAGTACTTTAATGGAATGCATTCATTCCATGCTCACAACAGTTTTGTGAAGTGAGGATTATTATTACCTCTATTTTACAAGTGAGGAAACTGAGACACAGAGAGGTTAAGCAACTTGTTCAAAGTCACATGGCTGGTAACTGACTCCAAATAAGGTAGCTGCCACCCTAGCCAACCTTCTTGCCTGCCTCACTCCAAAGGTCACATCCACCATGGACCCCTATAGGGAATGTCTATTCAATGCCCATGACAACCTTGGATGGGAAGGACTATTCACGGATTGAAAATTCTGAACAGATGTGGCCTGACTGGAGTAGGTAGGAAGGTCATGGCATAAAAAAGACCTAGTTCAGAGCTAGTCTACTTCTATTTCCCCACTTGCCATCACCATCACTGCCCCACCTTTATTTATCATCATCAGCTGCAACCCCAGCACGTTCTTGGAACCCTTAGTAAATTTGTTACTTTTGACACCCCAGGAGTCCTGACAGAAGACACAGGGCATATGTGGCACTGTGGCCCCTTTTGGGCTATGCTATGGGCCTGGGAGGAAGGAGGAAGAGATATAATTATGCTGGCAGCACTCATGGGGAAAAAGTAAGGAAAGGAAAGTAACAATGAAACCAAGATGAAGGAGGATGAAGTCCCTTGGGCAGGGGAGGAGAGAGCTCATGAGCTGCAGGAATTTCAGCAGAGCCTAGACTGAATAGTGTATAGTGTGGGTTAACAAACTACAGTGAGATCAAAATAAAACCTTAAAGCAGCCTTTGTGAGAATGAGCTGCCTTGATGTTGGACAATAAATGAATATCTTCAAGGCTGGTGCTCTACATGGAGAGAAAGTAGGTGCCTGGAGTGGTCTAATGAGAGTGAAAGTTGCATCAGTCTTGGAGCTCCGTATAGCTACATTAACCTTTTGCTGTGCTATGGACCTTTGGCTGACTGGTGAAACCTATGGACCTCCTCTCACAATAATACTTTAAATGCATTAAATGCATAAAATTATAAAGGGAATGAATTATATAAAAGTATTAAACAAAATTTGCAATGATATACTAACACAAATGCTTCTACATTAATTCATGAAATAAAACATTTAGTGGTGAGTCTAACAGCTACTGGGATTTCAAAATAACATCAACTATAAAGGCTATCTAGAAGTGGCTACAATGATAATGTGATATGAAAAAATCTATGCCTTCCCTTGGAGACAAAGTCTCACACATTGCTAATGCTGTTGTGGTTCATTGCTTACAAAATGGAATGAAATGAGAAATTTCAATTAGAAATTAACAAATATAGAAATTCAATTTTTCTTCCTCTTGGCATCACAGGGGCCGTTATTAAGAAACATGCATAGGGCAATGGGAATTCTTTAGACTTGGGACCAGATGATGGAAGATTTACTCACAGGTTTTTTTTATACATCATGTGTCCTCGAAAGTGGGCTCTGACTCTTGATAGCCAGATAACTCTTCTTCCTTCCCATAAATGTTTATCAGAATGTGAGGCTGATGATTCTCTGCCTTGGTTCTAAAGACAAGGCACAGGGAAGCCCAACCACAAGTCTAAATCTAAGTCCTTTGATCTGCTAGCCCCCTATACAGGTCCTCCTGTTCACAGGTCCATTCTTATTGAATATAGAATATAGTTCCTTTTGTGCTTTGTCAACAGGTTCTAGGTCCCATGGCTGAGAAGGAATCCAGACAAAGATCATGATTCTGCCTTGTTGGATCAAGCCAGTGCCACTCCAGGGGAGTCCTATGAAGCAAGCACACACATCTGGCTGTATACAGTGTGAAAGGCTATTACAAAACCAGTTACACTTTTATAGTAAACCCCAGGGAGTTTGGCAGACAAAGCAAATGACAGAGAGTAAAAAGAAGAGTAAGAGCAACAGAGCAAAAAAAGGAAAAGAGAGAAAATAAAAGAATTCTTGAAAATAAAAATTAGAGGCTTCAGAGGCCCTTTGGTCCAACTCCTTTGTCTCAGTTGGGGACACGAATGCCCAGAGAGGGCATTTTCCCTAGTAGAGCAACAGGGTAGTTCAGGGCTGAGTCATTGGATATTTTACCAGAGATGAGCATGAGCCAATTGGTTTGGAAGGTGGCTCTGGAAGCACTGTTTAAAGAACAGCTCCTCTTGCCTCCATGCTGTTCTATATCTTGTGGTGAGGAAAATAAAAAAATTACAACCTTTAGAAAGGAGCCAGATGCCTGCTGTGGTCATACTTTGGACATGCTGTGTTCAAATCGATGGCTGGTCCCAGTGATCAGAAGCCCAATGTGATTCTGCAGGCAGGATGGGGCCAGCTGTGAAGTGGGTTAGGCAAGGACTGGAGGGCAGGAAGGAAAGCAGAAAAAGGGGGGAAGGTGGATTTCCTGCTGCTGCTTAAGGGCCAGGAAAAGATGAGAAGGATGTGGATGTCAGTGGGGTCCAGACTGCTCAATCTGGCATTGATCACAGGGCATGAACTGTGAGTACAGGTGGGACTCCCCTGCACGAATAATTTCCTTCTCAGATTTCCAGAGGAGTCAACAAAGAGTTGATTATTATCATCATGACTATTATTATTTTGTTTTTTTTATTACTTAGGCAGGTTTGTTTCCACTTTGGTTTGCAGATCCCCAGTCTTGACTCACACCCAGGGCCAAATGGGGCACTGAAAAAAGTATAGGACTGTGAACTCTAACTCAGATTTGAGGTGTAGCTCTGCCTTCTACCAGCTAGGTTAGTTGACTTGAGTGAATTACCAACCTTCCTGAGTCTCAGTTCCTAACCAGCAGAACGAGGAACCAGACATCTACCCATCAAGAGGAGCACACCACCATGAGTTGACATGACAAAGCTCTGATCACTGTACAGAACTTCTCTTTCTGTCCGGGGATGACTGAGACATTGACTATTAGAAAGCAGGCTTCCTGGGAGCCAAGCTGTTATTTTGCTTGCAAGAGGAAACTTTTGACAGACTCACCAGCACATTCAAAAGTGAAATCTAAAGAGGATGTAATTCTCTATTTTTCTACTTGCACAAAATGGAAAATGATTTGCTGCATTGCTCCCTAGAGCTTGATGTCAGCCAGCTATAGCCACCTCCAGATTAGGGAGTGACAAATCTGGAATTTGCTATCAGAGTTTATGAACCATTTATGAGGATAAAACATGCATCGAGCTCTGATGTTTCAGGCCAGGGAGCAGATCAGGGGAAAGGCCAGAGGTCACCTAGCCAGCCTCCCACCTCTGACCATACACATTTCAGCTCTACCCCAAGGCCAAATGGCCAGCAGCTGTAAACATTGGTATAGAAAGACTGTTTGCTGGGCACTTGAATTCACAAGCCAACCTCTTCCCAGAGGAGGAACATTCCAGAGAAAAAACACAAGTTCTAGAATCAGACAGGCCTGAGTCTCAGTCCCATTCCTGCCACATAAGATCTGCGAAACTTTCTTTTCTATGGACTAGACCTAGAATTACACTCCTCTAGTTTTTGCTCCACTTATAACTGCCCCCTCAGAATCTCTTTTCCTGGAGCTTCATCTTCTTGACCTCTAAATGTTGACGTGCTCCCGGGCTCCATCCTTGACCTTCTATATTTCATCTACACACTCTTTATATGTGATCATGTGCTTTTGAAATACAGTTTGGGCGATGACTATTCCAAAATTTATCCATGACCTCTCCCGTGACTACAGCACTCACATATCAAGCTGCCCACTTGTCATCTCCATGAGGGTGTATAATAGGCATCTTAGAGTCAACACATTACAAAACAATTCTTTATTAGGCAGCTCCTGCCATTACCGTGTTTGCTCCTCCCAAAATTTCTTCCCATATCAACAAAGGGCACTACCATCTACTCATTTGCTCAGGTCTCCCTCAAACTTATGAGTCAAACTTGACTCCTCTTTTTGCATTACCATGAATGACTTATCTCTTGACAAGTGCTATCAACAATACCTTCAAGATGTAGCATTCAACTACTTCCCATTATCTCTTCAGCCATCACTATGGCTCAAACCACTATCATCCCCATGGATTATTGTGGTATAGCTTTTTTCTGATCTCCTGGCTTCTACTCTGCTTTCCTTCCAATCTGTTCTCAACACAGTGGCCAGAGGGATTATATTAAAACAAAAATCAGATTATATTACTTGTCTATGAAAAACTCTCCAGTGATTTTATAGTTCTAAGAACAAAACTCGAACTCTAAACATAGCTTAAAAGACCCTGTTGATTTGGCTTCTGCCTACCTTACTCTCTGACATCAGTTTCTTACACTATCCCTTTCCTGCTTCATGGCCTCCATCCACTCTGGCCTACTTATTGTTCATCAGGCACACTAAGTTTGTTCCCATCACAGGGACTTTAAAGGCCATCTCTGATGACCTCGATGTAACCACTCAGCCTCTGTCAGTCTTTATCTCATTACCCTATTTTAACTTCTCCATAATATTTATCAGCACTTAAAATGTTAGTTCGTTACTTTCACTACATCTGTTTAATCAGTGTCTGAGTCTAATACATTTTACCTCTCAACTGTCTTTTGTCTTTGTGCCTTCTCTTCATCTCTCTTGGTGGCACCTTAAAGTCCAGGTCACCATCTTCTCTCATCTAGACTTCTGCAAGTGCCTCCTCTCTGGTGTCCTTAATTCTACTGTTCACTGCTCTCTTGTTCTTTTTCCATACTGCAGGAAGAAGGATCTTCTGAAAGCATTAAGTTGGATCATGACCCCCCTCCCCCGACCCCATGTTCAAGCTTCTTGGTCCCACATGGCTTCTTCTCTATTGCTCCTGGAATTCAATTCAATCTCCCAAGCTTGGCTTTCAAGTCTTGGTGGACCTGGCCCCAGACAAACTCAATCTGTATCTTTCCTACCTCTCCTTGTACCCGATGTTTCTACTTCACCAGAGCACTTGCTATTCCCCAAACCTTGTGTGCTCCTTCCCACCTCCGAGCCTTTGCTTATGTTCTCCCTTCTGCTTGGGACGACCTTACCCATTTCTCTCTACATAGAATACTACTACTCATTTTTCTATTTTCAGTTCAAGCATATACTGCTATAAGATTTCCTTGTTTCTTCATATTGCTACTGGGCCTGGCATCCTTTTCCTCTGGCATCGCACAGCCTCCTGCATTTCCTAATTGTTCATTCTTATTAGAGAGTATGTGGTTAATGAAATCCAGTAAGCTTCATCTGTACACTTTAACAGTAAGGTGTGTGTGTGTGTGTGTGTGTGTGTGTGTGTGTGTGTGTGTGTGTATATATATATATATATATATATATATATATATATATAGTGTATTTACCTCTTATAGTTAGATTTCTTTCTGTCACCACATATTTGACACTCTACCCCCTTCTCTCCCACCCCTTACCCTCTGGTAACCACTGATCTATTGTCCATGTCCATGAGTCTCTTTGTTTGTCCTGTTCATTTGTTGCTTTTATGATTATATCCCACATATAAGTGATATCATGTGGTTTTCAACTTTTTCTGTCTGGCTTATTTCACTTAGCATGATTATCTCGAAGTCCATCCGTGCTGTTGCAAATGGCAGTATTTCATCTTTTCTTATGGCTGAGTAATATTTCGTGTATATTTGTACCACAGCTTCTTTATCCAGTCATCTATCATAGGAAAACATGGCCAATGTGAATAATGCTGCTATGAACACGGTTGTGCAAATATCTTTTCAGATATGAGTTTCAAGTCTTTGGGGTAAATACCCAGTAGAGGGATTGCTGGGTCATATTGTAGATCAATAGCAAAATTTCAAAAGACACTTATTTTGGGGCTCATGTAAGTTCATAGTTGGCACCTGGGAATGAGAATCTGTGGGTAGGCAAGGCAGCTGAGGCTGAAGATTCTGGGAGATTAGTGTAAGAGATTAGATGGGCCATTTTCATACAAGTGTCTTAAAAACTCTCAGGATGGTAGTAGACATGGGTTGAGGGTGATGGGCGGAGTAGTGCACAAGTTGAAGACACAAAAACCAGTATCCTCACAGTCCACAGGGCTTAGGAGTGAGCATTGCAGCTTGTAGATCACTTGGACCCATCCTGGAAGAGAGAAACCCAGAAAGGAGGTGGCCCACTGGAGCAAATGACAGCCCTAGGCAGTATGCTGCCCACACAGGCAGACCCCAGATTAGCCACATGTGGAGATGGCCATTAGAAAGTTCCCAAGTACTGAGAAAGTGGTTACCTGACTGATTTTCTGGGTACCTTTGGATTAGTCCTTTCTCCTCTTAGGGCCTCAGAGTCCTCATCCATACATTGTCTTATGGGATCATTTTGATTCTAAAGTTTCGTCCTCCATTACTCTGACCCCAGAAGGCAGCCAGTGATAGGGAGCTACTGGTATCAGATACTCCAAAGAGAAATTCACTTTGTATGAGTCTAAGCAAGCTGTTGTGTACAGAAGCCTTGATTTGAGGCTATTTCAATAAGCCTCAATACATCATTTTAGAAGTCTTTGAAGAAACAACAGGTGCCATTTTCTAAATGCCATTATACAATCAAGCCTTTTGCAGCCAGCCTGGCAGGCTCACATGCCTATATATGTGCCATGACTACTACATCTCATATCTTCCTGAGTGTACCTGGTCTCCCTTTGACTGACAGCCCTGGTTATGTAGGGGCTGGGAGCGATGATACAGGGAAGAGACTGGAAGCCTCAGCCATGAGACAGATCACACAAGAGGTACTCTGTCAAAACCAGTAGAAAATTTTATACCAGGATGTCTCCATCTAGCCCAGAGTCAGTCCTGTCTCTCACGAGCCTGATCCTGTTCTCTGAGCTGCCTTTCCCTACAAGGCAGGGACCTAAGACAGCCTTCTAGAAGTACCATTGTCCCTGGGGTACAGTGCTCAAATATGAGACCTAGCTGTCAGACTGCTCAGGATTGAATGCCAGCTTCACTACTTCTTAGCTCTGTGACCCTGGGAAAGTGAGTCAACCTCTCTGTGCTTCAGCATTCTCATCTTTAAAATGAAGATAATAATAGCACACCAATTCCTAGAGCTAGGGTGAAAATTAAATGCCATGATGTCTATAAAGCTCTGAGAACACTGCCTGGCATGTTGTAAACTATGAATAAGTATCATGGTAATCACCGTCTTTATGGTACTACAAACAGAAGTGGCAAATGTGGAAGCTAGAAAATAAACTAGGGATTTATCTAGGCCATGGGGTGTGAGGAAAGCAGAGCAAGGTCTGGACACTGAAAGCCTGGTTTCAGATTTTAGCTTTACTGGTTTTGGCAGTGGGACTTAAGGCAAGTCTGGGCACCATTGTCAGCCTGCTTCTTATCTCTAAAAGGTGTGGAAACTCTCCAGGCCATAGATTTTTTTCCAGCAGGTGATGAGTAACCAGATAGGACACTGCTCTGTACCCAGCAACACACATTTTGGTACCATGTAGCCCAGTGGTTCTCAGTGTGTTCCCCAGACCGGCAGCATCAGCCTAACATAGGAACGTGTTAGAAATGTAAGATGTAGTGAATTAGAAACTCCAGGTTGTGGGCCTAGTAATCTGTGTTTTAAAAGCCTTCCAGGGAATTCTGATGCACGAAAAAGCTTGAGAACCACTTCTCTAACCCAAACTCATAGGGATAAGGAAATGGAGGACAAGAGAAAGCCTGAAGATTGCATATTCACAGGACACAAAGTCCTCGGTAATGGGAAGTGCTGCCTCTGAGGTAGCTCAGTGGGGTTCCCACGAGATCAATGTCTCTTGCTTCCCAAGTGCTAATCTTACTAGGAAGGCAGTCTTAACAGTGCCTAAGACCCCTTCTCCCAGAGAAAAGACCCCAAAGAGCTCAAGCTGAACACAGAGCCTTGATGTTTGCCCCTGAAAAATGTGCAAATGGAGCATTTTTAGGTGCTAGTCTCATGGCTGAAAGAGGATATTCCTTAGAGAAGCGTCTATGGGCACTGAAAAGGTGTTGTCCTAGCATAAAACACATGTACCTACCTGGACACTGCTCTAAAAAATAGCCTCTTTTTCATTCATGATTGCAGCACACAGAAACATTCTGTTTCTACATTTTTAAAGAAACAATTACCGAGGCTCCATGTTAACCTGAGTTCTTTGGGTTATCTGCCTGGGAGGAAAAGTCTTAGGACCTCACAGTTCTCCCAGGCAAGAGCCCTATAACTTTTCTCTACCTCAATTTCCCCAAGCAAAAACTCTTCCTTTCCACAGAGATAAGTGGCAGAAAGACATGGAAGGGGATCCACAGATCCTCCACAGGTCAGGGCCTTCTTGGTACTCTTGGCCCCTTGGTGTGAAAAGGCACAGGAGCTCCCACCTACCCAAGCAATAGTCTGCTTCACCAGATAGGTGAGCAGGACACAGCTCTGCTTCCTGAGCTCTTGTAAAGAATTGCTCTCTCCCACATCATGCTGGCAGGTCACAGCTCATTTTTCCCCACACCAGATGCAGGAGCTTCAGTGGCATGTGGGCGTCCTTTTTCCCCCTCTTCCTCCCCAGCCACCTCAGCACAAAGTTTTCCATCAGAAGGTGATTAGATTTAGGAAAGGTTATTTTTTCCCCAGACATAATTGTTTCCTAATTCTTTAATTTAATTCCCTTTAAAGATTACAAGCAACAACCAGCACTTGATAAATGATAAAGAACATTAATAATTAATCAAATTTTCAAGTGGCAATTTAAAAAATTTCTTTCATGGCAATTAAATATATATATGTGTGTGTGTATATATATAAACATGCATATATATAGTTTGAGGGGAGATATATATATGTGTATATATATGTGTATGCATGTATGTATGTATGTGTATATATATACACATACATATATATATGTATGTGTGTGTGTATATAATATATATATATATATATATATATATATATATATATATATATATATATATATATATAGTTTGAGGGTACATCATCTTTGCAGACAGCCTAAGTGGACTGCAATTTAAAACCTGAGGAAGCAGAAATTCTTCCAAACTGTGCCTAAGATCTCTGTTAAGTGATCATGAAGTCCAGAAAACTAAATGAGGCCCCCAAAGACGGAGGAGAAAGAATGTATTTATCTATTTGCTTATTCACTCAATTATACATCCGCTTTCTCATCAAATTAGTTAACTTACTCAGTCCCTCCTCTATTCACTCTTTCCTTCATTCAGTGGCTCAGCTATTTTTGCCTTCTTTCATCTGCTCACTCACACACTATAATTTCTTCTCTTCCTCTCTTGTTCACTTCCTCACTCACATACTTTCACCTACCTCCCCTGCTCTATATCACTCATAGTGCCTTGACGACTTAGGGCTATAGCTGACCTTAGAGAGTTTCTCTAAATACACCTTAAAGTGGGAAGAAAAATTATGAGCTTTCATAGTATTAGCTGGCTTATCCCACACTTTTTTTTTTAATTAAACCACACTGCTTGAGAATTTGCTCTGTGCTGGGAACAGAGAGATACAGATGACATTGACCACACCTTGACCTGGCTTGAAGTCTATTTGGAGAAATAAGCATTTTCACAAACACCTATATTTGATATAGAACTCCATAGAGGAACCCCTTGTTTCTGGCATTTACTATGAGCCAGACTCTGAGGATACAGAGAGAACTAATACATGGTCTTACCTTCACAGAGCTTAATATCTGGTGGTGGAGAAACACACAGGACTAGATAACTAGAATAAAATATGAGTAAGCTGAGCTGCTGGGAGACACTGTAACATGAAATTCAGGTAGTGATGAACTCTTCTCAGTGAGAGCTTAAGAAAGAGTCAACATTAGATCTAGGACTTAAAAAAAGGTAGGTTTTTGTGGAACAAAGTTAGTTGAAAGGAAAGTGCTTGAAGCACATGCATGATCTATGGGTAGAAAACTCAAGCTATGTTGGAGAATAATAAACAGTTCTATTTTTCAAAGCAGAGGCTATGCGGAAGGAAATTGGAAGAAATAAGTTCTCAAACGAGGTTTTGAATGATAGTTGAGGTTTGATCATAGAATAAGAGGAGGAGCCATAGATTGTTTTTGAGCATATCTGCACCATGATGACAGCTGAGCTCAAGAGATAAATTTGGAAGTGAGGTCAAAGAGAGCAGAGACTCTAGGCAAACAGATCCTCATAGAGCCAGAGACTCCTGATGGACTAAAGTAGGAGAGTGGGGAGAGAAATGCAGAAGGAAAAATGAACGTGATTATTGTGGAGGAGGCCAAATCAACGAAACTGAATGTGAAGAATGAGAGTGAGATAGAGATGCTTCAGAGGTTTTCAGAATAGGACAAAAGGACAGTGGTTCTTTGACAAAAATAATGAACAGAGAACAAAGGAGAAAAGATGATGAGTTTGGTGGTGGATATATTGAGTACCCTGAGCAACAGGTGAAAGTGTTCAGCATGAATACATGAATACAATAGGTCCAGAACATAGGAGAAAAATCTAAATTAGAAACAGATATTTGTCATATTAATCAGCATCTTGATCAGAAATCCTTAATCTTGAGTACATAAGTGAACTCCTGGGACCTTATAAGATATATTCTGCAGGTACAACTGACAAACCTTGATAATGAATTTGATGTTGGCAAAGCAGATGTCTTCCAGATTTCTGCCAGGAAATATGATTGGATAGAGATGTTATTTATAAATTTAAGGAATAATAGAGTAGGACTGGGCCTGGAATTAAGTTGGAAATAATATGAGTTAAAGGTTAGACACAGTGACTTTTGGATGCCTGTAAGCTGTCAATTGGAGACATCTACTAGGCAGGCATTGGCATCATAAGTCTGGAGATTAGGAACCTGATTTGGGCTGAAGATTGACTTGGGGTGGTTAAAGGCAAAGTAGATGAGCTGATCGAAAAAGAGTATGGGAAATGAGAAGAGGAAGCTTAGGAAGTGAAGAAAAGAGAAGAGTTAATGATAAATTCCAAATTTCTGGCTTGAATCTATAGATGGGTGGGTAATGTTAATTCTAAAAATAGAGAACACTTATGAAATTTTGAGAGTAGTGCTGATGTTAAATTTTACACAGATAGGTTTAGAGGTGCTCATGAAATATGCAAGGATCACTTTTCAAGTTTTTCCATATATAAGCCTGGAGCTTAGAAGGGCTGGAGACAGATTCTTGAATTTGCCACAGAGATAATAGCTGAATCTGGGGAGTGGATGCAGTCTCTAAGGAAAGAGTATAAAAGAGTAAAGCAGAGAGGCTGGGATAGAATTTTGTAGGTGAGCAGAAGAGCAGCAAAAAGCAGTTCAAGAAGATTGATGGGAGCTAAGGAAGGAGAGGGATTCTAGGACAAAATGGAATATGAGGTTGAATGTCATCTGGCAGGTGCAGGAGGATGAGGCTTCATGTGTTGACACTGAAGCAGTAATGTGTGACCTTGGGATAAGTGGGGACCGGACCAGATCTGAGGCTTTAAGTTACTAGAGGGAAGAGGAGGTAACACGTAGAACAACTATTGCAAAATTTGGTCAAGAGAGAGACAAGCCTCAAAAGGAGTGAAAAGTTTTATTGTGGCATTTGTTTGTTTGTTTGTTTGTTTGTTTGTTTGTTTTAGAAATAGGGAAGATAATGCCGCAATGAACATAAAGGTGCATATATCTTTTTGATTAGTGTTTTCATATTCTTTGGATAAATATCCAAAAGAGAAATTGCTGGATCATATGGTGGCTCTATTCTTTGTTTTATGAGGAAACTTTATACTATTTTTCTTAGTGGCTGAACCAATTTATAATCCCACCAACAGTGTACGAAGGTTCCAATAGTCAAGATGAGGAAAACAACCTAGTAGTCCATCAACAGATAAATGGAAAAAGAAGATGTGCTATATATATGCACATGGAAAACTACTCAGTTATAGAAAAGATAAAATATTGCCATTTGTGACAACGTGAATGGACCTTAAGGGTATTATACTGAGATGTCAGGCAGAAAAAGACAAAAACGATGTGATTTTACTTATATATAAAATATAAAACAAAAAATAAACAAAAGAAAAAGAAAGAAATATATAGATATAGGCAATAGATTGGTGGTTACCTGATAGTAAGGGAGTGAAGGGAGGGCAAAATGAGTGAATGGTGAGAGATAGAAATGAAACTTTTGATGGTGAACATGCTATAGTGTATACAGATATCGAATTATAATGTTGTACACCTAAAACTTATAAAATGTTATTAACCAACATTACCACAATATAAACAAAGAAACAAACACGCAAATAAATAATTTTTTTCTTCAAAAAATTCATAGGGGGAATATAAAGAGTTATAAACTTAGGAAAAAGAACAGGAGAAAATAAAAGATTAAACATACTAAGGAGAAAGGACAACTGATGTGGAGAGTCCAGGTGGGGACAACCGGTGAATTGACATCAGAAGCCGATACAAAACAAATGTTTTGGTAAATGCACAATTGCAGAGAAGAGAGTTTTTGACAAATTACCAAATGGATTGAAGATTTACTTGATTTACTCTATATTCACCAACACTTGAGCATAATCATTCTTAGATCCTAGACTTAGTAGCTATTTATCAGTTCTAAATGCTGCTCTAGTTGGTTGGAGAGGAGGCGACAAATTTCCAGGAGAAATGGAAGCAGCATATTTGCGCAGCTCCATTTCTGGAGGAGAGCAGTGTACATCACTGGACTATTTATTGCCTCCTTCTTGGCCTGTGGTCCCTCCCATGCTGCCTTCCACCCGTTCTAAAATCACCTTTGCCCTAGGGCTGCCTGAGAGCAGCTCACTCAAAGGCACCCAGAAGCACAGGGTCAAATACATAACTCTTGTCCAGGAGGAAAGAGGAGTTTTTCTTAGCTCCAGAAGACAAAGAGGAGAGAGAGGGCAAGACAGAGGAGGGGGCTGAGAGAAAATGTGTATGTGTGAGACCAATGGAGGTCACCCCACTCTCCCAGATCTCCAGCATTCCACAAACTTTCTCATACCCAGAGGTGTGAGTTCCTTACATGCTATAGCCTGGTGATGGCTCTCATATGTTCACTGCTCAGAGGCTGGCACCAATATCTGGAGGCACATTCTTCCTTTGGTCCACCCCTAATAGAGCCCAGAGGGTCTGAGAGGTGAGTGGTATCTGTGTGAAAGAATAGGCTTTGAAACAAACCAGTTAACTCTTCTGTACCTCAGTTTCTTTGTTGATAAATAGGGCGAATGACATTTACCTTGAAAAGGCACGAGGATTAAGAGATAATACATGCAAAGCAGCTGTTGATGTAAATTAACCCTTTTCCACCATCCACTGGAATCTCATAAGGTGGAACTAAGACCACAATCTTCGATTCACTTCAACCTGGAAAAACAGCAGATCTTATTGTATCATTAGGTATTCTAAATACTTTTTTACCCCTTCCCCCGCCCACTCACAATTGATGTTGTCTGACTTACAAGGAGAAATATGTGATTTGCAGTGACTGCCAATTTCTCTACTGCTCTGTAGGGGATTTGGCATCTTTGTTCTGTCATGTTGGAGAATACACAGCCTGATTGTTCCTCACTCAGTGCCTCTCATTGTGGCACCCTGTGGGTTTCCCTGTCAGACACAAACCCCATATCAGAACTGCCTACATAATTTGTGGGGTCCAGTATGAATGAAAATGTGGGGTTCCTTCTTCAAAATTATTAAGAATTTCAAGAATGGGACAGAAGACCATTAAACCCAGCATGGGCCCTAAGCAACTAAACTGGTTGCACACCCATGAAACAGACCCTGCCCCAAATTCATTACCAGTGTCTTGAACCTATTGAAGAACAATCCAGAGCAAAGTCATATTTTCATCTGAAAGACATTTGCACTGGAAGAAGTCCCTCTAAGCAAAGCAGTCCCTCCAGATTGTTTTTCCAAGGAGCCCACCAGGCAGCTGCCTGGTGTTTATACATAGCTAAAGCCCTCAGAAACAGAATTCTAGCATCACATACCTGGTAGAAAACTAGGTCTCCTCTGTCATCAATTAGCAACTGTCTTTCTTATTGCTGTTACTTTTTCTCATCACTCCAGATGATTTTTACTCTCCTGACTCCTCTGCTACGCAGGCCTGCCACTAGCAACCTCCAGGATGGAGGTTGAGTGGTCTGTTGGGCCTGGGGGTCATGGGCCCTCTTTTCTAGCCTCACTTTACTTCCTTATAGTAATTTTGCTTTTTAGTAGATGGTGCTCTCTCTCTAGTGATCTCTCAGATAACACTGGGAGGAAGAAGGCTTCCTTCCTGTGTCTCTGGGGAAAGGTGAGGAGAAGGACAAGGATGGAAACCTGCATGGAGACAACCCCAGAACAGCACTGCTCAAAGTGGGGTCCATGGATTGGTGCCAGACTGCAATGACGTTAGCACAAAAATTGAGAGTTTCAAAACTTTTATAGCAATTTGATAATGCATACTAAATTTAATAAAATAATAAAAAATAATTTATGTCTTAATTTTCACCCTTCTAGTAATTCAGTTTTATTGCATTTACCATGCACTTTGGAAATCTAAAAAAGGTAATTAAGAAAAGAATTAAAACAAAACAGAAAATAGGTGCTTTGCACCAGATAGTTGCTAGCCTTGCCCTGGCATTTCTGGCTCTAGCATAGTGGAAAAAGCACCACGGTGGAAGTCAAAAGATCAGAGTTCTCATCCTGATTCCTTCTTTTATTTGGACAAGTTGTTTAACATCTGAGCTCCACTTTTCTTTCTGTAAATGTCTTATAAGGACCATATGTGATCTTGGATCAGAAGGTACTTTACAAACTGTAAGGTGCAGTGTTAAATGAGGAACACATCATGAGGATGCTACCTACCATTCTGTGGCCACTCCATGCCCCAGTGGTCACTGGGTACTAGGACAATGGTAAAAGCATAGCTTCGGAAGCCAAACTGACTGGATTGGGACCCTACCTTCATAACTTATTAACTTCTTGGCCCCTCCATTTTCTTACCTATAAAGGAAAACTATTAATATCAACCTGATAGGGTTGTGGTGAGGATTAAGTGAGAAACACTTGAGTAGTGCATGGAACATGGTACACAATAAGTGGTAGTAAGTAATGTAGTCCAATTATACTTCTTATTCTTATCACTCTACATTACCATTTTCAGATTTATCCATGTTCATAGTTCTTCCCCTATAATTCATATATATATACATATACATACATATATATGTGTGTGTATGTGTATGTATGTGTGTGTGTATGTGTATATATATATATATATATATATATATATATATATATCTCCATCATTTACAGCTTCCATACTTTATTTATCCAGTCTCATATTGGTACCTTTATATTTTTCTAATTGGTTACTGCTGGTGTAGAAGACACTATCGATATTAGAATATTGTTCTTTCAATCTAATAAACATGCTGGACTATCTCATTAGTTTTTACAGTTTATGACATTCTCTTGGTATTTCTATGTAAATGGTCACATCACTTTCAAATACTCATTTTTTTCTTCCTTAACAATCCTTATACTTTTACTTCTTCCTAGGTCTTTGCATATTAATTTGGGATGTAATAGCAGCATCCTCATCTTGCTTCCTATCTTAAATGAAATGCTTCTAAAGTTTCTCTTCTGTTAAGTGTGATATTTGTTATGGGTTTTTAATAGGTGGTCTTGATAGGGATGAGGGATATCCATTTAATTTCTTTTATCACAAGTAGGTGTTAAAGTTTATAAAATGTTTCTTGTGCACCTATAAAAGTATTTTTCATTGTTCTCCCCAACTATATTAATGTGATAAATGACATTGATAGATTTCCCAATGCTG
Organism: Cynopterus sphinx; assembly: GCA_030015415.1. NCBI lineage: Eukaryota > Metazoa > Chordata > Mammalia > Chiroptera > Pteropodidae > Cynopterus > Cynopterus sphinx. The sequence continues at coordinate 84,078,286 of CM057388.1, forward strand.
AACTATTCTATTATCCTGGCAATAAATTCTACTTGGGCATGATGCAATCGTTTTGTTTGTTTCCTTATTATGTCATGTTTTGCTTTGAGCACACTATTAGATTTAGTTAATATGTGGTTTATCAATTGCTATCTATATTCTCAAAAGACATTTCCTGTAAATTTTGTATTTTATTGTCCCTATCCAGATTTGGCATCAAGATTATAGTAGCCTCTTAACTTATGTGGGTACTTTTCCCACTTGTTCTTATCTCTGGAACAACATATAAAGAGGAGAGATTATCTTTTCTTGGGAAGTTTGATAAAACAATCAACCTATAAAATTATCTGGAACTGGTTCTTTTGAGAGGATATGAGCTGTTGATCACCACTACGACCTTATATGATAACTGTTCTAGTCAGTATTCCTGAGCCCATTTTTGCATTAAAATAAAATCAAGACATTTATCTATTTTCTCTGGTTTTCAGACTTTTGTTTTCCTACTTTTGTTTTGATTTCTCTTAATGCCATCCCTAAAGAACCAAGAGCTAGGCTTGCAGCTCCACTCCTGAGTATGCCATTCTTTGGACAAATGAAATTGAGACCAGGAAAGTCTGCCTCATCTATCAAAGGAGGGTGAGGTCACTGAATTCCTAGTGGTATGTTTGACACAAGAGTAAGTTGTGGACTTCTGTCTCTTAAGAGCATTAGTTAACTCAGCTCAGATATTAACGAAAAAGGAATAAAGAAGAGGAAGGGAGAGGATAACAGCTGCCAAGTGATTCCCGCCTGCCAAGTCTAGTATTTTTATACCCTGGGTGATCAAATCTGGTAAGAAGCCCTTTGAAAGAACTCTTCCTGACCCCTCTACCACATTTAGGCAGAAAAGGAACCCTATTTCCCCCAAGGAAGTAAAATTTCACCCTGTCACATAATGAAGCAGCACCAATCACCTTTTCTCTCTTGAGATTCTGTTACTTAACTATCTCCTGGGTATTTTGTACATTCATTCACATTACCTCTGCACTGCCTTCTCTGCTAGCTTCACTGGGTTTTGCTTGTTTGATGTTATATTGGAGGAAGAAGTGTGAGACTTGTCTCAGCATAATCATAACTGTAAAAAGAGAGCAACGATTAAAACTATGCCTGGTTTGTTTGTTTAATGAGAACAGAGCCACCTCTCCTGTCCTCTTGCCCTAGACCTGAGGTGAAAGTTTCAGGATTCTTCTCTCTGAATTACACAGACTGCTGCTCTAATTGTACTTAGGAAAAGCCATTTGTGTTCAACCCCAGAACGTCTTTTCTCCCTCCTTCCTCTGATCATTTGAGGATTGTTAGTGGCAGATGGCTGAGGTTTTCTAGTGGCACTGTATTATAAGTCCCACATGGCCCTCCAGGCTGCCCCTCGACCCTTGGCTCAGCTATTATCTTTCTTTACTTGGTCTCAGTGTTTAAGATCAAAGTTTCTTACATCATTCACTATCCAGATAGAAATTCAGTATTCTTATCAAAAGAAGTTATGGGCTGAGACATTGATCTGTACTAGAGTGGAAAGACCCAAAAAGAAAATAGTCCATCTCCAATTGACCCAGGTGCCCATAGATACCAGATGGATTGCTTACTCAGAATCACTCTAGGTGGGTATTATGTTTTCCTCCAACACCAAGCCCTGTCAATGTTGGATTGTTGGCCAGTGGGCTACATCATTATTCAGAAATACTTTAGCTTGTCAATGACTGTGCCACCCTGAATGAGCCTGATCTTGTCTGATCTTAGAAGCTAAGCAGGGTCGGGCTTGGTTAGTACTTGGATGGGAGACCACCTAGGAAGACCAGGTGCTGTAGGTGATAAAAAAGAAAAGGAAACACTTCAGCTTAATAGGACTAAAATTACTTTTCAGAAGGACATGGAGAGAGTGTTTCTGTATGGGGAAAGGCAGATAGACCATGAGAAGTCTTGAGAAGGCTTGAGCCTTGAAAAGTCTTTTCCCCCATAACAGTCTTGTCTTGTTATTCTGCCAGAAAGGCTGTGACCCAATTGGCTCTTGTACTCTCCAGCTGCCTTGGACATTCAGTTTCCTGCCTGAGAAATATACTCTTCCTTACTGATAATTGACAGTTGGAACTGCAACTCTTTCTGGACATTACTGGTATTTGTACATAGGGTACAGCCTGAGCCAGACCACTAGAGAAAAAAAAACACAGAGACAATAGAAGGACTGATGTACTGTTTCTTTTCTACGTGTAGGACCATGAGGAACAATCTTTGTTTTATTTGATGGGGCTTAAAGTAGCCCTCAAAGGGAAGTCATTGACATAATTCTAATAACTGTGATAGGCAGAATTCTAAAGATGGTCTGTAAGACATCTGTTCCCAGGTTATTAAATTAAACGCTAATGTAGATAATGTTGTAAAGGGATTCTGCAGATGTAGTTAAAGTTCCAAGTCAGTTGACTTTAAGATATGAAGGTTATCCAGGCTGGCCTGATCTAACCATAGGAGACCTTTGAAAGCAGAGTTGTCTCTAGCTGGTGGCAGAAGGGGAACTCAAAGAGTTTCAAAGCACAAGAATTCAATGCAGTCTTTCTGTTTTTGAATATGGAGTGACCTCTGGAAACTGAGAATAACCCTTGAGTGACCCCCAGCAAAGAAAATGGACATCTGTCCTACAAATGTATGAAATCCTAATGAACTTGGTAGCAGATTCCTCCCCCAGAGTTTCAGAAAAAAGCCCGGCCCACTCCACACCTTGATTTGTGAGACCCCAAGCAGAAGACCTAGTTAAGCCATGCCCAGACTCCTAACTCATGAAAACTATAAGAGAATAAATTAATGTTATTTACAGTTGCCAAGTTTGTGGTAATTTGTTACATGGCCATAGAAAACTAATGCAGGGTATCTAACCAGTGCGCCCAAAGTGTCAGTCCTTTTCATGAGACCAAGGTGGGCACAGAGAGTACTTACACCTTACACAAGGCCCTTGTTTCTCTCTCCAGCCCTGAGTTGAACTTTTGTCACAGAATTCATACTGGCTGACGCCTCGGTGTGACCCTCTGGTTGCTGAAGTGCAGAAACAGGCTAATGACTAATGTGATCCACTGGCAGGGAGGACATTTTTTGGGCCAGTAAGAACAACCTCTGAAATTTTCAGAGATGCAAAGCACTTCTCTTGTGATTACTTCATAGGGGCTTCACAATAATCTTTGAAAGTAGAAACAGTTGTATTCCTATTTTTCAGATGAACAAATCAGGCCCAAAAAGAGCAAATAGCTGGTTCAAGATCACAGAACTAGCATGAGAAAAGTCTTTGCTGCATAACCTAACTTACTGTTGATAACTATTTGTGGATTTTTCCATCAGTGGTTTGTGAGGCTTTGGGCCTTTGAAACTATAAGCAGTAAAACATATCATAAGGCTTCTTTACCTCCTGTACATCTGAACTAAATGAATAGAGACACTAGAGAACCTAATGAATGGCAAGGTATTTTTTTAATCTTCTTCATAGTCATAATATGCCCCATGTTGTTCTCTTGGCTTGCAAATCTTTGTCCACATAGCCACCTGATTCTTGTGAAGGTTAATTTTATGTGTCAACTTCATCGGGCCACAGGGTAACCAGATAGCTGCTTAAACATTATTTCTGGGTGTTTCTGGAAGAGATTAGCATTTGAATCAGTAGACTGAGTTAAGTGGATGGCCGTCACCACTCCTCTGAGGGCCTGAATAGAACAAAAAAAGCAGAGGAAGGAAGAATTCTTTCTCTGCTTCACTGTTGAGCTGGAACATTGGTCTTCATCTGGTCTCAGACTGGGACTTATGCCTTTAGAACTACACCGCCAGCTTTCCTTGTCTTTAGCATGCAGGTGGCAGACTGAGGGACTTCTCAGCCTCCATAAGTGTGTGAGCCAATTCTTCACAATAAATAAATAAATAAATAAATAAATAAATAAATAAATAAATAAATCTCTGATTGATTCTGTTTCTCTGGATAATCCTGATGAATACAGTTCTCTCCCTCACTTCCTTCAGCACTTTCCTTAGTGGGGCCTTCTGTGACCACTCTACCTAAAATTTCAATGCCTCCTCGACCCTGCTTCTTTTTTTTTATTTTTCTGTATTGCAATTATCACCATTCAATATCTTATGCATTTATTTATTTATTATTTATCTCCATGAGATCTGAGATTTTGTCTGTTTTGTTGACTGATGTATCACTAGCACTTAGTGCCTTTACTGACATATAATAGGTGCTCAGTAAACTTTACTGGGGAGGTTGGGTGAAAATGATGAAGGGGAATATAGGGACAAAACTTCAGTTATAAAAAGTAAGTCATGGAAGTAGAGTCAACCAAGTGGATGAAAGGATCAGTGATATCAAAGACAGAAATTTTGAAATAAATCAGAAGGAAAAAGAGAGAAACCAAAAAATGAAAAACAATGAAAGAGAAATACAAGAACTAGCTCATACCATAAGGAGAGGAAACATAAGAATAATGGACATTATTGAAGGCAAGGAAAAGGGACAGGGACTAGAAAGTATTTTTAGACAAATAGCTGACGAGAGTTTCCTAAATCTAAGGAATGAGCTGGAGCTTGAAATTCAAGAAGTCAACAGAACATCCAATTACCTCAACTCAGAAAGGCATCCACCGAGACATATGGTATTAAAATTATCAAAAATCAATGACAAAGACAGAATTCTCAGGGAAGCCAGGGAGAAGAAAAGGGTAACTTATAAAAGAAAACCCATTAGATTGTTGTCAGACATCTCAGCGCAAACCTTGCAACCCAGAAAAGAGTGGAATGAAATATTTAAACTGTTAAGTGAAAGGAACTACTAGCCTAGATTAATGTATCCAGCTAAGCTCTCCTTTAGATATGAAGGAGAAATCAAGACCTTTCCAGACATACAAAAATTGAAGAAATTCTCCATTATGAGGACTGCACTACAAGAAATACTCACCTAAAGGGTCAGCTCACCTAAAACAAAATGACAAAAAAAAAATACGTAATTAAGATAAAATGACTATCAGGCAAATAAAAGCAGAGGAGTGCAACACTTACTAAGAACAGGGTATTATAAGCTTAAACAATAAGAAGTGAACTGTTATAACAAGATGGTAATGAACATTCAGCATACATAGGGACAAATGAGAGAACAAGGACTGAAAAGGGGAGGATTCAAAGATCCAAATTCACAAAGGGGAATGGAGATAAGGCATGTGCAGAAGAAAATGAATGTGTATACACACACACACACACACACACGCTATCCTTTACATATTCATAATGATAACCGCACACCGAACATTCATAACTGAACTATATAACATAAAACAGGAGGGACCAGAGGCAAAACTCACAAAAGCCAACCAAAATGAAAAAAAACAGAAACACAAGGACAAGGAAGCAATATTAACACCGAGCTACCAGAAAGCAAAAGATAAAAGGGCTATAATAAGAGCTCATATTTCAATAATCACCCGAAATGCAAATGGACTGAACTTACCAATAAAAAGGCACAAAGTTGCAGATTGAATCAAAACACAAAACAAAACAAAAACAAAAACCATACGCTGCCTTCAGGAGACACATTTGAGTTCCAAAGACAAATATAGACTCAAAATGAAAGGGTGGAAAATGATATTTCAAGTAAATGGCATTCAGAGAAAAGTGGGAGTAGCAGTACTAATATTGGACGAAATAGACTTCGAAATAAAAAAGGTAAAGAAAGATACCGAAGGACACTTCATAATGACAAAGAAACTCATGTGCCAAGAAAACATAACACTTACTAATATCTATACTCCCAATCAGAAAGCTCTTAAATATGTAAAGCAATTGCTAACAGAACTTAAGGGAGAAACAGACCAAACACTATCATAGTAGGAGACCTAAATACCTCACTGGTGGATATGGACAGATCATCTAAACAGAAAATCAATAAGAAAATATCATCCTTAAATGATACATTAGACCACCTGGACATAATTGACATTTATAGAGCCTTCCATCCCAAAACAGCTGCTTTTCTTCTCTAGTGCACATGGAACATTTTTAAGGATTGACCATATGCTGGGACACAGAAATAACCTCAACAAATATAAGAGAGTTTAAATCATACCAGCCATACTCTCTGATCAGAATGCGTTGCAACTAAATGTCTACTGCAAAAAGAAAGCAGGAAGAATCACAAATACATGGAGATTAAACAACATGCTACTGAAGAATAACTGGGTCATAGAAGAAATAAAAAGAGAGATCAAGAGACAAATAGAAATGAATGATAGTTGCAGTAAAACATATCAAAACTTTTGAGAAACAGCAAAAGTGGTCATAAGAGGAAAGGTCATATCATTACAGGTCTATATCCAAAATTAATAATGAGCCCAAATAAACAACCTAATGCTTCATCTTAAAAAAAAAAACAGAAAAGGAAGAAGAAATGAGGTCTTAAGTCAGCAGATGGAAAGAAATTGTCAAAATTAGAGCAGAAATAAATGAAATTGAAAACAAAACAAAAAATAGAAAAAATAAATACAATAGGGAGCTTGTTCTTTGAGAAGGTTAATAAAATTGACAAACCCCTGGCTAGACTCACTAAAAAAAAAAAAAAAGAGAAAGGACACAAATAAACAAAATCAGCAATAAAAGAGGAAAAGAGGGGAAATTACAGCTGGCATCACAGAAATACAAAAAATCATGCAAGAATAGTATGAAAAAGTACATAATAACAAATTTAATAACCTAGAAGAAATGGACCAGTACTTAGAAAAATATAATCTTCCTAGACTGAATCAAGAAGAACTGGAAAATCTAAATAGACTGACCAGGAGAATGGAAATTGAAACAATCATTAAAAACCTACCAAAAGGTAAAAGTCCGGGACCAGATGACTTCACCAGTGAATTTTACCAAACATTCAAAAAATATTTAATACCTATTCTCCTCAAACTCTTTTAAAAAATCGAAGAGGAGATAATACTTCCCAACTCATTTTATGAGGCCAATATCACCATGATACGAAAACCTGGTAAATATAACACACACAAAAGAAAACTCCGGACAAATATCTCTCATGAACACAGATACAAAAAATCCTAAATATGATACCAGTGACTTGAATACAGAAATATATTAAAAAGAGTATACACCACTGTCAAGTGGGCTTCATCCCAGGGGTGCAGGGATGATTCAACATACGCAAATTGATTAATGTGATACACCACATAAACAAATTAAAAAATAAGAATCATATGATCATATCAATAGGAGCAGAAAAAGACTTCGACAAGATACAGCATTCATTTATGATCAAAACACTTAACAAAATCGGTATAGAAGGAAAGTACCTTGACATAATAAGGGCCATCTATGATAAACACTGAGCCAACGTTATACTTAATGGTGAAAAACTAAAACCTTCCCTCTAAGATCAGGAACAAGGCAAGGCTGTCCACTATTGCCACTGCTATTTAATATATCATTGGAGGTCCTAACGTGTGCAATCAGGCAAGAGAAAGATATAAAAGGCATCCAATAGGAAAAAAAGAATTCAGTTGGTCACTACTTGCAAAAGACATGATTCTCCGTATAGAAAACCATAAAGACACCAGAAGAACAGTACTAGGAACAAGAAACAAATACAGTAGTCTCTGGATACAAAATCAACGTTCAAAAATCTATAGTGTTCCTATACTCTAATAATGAAGCATCAGAAAAAGAATTGGAAAAAAATAATTCCTTTTGCAAGTACAACAAAAAGAATGAAATTTCTGGGAATAATTTTAATGAAACATGTGAAGGACCTATATAATGAAAACTACAAGACCCTATTAAAAGAAATCAAAAAAGTTATAAAGAAATGGAAAGATATTCCATGTTCTTGGATTGGAAGAATCGATGTAGTTAAAATGACCATATTACCTAAAGCATTATACAGATTTAATGCAATCCCTATCAAAATCTCATCAACATGTTTTAAAGAAACAGAACAAAAAAAAATCAGATATGTATGGAAGCACAAAAGACCCTGAATTGCCAAAGCCATCCTGGGAAAAAAAGAACAAGGTTGGAGGCATCACTCTGCCCAGCTTCAAATTATCCTACAAAGTGACAGTAATCAAAAGGGCATGGTATTGGCAGAAAAACAGACACACTGACCAGTGGAACAGAATCTAGAGACCATAAGTAAACCCATATTTATATGGGCAAATAATTTTTGACAAAAGAGCCAAAAACATACAGTGGAGAAAAGAAAGCTTCTTTAATAAATGCTGCTGGGAAAATTGAAAAGCTACCTGCAAAATAATGAATCTAGACTGTTGTCAATCACTGCACAACAAAATTAATTCAAAATAGATTAAGGTCCTGAATATAACCTGAAACAATAAAATGCATAGAAGAAACATAGGAACTAACTCGAAGACCTTAGCCTTAAAGATTTTATGAATTTGACTTTAAAAGCAAGTGAAGTAAAAGCTAAAATAAATGAATGGGACTATGTCAAACTAAAAAGCTGCTCAGCAAAAGGAATTGTCAACAAGATAAAGAGACAACCATCCAAATGGGAAAATATATTTGCAAGCAACACCTCCAATAAGGGCCTAATATCCAAAATATGCAAAAAACTTACACAACTCAATAACAATAAAAAAAGTGGTCCAATCAAAAAATGGGCAGAGGGCCTGAACAGACACTTCTCCCTAGAGGACAAACAAATGGCCAAGAAATATTTTTAAAAATTGCTCAACAGTGCTAGCTATTAGGGAAATGCAAATCAAAACCACAATGAGATACCATCTCACACCTCTTAGAATAGCTATAATCAACAGGACAAGGAATAACAAATGTTGAAGAAGATGTGGCGAAAAAGGAACCTTCATATACTGCTGGTGGGACTGCAAATTGGTTTAGCACTTTGGAGACCATATTGAGGTTCCTCAAAAAACTAAGAATCGATCTACCATATAATCCAGCAATCCCTCTACTGGGTATTTACACCAAAGACTTAAAAACCCATATCTGAAAAGATATTTTCACACAGATGTTCATACTATAAGCCACGGTGTCCTACAATAGATGATTGGATAAAGAAGCTGTGGCGCATATATACAATGGAATATTACTCAGTCATAAAAAAGAATGAAATCTTGCCATTTGCAACAAATGGATGGACCTGGAGATATCATACTAAGGGAAAGAAGCCAGACAGAATAAGTTGAAAATCACATGATATCACTTATATGTGAGTTCGAAACCTAAAAGCAACAAAAGAACAGGACGAACAAACAGGGACTCATGGACATGGACAACAGACTAGTGGTTACCAGACGTTAAGGGGTGGGCGAGGAGGGTAGGTAAATGGGGTAAAAGGGGTCAAATATGTGATGACAGAAAGAAATCTAACTATTGTCGGTGAACACACAGCATAAATATATACATGCCTTACTGTTAAAGTGTACACCTGAAACTTATTGGATTTAGTTAAGCAATGTCAACATAAAAATAAATTAATTATTTTTTAAAAAGTAAGTCATGAGGATATAATGTATAGCACAGGGAAAATAGTCAATATTATCATAATAACTTTGTATCATGGCAGATGTTTACTAAGGAATGTAAATTTTACATTGTCATTTTGTACACTTGAAACTAATATATCTAAAATCCTTTAATTTAAAAAATAAATTCTACTATTATTTTTTAATTTTTATTTTTGAGCTGAATGGAATCCAGGTACATGTAAGTCAAATCTAGTCCTCTTATATGGTCACCATGGCCTTTCTGGATTTTTGTAAGAACAGAAGCTCTGTCAAGGATCAGCCACTATGTCTCCCAGTTATGAACAGAGTGGCCCCCAGGAATGTAAAGAGAGCCTGCTCTTTTCTCAGACCCTGCATTCTTTGAACCAGGACTAACTACAGTATCACCTGCTCTACTTGTTTCTGGGAAATGATTTCTCAACGTGATGTCTCAGGCCCCAACAGAAAAGATCATATCTGCCTAATAAACCGGGATTCTTTCGAAATGATGCTACCTCAAGTGACTGAGACGTATCAAGTCTCAGTGGCCAAAGCAGTTCCTCAGTAACTAACTGTAACATCCATTCCCATTGGCAGAGAATTTAAGACCAGGATGCTGGACCAATCAGGGCAGGTCAGATATCCCCAGCAGGCTGGGAGAAAAGCAGAAGCTGCCACTTGGGCATTCGGGACCTACACCAGACAGTGTTCAGGAACTAGAATTGAGAAACCTATTTAGGGCACACAATGCCTTTGACTAGCGTAGCTCTGCAGCTTCTGAGTCAGGATCTGCAATGAGACAGGTTCACAGAAAGCTTAGACCAAGAAGAGGTGTGGGATTACATGGAGAGTGAGGTAGAGGTGCTTTTGGAAAGGTGTGAGGTTGTTGTGCATACTTACATAGTATTTATTAAAACAGCTGTCATGTTAAGGGTATTTTTAAAGAATGTCAGAGTATTCAAACATCTACTACACCCCCCAATAGCCTTGCCTAATGCCATGTGCCCTGCTTGGATACAAACTTATTCAGACCCACTTCCTAGTTTCCAATCCCATAGTGTACATGCATGTGAATGCACACAGACACACATACAAATAAATACACATACATACACGTGCACATTGCTGTTTCACCAGCTGTTCTTGGTCTCAGTCCCTGCCTTATGTCACCTGATTTCAATACCTGCCTTTGGGATCTTTCTATTTACCACTGAATATAATAAGACAAGTTATTTTCCACCACCAGAAAATAGAAGCCCAAGCTGCATTTGGATTTAGTAGAGTGTTCTGGCCCCCTCATCTGGAAACCATGTTTGTATTATGTTTCCTTTTTAAGAGAATTAGGGCAGCCCTTTACTTCAAGCAAGTCAGGGTTAACCGAAATTAGAACCCAGACACAAGTAATTCATGCCTCATTTTCTATAATAGCAAGGAATTAGATACAATTTAGATGTTAGACAATATGAACATGGTTGAGAAAATTGTACATCATCTTCAAGGAATATTATGAAGCCATTAAAAATGACCATTATGAAGACAATGTTGCAACATGAAAATGCTTACAATTTAATGGTAAGTGGAAAAAGCTGAATGTAAGGCTGTAAATAAACTGTAATTACAGCAATGAAAAAAGTAATATACGCATGTGGCCAAGACCTGGGAGGCAATGTGGGATAGAAAATAAGCTCTTATGCACTAGGATGTCAGAATTATGGGCTATGTTTTCCTTTGTAATTCACCTATAATGTTGTTTAATGGTGCTATAATGTTGTCGTTATAGTAAATACAGTTGAAGAGACCAAAGGGTAGCCTGAAGCATTTGGTTGGCTGCAGCTGCCTACACCACAACTGTCAAAGAAAGAGAATCTTCTTCACTATCCTTGAAGATAATTATGAGGACAGACACAATGGAACAATGTCTCTGCTAGCTCTCTCCCCTCACTGCCCCACCCAGCCAGACTTTATGCTTTGTAGACTTGCAGGGAAGAACACAGCAGGCCAGGCCTCTGGGCCAGGGGCAAAGGGGCCAATTTCAAACATTGCTGTTATTCCTACACCAGATAAATATCTGATGGCCCCCTGCATCTTCTAGTGTCTTATTCAGTGCTGTGCACAAACAAGTTACTTACAAAATATTTAATTTGCAATAATTATCATGATTCATCTCTCTCTCCCCCACTATGGGGTTAATTTAAATATAGCCTCTCGAAGGATATGGGAGGAAAAGAGGAGTGTTTGCTCAGCAACCCCAAGGAGGACGATGAACAAAATGTTCCCCAGGCTGTGCTTGCCCCCAAGGACACTTCCCATTGCTCCCATTGGCACTATCTGCCCCTTTGACTGCTCACATGGGCATTATCTCCCTGCTCTGCTTGAGGAAACTGTTGGTCTGGTCTTCCTCAACACTAGCTAGGCAGCATGTCAGGCTCTCATCCATGGGAGAAGACCCTTGGTCCCCAGGATGAAGCGATTCCCCTCTCCTCCACTCACATATGGAATAATGCCTGCTCTGGGCTGGCAGCTTTTTTCTGTGGCTGCTACTGACCAAGTACTGAAACCTCACTGTATTGTGATTAATAAACGGCATGTCTCACTCTGCTGGTCCTCCTGGTGTTTTCTTCAGAATATCCAAGGCCCAATTGCAGGTTCCTGGCCTGGAGCTCCTGCATTGTACCCACCAAAAAAAATTAAAAAGATTCAGGTTGCCTTTTTATATTCCCCATCTCAGTGAGTTAGGCCTCACCCGTGGGGCTGGCCAAAAGCAATCGCTGTTGTCTTCACCCTCTTCTAAACCCCCAGGTTCAATCCATCACTGAGTCTTGTGTCCTGCCTCAGAAGATTTCTCAAATCTCACTTACTTTTTTCTATTCCCATGGCTGCCCGAGGCCTCTCTCTGTCATCTCACATCCGGAGTACAAACTAAGGAGTTGCCTAGCCTCCAGCCTCAAACTCATCCTCTACACAAGTGATGCTGCAACTATCCTGGCCTATCTGTGGTCAAGAAAATGTACAACAAGGGAGCAGGGAACCCTTAGGACTGTGCACCTATGTTGCAAGCACCCAAATAAAGTAGCACATTGGAATAATGGCCCACAGTTTCTACTGGTTCCATTAAATGGCACCCATGTTGGTGGTTCTTGCAGGGCCCTAGCTTGTCAAAGAATGTGGGGACCCACTGCAGAATGACCCATTGGAATGCAGAAAGAAAAATGTTGAAATTTTACCCAGCATTGTTTAGGGTATTATTTTATTATTTCTTTTTTATATTTAGGCATATTTATGTACACAATATTTTCAGTTTAGTTGTACATGTTTATATATTGTGGATAGATGTTTTTATCAACATTTTGTTGATAAGGAAGGTAGTAAAAAATGTTGATTATAAACCCTGGCCACCATTTAGAGACTTCTAAAATATCTAAAATATGTTGATTGTATTACTCTTCTGCTTAAAACCCTTCAGTGATTTTTAACTGCCTGCAGCATAATTCACAAGTCCTTCATGACCTAGCCCAGCTGCCTGGTCCAACATTATCTGCAATCATTCCAAGAGCTTCTTCTTCAGCTTCTGAGACCACCAAGCAACCCAGATGGGCTACTTTGAGCCTTTGTAGGAGCTGAGCTGCAGCCCATTCATTGGTCCTGATAGCCCACTGTGGGCATCTCTTCCTCGCTGTGCATTCAGCTATAGCAAGCTGGTAGCCTCAAATGGGATTATTTACACCATGGTAATTAGGGGTCAGGAAACCCAGAAATTAGACATTTATTTTTCCAGGAAACTGATTTTTGAACATTTACCAGCACACTATTGAACTATTCCCTTTTCTCAGAATATCCTCTTCTGAGATCTTCATTGGCCCCTCTTTCAAAAGTTAGTTCAAGCAGCATACCATCCAGATAGCTTTCCCTCATCCCTTTTGCCCCTTTCTGCACCCATGCCTCTCCTATGTGTTCCTGTGCAAACATCCATCATTTCTCTATGAACTTCTTAGGGGCAGAAATCATGTCTGAGTCACCCTGTGCAAGGTGCTATGTAGGTACTCAGAAAATGTTCTCTGAACTGAATAAAATTTCTTATAGACCTGAGATACCTTGATGCCTATATCATCTGTGGGTCCAGGTGAGACTACTTTGTAGAGTTAAATCCTGGGGATAACTAAAGCAGGAATTAGACTAACAACTCAGCTCTAACAGCATATCGGGGGAATCAGTTCTCTTAATGAAGAACTAATCATTCATACCTCATACATGAGCAAAGAGCTGTTTAGAAAGCCATTATGCCAGAGGCAAGAGTTAGGGAAACGTACCCCATTGGATTGTAAATGAAGATTTGTTTTCTTTTTGAAGTAATCCCTTAGAATATTTATTTATCATTTGCACTAGCAAGTTGGTGTTTGGAATACCACTCTAGAGTCATTGTAAAGATAGAATTTAAGACCCCAGGCTTTCTTGAAGGAGGAAGAGGGGATGCCTTTTCGAAAGGAGAGCAGAAATGTTCAATTCCATCAACTAGATACCAGTGGAGCAGAGTAAAATAATGAGAGATGGTTGATGCCTCATCCTCTGTTCCTCAGAGCAAAACCCAGAGCTATAAACCAAAGTTCTTCCTTCAAGGTGTTAGCAAAAGCTTGATTTCTAACAGGGAAGGGAGTGGAAGAAACAGGTGGCATTCAGGAAGGAAGACCATCTCCTTGGCAAGTTCATAGAAAGACCCTGTACCCTCACAAAAGGGAAGGGGCAGCTGACTCCAGAGAACCACGGGGAAGGAAAAGATATAAAAGAAAGACAGATAAAAAGAGCATATTGTCCTTCTGATTGAGGAAAGGGGAGTGCTGCTAGGGTAGCCCTCGGGTCAACACAATTTAAGACCCAAAGACTACCAGAAAAATAGACTTTGGGCCCCTCTCATTTCAAGAGAGTGTGGAGTCCCAAAGCCCTGGGTTTTAACCCTTACATGGCAACCCACTAGCTAGGTGAATTAGGGCAAATTAAATATTATTGTTGAGCCTCAGTTTTCTTATCTGCGCTGTAGGCACCATTATATCTCCCTCACAAAGTGGTGAAAAATAAGTAGATGTGATGGTTAATTTTATGTGTCAACATGGCTACATTATAGTGCCCAGCTGTTTGGTCAAACACCAGTTAGAATATTGCTAAGAAGGTAGTTTTTTAGATGCCATAATTTTTTATAATCAGAAGACTTTGAGTAAAGCAGATGACCTCCTGTAATGTGCATGGTCCTCATCCAATTAGTTGAAGGCCTTAAGAGCAATGACAAGTTTCCGAAAGAAGATGGAATTCTGTTTTCATAACTGCAACATAGAAATCCTGCCTGAGTTTCTTGCCTGCATGTTCTAATCTGAAGAATGTGGACTTTCCAGTCCTCACAATTATGTGAGCTAATTCCTTTAATATATATTTTAATTAAATTTATTTTATATTAAATTTATTTTATATTAAATTTATTTTATATTAAATTTATTTTACATTTAGATATTAAAAATTATATATATATATATATATATATATATATATATATATATATATATATTTGTTAGCCAAGGTGCTCCAGAGAAACAGAACCAATATAAAACAAAGATACATTCTGACAAATGCATCGTTAGATAATTTCATCATTGTGTAAACATCATAGAGTACATGTACACAAACCTAGGTTGTCTAGCCTACTACATGCCTAGGCTGTATGGTATAACCTGTTACTCCTAGGCTATACATCTGTACAGCATGTGACTGTATTGACTACTGCAGGCAATTGTAGCACAGTGGTATTCATGCACCTCACCACATTGAAAAATAGAAAAGTTACAGTAATAATACAGTATGAAAGATAAATAAGGTACACCTGTACTGGGCGCTTACCAGGAATGGAATTTTCAGGGCTGGAAGCTGCTCTGGGTGTCAGTGAGTGAGCAGTGAGTGAATGTCAAGGCCTAGGACATGACCGTGCACAACTGTAAACTTTATAAACACTGTCACACAAGCCCTTCCCCTGAATCCCTCCTACAGGGTCAGAAATAGAACACCGTAGCTGTCAATGCTACTCCATGAACAGGGATGTGGATGGATTGATTGGAAGTATTGAGGAGAAACTGCCTGGGGAAAGTGTAGGTCACCATAATAGTGACTGTCAGGTTGGAGTGGAAAGTGGCCTGAGGACCTGTAGGAATGGGAAATCAAGATGGGGAGATAAAGGAGGATAGGGGATTGTCATGGCAGTGTGGATTTGGCTATTGCATGTTGAACCAGTGATCATATTAAGTAATTTTGTGGTGTTCATAAAAAAGTTACTGTTTAATATGGAGCAGGTATAGAGCTAAGGACTCAATAATCTGACTTTGGACAATTTTTTTTGGTTCCGTTGACCCTGTCTGGCATAAAGGGCCCTCTCTGGCATTGAATTGATGGAAGCACTATATCTTATCTGTGTTTTACATCATTACATTCTGAAAATATTTCCAAATTACAGGGATAGGCCAGCTCCACCCTACCACAGAGAGCTTTTACTAAGGTGGTAATGCCACTTGTTAAGGTAGCTCCTGTGGACCTGAGTCCTTGTACAGGACCTTAGGCCCTTAACAAAGAATTCATGGCAATGCACTCTGAAGACCATCAGGCTAGACCCAGGATGGCTGTGGTGCCACCTGAACATACACCATTGAGGGGATAGGCTCCTCTGGGCTGAAACAGGTCAGTGGCTGACTGAGAGGTCATCTGAACTCTCAAAATGGACATGCTATGAGTGAGGGGGACTCTATTGCTAAGTCTCACAGAGAAATAAAAATCTTTCTGAACCACACATCCTTTCATTTATTACAGAAAATTAAACTCCACTATAATGGGTCTTATGGACCCACCATCATATATGTGGTCTATTACTGACTGAAGCTTCATTATGTGGCACATATATGTATATGTGTGTGTATGTATGCACACTGTTGGGTCTGTTTCTCTAGAGAACTTTGGCTGATATTGTAAATAACAAGTGTAAAGCACCTGACATAAACCTGAGCACATAGATTATACTCAAGGCATGGTAACAACTCTCAGCTAATACACATCTACACTTCTGACCATCCTTACCATTTCATCTGATGTTGTCCTAACTAGCCTACCTTTTTTAATTATCCAGGACAACCAATGGTGCCTTGCCTTAAGTCCTTTCAGTTTGATGATAAGCTCTAATTGAACATTTACTTTGATGTATCTTAAACCTGGATACACATTACAATCACCTGGAGAACTCTTCAAAATTATCAGCAGCTAGATTTCATCTCCAGATATTTTGATTGGATTGCTCTTGGGTGGAGCCAGGACATTAATAGTTGTTAAAAGCGTCCAGGTGATTCTAATGCACAGCCAGTGTTGAGAGCCCTTGTTGTAGAGTACATCAAATATCTACCGGAAGAAAAGATAAATTTGAGAAGGATGCATCCCTTTATTCAAGTGCTCTACTGCAAAGTAAGTGCTTTTTCCCTCAGTGAAGGGTATTACTGTCATCCAGTGCCCAAGCCAGAACATCAGAAGTCAACAATGTGAATATACTTAAGACTATTGAATGGTACACTTAAAATGGTTAAGATAGTAAATTTTGTGCTATGTGTTTCTAAGCACGATTATATATATGTATGTGTGCGTATGTATATGTATATATGTATATATGTATGTATGTATGTATGTATTGCTCTGTAAAAGAAGCCAAACATGGAGGAACACGTATTCTAGAAATGTCCAGAAAAGATGAATCTACAGATACAGAAAGTAGATTAGTGGTTGCCCAGGAATGGGAATGGGAACAGGGAGTGGCTGCTAATGGACATAATATTTCTTAGATTGTGATAATGGTTTCACAATTTTGTAAATTTACTTAAAATCATTGAATTGTATACTCAAAATGAGTAGATTTTATGGTTTACAAATTACATTCCAATAAAGCTATTTTAAAAAAGAATTATTAACTATGACAGGTGGTTGGATTAACAAGAAATAGCTACTAACAAGTAAAGAGAATACTAAAGCCTATAGGAATAGCAAATATAAAAAGTAGGCACTACCCCTTGGAGAGATATGCAGCACCCAGTGAATATTCCCCTTGCATCCTCTAGGCATTGTTGAACTTGAGGATACATATCTTGTTCAGCAGGGTACAGCCATAGCTCACTGAATGGCAGACAAGTCATTGTTGTCCTGCGCTGGTAGACGTGCTAGAAATCCACCCTCTGGAACTTGTCAGAAATCTACCCACTAGGATTCTGAAGAAACCTGTTCACTGGAAAGTATCTCACCAAAACTACACAAGGGAGATGTCACAGAAAGCTGCTAGCCACTGGGTGCTGCTGACCACTGTGCACTGTATGATCTGAGTTCTGGAAAAACTGTAAGTACTGTAGGAGCCAGGTACTGAGGAAGCCATATGTGCTACAGTGTTGAGACCTGAGGAAGCCATCCACCCTGGCTGAGAGCCTGCTGTTGGAAGACACCAAAACCAACCAACCAAACAAACAAACAAACAAACAAAAAAACACCACACTTTCCTTCTGCAAAGTCTCTCCATTGACCTCTAACAAAGTTTCAGTGACAACTGGCAAGGAAAAAGTATTGGGAGGGACCAGATTCAATTTCACAGAGCAGGACAAAAAGGTAAAATTGGAGCTGAAGGGCTATAAATTAGGAACCAGCACAGTCTCCTCACTAATCTCTCTGCTTCCATTCTTACCCACCTGCAATCCATTTGCCTTATAGCAAACAGAGTAATCTTTTTAAAATGGAAAAAATATCCCATCACTTCACTTTTCCTTGAAATAGAATTCAGACTCCTTCCCATAGGCTAAAGAACCTGTATTCTCCAGCCCTTGCTTCTTTCCCACTGTTTTCCTTTGCTTCTGTTTTATCCAGGGCTTTTTCACAGGCAATTCCTCTGCCTAGACCCCCTTCCCAATCCTTCCCCTTCCTGTCCCTGTCCTACTCCTGGGCCAGTTTAACTCCTACTTATCTTTAGGTCCAAGCTGAGATGGTCCTGCTTTGGGGAGACTTTGCCTGACCACAGACTGGGCCATCTCCTGCACTTGCCCTTTTGCAATATTTATCACACTTGGAGTTACTTGTACTGTATCTAGATTTCCCACTGGACTGTCCAATTCATGAAGAAAGAACTATGCCACTCACGGTCATAGCCATGTCCTTAGGGCCTAGCACAGTGTCTGAAACTCAGTAAGTGCTCAGGAATATTGTTAAATAAAATCTAAATGATGATAGGCACCTCATTATAATTGCATTGAATCTTTTAGGAAGCACTTTTTTTGGCAGACTGAGCCAGGATATTTCTGAGGTGAGTGCATTTAATCAAGGAAAACTCCAGAAAGTAAACTACATTTTATGCCAGATAAAGAGGGGGTAGTGAACCTAGATTACAATGAAAAAGTAGAGTCAATGCAAGGAATATAGTACCTAAAAAGATTGGATTGACTGAAGCAGAAAAATTGGAGTGGGGAATAGGGGAAATGAGGCTAGAGAGATGAGTGTGGAAGCAGCAGCAGAATGGACATACTAGTCTAGATGATCCAGAAGCCTCTGAAGATAATTAAAGCCAGATATTTCTGGAAGATGAATCTGGCATTTATGTATCTTAATGGGCTGCAGGAAGCAAAGAGAGAACAGATCAGGCAAGGGAGAATTCTAGTGACTGGTGGCTAAACTTAAACTACTGGGCAGTATAGGTAGGAGAGGAATGTATAGACTACAGTGGTACCTACAGAGATAGAAAGAAAGGGTATTATAGTACATATTGGACTTTGCTAGGTTCAAAGTGTAAAAGAGTTGTGGTCTCCTTTTTGGAATTTCTTAGTGGGAGAGACAGACATTAAACAAATAGTCACAGAAATGAATTATTTATTGTCAACTGGGGCAAGTGCTAAGAAGAAAAACTGCAAACTGCTCTGAGAACGAAGATCAAGATTGCCAGACCTAGCCCAGGGGATCAAAGGAGGCCTCCCAGGGGACTGATGAGGAAACTGAGATCTGAGTTAATTTAGGTACCTGAAGGATGAGTAGTGAGGCCTTGGAGAGAGCACTAAAGAGAGAGCCTCATGTTCATGCACCAGTTTACACCCATGGTTTACACCTACTCTTCTATCTTTGGAGGGCCTAAGGGACTTTTCTAAGACAGAGAGCAGGCCTCCAGAAACATGTTGGGGCCAACAAGGCTTACTCACTGTGGCACATTTGTCCTCAGCCTCTGCTAAACCCTTTGGGTATTCTCAGCAAATCACCGCTCCCACTCACAACAAACCTATTGACTTGTCAGGAAAACCAAAGCACAGAAGGTTGAAGTAATTGCACTAAAACCCCATAGAGTGAGGCCATGTGCTCCCCTAAAGGTGCTATTTTGGGACAGATTCAAGTTGGAGAGTCAAGTAATCAGTCAAGTCTGCAAACAGTCACTCAATCTCAGCAATAAGTCAACACTTTGGTGGTCTTGTTATTGATACAGCTGCAGTGACTTAGAAAAGCTGAAGAGTAAGGCCATAGCCATAATGGTCAATAAAGCACTTTTAGTCTGACAAAGCAAGCAATTAGGACTAGCTGTGTTTCATTTTAATTCTAGCCAGAATGGACCTCTAGCCACATCTGTCAATGCAAGAAGGCAAAGCTGAAGGTTGATGTTTAAGTAATTCTAGCAGAGATGAGTAAAAGAAAAGCATAGGCCAAGAAATTCTACTACATGAGCTATTTTTAAAAACCTCCAGATCTTGGAAGTATGATAAAATTGGAAAGAACCCAACAGAGAGCTCCAGTCCTGCACCTCCCTCCACAGTGCAAAGCATCACTAGTACTAATTTATCCCAAGATGGACAGATTCAAAGGACCACCACATGCTGGGAGGGGAAGAAAAGTACATGCTCTAGGTCTCAGTGGGGCAGGCTTTGGAACCTCACTAACTCTTCCCAGTTTCTACTCCATTTCTCACAGCTCCAGGTATACAGGTCCACTAAGAATGTAATATCCTTCCAGTCTAGACCAGAAGAGAGTCATCTCTGTGTCATTTCTGTGTCCTCAGTACCTGGAACTAAATAGGCACTCTGTTAATGTTGATTTCATTGGCTCTCTCCCTGAATTCAGAAAAAAATCTATTTTCCTAGGAATCTCCCAGCTCTGACTTAGCAGTCTTTGAATTCTGCCCACAGATGTACCCTAGATTAAATCCTACCTTTCCTAGCATAACTCTGGGCAAAGGAGCTCCTTCTACCCCACACATTATTCAGTCTCTGCCTTGTCATTCTTTCTAACCTAGCACAGAGTTATTTTATTAAAAATCCCCTGGCCACTTCAGCCAAGTTGTCTGCTTAGGGAAAGAGCTCTGGGCCCAAGTTTCTCTCAGTCTCAGGAAAAACTATAGCTCCCACAAAAGCACATTACAAGATCTAGTTCTTTTCCATTTGGCTTCCTAAGCCTCATCTCCTAAATAAGGTTTTTAGTTTGGCTGGGCTGATGAGAAGACTGTGTTTTGGGAAAGAGTCTCAGCACTCAGTATTATTTACACATAAACGTGTCCCCAAAGCCTTCGACATGCAAAGACAGAAACCTTCAGCCTTGACGGCAGCTGAAGGTCATCCAGTGGGTTCAGTGGTCTCCTTCTAACCCCAAAACTAAGAAGGAGGTTCTGTGGACCAAAGAGATCTCTGATGAGACAGGGAGGCTCAGCAGTTTTATGTCCCAGGTAAGGGCCCACCTGGATGATGACTGTCCTTTCTCAGATGGCCCAAGGGATTTGCATCCCTGGCATGAACCATTGACCTGGTTGTGGCCAAGCTCCCCAGAGCCTCCTGAAAGAGGGAAATGAAGTGATTGAAAAAAGGGCTACCTTGGATAGGAGGCAAACAAGGAAGTGGATTCTTCGTTGAGTAGAGGATTCCAGTTTGAGCGAAGAGCATGAGAAAAGGAGTAGAGGTGAAAAAAATTGCAATTGAAAGTAGCAGCAAGTTGTTTTGTTTTCTTTAACTCTAGAACTCTTTCTAAAAAGTGTGAAGGTCAAGGCAGAGGAGGGCTGCAGGAGCTGAATTCCCAAGGGTCTCTAACATGAACTGCTATTAAGGGCTTAGACTTTGTGTCAAAGGTGGTGCCAAGCCTCTAAAATTTTTTCAGCAGAAGGGTGATGCAGGCAAATTTATGCTTTAAAAAGCTCTGTCTGGTTGCTGTGTGATGTTTGGAAGATCACTCAGGAGGCTAGGATGGTTGGACATTGAGATGATGGTGGCCTGAAGGTCCTTGGGTTCAAGAGAAGTAGACTAGATCCAGAAATCATTAAAAAGATAAAGAGACAGGGCATAGTTACTGATTGAATTTGGGATATAAAGCAGAAAAATTTGATGATTTATGAATCCATATAATACATTAAGATTTATGAATTCATAAATTATATTAAGTAGCTTTTATTGAGCACCAAATGTATACAGAGCTCTATGCTTGGTATTAGGTACTAGAGGCACATAATACATGGTACCTGCACTCAAGTAGCTCTAAGTCTCATGAAAAAAATAAACAAGATAGTGAGAATGGTATATTCCTAGTTGCTGAGGGGCACAGAGGAGGGGTTCCACATCCAGCCTGAAGAAGATGGAAAGGCTAAAGAGAAAACTCTCACAAGAGTCAACTGGTGAGCTGAGTCTTGATGGGGCCAGGTGAAGGCAAGAGAGTAAAGGTACTGCAAGCAAATACACAGCATATGTGAAAGCAGCGAGGTGCTAAACAGCATGATGTATGTGTGAGACAGGAATGAGGTGGATGGTAACAACATTACTTGTGATTTGGGAAGAACAAAAGGAAGAACAACTTGTGGTGGTGGTGGTGGTGGTGGTGGTGGAGGCAAGGAGGCAGGGTTGGATCTGTCCTGGACAAATTGTATTCAAGGTGCTGCAGGAGGAGTTAAGTAATCTCTGCAAAGAGCTCCCTGTGTAGACAGAGCAGGTCTTAGAAGGGATGGTGATGGTGGCCTGCATGAAGCACCTTGCCTTTCACCTTTGCGGTAGCCTAAGACCAGATGTGGTTAGCAGGACTGAGAAAAGGCAGGTAGGGGCTATCTGAGGCAGTGTCGTTTGGTTGCAGAGTTCTGTGTCACCACAGCAAACCCATATTTGGGGTGGGAACTGTTGGGGTACCTGAGATCTGAATACCCAGCTTTGCCTCCTGATCTTCTAAATCCTTTTTTCCTTAGCCACTCTTTCTGACCCCTGTTCACAGTCAGGGCTCAACCCACCTATGCCTTGTCCATGTTCCCATTCCAGCTCCTCCCTCAAAAAGCTGGCTACACTTGAAAGGAGGGTTAACTTCCTAGCTGTCATCAATTGACTCTGAGGCCAGTGCTGTGCTTGAGAAACAAAGAGATCTATCACTCCACAGAGATGTCTCATTTTCTCATTGTCTACTTTACCCAGAAGGATAGATGTGCTTTCAAAGGTAGCAAAAGGAAGAAAGAAGAGGAACAGCAAGATATATACTAAGAATGTTGAGTTTGCAAGAGTGTCTGGTGCCAGAGCTCAGGACACTGGAGGGAGGAAACTAGTTTTTTGTGAGGGGGTAGAAATGGACATGGGTCAATCAGCAGGGTCTCTTAAGCTAGGTTAAGGACTTTGAACTTTGTTCTAATAACAATGAGGAGTCATTAGAAGGTTTTTTCTTTTTCCTGAAGAATGACTTTATTGTTTCTGTAAAATTTATGTGTTCTCCTAGTTAGAAACTAAATCAATACAGAAAAAGTCAAAGAAAGAAATTAAAAATAACTTCAAACTCTATATAATAATCATTGTTAGGGCAACCTTTATTCTAACCTTGCCTTTATGTTCATACTTAGAGATAAGGATTGGTATAGAGATGAGAGGGCAATGGGCAAAGAGAGATGAGCAATTTTCAATGGTATTCTTGTTTAAACAATTTCTTAAACAAAAACATATTTTAATATCCTTGTAATTTAAGAGAAAGTGTCTTTTCTCAAAGAAGAGGTAACACTTCAGTGAAAAGAAGTAATTATGTCTAGGTTATAAGAAGACACCTCTGGCTACTATGACGGGGGAAAGATTGAGAGGAAGGGAGGATGGATATCAGGAAACAATGCAGAAGCCACTATAGTCATTTACATGAAAATAGTAAAAGCTTTAGTGCAGGAGTAGATTTCCTAAGACTTGTTTTCCGGTGAGCGAAAGCACATAGGAGGCTCTGTTAGATGACAGAGGTCTCAAACCTTGGTGATTAGGAGGTGTTGGTGCCATGATCAGAAATAGGCTAAGCAGGCAGAGCAGATTTGATGGGGGAGAGTGTTGTTTCAGATGTGTGAAGATTCCGTAGCTGGTGGGGCATCTAATGGGCAATTAGAGATGGAGATCTGGGTCTCAAATGGGAATGGGACTGAAAATAGGGACCTGGGAACACAGAAGTGAGCACAGAAACTGTGGGAGTGTGAGAACCCTCCAGGGTAGAAAGTTTTGAGGTAGATAACTGGGCCAAGGACAGAAGCTTAGGGAGTGTCTATGTCAGGGGATGGGAGCAGGAAGAGGAGCCAAAGGGAGTCGACAGAGTTGGGAAGAGTCCAACATTCCTGTCTCAGTGCTGTGTTTCTGGTATTTTTCAGAAACCTTGTGGGAGACTCAAATGCAAGATATGTTTGGTGAGAGAGAAGAAAATCAAGCCTGCAATGTGAGAAATGGCAGCTGGGAAGCAAAGAGCTTCATCTCAGGAGAGTGGGGCTAGCAGCACAGTACAGAAACCTTGAGGAAGCAGGGGGCAAGATGGGGCCACTAGATTTGGAAGTTGGGAGGTCATGAGTACCTGTCATGGGATCAGGTTCTGAGAAATACTTGAAGACAGAGACAGATGGCTGGGGGATAAGGAGGGAGCCTGGGTGAGGATGAGATGCCTCAAAGGCAATCTCCACTCTCCAGATGTTTGGAGTGAAAGCAAAGGAAAAACCAAAGAAGTCCAGGAGAATAGGACATGCTTAGGCATTTTCTAGACTGCAGGGCCAGAGCCAACAGAGCAAAAGAGGCCAGAAAGTAAGCATGGATGGTGTTGATTCACAAAGCTAAGACCTCAGGAAACTAGATGGGGAGGACAGTAAGAGTGGCAATATAGAGGTGGGACTCAGTACTAAAGGAGAGGAGAAATATTGAGGTGGAGAAAATGTAAAATTTTAGTCTTGAAGAAAGAAACTAGCATTCCTTAAGCATATACTTGGTGCCAGGCATCAAATTGAGTGCTCCTCAGACATTATTTGGTGTCACTCTCTTAATGACCCATGAAGTAGGTACAATTATTACCGATATTATACAGAGGAAGGAAATAAAACTCACAGGGATCAAATATCCCACTTCTGGTTAGTGAGAGAGACAGGACTCTAGCCCAGGTCTATGGGACAACAACCAAGTCACTGCTTATTCATGTTGAATGGCCTCACAGAACTCAATGTAGGGACTAAGTTCCCTTCAGACAAGGGAGGTAAGGGTGTGATTGGAAGTGAGACAACTAAGAAAAGTCCTCAAGAGAACTGACTTGGAAACAGAATGAAGTTTGGGTTAAACAGGATGTGACCAGAAAACAAGACATGACCAGCAGCCTTGCCCAGAGTCAGGAAGAACCCAGTAGCTCTATAGTCTCCAATTCCCAGATCTACAGAGAGATTATTTCCTTTTTAAAATGAAAATTGGGGGCCAGGAATAGTCAATGATTTCCCCCAGCATAGGTGGCTGTGCCAGGACTGATATACAAAGCTTCTGACTCCTATGGCAGTGCTGCTTCTTCTATTTTAATATATAAATGCACACAGGTGGTTGCAATGCCAAGGCAGGAGCCTTTCCCAGGACACATGGACAGCATAGCTCAGAAACTGCAGTTCCAAGCAACCAGGCCCTGTAGAGTTCATCATATCTGGATTTAAGTGTCAACTCCACCACTTACTGGCCATGTGTCCTTCAGTCAATCTCCCAAGCTCTCTAAACCTCCAAATCCTCTGCAAACTAGAAATAATAACATATGCCTCATAAGATTGTTGTCAGGATGAAACATGATAACCCATGTGAGGTGCATAGCACTGTGCCTGGCACTAATGAGTGGTCAGTAAATCTCGTGGCTGTTGTTCCTATGGTTGTGGTTCCTGTTGATGGAGAGAACATGATTTGGAGGCAGACAGTCCAGTCTCTGATCCCTGGCTAACCACTTCATTGCTCTGATGTGGACAAGTTCCTTCACACTGGAGCCAGTTTCCTCGGGTCTTAGTTGGGGACAATTCACAGGTGGTTGGAGTTCTTTGAAAACTATAAAGTGCTCCCAAAAGTTTACTTATTTAATTCCACCTTGGAACTGAAAGATCAGCGTTCTAGAAAACCAAGCACAAAGGATGAGAAGAGAAGAAAATAACTAAGTTAATGAACTCCATAAATCAAAACTGAGAAAGTTTGGAAGAAGGAAAAAAAGAATTTTTATTTCTCTGAGGTGGAAGAAATGCATTTTATCCTAGCAAGCATGTATTTGGAGCCTGCTCTGGATGAGAATTTGGACAAATTTTCTAGGGCAGACAGGGCTGAGTCAGCTTTGGTCTCTGTTTGCTATCAGCTTCCCCAGGTCACTTGTACACACCTAACTCTGTCACTATATAGAAAGAGGGGAAAGCAGAGCAGAGGGTATAGGTATCAGGATGAACTACTGGGAAGGAATGGCATTTGGACTGGGCTTTGAAAGATGAGTAGGTAAGCAATACATGAGGGGTAGGGATAGTCATCAGAGGGATGAAAGAAAAAGCTTGAGCAAAAGCACAGTAACAGGGAGGGGCATGAGTCTGGAGAACAGCAAGTCAATCCATGTGACTGAAGAGGTTTGTGAGTCAGGGACAGAAGTGACAGATGGACCTAGAGTGTTACATTGAGAGCATCTCACAGAGCATCTCAAGGTGGCCAAGGGGTTTGTTCTGCAGATAATAGGGAGGCACTGGTGACCAGTGCTTTCCAACTTCCCTGGCCTGACCTTGCCTCACACAGTGTCTTAAGCAATGTAGGTGTTAGAAAAAAGTTTATTTGATTGATGAGACATACTCCATGGTTGGAACTTCAGTCTGGCTTGTTCCCATCAAAGCACAATTGACTATAGCCAAAAGAAATGGTTGGCCATGTCCTCTGTGGCTCAGGAAAACAGCTCTCAATGTAGGTCTCTCCAGGATCCCAGGAAGACCAAGCTCTGTCTCAGCTAGACAGCTCTCTGATAGAAAATGAGAGGCCATGGGCACTCTGGAAAAAACTTACTGTTTCTTATGCTCCTCACCTTACTGTAAATGTTTTTCTCCTCATTTGTGGCTTTTTCCCTCATTGTCTCACTCAGCCTGCCTCTTTGTCACTTCTGAACTCTGGTACTCTATTAGTTTTGATGCCTAGCTAGCCGTGATCTCTGTCAAATTGCCAACCATTGCCACCCTATATACTAGTCTCCCCCTTTTCCCACCCCCAGACACACATAAGCAGGCAAATCCCTGCCAACATGTAGAGGTAGGTTTAGAAGTGTCATTGAGCACACATTCTTCCATCTTGTTAGTATTGGAGAGCTGTTCTGTCTGGGTAAGTCAGCCCTTTACAAACCTGACAATGATTAATCTGTCAAGTGCCTGCTTCATTGTAGAAAGATTCATAGCTTTGTTCAGATAAAGGTCAGATTTGTAGGTTCTAGTCAATTAGAGAATAACTTATTGTCTCTCTTCTTTCTGTGACCTCCATGGTCATATGTGGTTTATCAGCAAGAGGCCATTCTCCAAGGCAAAGCCAGACACACCAATAATCCCCCCAAAGGCAGAAATGAGGGAAATAAACTATCTGAGATTCTCTGGGTTAGAAGTCTCGGCTTGGTCTTGTCACAGATCCCCATCACAAGGAAATTAAAGTAGACTCCAGGTTTATCAAACCAACAGGGAATCACCAGTATTTTAGAAATGTGAGATTGTGTAAGCAAACTTCAAGATTACTATTTTTTTCTCTAGAATTATCTAGAATTATTAAGACAAACAGTAACAGTAGTAGATGCTAAATTCTTGGTTATGTGTTTCTGATAAAAACAGCTAGACTCTTTGAGAATGGTTAAGTGAATAAAATTAACAAGCTTTACTATTCAATTGTAACCAAATAAGGAGACCACTTCATCAATACAGCTGAGCATCAAGGTAAACTAGAATGACTAAATGGGATACATAATTAGAGAAAAGGTTTAGAAAAACAGAATTTCCTAGGAACTTAAAAAAAAAATTTTTTAGTAAACCTAAACTGATCAACCTAGTAGTTTCCTTCTTTTTCCCTTGCTTTAATCTGTTAGTTTCTGTATCAGGCTTACACTGAGCCTCCTTCAAATTTTTGACTATCTGCTATCTCAAGCAAGGGATCTAAGGAAAAAGAATGACTTGGCCACTTCTCCGACACCACCCTTCCCCATCATGAGCTGTATGTAATGTTAAAGGAATCACTCTTGTGACTCTTCCCAACAGCCCTCTAACTGAGGTCATTAATCAGAGATGTGATTTTCTTCTCATCATAGTTCTTCTGCCTTTGTTTCCAAGGAATCTGAGAGGCTCCAAAAGGAAAGAAAAATGGCCTTGTAGGAGCTGCTTCTCAGCATGAAACCCTGTGATTTTCTTTTCCCCAGTCAGGAGGGATTAAATGTTCCTTTTCTAAACTTAAGTTCCTCACCCTTTACAATGTATGGTATTCATAATATATGTTGGATGGTCCCTTAGCAGTCACCACTCCTCAAACTGTTTTCTGTTAGGATTTGGACTTGGGAAACTGAATTATGCCAGAATGAAGTGATTAAGAGAATGTTCCAAGAGCATGAGCAAATTTCAAAACAAGCATATGTAAATGTTTTTTCCATATGTGCTGTGAAATCAGTTCCAACTTTGGAGTTCTCCACTGTAGCTCTGGTCTAGGGTCCTTGTAAGAAATGCCCAATTGTAATTTTTTCACCTTTGGGGTAAGGTTAAAAACTTGGGGATTTGGGAGTTACTTGGTCTGCAGCTCCTGAGATGGGAAAGACTCACTTGAGTCTGATTAGAAAATAGACATCAAGGTTTTTTGAGATTCCCCTCACTTTTTTAAATAAAGAGCTAGAAAGAAGGCTTTGGAAGCATGAACCTGCAGTTCCAGAAAATGGAGAAATGCTAAGAAATGGGAAAAGTGTGATGAGTTTCTCCTTCAAGGATAATAGAGGAATCTTGGGGCTTGGGATTCTAGGCATTGTCAAAGAGAAGTTGGGGGACATGGAGGCAATGAAGACCAGAAACAAAGTGTAGTACAGGAGACTTTTGAAAGATTCCAGAACATTTCCAAGAAGTCCCTAGTACAAAAGGCCTGTGACTTCTTTAGGAAAGGTGAAATGAAAGTGGGATCCACAAGGTCTCTCTCAGGTCACTTCCCAAATGAAGATGAGGAGACCAAAGAGGCAACAGGAAGGGAGTGTAAGCAGACTGGCTTATAGAGCAGCAGGAAGAAATTGAAGTGAGTGCTAGGAATGATCCCAGGTTTTAGGACACACTTTGAGGGTTTCACAGAATGTAGAGAGCCCTATTAGCCATTTGTCACTCCCAAATTGTAAGAGACCCCACAAGTCTTTGCAATCTCACTTGGCATTTCTATCATGACCAGTCGGAAACTCTTGGCTTCAATCAGGGCTTCTGCCCACTTTGGATTTACATGAATTCTCCAAGAAGGCTTATCTTTGTACCACTTTCCTCCTTAATCAGCCTCTGTCTGGCTAGAGGTTTATACCAAGAAATCAAGATCTCTACCCCAGACCCAGAGAAGCCTCTATCCCACATTAGTGGTCTGTCTCCCCCTAAGTTTGCTTGTTATAGTTCCCCTCCCACCTCAGCCACTCTTTTGGCTTCTGGCTTTAGCTGACCTGCTCCCAGGATCCTTGCAAGTCAGCCCTTCTCTAGAAGAAATGACCAGCCCTCTTTAGAGTGACTCTGGATGCCCAGAAAATTAATATCTGCCAGTATCCCTTTTTTCCTTATGGCTTTGTGTTTCAAGCCTCCCCTGCTATTCCTGGCCAAGTCTATGCACGGGCTGACTGATTCCAGAACCGCAGTGTCTCATTC
Source organism: Cynopterus sphinx (assembly GCA_030015415.1). NCBI lineage: Eukaryota > Metazoa > Chordata > Mammalia > Chiroptera > Pteropodidae > Cynopterus > Cynopterus sphinx. The sequence goes on from CM057388.1 coordinate 84,107,920, forward strand.
CTGGCCTGTGGCTTGGCCTTGGCTCTGTTTGCTCTGTGACTCATGGCACTGACCGCTGGCTGGACCCCTTCCCTTATTACTTGCAGCAGTTGGACTGGGCCTCAAGTTCCTGGATACCTTCCCCAATCCAGGCCTCAGCCCAGATGTTGATGTACAGACCTCTACCTCAGAGTTGGATGTTCTTTCCATTTTCCAGTCAGCCTATGTGGCAGTCACAGTAAAGAGGCCTAAAGAGGCCTATGCTCCCTCTTCCATGTGGGGATTATAACAAAGCAAAATATCCAAGTCCTTGGCTCACAAAACCAAAGTCTGATGAGAGAAAATTAGTAAAACTAAGGAGGTTGGAGGACTCTGTCTGTCAACAGAGAGTCCTCTGACTGAGCTGAGATTACCCTGCAGTACCCACATAGCCAGAGGTTATAGCCAAAGCAAGAGGTCAAGAGAAGCCTGGCCATAGTCATCAGTACATATGGCATTGGGGCTAAAGATAACTAAGAACCTGCTGGTGCTGCTTTTTTGGTGGCCAATGTGCTCATACAAATAATCAGAATCTACATACCACCTCCCAAATCTCAGGCTTACCTAGAAACCACTGACCCAGATCAGCACTGTCCAGAAGTGGCTACCATATTAATCAGCGCACATGTAGAACATTATCTTTTTGCTTAAATGGAATTTTTGGATCAAGGATGAAAAAATAATTTACAAATGACTAGTGAACAAATCACCAACCAAAGGGCCAGACCAGAAGGGAGGGGTTGCTGTCACATGGAGAGGGAGATAGAGATACTCATGCTTTGTTATTCCCAGGCTAGCTCTCTGCTCACTTATGAGGTTTGGACAGGTGGTCCTATCTTACCTTGCTAGATCCCTGCCTCATTAGCCAATTCAATTTTCAACTATATGCCAAAAATGTAAAATTCTATTGTCATTTAAGAGATTTTAAACACATGAAGAAACAGCTTATTCCTATATAGGAAACCTCATTATCAAAGAAATGTTAACTCTCCCCAAATCATAACATAATCCCAACTGGAATTTGGGGTGCCTACACTGGATGATTCTAAAGCCCATCTGGAATATACATAATTGAAGATAGCTAGAAATACTTTTAAAAACAAGTAAGGGAACACTACCATAGCAGATATTAAAATGTATTCCAGAGTCATAATAATTACAGCACGATGTGACAGAAAAGACAGATTAGTGTACAGAATAGGTCTAGAAGCAGACTCAAAAATATGAATATTTAGTACATGACATAGGAGACATCTCAAATCAGTATAGAAATATGTTGAGGTAAATGGATAGGCACTTGTGGGAAAATTAACTTAGATCTTGACATGTAGAGGTGGAAAAATGAAAGAAAGCCACCATCTAATACTAATCTCTTTCACAGTGTCATCTGGAGGAAGCAGAAGTCTGAGTCTGAATAACAATGTACTCTTTTGTGTGTAGATTATTTCACTCACAATGATGATGATTTTGGGATTCATCCATGCTGTTTCATGCATCAGTAATTCTCTTTTATGGCTGAGCAGTGTTCTATTTGATAAATATAACACGGTTTGTTTATCCAGTTTGTGTATCCAGTATGTGTATACAAGTCTAACTAGTTTGCTTATTTTATTGATGCACACCTGACTTGTTTCCAGGTTTAGGCTATTATTAATAAAGCTGCTATGAACATTCTTGCATAATTCTTTTTTTACAACTTTATTGAAATATAATAGACAATTAGTTGCTCATATTTACATTGTATAATTCAATGAGTTTTTTCCCATTATAGTTGGCAAATAATAATATATTAGTTTCAGTTGTACAGCATAGTGATTAGAGATCTGTATAACTCACAAAAACAATTACATTACTAAATCTAGTACCCTTACATATTTATTACAATATTATTAGCTGTTTTCCTTGTGCTATACTTTATATCTTCATGTCTATTTTGTAACTATACACTTGTACTTGTTAATCCCTTTGCCTTTTCACAGTCCCTCACAATCCCCCTCCCATTTAGCAGCCCTCAAAGTCTCTGTGTTTATGAGTTATTTTCCCATTTTTGTTGCTGTTCTTCTTTTATTATTTAGATCCCACATGTACGTGAAGTCATGTGATATTTGTCTTTCTCTATCTGACTAACTTCATTCAGTGCAATATCTTCCAGGGCCATCAAAGCAATATATTTCTCCATCCCCTTCCTTTTAGTCCTGTGTGTCTTTTAATCTGAAGTGAGTCTCTTGTAGGCAACATATGTAGGGGTCTTGTTTTCCTATCCATTCCGCCACTCTGTCTTTTCTTTGGGACACTTAATTCTTTTCCATTTGAGGTAGTTGTTGGTAGAAATGTAGTTACTACCATTCTTTATTCCTGTTTTTGATACATGTTTTTTTCTTCTTAAAGAAGTCCCTCCAACAATTCCTGTATTACTGGCTTGGTGTTGATAAATTCCTTTAGTTTATTTTTGTCTGGGAAGTTCATTTTCTGTCTTTTGACTCTAAATGATAGCTTTGCTGGATTTATGCTTGGTTGTAGATCCTGAGTTTTCATCACATCGAACATTTTGTGCCAAGCCCTTCTGTCCTGCATGATTTCTTTTGAGAAATCAGCTGCCAGTCTTATGGGTGCTCCCTTATAGGTAACGAACTGCTTTCCTCTTGCTGTTTTTAAGATTCTCTCTTTGTATTTAACCTTTGGCATTTTAATTATGATGTGTCTTGGTGTGGGCCTCTTCAGGTTCATCCTGTTTGAGACTCTGAGCTTTCTGGCATTGTATGTCTATTTCCTTCACCAGGTTAGGAAATTATCTCCACCATTATTTCTTCCAATAGCTCTTCAATTTCTCGTTCCCCTTCAGGTACCCCCATAACTTGGATGTTTTTACATTTAATAGTGTCCCATAGGCTCCTTAAATTACTATTATACTCTTGCATTCTTTTTTCTTTCATTCTGATTGAGTGTCCTTGGCTTCCCTGTCCTCTATATTGGTGGTTCGATCCTGTTCTTCATTCACTCTGTTTATTCCATTTACTATGCTTTTCATCTCAGGTAATGTGTTCTTCATTTCTGACTGGTTCTCTTTTATATTTTCCATTTTCATTTTTATGTTTTTATTTTTTATCTCTTTGTCAAAGTTTTCACTGAGTTCACTTTCTCTTCTCCTGTTTACTGATCATTCTTACAACCAGTGTTTTGAACTGTGCAGCTGTTAGATGGGTTGACTCCATTATTCCCGGACCTCTGTTCTGTTCTCTCATGTGGTTTCTGCTTCTTTGTCTTCCAATTTTGGCTGCCTATCTGTATCTGTTTCTATGTACTAAGCAAAGCTCCCAAGTTTACTGGTCTTATTAGTGTGGATTTGTGTGGTAGGTGTCCAGTGGCACAGTCCTGAGAGGCCAGGTTTAGTCCCAGCCTGTGCCTCTCTCGGGCCACCTGATTCAGCACCAATCCACAGATGTGGTGCTTATAGTTGCCTCAAGAAACCACACCAAAAACCGAGGTCAGCTGCCACTAGTTTGAGTCTTGAAGTTGACTTACCAAGGGTAAACCTGGATATGACTTGGGTGGGCCATGAGTTGGAAGAAGCGAAGTTTCAGGGAATCCTCTGGGTGGAGCAACCTCTGTTATCCAGTTTGATGATATCTTGGCTATGGGGGACCTGAGTCTGCACGCTAAGAATGGGGAGGGTTCAACAGAGGAACAATGGATACTCCCGGAAATTCTATACAGGGTGAGTCTTGCCTCAGCCCTCACTCTGACAACTCAGTGTCCCCCTGTGAGTCCCTTGTACCCCCCAAAGAACCTATCCAGTGCTGGTGCTCAGAGAAAGCAGGTCCATCAGCACAAAAGTCCACTTGTGGACATGGTCCCTGTAAAATGCATCTGTCCCTGCCGGCTGCCACAGCCTCTGTCCCACTCAACTGCTCAAACTGGGCAACATCACGTCTTCATCCCCTGATGTCTTTTACCACTGCAAGGTGATTTCTTAATTCTCTCCCTAGTTGTAGGGCTTGTTAATCTAGGTCCTAGGTGACTTTACTTGCTGTTTACTCTGTGTTTGTCACAACTTTGATTTGGTCAGAAGAGGAGTAGTCAAAGCCCCTATCATCTACACTATTTCCCCCCTCTAAACACAGTACTTTTGAGTCCAGGTCTTATGTTAATCCCAGTTTCTCAAAGCGTGGTCCACAGACACATATTTCAGCATCTTCTGCAGAACTTCTTAACAAAGCATAACCAGTGGGCCCCTTCCAATGCTTACTAAGTCATAGCATCACACATGGGAAGCTCATGAATCTGCAGTTTAGTTAGCTGCCTGTGATTTTTAGGCTTCTTAACATTAGAGAGGATATATCAGTTTACTGTGGCTGTCATTACAAAGTACCACAGGATGCATGGCTTAAACAACAAAACTTTATTGTCCCCTTTTCTGGATGGTAGAAGCCCCAGATAAAGTGTCAGCATGTTAGGTTCCTTCTTAGGGCTGTGTGAGAAGGAGCTGTTCCAGGCCTCTCTCCTTGGCTTGTAGATGGCCATATTCTCCTTGTGTCCTCACATGGTCTTCCCTCTGTGTGTGTCTGTGACCTAATCTCCTCTTCTTATAAGGACACAAGTCATATTAAAATAGGACTTACTCTAAGTACCCCATTTTAATTTAATCATTTCTCTATAAACCCTAACTCCAAATACAGTCACATTCTGGGGTCCTCGGGGGTAAGTACTTCAATATATGAATCTTAGGGGAACACAATTTAGTTCATCACTAAAGCATTAATTAAAAATATGATTCTTGGGCCCCAGCTCTGCTCTCGAGTGAGGAGGTTGTAGCATCAACAGGTTCTGGGCAATTCAAGCTCCATACAGGATGACTGAGGTTGTTTGCAATAACCATCTGGGGAAGAAAATCCACATGAAGTGAAAGACCAATGACAACATCAGAGATCTTAGGAAGCTTAACACAGCCTGAACTGGTATCCACTGCTACAAGATCATACTGAAGAATTGGTATATTATTTTCAAGAACCATGTTTCTCTGGGGGACTATGAAATTCATGATTGGATGAACCTGGAGCTTTACTACCAATAGAGCAGAATTTCTTGCCCCTGCCCTTCTCTCCTCTCTCACTCTCACACCCAACACTGGTATGGATGTTTGTTTTTAGAAAGTCATGTTAATAAAAACTTAGAAACAGAAAGAAATATGATTCCTAAGCCCCATCCCTAGTGAAAAACAAGTCATTTGTCTTTCTCTACCCCTTTCAGCCACCTCCCACCCCCCTAAAAACAGCAGCACGTTGTTTTAAAACACTGGCTGAAGGAATCCGGCTACCTGTTTTTATATCTCCCAGACCAATTGAGGACTTTGAGGACCCTCTGGAAGCTAGGGCCATTTCTCGCTTCCATGGTGATGGATGTATGCATAAGTGGTGCATGGCTTGTGATATGTGGCTTGTGAAGAAAGGCTCTTAACCTCACGTGTGCAAACTGCCCATCAACAAGTCTCTTAAGGCTGTAATCAACCCAAGTCCAAGAGGAAGGCATACTTCCAAGGGTAGAAAACACACCTGCCACTCTGGCTCAGTGCCAACACAATAAATCTTATCTCTCATGCCCTGCAACTGACAAATTTATCTTGTCACCTGAAACAATCAAGGTTCATCACCACTCACAACACCAAGCATGCCAGCCAAAGACATCAGAGGACAGAGAATAAAGATGATGTCTAAGAGGAATGCATAAGGACAGCCCTTCTGCCATATCTTGGGTCTTGAGGCCACGGATACCAGAGGAGGCAGTGTCATTTGGAGCACATCAGTGCCCACAAGGCCTTGCACAAGGGCTGCAAATCTTGACCCAATGGGACCTGAGTTATCCCAGGCCCTTTCAATGTTCTTCCTACACAATACCTGGCATGGCACGTGCACTGAAGCTCTTGTTCTCATACACTTTTGCTCATACAGCCCTCCCACCCTCTTTGGAAATCCTGGGCACCTTCCAAGAACTAGCTCCAATCATCGTTTCTGCATATAGCTTCTGGCAGAATCCAATGCCATCTCCTCTGAACTCTCTAGCCTCTGGGATAGAGATTCCTGTTTTCTCCTACTCTCTATGATTGTCCAGCATGCAGTTCAATCACACAGGAAACTCAGTTTGCCCTGAGAAACAGGCCCCTTGAGCTAGGGTGATTTTAAGAACACATAAAATCAGATTGCAGCCACTCTCCACCCAGCTACACCTATCTCTATTCCTGGTTTCCCAGAGCTACTGTCCTAGCAGTCCTATTTCCAACACTCCTGTTCTGGAGAGCATATGTATATGCTTCCCCTACTCAGCCATGAGCATCCAGGTGGCCCAGGGATATGGGAAAGGAATAGCAATTTTGTGGACCTGCTATACCCTGGCTTTCAGAAGTAGAATGTGGACCCTTCCACACTGCTTGCTAGGCTGCTAAAAGGCCTCACTGGTAGGAATGAAGAGAGAGGTGGCAGAGCTATAAGGGCCTCTCTTAGCAAGAGGAGAGAGAAAGGGAGGAAAGGCACAGTGTGAATACAACTATGTAACCATCACCACCATATGACCAGAAAATTGGAGGTGAAGTGGCACACTGGGAGAAGAGACAAAACCAAAATCTTGTCTGGTTGGGCTTTTCACATGAAGGCTATTCATAAAACCCCTGCCTGATCCAGACATGAGCCTTCTTCTCCCCAGTGATACAGGCTAGAGAGATGAGATCTCAGTCCCAGAGTGTGGGCCTCTTCAGAAAAGGGGCTACATATGCCTGTAAAGGCTTGTCCTGGTCATGCCAAGCTCAGCAAGTAGGAACTGAGCCTATTCTAGCAGCCACGAAAGCAGCTGCTGTGATGTTGTCCATGAAGACAGCTGTGTTTCAAAGGCGGGCTTGACATCATTCCCCCAGGCATCTGGGGTGGGACAGGAGAGCTCCTTCCATCCTGACTTTGCCTTATTTGTGCTTACATCTGTATCCTTCACTGAACTGAAAACCCTCACGGCCAGCAATGGCATCTGATTCCTGTTTCTATCACGCTCCCTGCACAGCCCACACCCTAGAACCTGGCACTGAATATATGATGGATCACTGTTTGTGAGTGAGCCTAGTAACTCAAGAAACCAGAGAATATGAAGTGTGAAGTCACCACGGCAGATGTGGGTCAGGAGGTCAGTAATTCTGGGACAGGCAGCCTCTCTTCTGGGACGCAGCTGGGGCTGGGGATAGGGCTGGGGCTGATGTGAGAGCTGTATGCTTCTTAATCTAAAGGATTTCTGGCTTGTTTCCTCCACCACGAGGGATGTGCAGGGCCTGCTGAGAAAGCACTGGGCTCTCCAAAAGTCTCCTACCCCCACACTGACTTTAAAAGCCATTTTCTTTCCTTTCTTCTCCTCTTCTTCCCCCTTCTCTCCTCCTCTATCTCTGCATGCGTATTCACTTTCTCCATTTTACCAGCAACATATGCTCATTAAAGAACATTTGAATCATTCAAACAAAAGAAGTGGAAAATGTTATTCACATTCCACCTACCCAAAGAGTGTCACAGTTAATATTTTGAAATGTTTTCTTCCAATTTTTCCTTTAGTTTTTCTGAGAAGTGAGAGTTTACATGTGTTTGCTTTATTTCTACTGCTTAGTGACAACTGACAACCAGGTGAGGAGGAAGAGAGCAGAAGGAGGCAAAGTAAATATAAAGAGAGTAGCATTCGAGTTCCCACAGCACTACTAATGTGCTCTGTGGTGTTTGGCATGCTCTGACCCTCCCTGAGCTTTGGTTTCCCCATCTGTATAATGAGGTATTAGATTAGATGAATTCAGAGGCTTTTTTTTTTTAATTTAAAGGTTTTTTTTTTTTTTTAGTCCATTAAAGAATAGGGAAGGCTTCAGGAAGAGGATGTTATTTAAAAATGAAAACTTAATCAATTTTAAGAGAGCAGTCTGGGTTGGAATAGAAGCAGTTGCAAAGACAAAAAGTTGGACACAAGCTGACCTGGGGGACAGCTCCTATAGGGTTGAGTGTGTAGAAAGCGTTGGTGAGAGATACAACTAGGCTAGCATCAGATAACTGGAATTCCTTCAGTTAGAGGCCCTCTGGGTCCAAGGTGGGACCCAAGCATAGGGAATCTATGAGTTTGTAGAGTAGAAAGTGGTTTCTGAGAGATGAGCATGGGACAGAGCCAGCTGTTACTCCAGATGTGAGATCTCAGGGTGGGACTGGCCTTGCTAGCTATACTGAAATGGAGGCCCAGGGAATCAAAGAGGGCTGGAGACAGGAGTCCAAGGACTCCATCAATTGCAAACACAGCACAAATCTTGGGATAAAAACTCAAATAAGCTGGAATGAGAAAGAAGGAGCAAGTCCCAGTTTTAAAAAAAAGGGGGAAAAAGCACATAAAAATAGTGAAATGACAACCTAGACACAATTATTCTGCCATCTCTATCAGCCTTATTCTCATGTGAGTCCCACACTAACATAGACAAGATGGCAGATGAACATGTTAAGAGAAACAGTCAAACTTCCTAAGAAAGAAGATGGTTTCAGATAAGGGTCTGGGCATTCATTCACTTACTTATTTAACAAGAATCTCCAAAGGCCTGCTGAGTGGTCAGCCCTACGAGAGAGGGTGTCAGCCAAGCTTCTGACCCTTCCTGTCAAGACTTAAATTTACAAGATGAGCATATCAGAAACAGTTGAACATTGTCCAGTACTTTGTCCTAATTTAAATAAACTTTGAGGGAGCCGTCGTGCTTAGGTTACTGGCTCATGGTCAAAACAGCTTGGCTTCTCAGAAACATCATTAACTGGATCAAAGAAAATGTAGTTTGTGTTTCCATTTATCCATAATGCTTTATTATAGCAAGATATAGTAAGGAAATTTCAGGATTGAACTGGAATTAGAAAGTCACTTAATGCAGAACCATTATTACTGATTTAAACAGTTAAGTATAAATATCTGTTAGACTCAATGCTTTTAAAAACACACACAGTTCTCTAAATGCTAGAAGACCAAGAAAGCTAGGTTCCCACTCACCAGCCTCTCACTATTATCCACCAAGCACATCAGATAGCCAGGACTGATAAGAAAGTCCCATGGGGTTCCCTCTGGTAGGCTCCAGGCCTTCCAGAAGTTTTAGTCAAGTTCTATTCCCAAGAAACCAGCCAACATTTGGTCTTGGTTCAATTGAATAGACCTTTGGTAGCTGGATGGATAAATCAGGGATACCTATGTTTGGCATCTCTAAGAGCCCTTTTCAGCTATGAGGTATTTGCCATGGCTCCTTGCTCTCTTGCCTTTTGTCTTGTCTAATGACAGTGCAGGAGGAAGATGAAGAAATGTTTGGGTTTATCATACATGTCCTGGGGTGCTCCTTTTCTAAAGGCAGTCACCTCTCTCAGCTAGCTTCTAAACTTTAAACATGTGTCTTTTGTAAGAAGAACTCTGGTTTTCCAGAAGCAGCTGTAAGTTTACTTCCCATACTTCTGTGAAAGGCAGAACCTGATTGGCCCCATGACTCAGCACCTAACCAGTTTGTTTTGACTCAACTAATTCCAAGAAAACCAGTTACATCCTCTGAAGTTTTATCAGTGGCCATCCTTCCTCAACAGGAGATATGTAGCCTTTGGGGAAGACCCTGCAAACCTCAGCATGCACTAGTGGATGTAGAAAGCCTAGGAAGGCCCTGGTGGTGGTGGTACCAATGGCAGGAGTAAGAGTGGAGTGCTGGATGTGGCCCTGCTTACTACATTTAGTAGGGGAACTGTTGCCTGGCCCAGAAGGTCCTCAGCCCTGCCCCTAGCCTGATGCCTTTCCAAGCCCCTTTGCCTGCTTTCTTGCTGCCTCCCTCTTTTTTCAATGTACACAGCAGGCCACAGAACCATAGAGCAGCATGAGTTTTTCATGGTGATAATTAAAGGCACCTCCATTATCATCTCCCTACACTATCTATTTGGCCCTGATAAAGCCAGCCCTGCCAGTGTGGACTGTGAGTCTTCCCTTGCCTCTATCTGTAGCTATCACTGTGGTTGAGGCTAGGGCTGCAGATTACATATATATTATGCTGATAAAGGGTCTCTGCATCAGGGCAAATATACCAAGTCACCTTAGAGCAACCAGTGGCAGTTGATTCAAACATAGTAACTCAATACAAGGAGCCCAGCTCCCAAACCATTCCATTTTGCAACTGTGGCAATGTGCCCAAGTTCACCTGTGGCTCATCAGTCCCACAGGTCAGCTTGGATAGAAGGATGCCAGTGAGGCTTGATGATGCCCTGGCTAGCCAGTAGCTCCAGGAGAGCAAACATCCTCAATTCCTTTCTTGTTATGCCCAGGCAAAAATGGAGCCCCTAACCCAAAGAGACTTAAGACTGGGCTTGCAACTTGTGCTTGCAAGGCAGTAGGTTTTAGATGCAAAGCTGAAGGTTAGGGGCTATGGCTGACTATAACCTAAACCTAAATGGAGGCAGTAGGAGCCCTGTCAAGTGGGGTACCAACAACAAGCTCCACATCCATGCATTCCTAAAGCATCCTTGGTGACCAAATACACCTTCAAACCAAGGTAGATAAATTTTCCAGTTGAATTCTGAGGAGTACTAAGCTCACACCATGGCTCGACAGCTCTGTCCCCAGGGGCATGCTGTGACTCATCTGCTTCATGAGGGACTCCAAGCTGCCTCCCAAATTTTTGCTGCTCTGAAAGAGAAGGGACAGATTCAGAGTTTTGAAGCCCCTGGGACCTCATTCTTTCCCATACTAATTGGCATGTTCATCTCCAAAGCTTTGTGTCATTGCAATTTGGCCATTCTTACCTTTGGTGAGTTTCACCACTTTGAGGTGCCTCTTAGGTTCCTTGGTGTCTCTGCTGCCTGTAGTTCCACCAACTGCCATGATGATTCTGGTGACAGGAAAGAGGGAGATGCCACAAAAACCATGGTGCCAGTGGTATTAAGGTCCTAGGCACAGTGTTGAGCATGACTCCTGTGTTGCTCCATTCCCCATCCCAGGCTGGGCCATATCATCTGCTGACACATGGCCTCCATCTTCAGTAGACAGCAGAAGGACAGCATTCTGTGTAATGGCTCCTCTGCTCCCAATACAGGTCTCATTGATGGATGGCTCAGGGGTCATCTTGCTGCCATGAAAAAGCCCTCTGGCACAGAAACTTTTCATTGATAGAGTTTAGTCTTCATTGATTCTCAGGAAATTGTTATTATATACTTGTATGATAAATGAGTGAACAAGAGTATATAAAAAAGACTTCTCAGTCTCTGAGGGCTATAGCTCACTCATCTAGCCTCCCACACTGGACCCACTGCAGGATATTTGACAACTTGTCCTGCGGTCACCAGGAAATACTTCCTCAAACTTGCAGCTAGAATGTTTTCAAGAAGCAGCCCAATGTGCTATTTGGATCAGGGATTACAGAAGACACTTGTTATTTTATAATTACAAAACACAACCTTCTGACAGCCAACTGATTCCCTGATCTTGCAGCCTAAAGGCTCATCTTTAGATTTCCTTCTGGGGCCCACAAACAGAAAAGACTGCTCTCTCCTTCTCAGGACAGAGTTTTAGAAACCTCGAGAAGGTGGCCATGTTCCCCCAAGAATCTACTGCTCTCCATTCTCAACAGTCCTTTTACTAATTTCTCCTCTTCTCCCATCCTGGTAGTTTTATTTTTACACCAGGTTGTACCCAACCCTATTCAAGTGTGGGGTCCAGAACTAAGCTAAAGACTCTGGCCATGGTTTGCTCAGCAGGGAATTACTACTTCTCTCTTCTCTGGCAGCTCATTGTCTAGCCAAACTATACTCTGGACCCCTTTGTGATCTGGAGCTTTGTGGTCAACCACACTAAGGATTTTTCTTCTAAGTTTCTTCAGAGCTAGAGATCTTTAATTGAGGGCATAGAATTTACTTTTTTAATGATAATTTTCCATGTAACCCTTTAAAAAGTCATCTTGTTGAGTTTGGCCAGGGTGCTACAACTAGCAATGGCTACTTCCTTCTCTCCAAGCATTGTAGCATTGGTAAATTTGGCAAATCCATCTTTCATCAAATTTGGGACTGATCAAGATCAAGAACAGAATTCTAAGACATGTCACCTTTTGATTCTATTCAAAGTGAACCCCAGCTATCAGTGCACACTCTTTTAGTATAGTTGCTCAGGTAGTTGTGAGCCTATGCAGTGATATAATCATTCAACTCATATTTTTGAGAAAGTCATGAGAGTCTTGCTTGGGTGTTTTAAAACCCTGAGATGCCTAGATTGTCACAAGTGGAAGGCCACTTTAGTGATCACCAGTCCCTTTTCCTTGTTGGACAGGTAAGACAGAATCCCAGAGAGAAGAGGTTGCCCAAAGCCACAACTGTGGCAAAACAGAATGAAGCTTTGTTCCAAATTAATCCAGATCTTGTTCCTCCCACCTTGCTGCAGGTTCCCTTCACAATGGTACAATGGGCAGTTGCATTGTTTCTATCATCAAAATATGTGTAGCTTCCTTCTAATTAACATTGAAGATAAAAGCAGAGACATGCTATCCCACAGTTTCTTCTCCCATAGAGCAGTGAAAAGCCAGAAAGCATAATTTTTTTTCTTTTCATTTGGCATTGAATGTCATCCAGCTCTCACATACCCAGTGTCAAGGCAAATCCCTGGGTGCTACAGCCATGTCCCTTCTCTCCTTCCCTGGAGACACAGGCTGGTGTGGGGTACACAATAACCAGGCTTAACTGGAGTGTACAAGTAGCCCCAGATGCCAAGATAGGGGATAGACCATGAGGCATATTTGGGATGAAACCCTCGTCAGGGTGCTCAGCCAGCCATTAGTTATTTTGAGGTCCTCTCTGAGGGTGAGAAACCTATGTGCCTAACTTCGTGCATACTTTTCATAGATTGGGCTTGAAAGAGAGAAAAGCAGTAGATATAAATATGTTGCCAGTAAACTTCTTAACCAACTAACATGATTATTTTTCAATCAGCTTCTCTTGGTGTTTTGGGGTTTTTATCCACTTAACTTCTACCTTTCACTGGAAGGAAGGTAATTTATCAGAAGTTGAACAAAGTGACCCACTAGTTACACATATTTGTGCTTCTGACTGGGCTTCTAGGCCTTTCTCACTGGTATCATTTCTCTCTGGCTCCCTGACCTTCATGGTCATTAACTGTCTCTCTGGCTTTCCATCTCTATCTTTTCTCATTGTCTTTGATCTCTCTCTCTCTCTCTCTCTCTCTCTCTCTCTCTCTCTCTCTCTCTCGCTTGCTCTCAGATTGTGTTTCTGTGTCTCCCTCTGTGTGTATCTCTGTCTCTCTCTCATCTTGTCTCTCTTCACTCTGGCCTTAGGCCAGATCTCAGTCCCTGAAATCTGGAGGTTATAGTGATGCTAACCCTTTCTGGAAACAACAACAGTTTCCCCTCAAACTTATAGCTGTGGCCCTTGCCCCTTCTTGTCTAACTTTGAACAATGACTGTTAATGGAAAATTAAAAAAGCAAAATAAAAATATACTCTTAGGGTTTGGAAAATATAGGGCAAAAAATAAGGGGAACCATTAGGATTCCCTGGGACTTGGCCTGGTGTGTGAAAATTCACCCTGAACACTTGGAAGTGGCTTATAATGAAAGATCCATAGGGCCAGATGAAGGAGACAGAATATTCATTTTGGAACATTCTTCCTCATAGCATACTCCTTTCATGACTCCTCATTGCCTATCAGATGAAAATAAGTTCTTTAGCCTAGAGCACAAGGTCTGGTGTGCCATGTCCCTGCTGTCATCTTCATCTTCAACTCCCAACATGCCTTGCATACAACTTCTTCTTGAGCCATTCCAAGATCTTCACCTTTCTCTCAATCCACTCTCCATTTCTATGGCTTCATGTCTTTGCTCATGTTTTCTCACCTAGAATCCCTTTTCCTTCTCCTATACTACCCAAATGACAATCTCTTGTAAATTAAAAAAAAAGCCCATTCATCTCCAAGCCCAAATTAAAATTTGCCTCAATGATTCATCCACTTAACAACTATTTAGTGAACATCTACTATGTGCTAGATACTCTGCTGGCTATTGGGAGCATAGTTTTGAACAAGACAGATAAAGTCTCTGCCCTTATAAAGCATTTAGCTTGAATGAAAGAGACAGATATTAATCAGATAAGCACACTGATAAATGTATAATGACATCTGGGCTAAGAGCTATGAAAGAGGAACCCAGGATGCAATGAGCACCATGGAATGGAGAACTTAATAGGAGATTGAGGAAGTCTTTCTTGCAGAGGTAGTATATGAACTAAAGCATAAATAGGAATAATTGACTAGGATTTAGTCAAATAAATCAATATGTGCAAAGATTTTGAAGTAGGATGCCCATCTATGTTTGAGGGAGAGCCGGGGAGTTAGTGTAGCCAGAACATAGTGGAGGATAGGGAGAGAAGCAGAAGATAAGGTCATACAGGTGAGCAGAGTCCAGGGTTTGGAGGCTAAGGGAAGAGTTTAAATTTTATTCTTTATAGTATGAAAAGCTATTGGAAGGTTTTGAACAGGAGTTATAAGTTTTGTAAAAATCCTCCTGGCTGCTTTGAAGAGAGTAGACCTTAAGTGGGCAAGAATAGAGGCAAAGAAACCATTTAGGAGGCTATTGCAGTTATCCAAGCAAGAGATGGTGGTGACTGGGACCAGGATGGTAGCAGTAAGGATGGAGAAAGAGATAGTTAAGAATTCAACTTGACATAATGTTAACTATATTGGGAAGTAGAAGGGCAGGGGATGATAAAGACATTTACTGAATGAAGAATATGGAAGAGGAGAAACACCTTGTAGAAGGTCTTGAGTTTTGAAATAGAACATGATAATATTAGTAACAGGTCTTCAGTGTAGTACAGGGCACTCTGTGTTCCAGGCCTCTTCCCCTACATTGTACATTTCTACTCTTCAAACCTTATAAGGTAGATGGTAATGATGTTTTTAATTTTTAAATAAGGTAACTGAGTCCCAGAAATTAAATAATCTTACAGCTAGTCATTAAAGGAGCAAAGATTTAAGATGGGCAGTTGGGCCTATGACTCTGGACTCATATGTACTAGGTTCAGCTGCTGTCCATATTGAGTTGGCGGCCTTACAGTGCCAAACATATGATTGGAGCTATGGGTCTGTTGCTCACAGGAGAGATATTGTCTGTAGTTGGAGCTTTAGCAGTCACGGTCACAGAGGTCATCACTGAAATAGTGGAAGGTAGATGAGCTGACCTAGGGAGAAGTCACTATGAGACCTTGCCCTCAGCTTCCCAGCATTTGCACATCCATTTATCTGAAAATCATTCAAGAGGACCTCCCAGGACAAATCCTTGGTAAGGTACTGGGTTACAGAGACAAAGGCAACTGGGTCCCTGTCTTCAGTGGGCTCACAGACTGCTGAGGAATACAGGAGAATTCATAGCCAGCCTGAGCGATTGTAGATGGGTAAGAACCCCGAGGACCATATCTCATCACATATGTATAATGTGTCAATACACACACACACACACACACACACACACACACACACACACACTTTGGTGATTGTGTCCCAGGAGCAATATTTAGCTTTTATGTCCCTACTATACTGTGAGCTCAATGCGTTTCCAGAGTTAGGGTCATTTGTGAATCTTCACTGACCTCACTCCCCAGGGCTCAGCACAGAGACTAGCAGCTAGAAGATGTTAAGTAAAGGTTGATGCAGTGAATTTGTCTTTGTGGCCACAGATCAATCACAGTAGGAATCTAACTAACATTTCTTTCTGAACCATGGAACACTCAAGTGTGACAGAACCTCAGTGATTGCTGTGGTACATTCCATTCCTTTGACTTCAAATGGCCTGTTTCCCTTAGTACAGTCTTCCCTTGGCCTTTCCTGAGAGCCTTTGTGCAGCTGTTACTCTGCAGTCAGACCCACCAGAAAGCCCTTCCGCCCTCTGGACCACAGCCCCTGGAACATTGCCACAGAAGTTGAGGCTCTGGTTTGGGAACTACGCTTTAGAGACCACAAGGGATGCTTTTGGCTCAGGCCAGGTCTTTGCTAAGTCAATGCATGCTTTGTTTAGCACGTGCAGTGCAGAATAGGAAAGCCTGCATCCCCTAAACAAAAAAGACTTGACAAGGATCTTAGCTCCATTCATCTTTGGTCTCTGGGAGAGAACTATATAGTCTGCCACCTTCACGGAGAGTGGGAAATTGGGGAGCCAAGACAAGCAAAGGGCAACTGGGCTGTCAGTTATTGAACCAAGTCCAAAGGGAGCTGGCTCCAGGGGAGCCTTGAAAACTATGGTAGAAGCAGGATAACCACTGCTGACTAGCAACAGAGACACAGCAGCCTAGAACCTCCAGGATGAAAATGATCTCTAGAGGAATGATCCTCTGTACCCATGCTAAACAAAGCATGTTCCACAAGCTTATTAGCTAATTAGCATTAGCCAATTGATGAAATAAAGTACAGCAATAAAAGTAGGTGTTTAGGTACTGTTATAGAAATTTGACATGGCTGCAATACAGAAGTGTGTGATTTTTGTATTTTACAAGAGTATAGACTGTGACAAAATGGAGATTGAAAAACTAGTCCTTCCTTCTTAGGTAGTGTGAAAAATACTCTTCTGAACCACTGGTTCACCAGCCTGGAGGTGAGTCAGTAGGGTAGGGACTGGCATCTGTGTTTTAACCCACTCCCCAAATGACTCCCAAGTCAGCTTGGGAACCAATGGATCAGTGATGTAGGATAATCTACATCCCAAACACATGCACACCTTACATTTTCTTGTGGCCATGCACCCATTCCTTGTACACCTCTAGGACCAAGGAGGTCTCCCATTCTGAGGCAGTGGCTGACCTTTAAAAAATGCTTACTCAGATGGAGTACTGACTGGCAGCTATGCCCCCATGAGACTCTACTAGGAGTGTCTATAATAATGAGATGCCTGTATCAAGTCTTTCTGTTAAACTGCTGCTCAGGTTGAGTCCCTGTCTAGACTAAACTCCCAGCCCCTTTTCAATATGTCTCAGGAACTCCTGCTGAATGCACCATCTCTGCATTCATCAATGCAGTTACCAGCACCATGTCCTTTTTCACTCTCTTCCTGACCCATGCTACCTGCTTGACTGCTGGAGTGTAGGAGAACTTGATCTGTTAAGACTCATTCAACTGTTTCCATACACTCCTTTGCAGTGTCCCTCCATCTGGCTCCAGAACTAATTTCATTGTCCCTCAAGCCCTCCTCTGCTTTGATTGTACCCTCCCAACTATGCTTGATGACCTCCTTTGAAATGCCAAGTGGCCTTCTGCTTTTGCCTCTTCAAAGCAGTTCTGGCCATGCTGTCCCTTTACCTAGTTCATTTGGGTGGAGAGTGGCAGTGGCAAGTATTTTTGCTTGGGAGCATGACTTGTCTATTTTATTTGAACACCATTTGATAACCCAGTGTGGTGACAAGAGCCAAATACAGAAATTCAGGAAGCATGGGTTCAAGTCCTACCACAGTGACAAACTTATTGTGAATCTCTGGGAATCCCTACCTCTCTCTGAGCCTCATTGCCTTTATCTATAAAATGAGGTTGCCTTCCTCAGGAGCTTCTTGTGGGTCCTGAAATAAAACAAGGGACCTGTATAAATTTACAATGCCCGAGGCACTAGCTCCCATAAAGGAGTAGTTCTGCTCAGGAACTGAGAGGAAGGGGGAATTCCCATTTAGCTGCCAATTCAGTGCCAATGCCATAAGCTTGTTTATATGGGAATTAAGGGAAGAAGACATTGAAAGAATAAAAGCGTTGAATCAGGTAAGTCAACTGTGTAGAAAAAGAGCAAAGAGGAAGACCTGTCCTACCAAATATTAAGATATAATGCAAAGTTATAGCACTTTAAAAATAATAGGTAAGAGTACAGAGAAAAAGGTCCTGAGAAAAATAAGAGAGTTAATATATATATGTTAAAGTTGGGAAACAAATAAATAACCAAAAGAAGAGTTTTTAAGTAAATAGTTCTAAGAAAACTATCTAGAATCACACCTTACACCACATATAAAAATTTATTTCTCACAGAATAAAAACTTAAATATAAAAGGTAAGAAAATAAAGTTATTAAAAGAAAATGTAGGAGAATACCTTTTGACCTTGGAGAGGGCAAGGGTCAGACCTAAAATAAAATCTTCAATTAAACAAATTTCTTTTCAAAATTTATTATATTGGGGGAAAATGGTAAAGTGACTGAGAGAGTAATACATTTATGATGTCTAAAACTAAACCAACAATATGGATATGTCTTGAAAATATCATGCTAAACAAATTAAGTCAGACAGAAAAAATCAAGAACCATATGCTTTCACTGATATGTTGGATTTAAAACTGAAAGCAACAAACAAACAAGAAAAAACAAACAAACAAACAAAAACCTATAGACACAGTCAACAGTGTAATGGTTACCAGAGGGAAAGAAGGAAGAGGGGTTTAAAGTGGTAAAGGGGGTCAAATATATGGTAATGGAAGGAGATCTGAATTTGTGTGATGAACACACAAGGCGATATACAGATGATGTGTTATAGAATTGTAAATTGAAACCTATATAATTTTATTAATCGATGTCACCCCAAGAAATTTAATAAAAAACTTTTAAAAGAATCATTCAATAAGAAGACAGTAATCCAAATTTTAAAAACAAAAATAATTTAAATAGGCAATTTACATAGTGCTACAAACATGTGAAAAGATACCCAAGCTCATCAGTAGTTAAAGATATGCAAATTAAAATAACAATACGATTCACTTGGCCCCTCTAGTTTGGCAAGTATTAGAAAGCTGGACAATATCAAGGGTCAGCAAGAATTATGTGACCCTGGAGCCTCCATGCCCTCGTGATAGAAATGTAAAATGCCCTACAGTTTGGAGAGCTAATCAGCAGTGCATATGTATTCTTTGTTCCACTGATGCACATCTGGGGTCCTATCTCAATGCAGATCTAACCAGTACATGTCCAAGAGGGTCACTATGGCATTACATGAAACTGGGGACAGGCTATTTTTTCCAACCCCAGGAAAATGGATAGCCAAAATAGAAAACTAAGCAGCAGTCTGAAGTAACTAGATGTATGCACAACACAGACTGATTTCAAAATTATAGTACTGATTTTTTAAAAAGAAACAGAACAAGATTTATAGCACAATAACATTTATGCAAATTAAGAACACATGCACAAAACAACACTATATTTTACAAGAATGCATACATATTCAGAGACTCATCTCAAATGCTTTAGAGTGGGTGCCAATGGAGGAGGGTAATGAAGTAGGGGATCTGGAAAAGTGGGGAAAACAAAAAACAAAAAGGGGACCTTGCACATCCCATAGGTGATTCGATAGCCAGCTCTGAGAGGAGGGGTAGATTTAATTCAACTCTCTGCACCTGAGGTCCACAAATAAGTTTTAATAAGTTTTCTACAGAGAAAAGAAGGGAGAGGGAAATGGGAATTGACTGCTTAATGGTATGAAATTTCCTTTTGGGGTGATAAAAATGTTCTGGAACAAAACAGAGGTGATGGTTGCACAACATTGTGAGTGTGCTAAGTGCTCTTGAATTGTACACTGTAAAATAGCCAAAATGGTGAATTTTATGTTATGTGAATTCTACCTCATTACAACCCTACCCCCCCAAAAAGGAAGAGGAGGACAGACGAGCTGGCCACTCAGGACTCTTCAGAACACAGCCTGTTCCCCCTGCCTCTCCTTGTCACAGTTGTGTCTCCTGGCTGCTGGCCCATTGGGCCAGGTTCCCCTCTATAGCACAAGGACCTCTTGAGCCTGGCCCTGGCCCTGTGCAAAATGGCACTGACAGCAGTGCCCTGGGCTGGGGGCTCTGACCACACCTCCCAAGGTAGTGAGTCCTAGTCCTGTTTACCTCACATGCCCATTGAGAAGAGCCAGTAGGCTGATGTATGGGAGAGAGCTCAGTGTTCAACAATGCACCACGTCAGTGTGAAGAATTATTGGGGATATTTATGACCAAGCCAAATTGCTCACAAGGCAATTTTCTCCCCCTTATTCCTCCCTGACATGGCAGCCTATTTCCATCTCAGCAACTTGGGATTGTGAGGAGGCAATAGCAAAATTCTTCCCCTCTTTCCTAGGGCTTGCCAAAAATGTTGTCATCCTTCCTCATGTCAAATTAAAACAACTAAGAGCTGTGCAGTGCAGCAGGGTGGGGGGCAGAGTTCAGAGCCCAGTCACTCAGACACAAGATGGCTCCTCAAACAGAAGTTGCTTCATCCCAGAGCCCCAGGTCTACAGTGTGTGTGTGTGTGTGTGTGTGTGTGTGTGTGTGTGTGCGTGCATGTGTGTGCATGCGTGTGCGTGTGCGCACGCACGCACTCACATGGGAATATGCAGGTTCGGGTCCATGCACCATGCTGTATTTCCAGGGGACTTAATCCACACCCTGCATGGAGTCCACAGAGGGCCTAACTCCGATGGAGTGGGACACTTCCAATCCAAGCTGCAGGACAAGCTGGTAGAAGGCATCAGGACATTTCCTTTTTTTTTTTTTTTTAGAGAGGTTCTTGGTAGCTCTTTTTTTTGCTTGGAGGCCCCTGTAGTTACCTTATTGGTGCCACTAGAGCTCAGGATGCTTAGAAAGGCAGTCCTCCCCAGAGTCTTTGTGTTCAAGTTCAGCACCTTTGGTCAGGGAAGTTTAAAGCTGGAGCTGGTAATGCTAACATTCCAACACATGTGCCTTTTGTTCCTTTGAAAACTGGGTCAGTGCACACAGCCCACATGTACTTTTCTGTCTGACCAAGTATTTGGCATGGACTCCTCTTTCAGCAGTGAGCACTACTCACTACTCCACTCCTCTCTGTTCATATTGCTGGCCAGCAGAGACATAGCATTAAAACAAAGGTCTGAATGTACATCTACCCTGCTTTCCACTGTTGTAATCTAACAAAATGCAAATGCCTCCCTGTGGCTTTCAGGGATCTCTGTGATTAGGCCTCTGCTTACCTTTTCTGCTTTATCTATTGTCTTCTCCCATACTCAACCCTTCAGCTAAAGCATTTCTATATTCTTCCAAAAATACCAGGCTTTTTCCTACCTTAGATTTTGCACATATTGTTTCCCTTACTAGAAATATCCTGTCTTGCTCTGCCTGCAAAACTCCTACTCATCCTTCAATACCTTCCCTAATGTTTCCAGACTGGGTTGGTCACTGCTTTCCCTGGGCCTTACAGTAAATGTTCTTTGAGCCCCTGCTGAGTGCCAAGCACAGTGACAGGCTTTGGGAATACAAAGAAGATCAAGACAGCGGTGGTCTTACACTCACACGGCTGGCAGTCTAGTGAGAGGCGGGAGAGAGAAAAGGGAGAGAGAGAACAAAGAAAGTAATAAAAGAGGACAATATGAGATAGCATTGCTGACAAGAAAATTAAGATGAAGTGATATGATAGAGAGTGGCTGAATGGCCACTTTAGAATGGGTGACTAACGCATGATGACACTTAAGCTGAGAACTGAATATCAAGAAGGAGCTAATAATGTAGAGACTGAGGGACAGAGGATGCAGGCAGTGGGAACAGCAAGGGATTAATAAAAAATTAAGAGCCTCTGCCGACATTGAAACCATGATTAAATGCACAACACCTTGGGGGAGGCGCCCTTCTTCCCAGCTTGTAGTAGGGACAGAAGGAAGACAGTTGACTAAAGGCAACCAACTCACTTGAGCAGTTTTGAGTCTTCTCCCCAGCAGCATGGCCTTTCCACCCATCAAATTCCTGCTGCTGTGCAAAAGCTCAGAGTGCCAGATCCCTGGACAAGCTCCATCAGTAAATACCTTGATACAGCCAGCCAAAGGGGTGTGGAGCCAACTGATCCATGTTTTGATCCCAGTTCTTCCACTTTCTTGCTGTGCATCTGTAGCCAATCACTCCAAATTTCTATGCCTTGCTTATTAGATGTGCAAAATGGGGAACCCCAGTTTGTCAAGTTAATGAGAGGCTTAAATAAAATCACATATGAACAGAGCCTGGAGCAAAACAAGCCTTGATAAGCCAATATCACCACAGGTGAAAGGCCAATTAATCTAGTCTACTTTTTAATATTGAGATCCTGAGGCCCAGGCTTGCCCACAATGTCACCCTAGCTTTGTTTGTGGCTGCAGCTCTTGGACTGCTGGAATGATCCACCCTAGGTGGCCCTCAGTGTCTCCTGTACAAGAGGCTTGAGACCATGTTTGTGCAGCTATCCCCACCCCAACTCCCTTAGGCATTCTGTGACTTCCCCAGAATGCTGTTGTTGCTGCCTCCTGGCAGGCCTGGTGGGATGACAGAAACTCACCCAATGGAAGATCTGTGCCCTGGGCCTGCTGGGCTGTCTCTGTAGAGGGCAGAGTCCTCATTTACAATGTAATTGGGAGGATCTATGGCTTTTCCTGTTCTGATGCAGAGCTTGTGTTTGCATTGTGTTCATGTGCCTGCCACCTTCAAAAATTGCCCCCAAGTACGACCCATGGCTTCCTTTATGATGGATGGGTGACCCAGTGGCTTCCCAAGGACTCTTCCCTTGTTGCCCCATAGCCAGCAGGGAGCATAGTGACAGAGCAGCAAATTGAGCAGTGGCAGAGAACGAGGTAAGCTGGAAATGAAGGACCAGGACATGGGCCTCAGGGCTGAGAAAAGGACGGGGAGGATAAAGGAAGGCAAGGAAGATAAAAGCGGTGGGGAGCAGAAGAAAGACAAAGAAAGGGCCAATGGAGTGAAGACAGGTGAGAGAGCTACTGAGGGAGAGAGAGGAGAGGAAAGAGGAGGGGCAGGAGAAACAAGAGTAAAAGAAGAAATGGGGAATGAGTCAGGAGACATGTGGGGTAGAGGGGAAGAAACCTTGATGGAAAGTAAGGAAGGAGGGAGAAGAAAGAACAGCAAAGAAAGATTCAGAGGAAGAAAACCAAAAAAAGTGAAAGGCAGGGAGGACCACCTTACATGGAGCCTGTGACCGAGGTGTGATGGCTGACCAGCCAAGCCTGTGAAGATCCATTTTAGAGGGGACACTACAATGACTTGCTGACCATGCTCCCAGGAGAAAATGAGATATTTTCCCAACAGAGTAAAGCCAGCACAGTAAAGCTGTCTGACCTGCCAATATTGCTTCCACTCCATGAGTGACACGGTGCCAGCCTCCTCCGGGCAAAACTTGCCACCTTGCAGAGCTGAGCACTAATTTCCTTGGTGTTGGGTATTGGATGCTGGCCTGGTTTGAGAGGTACCTGAACTTTTCCAGATTTTATCAATTGGTGGCCATGAGTCACCAGGACAAGGACCCAGAAGTTTCCCTGCCTGCCTGCATCCCTCTCTCCTTCCTCCCTCCATCCATCCTCCATCTCTTCCTTCCTTCCTTCCTTCCTTCCTTCCTTCCTTCCTTCCTTCCTTCCTTCCTTCCTTCCTTCCTCTCCCTCCCTCCCTCCCACCTCACTCCTTTCTTCCTTCCCTACCTCACTCGCTCCTCCCTTCCTTCCTCCTTTCTTCTTCCCTTCATTCATTCTCTCTTCCTTCCTTCTTTCTTTTTTCTCCAGTCAGAGCTGGCCACAGATTCATCTATCCTCCAAAGCCCTTGATATGCCCATGAGGCAGCTGAAGGTCTGGACCCAGCCCTAGGTCCAGGTTGAAACCCCATAGTGGAAGCCAGGCAGAACTTGCTATGGACTCCACTCCTTTGCGTAGCATGGAGCAAGCCACCTCCAGCTCAAAGTCATGGTTTTGCAAGGTCACTAGTCCAAACTACTAGGTCTCCCCAAATGTAAAGGAGACATGACAGATCCAGTTATGGTCACCTACTGTGAAAAATACGCTCTTAAAATTACAGGCAAATATGAATTGAGTAGTTGATATTTGTGCCATTTAAAAAATAATTCAACACGCAGCAATATTTGAAAATAGACAAAAATCACGTTCTAGCCAGCCCCAACTCAAAATCCTCAAATGTCACCAATCAGTGCTTACTCCAGCTGGCTGTGATGTTGTCTTTACATTTGGGTCAACAATTCACCAGAGACCTGAGATTTGGACCCACAGTGGCTCAGCTGGGGGCTGCTGTCATCTTGGGGCTCTGGAGCAGCTTCTGATTTGCAATCCCCATAACAGCCAGTGTTTTGAACCACCCACCCATGGACATTTCTGCTGCGGGTAGCTGAAGCTGTCCTATAGCACACACAATTAGCTCTCAGCGCATTCAGACACAGTTACTGCCTTGTCTACCTTGTCTTTGGGCCAAGGAAAAGTTTTCTGTTCCATGTAGTTAGAACAGAAAAGGAAGAGCAATGCCATGCCTGCAAAACAAGCTGCATTCCTGGGGCTCTTTTCAGGCAGATTTCCTCTTTTCCAGACTATTTCTCCACCTACAACCTGCCCTGTATCCTGTCCAGAACTAGTTTATTTCCTGAGACTCCTACTGTGCTATAGACACGCTGGACACACACTTGTTTCCTACAGGGCTGTACTTTCATTTTGTAGGTATAGTACACAGAAAAATCCAAGCATGTTAAATAAAATAGAGAAATACACTGATTTCTTTAATCTTTCAAGAAATATTTGCAATATTGGCAATCCACTCTAGGCCAGACAATTAACGGGGACAAGCAGAATGAGGCACAATAGGTGACTTCATCAAGTCAGGCTGGAAGGATCTCTGGAGACCCTCAAATCAAGGCAGGTTTAGGGAAGGTCAAAAAATTTCAACTTGAAACCTGGGGACATGTTCCCAGCCCTTCTTTGACAAGAGGGGCAAAGAAGAAGGAAAGGCAAAGACCATGACTTCTGTGCCTGGCGTGAGGAAGCAATGCTCCTGGGCCACTGTCAGGAACTCCAAATTATCCCATTGTTTTGAGGGAGAGCTCCAACCCAGTATCTCTTTCTACCACAACGTGTATCTAAGTGTGCACGGATGAAATCCATCTGCAGAGGTGACTCATACATAGGTAGACAGCCAGTACAGTCATGGAGCTCTGTCTGCATTCCGTTTGCCTGCTCAGGTTGTTGCCTTGTCAATGTTATTTTCCAAGCCCCATGCCTGGAATGCCTGTCTTCAGCCCCTGCTAGAGGCCTCCAGCCATTGTATCTGTAGTCTGTCACATCTTATCACTGCACGCCTGAATTCAACAGGTCTGGGAAACCTGTCTACAGACTTGATAGCTGGCTTGATAGCTGGCTCTGTGGCTCCAAGAACTTTACTGGTTGCTTAATGGCCCCAGCGCCCCAACCCCTTCTCACCCCGGGGGCCCCTGATCCCTGGAGTCCACCCCGGCAAAAGGTCTCCCGCCACGTAGAGAATGGGAAAGGGCTAGGAAAGCGCGGCGGTGCGTTCTTCTCGCGGCGCGAGAGCGCCCCCACCCTGCTCTGCGGCCTGTGATGGAACAGCAGCTGGGAGAAAGATCTTGAACCTGAGACAGCCTGGCCAGCAGGCGCCTCCCAGACCCCAGCCCAGGATGCTGCTCACCGCTTCCCAGACTTCTTGACCTCAACCGCCAACCCCATCAGCGGGGTGCTTTGCCTCCAAGATCTGGATTTCAAAGACTGCGTCGTCCTCAAGCACTGGGATGACCTGCTGCATCTTCGTGGGGCTGGATCAGTTTCCTCCTCCCCAGAGCCTGAGTGCTCTATACAATCAGAAAGGAAGGGCCTCCAGAGACTTTATACAGATAGGAAAACAGAGGCTGAAAATTTAAGGTAGACCCTTGTTCACCGGCAGCACTAGAAATCGCTGATTATTATCTCACAACTGTTCTCATCCAAAAGTAGTCCTGAAGCCCCTCTAACCACATACTTTGCTCTCTTAGACCTGCAAAGAGAGTCAGGTTATGCCTCAGGGACTCAGACCTACAAGACCCAGCAGATCAGCTTGTGGATCCCAGGGATACCCACTCCTCCAACTGGCCTCTGATTCCATACTCTGGGAAGAAGTTGGAAGGACTTGAATGTGGCACAAGACCAGGTTTTGAAAGCAAGTTGGCATATAAATAACGATAACAAATTGCCCAATTTAATTTGCTCACTCGATCCAACGAAAGAGAAACAAGAAACTCCATCGAATTATGTACATTGATCCATAGAAACTGGTGACTCTGAAAATCTTCCTAGAAATTAGGCTCAACAAACCTGAGTAACACAGGCTATGAGTTGAGGTAAGACAAAGCCATTCTTTTCCTGCCCCCAGGAAGGCTGCAAAGGGCCCTGAGAAATTCTTTCTTTAAAATTAGTGGTAAACTGAGCCCAAACTGGAAAGAAATTTGTCTAACTTCAGCCAGGGAGGCCAAGCCAATACCATGATCCATGATGCCCAAGAGAACATTGGCTTCATGCTCCACTCTAGCCACAGACTGGATCATTGGGCCTTGGTCTTCAACATCCTTGCTCAATCAGCTCCTTGGACCTGGAACCCGACCTTCCTTGCCCAGACAGCGCCTCTGAATCTTTCAAGAACCTGGGTAAACATTAGATTCTCAAGGAAATATTTGTCTATGGAGGACAAATCAGCAACTTGCTCCTACCCCTTAGAGCACTGCCCAGTTTTAGTCATGTGAGTACAAGTAGATGGAAAGTACCAGAAAAAAGCAGGACCTCATCAAACCTGGAGGAGCCAAGAAAGGATAGTTTGATTGAAAGTAAAGACAATGCTTTCTTCCCCAACTTCCCCATGGTGTTATGCTCCAAGTTTCCAAGGGAAGACATTTCCAAGTCCCTAGCAAACAGGAGTAGAACAGAAAATAGCTTATATTCCTGGGGTCTCAGGTCAGTAGTTCTGCCAGACCCTCCACTGGCATGGCACTGAACCCCTTTGGACCTGTGCTCAGCAAACATTTTAGCTAGACATGCATCTTTATCAACCCCTCCAACTGGGGCTAACTATAGTTGATTTGGTGTCAGGCCCTAAATCGAGGCAGAATTATTCTTCCACAGAAATGTTTGCCTTGGAAAGAAGAAAAATCACATAGTATTTCATAGCTCAGTACATGCAAGGGGGAAGGTGACCTGCAACTGAACCCACAGCTAGTATGGCAAGTCATTCCTCCCATTGGGACCAGGTGGCACCCATGCCTGCTTACTCCAGATCCCTGTTGAGCTTGTAAAGCTCTGTCTTCAGCAGAGTCCTTTGGGGACCAAGTCTCCACCTGCACACCCAGGCCCAACCAGCCTCAGCTATGGAGAAGGCAGTATGACACTCACACAGATCTCTCCCCGAGGAGCAAGGAAAAGACACAAATACAGATGAGTAGTGAAGACAGGGGCAATATGGCTATTCATGATGAATCAAGGAAACCTTCAAGGAGGAGGTGGCATTAAGGCTGACTTTGAAGATTGAGAAGGATGTTTGTTGTAGGCTAAAATTTGAGGGAGAAAGTAAGTATAAGCTGAGTTCCCTGAGACAGTTCCGGGTGGGTTATGAAATGCCAAGGAGTGTTATGGGGCCACCGCACTCCCAGTACATATGAGGATAGGCAAACAGAGATAAGGTTGAGGACATGTGGTCTAATCCATTAGAGAGAGGGTAGGGAGGCAGTCACTCTAGGAGTTTCCAGCATTCAGCATTTGAATTTAAAAAATATATAAAAATATAAAAATGAGTGAGAGTGACAGAGCAGGTCTTTGGAAGATGGTGGACAAAGTGAAAGTGGGGTTCACCCCCTCTCAGGTCCACATTAAAATTACAACAAAATTATTTAGAAAGAAAGCACAATGCCATGCCACTGTGGGCTGCTGTAGGTGCTTGGGATGCAATGGAGGAATCATCAATAATGTCTGCCTGGGGTGTTGACAGTCAAATGGGAAAAACAGACATTAAACAAGGAAACAAACAATATGGCTACAGAAAGTGACAATAATATAAAGAAAGTCAAACAGAGTGTTGAGACAAGTGTTATGGAGGAGAGGGGTACTATTTTTGATGTGGTTAACTGTGAAGGCCCCTTCAGAGCCCTAAACACAAGGAGCCAGACATAGCAAAGTCCAGGGGAAGAAACATTAAGTCAGAGGGACAGCAAGTGCCAGGAAGAAGCTCAGTGGGCATGGGCAAAGAATTATACAGAGACTAGAGGGCCTGAGCCAGAGAGAAGCAAGAGGAGAGAAAGAAGGGGCAAGTTCAGAGAAGGAGGCATACAGTACCTGGAGCCCACAGTCATGAGTTTAGATTTTGTTATAAGAATAATGGTTTTCAATCAGATGAATTCTAGATTTATTGGGGTGATAACTTCATAAGTTATATAAATGTTTAATCACTCAGTTGTATGCCTGAAACTAATACAATATTGTATGTCAACTGTAATTGAAAAATATAAAATTATTTTTTAAAAAAAGAATAATGAGAAACCACTGAGATGTTTTAAGCAAAGAAGTGATGTGATAGGATTGTTGCCTTTTGAAAACCTTGGTGGCTAGGTGGAGTGGACTGCAGAGGGATAAGGTAGAAGTAAGGACACTAATCTGGAAGTAACTGTATTTGTCCAGAAGAGAGCTGGTTGTGGCCTGGAGCAAGTTGGGGTCAGTGGAGGTGGGAGAAGTACATGAATTCTGATTTTATTTTAAAAGTTAAGCAAAGAGTATTTCCTGGCTGGCTGGATATGGTGGACAAAGTGAAGAGAGGAGCCAGGTTTTGTCCTGAGCAACTGGAGAGGTGGACATGCCATTACTGACATGGGGAAGATGGGAGAAAGCTGGTTTGGGAGAAAATCAAAAGGTGAGTTATGATGGTGTTAATTTTGAAATACCATGGTATCAGGCAGGCATTTGGATATTCACTAACCCCTGTGTACCACCTTCGTGTGCCATTGGAACAGTTATTTACATAATCATTTTCTTTAAATCAATATTAAATCAGCTCACTCTTTTCTTTAGCTCCATGCCAAGCAATAATACCCATAACAAAGGTTTCGTACACTACCATGTATTTTTCTCTAAATACACACTAAAATAATGACAACCATAGTTCTCAGGTCTCCTTGCAGTTCTATCCTGACACTTCCTTCATCTCGAACCTCAAGCAGAGTCTGGTCAACTAGCATATGCAGATTTGAATTAGGTGTCTTTGACACCTAAGAACCTCTGAGAGCATTCAAAAGGATCATGGTAGGGCCTTCAGGGAGAGGGACCTGGTCCTACTGCTTGGTGAGACCTTGGGGGCAGCCACTTAACTGCCTCAGCCGACACTCTGATTGGGGTGGGGTTAACAAAGTAGAGCCCACCAGCCTTTCCTTAGGTTTATGCGCCCTCTGGTGGCTGGGTTCCCTGTCTCTGTACACTGGGGGCTTTTGAGAACTTTAGATTCCAGGCCACCCAGGAGAAGGGGATCCTCTACCTTGGCCTCCTCTCAGGAGAGGGAGAAAGAGGTTAGACTAGCTTTAAGATCCAGACTGAGGGACAGATAGGTGTTGCTGAGACTGAAACTCAGGTGGGCAGAGGTAGGGGTGACATTCTGCAAGCCAGGCAGGGCCCACCAAGGGTCGGACCCAAAATGAATGAAGAGTGATGTGCAGGAGCAGGGGCTTTTGTTTTCTATAGAAGGTTACCAATGCAGAGAAAAGGAAATTGATGGCCATGTACAAATAAGGCAATTTACCTTAGGTGGGTATTTTCAAAGGAAAATAAAAAACACTCCAATTTCAACATTTTTAAATTAAGAGCAGGGAGGGAAATTAAGAGCAGGAAACGTCAGACTGTGCTGAACAAATACAACACATAATGGAAAATACATTTCAGTTCTTATATTACAGCCAGTTATGGGAGAGAAGTGGGGATGGCGGCCAGCTACAGGCAGGAGAGAGTAACACTATTGCAGAAAGCAACTGAGAAGAGGTCTAGGAGTGGGGCAGTAGAGATAGACACTGTCTGCCATTACTGACATCCAGGTACTCAGACAAAAATCCACACCACATCCACACAGGTGTCTTCGCAGTCGAGTGCGCACGCGCGTGTGCACACACACACACACACACACACACACATTCTTTCTCTCACACACACACAGAAACACACTCACCAAACCATACGGATAGTCTTTCTGACACTCATTCATTCTTTTCTGAATAACAAACTGTGTTTAAATGAGATCAATTGTTAAGCAGACATTTGCAGTCCAGTGTGCAAAAGGTTCTCTCATAGAAGGCTGTGGTGGGGGCTCTGAAAGGGAGCCTGTGACCTGAGTCTCAGAGAAATAAAAGACAGAAAAGGGTGATCTAGGCAGAGTGAACAGCAAGGGAAAAGTCCTGAAAGCTTAAGAGAACATAGACCCTTGAGGTGCTGCAAAAAGTCGTGAGTGATCAGACTTGAAGATGTCTGGGGAAATGGAAGCTGGAGGGTGGGGGAGAGCTGAGACTTGTAGTCTTTGTCCCAAACCAGTGGGTTCCCCATGTGACCCAGATGAGTCACCTGCTTTGCCCTGGGGAAAACCAGATTCAAGATGCAAAGTCCACTTAATTGATGTGAGCTGGAAATTGGTCACACTTTGATGCTGAACTGAGGGTGAACCAGGCTCCAGGTAGAAATGCCACAGGTTTCTTGCTGTAACCAAGGACTCTACCTCCTTTTGGCTCAGTCCCTTCCAGTGAAGGGACGTAGAGCTTTTTCTCCCAACCCAACACCCAAAGGGACAGCATACACAGAACACTGTTCCATTCATGAATGTTGCCTTCCTACCGCTGCCACTCTCAGAGACAAGGGCCTACACATAGGTAATTATAGATATCGTCAAGTGAGTCTGCCCTCATTAAGATTTATCACCATCAGCTAAGGAAGAGGCCAAAATTTACATTACATCTAAAAGAAGGCTAGAACAAAGAATTCCAATAAATATGATGGGTGACATAAAAATACAGGCAACAAAAGTAAAGATAGTTAAATTGGACTACATTGAAATAAAAAAACTGTGCATCAAAGTATATGATCAACAGAGTGAAAAGGCAAACTATGAAGTAGGAAAAAATTGCAAATCATATATTTGATGTAGGTTAATGTCCAGAATATATAAAGAACTCCTACAACTTAATAATGACAACAAAAACAAACAACTAATTTAAAAATGAGCAAAAGACTACACAGACACTGTTCAAAGAAGATATATAGATGGCCTGAACAAGCGTTTGAAGAGAAACTCAAAATTACTGATTATCAGGGAAATAAATATCAAATCTATAATCAAATATAACCCATAAGGTTGATTACTATTAAAAATAAATAAAATATAAAACACAAAACAAGTGTTGGCAAGAATGTGGATAAATCAGAATCCTGTGCACTGTTGATGTGAATGCAAGCAGTTACTCTGGAAAGCAGTATGGTGACTACTCAAAAAATTAAAAATGGAATTACTATATGATTCAGCAATTCCATTTCTGAGTAAATATTCAAAACAAGTGAAACAAAAAAATTGGACAGATATTTGTACACTCATATGTATGGCAATATTATTCACAGTAGCAAAAAGATGAAACAACCCAAGTGTACAGTAATATGGATGAATAGTTAAACCAAATATGGTTTAATACAGTGGAATATTACCAAACCTTAAAAAGGAAGGAAGTCTGACACATGCTACAACACGGATAAACTTTGAGGACATTATACCAAGCGAAATAATCGAGTCACAAAAGGAGAGTGTATGACGCCACTTATATGAGGCATCTAGAGTAGTCAAATTCATAATGACAGAAAGTAGGATGATGGGTGCCAGGGGTTAGGGGAGGAGAAATGGGGAAATATTTAATGGGTACAGAATTTTAGTTTGGGAAGATGAAAACTTTCTGGAGATTTGTTTCACAACAATGTGAATGTACTTTACACTATTGAACTGTATACTTAAAAATAGTTAACATGGTAAATTTTGTGTATTATACCACAGTTAAGGGGGAAGAGTGAACTGGTATACATGAAGGCTTCTGAGTCTTTACTTAGATAGTCTTGCCCATTAATTAGCACTTGTCCTTCAGGTTCCTGATCATCCGATGGTACACACTCAAATATCTGTTCATGCAGGAGATCCTCCCCAACTCCCCAAACATAGCTAGTTTTTCTCTCAGGATATGACTGCTGGCAAATGGAAGCATAGGTGTTTTGGTGTGTTCACTTACTATCCTAGTGAATAAACATTATCCTTTGTGCCAGACATGTTTCTAAGGCTACAAACAGAGCAGTAAGGGAGACTGTCTTGGTCCATGCTCTCAGAGCCACAGTCTGGAAGGAAACCAGATTCATCAAAACCAACCACATGGTGTGATATGAGCCAGTGGTCACTGTGAATGCCTACAGAGAGGATGATTGACTGCCTAGGGTGGGAATGGGTACAGTCAAGGGGGCCTTCTTAAGAAGATGGTGTGCGAGCTGAGTCCTGAAAGACCAGTAGGGCTTAGGAAGTCAGTGGAAGACACCAGAGGGTGTTCCAGGTGAGTGAGTCCTGGATAAGTGGAAAAGAGATGTATGGGGAAAAGAGAGAGGTTGAGGGGGGAAGGAAAAAAATGCAAATAGCAGAGTAGAGCAATAACACAAATAATTTAAAGGAGTTTATTACATGTAAGTACCTCTATTGCAGATATTAATTTGAAGTCTCCCACCCACCACCAGCCTTCAGGGTCTCTTCAGAAATGTTTTGCATATAACAATGATGGCCAGAGCTCCTGGCCACCTCCTTTTCCTGGTATCATTGCCTGGTCGCCAACTACCAGTTACCTTGCTCCTCATTTCCTGCCTGGGAATGGACCCAGGAGCATCATCATCTCTCTGGTCCAGAGAAGACTGCAGAGATCTCACTCCTAGATGGCAGACAGACAGATCAACAGAGCAGGTGTTGGTGTGCCTGAGAGGAAGAGGCAACTCTGAGTGAATACCTCCTCACCCTGTCCCCCTCCACACCCTTAGCCTGCCTTAGGAGACAGACACTGGGTAACTGTGCTAAATGTCTGTGGCCAATGTTTGAATTACAAACATGTGAGTGGAATTTAGGGATATTCAGAACATGTATTAGAAAAGCAAGAACCAAAACCAAGTGGTAAGTGGCTAGGTGTAACGGTGCCCAGAGAGAAAGCAATGTTGCTACAGAGCACGCCATTCCACCTGTAGATGGGCTTCTTCAGATCAGATTATTGCCTAGGCTCTCAGTTCCAGCAGACACTTTTTGAAGACAATTCAGCTGCTTCCCTCTTCCTCCCTCAAACTTGGATAGGCTGAACCTCCTGGAAGCCAAGCCCATATGATCTGCAATGTGCACAAGCTTAGCTGTTAGCTGGACTTAGAGGAGGGCTCCTGGGTAATTGAGCCAAAAACCTGAGAACAGAGGCTTTGGGAGAATTCAAGGCAACATGGGGATAATGTATTCAAATGTGAAGACCTACCTACACTGCTCTTATAGCTCTTGAGTCAAGGCCAAGGTTGGAGAGGCAGTTGGGCCCAAGCCATTATGGCTTCTCGGCAACAGCTGGCTCAGGACTGTTCATCCCATCGGAAAGGTAATCATCCTCATTGTTCTCCTTCATCTTGGTTTCCAGAACTGTGATGCGTTGCTTGAGCTTCTGCTGGGCTCCTGTGTACTCAGCCAGCAGGCGGCCAAAGCGAGTGTACATAGTCTCCATATTGGTTTCCAGTTGCTGTAGCTTCTCCTGCACATCCACCTCCATGCTGGCTGCCACCTCACTCTCATCTAGCAGCCCCTCCTTTATCAGGATCTCCCGGCCCCTCTCCTCCAAGACCTTCTTGGCATCAGGGTACTCAGTCACAGCTTCCATAAGATCATCCTTGGACAAGCAGAAGAGATCTGAGTAGCCCAGACTGCGGATATTGGCTGTTCGTCGATTGCCCATTTTGCTGCCCTTAATGTTAAGGATGCTGATCTCTCCAAAGCAACTCCCAGCTGAGAGCAGGGCATACTGAGTAACACCATCGTCAGCCACCACTGCCAGCTTGCCTTCCTTGATTATGTACATCTCCTTGCCAATATCCCCCTTGCGGCAAATGTAATCCCCAGGGCTGAAGACCTGAGGACGGAGCTTCAAGACCAGCTCAACCAGCAGGCCAGCCTCACAGTCCTGGAAGATGCGTACTTTCTTGAGTGTGGACAGATGGACGTTAATGGCTATTTCAGCCCTCAGCTTGGCTGGCAGGTTCTTGAGAACTTCCCGCTCATCCACAGTCTTCTTATTGGTCCAGAGGTAGTCAAACCACTTAATGACCTTAGCTTCCATCTCCTTGCTGACTTTGCGGAACTGCATGTAATGTTTGACAGCATCAATCTTGGCCTGGAACTCAGCCCGGGTGGCATTCATGTTGGAGATCATGGAGCCCACATTTCCCACGATGGTAGCAAAGATGAGGACACCAATAAGGAAGTCAAAGATGACAAATAGATACTCCTCATCCTTTACAGGGGGTGGTGTTTCCCCAATGGTGGTGAGGGTCAGTGTAGACCAATAAAGGCAGTAGATATATTCCCTAGCCAGGTAGCCATACTCAGGGTCAGTGATGTTGGGGTAAACCCAAGTATCAACCCCAAAGCCAATGGACTTAGAGATGGCGTAGTAGATGCAGGCATTCCAGTGGATGATGACCAAGATGTAGAGAACCAGGTTGCTGATGCGGAAAATGTTGGGGTAACTAGTACGTGTCTCAGTGCGGTCAAAAAATTCAAACATGCGAGCAAAGTGTAATAGGCGATTGAAGCGCAGCTCTGGGTTGTGAATGCCTACAGCAAAATAGACCAGGTCTGTGGGGATGATAGAAGCCATATCCAGCTTGAACTGCAAGGTGTGGATGTAGTTGTCCCGCAACTTCTTCGTATCTTTAACCAGCAGCCCTTGCTCTAGGAAACCTAGTAGAGATGCAAGCCAACATATCACCTCAGCCCTCAGGTCTGTCCCTCCAAATAAGCTAATGCATAAACTGCTCACTTAAACCTCCTTCCCAAGGAGGGGTATAGGAAATTTATGTAACAGGGCTGGCCAGATGTACCTAAGAGATCACCCCCTGGACTGAATCTCACTAAGCATGTGCAGACCATGAGGTTCAAAGAAAGCAGGCACCAACCTGAGTCCAAGCCAAGCAGCTGAGTTTAACACTGGGTCAAGAGGGCTTCCTGAAAATTTTGACTCAGGCCTTCAGACATATGGGTCTTGCTCCTGCCTGTGTATCTCAGTTGCTCACTTACCTGTGCGCAACCGGATGAAGAGATCTGCAATGTAGACTGCATCTGAGAAGTAGTCCAACACCAGCCACACTAGGTAGTAGCCTTTCTGTAGGTCACTGAAGCAGGCTCTACAGAAAGACATGGCTGAGTTTTACCCACAAAGGCTGCCAAGGACCCCTAGAAGCCCCAAACTGAGTGCCTGCTATGTTCAGGGATTGGGATAGCTACCAGGGGACTTGAGTCACAGGCATTCTGGTACCATGGACACACTTACTGACAAGCAACTTCTACTCCAATCCTTATAATTATATCCACATCATTACATAAGCATGACCACTGACAATTACTTGTCTGTCTCATCCACTGGACTGTAAGCTCCAAAAAGACAGAGAGAAAGGTAAGAAGCTGGAGAGAGGTTGGAGGCTGCAGGAGAGTTTTAGGAGGATTTAATAAGATTTGGTGAATGAATGGTAGAGGCCTAGGCAGAGGGCAGAGCAAAAGATACAACTCAGGATTTTGACCCTGAGTGCAGTAGACAAAAGGAGGAGCAATTAATTCTGACTGCTTGGTCACATTTAGAATAAAACCCTAGCTCCCTCTCTTGGAATGCAGAGCCTGTAGAACTGGTCTGTACCTTCCTCTCTGACTACCTCTCACATGTCAGCTAACATATCACCTCCTCAGAGGGATCTACCCTTACCATTATTTCTCTAGTAGCTCCTGCCCCCACTCCCTGAACTCATCTTGGGCATTTGTTTTGTTCATGTTTACTATCAGCGTCCCCCACCAGCCTGAGAGTTCCAAGAAAACAGAGACCATGTGTCTCTCATTCAACACATTAACCCCAGCACTGAGTCCAGAGCTTAGCACCCAGGTGCTCAGTCATATCCTGGCTGAATGAATGACGGGAAGGAAATGCTGTCAGGGAAAGCTTGTGTAGAGAGTAGGTTGAGAATTAAGACCGTAAGAAAAATATTCATAGGTTGAAAATGAAGAGAAAAATGTTCTTTTGTAGGAACACTATGTTATGATCCAAAGTAGTGAGTGCTGGGACTAACGTGTGTTCAGAAGGTGGAGTTAGAGGAATGGCCAGATCCAGAGGGCCTTGAAGTCCATGTTGAGGGCTTGAACTTCATCTTGTGGGCAATAGGGGTCACTGAAGAGTTTGTGAGGAGGGAGTGACATAATCAGATTCCAATTTTTACTAACCACACTAGTTATAAGTGTGGAGGATGCATTGAAGGGGTCAAGAAATGTCTGTAAAGAATGGGTGCAGGGCTGTCGTATTTGTCCCAGGGAGAGAGGAGGGTGGCCTCACTTTTGGACAATATTGGAGTGAATGGGGAAGTAGAAACAGATTACAGACACCAGGAAAAGGATAAAAAGATAGACATGAAGCTGTGCTAGCATATTAAATTGGGGTGGAGGTGATGGTAATAGGGCAGAAGGAGGCACCACTGACAAGCAGGGAATCCAGAAAGAGGGCTGGCTTGGGATGAGTTTTGTGTCCACAGCTGCGACTGGTATGCTCTCAATCCCAGGGCCTGGAGACTGGGCTGCTTTGGCCACTCCCTCCCAGACCCTTCCCTGCTCACCTGGCCACCAGCAGGCACCAGTTGTAGAGGACAAGCATGGCAATGACAAAGAGCCAACGGTAGTACCAGTCCCCAG
Source organism: Cynopterus sphinx (assembly GCA_030015415.1). Taxonomy (NCBI): domain Eukaryota; kingdom Metazoa; phylum Chordata; class Mammalia; order Chiroptera; family Pteropodidae; genus Cynopterus; species Cynopterus sphinx. The sequence continues at coordinate 84,144,738 of CM057388.1, forward strand.
CTGGGTCCAAGACAAATAGCTCAAATTTCTTCCTGAGGAGACAGACAGAGGCCAGGTTTGGGGACCAGGTCCCCACTGTTACAACGTCTCCCACTCCCAGATGCCAGGGATCCCTAAAGAGCAATGCCTAAGGGGATGAGCAGGGTGAGTGGTAAGTAGCCTTAGGGCCCCATTTGTCAGGGATCCACAACCTGGTACTGGGCATCTGAGGAGAACTCAGATGGGCAAGGGACACTCTCTTTTCTATTCTGACCCCCTATAGATCCATTGGCTCCCATGTCTTCTGGAGGTCCCTTGTCTAAAGGGAATGATGAGGGGCAGTACTTTTATTTGGGTGAGCCTTGGAGCTTGGCGAGGGACTTCCATAGGATGATAATGAGGGTTCAAGACCTGTTCCCACATCCTTCCCAGGAAGAAAGAGGAACTCCAAGCAAATGAGTGTCAAGTGCTTCCTGCCAACCCCGCCCTCCCTATTTGCTCCCTGGCCTCCGCCCCCAAATCACTTTCCCAGATGCTGCATCCTGCCTTGGCAAGAGCCCTTATCCTACACTGGCCAGAGGTGGGAAATGTCGGCTTGGCCAGACATCTGCAGTCTCCTACTCATTCCTTCTAGAACAGACCCTCCGCCTCTGCTTTCTCTGCCCTCCCCACCTTCTCTTGCTCAGTCGTTCCTTGGCTTTCCTGCCAGCCAGCCTCTAGCATGGCCCCTTCAAAGGTCCACTTCTGCTCACACCTTGGCACTGATATGGGCACACTCTCAACAGCACTGTCTAACTGCACCCTCCTCTGCATTTACTGACTGCTGGAACAGAGGCTGCATCCAACTTCTCCCTGCTACCCTTGCTACTTGCTTCATGAGCAACAAGAGGAAATCTGGCAAGGGGCAGCTTAGGTGAGAAAAACCACCAGGGGCTCATAAGGCAAGTGGACTAATGGCTGTTGGAAAGGCTGTGGAGAGAGACAATGGAAATGTTCTAGGCTTAAAATCATAGTAAATCTACACTGCCATGGCAGGGCTTGCTATAGATGCTACTCTGCCCCTGATAGTGGCATAAGAAACTCCATCAAGCCCTCTTGATTGCATGATTTGGAGCCCTTCCAGTCCCACAGGCTGGACAGCTATACTTGGTGCCCTTGCCCTCGCCGTCCTTGTCGCTTTTGCCATCCCCTTGCTGTGTCGTCACGGTCTGGAGTTCAGGCCCACGGAAGCGCTCGAGGAATGAGTCAGGTCTAGGTTCCTCCTCACGGAAATTCTTGTTGGCCCAATCTCTGATGACCCCCACCAGGCGGGCGATTCTAGAGGTACAAGAGGGATCATGAGCCAGAGAGAACCACATGGTTAGAACCTGTGCCCAGGAGCTTAGTGTCTGATGATGGAGCTGGGAAACAGACCAGGCCATTATTTCCCAATGCTAAGAGATGGGATCTTGGCCAGGGCAGAGGGTAGAGAGCTGAAGCTCAGGCATGACTCCAAATGCAGCCAAAGGGCAAAGGGAAGACTTCCTATAAGGGAGTGCCATCTCAGTTGATTATGAAGAACAAATAGCAAGTTTCCAGAGCAAGATGGAAGTTGTGTTAAGAGAGGACAGGCCTGGAGAAAGGTTGTCCCAAGCTTCCTTATTTCTCTATGAAGTCTACAACTCTAGGCTTCAGACTTCGGTGCTCTCTATGTAGAGCCATCTGCTGGGAAGGATCCCTCCTCCCTCTCCCTGCCCTGACACTGAGACTAACAAGTATAAAGGTAAGCTTACGCTGCTACTCCAAGTTTGTTAAGAGTTAAGCTAAGATAGCACTGACAATGTTTCCCAGAGGCCTTGGTGGAAAAGCTCAGTGGGACTGAGAGGAAGACAACCATGGTAGCTACTTTGACAGTCCCCATGGGAGGAAGGGGTTAGCAGCAGGACCATGGTGGAACCCACCTTCGGAAACCACCCCTCCCCCGTTGTGGGGCATCCATCTCTGCCAGTCTCTGCAGTTCTGAGGAGGTGTCATCTTCAGCTGCAGACTGTGGCCTGCAGAGGGAGGAACAAAGTTGACCAAGGGTTCTCTAGGCATACTTTGTCTACTATCAGCACTCTCCCCTCCTGGGAGGTGCCTAGACATCCTATGGTACCTTTAGAGAGTGTCCTTGAATTGAAGATTGTTTGCTGTGTGCCAATGAGGCAGAGCTGGGAGGAAGTAGCAGCCTCCAGGCCATCTTTGAAATGACCAGCCTCAGGAGACTCACCTGCTACTGGTCCCACGGTCATCTTTGCCATTGACCTTGATGGCAGGAGGTGCATGATGGTTGTGATTATTGGCTGGGGAGCTCTTCACACCATTAGATTTTTCTGTCATTCTCCATGTACAGGTGGGACCCTCACCTGCCCGGGAGAGGGAAAACAGAAAGGTCAAAGAGACCCTGACATCCATATAAGGCAGAAGAAATGCTAGCAAGCACTAAGATGAAAACCGGGGCTCACCTAGCAAATGCTAATAACCCTGGGTATTGTTCCAGCAGTGCAGGGCAGGGATACTCAGCATTACCTAAGTGCTAGGCTCCAAGCATCAAGAAGATTGTTGTCACCTCCTCACCCTGATAAATAATCTAAAAGGCAAGAAATATTAAATTGCAAGATGTGTTTCTTTTTCTTTTACTCGAGTGAATTGTTTGACATACAAACTATTGAATACAAACAAACAAACAAATAAACAAACAAAAAACCTTTAAGACATCTTCTGGTGCCTTGTTTTACAAATGTTTGGTGCATGCTTAGGCTGCTGAACAATTCCAAACTAGCCACTTCCCCCAAACTCCTGCCCAGTGAGAGGCTCAAGGCAGTTGACACCCACCCTCAGCCTTGTGGTTCTCTCCCAAGACCATCCCTGACAGGCTCATGCTTCTCAGGTAGGAGTTCCATCTCTCACTGACTTCAACCAGGGGCACTATCTCTGGGGTTCCTTCCTTTCTGTTCCAATAACTTTCTCTCCAGCACCCCCAAAGCAATGTAACTCAAGTTAAGAAACAGAGGGGAGCCCCATGGGTGGGGCAGGCAGTAAGGAGGAGAAAAGGAACTCCAGTGGGATCCATAGGCAATGGTCCAAGTCAGGACTCTACTCTGGGCCACAGAGAGCCTTGAAAGGGCTAAGCGGAAACATGACAAAGACAGCATTACATTCTAGAAATGTCCTTGAGGCTGCTAGGTAGAGATTGGAATATAGAAGGAGCAAGAACAAAAACAAGGTGGGAGAAGGCTAGAGAAGATGGTGCCACTGGAGCATGAGACAGGACAAAAGTGGAGAACTATTTAGGAAGAATGAACAGGACTCAGAGAAGGATCAGGTGTGGGAAGCAAGGAAGAGAAAATGAGTGAGATCATGCAGGAAGAGACTACAGAGTGAGGGTCCAGGCCAGAGCCCTGGAGAGGCCCAACATTTAAAAACTGAGTAGAGGAAGTACCCACAAAATAGACTGAGAGGGGAAAGTTAGAAAAGAGAAGATTTTGTTCCACAGTGTCTTTTACCATGGAGTCAGGGAGATTGAGGCAGGAGAGACTTGGAGCAGAAATTCTCTGCTAAGGCCAGTTGGTAGACCTTACCAGATTTGGTCGGAAGTGCTCAGCACAACCACCAGATTGCCTGTGACCTGTCCCCCAGCTTGCTCCAGCTTCTGGAGATGTCACCATGGTGATAGCAGGCATGTCGACCTCTGTGGTGAGTGGTGATAACAAGCAGACTCAGAGCTGCTCATCTGGCACTCTCTGTGGGACTAGAGCAGCAGGATGGTAATGAGGGGACCTGAGGGAGAGGAGCTTGCTTGGACCCTAGAGGCAGTAGACCATGGAGATTGAAACTTCCAAGCAACACAAACAAAGCTGGGGCCAATTGCACTGATCAGGGTTTCAGCGCTGGTCTCCTAGAAGCCTAAAAATTTAGAGGGGATATAACATACTGAATGAAGGTCAGGGATATAGGAGAAGCTGTGAAAGGCAAGTCTATTGCAGAGTTGGAGAGGAAACTAGTGTGGGGAGGCTGGCCCTGGGGTTCAGAGGGAGCTGTGCTTAGAAGAATAAGGCAAAGGGGTCCAAGGACAGCCCAGAGAGGCTAGAAACACCAGGCAGAGGATTTGAGACAGCCTATTACTGATAGAGAGACAGAGTAGGCCCAGCCTACCAGAACTTGAATCTCTCCCCTCCTCACTGATCATCCCCAGTAGCACTGGCCCTGAGCCCAAAAGAGGGTAGCTCTGGGGGCACATGATACAAATTATTCCCTCTCTAAGGTTCTGGCACCAAAAGAGATTCCTCTCTCATGATCCCTGTTCTTTCTTTGCCAGTAACAAGCCCTTCCCTGAGCCTGGATGCCCAGAGGCGGCTGTTCTGCCACACATACTACTCTAAATCAGAATTACACCTTCAGGCCACTTGCCAGGGAGCAAGACCATTCCAAGAAACTTTATCTAGTCCCAAAGCTTCAGTTACCATCATGTCCCAAACCAGATGTCTCTCCAAAGCTACCCAGCCATATCTCCAGCTGCTTCTCCTTTGAGGCACCTCAAACACAACATAGCTAAAAATTAACTTGACACCTTTTTTTTTTTTTTTTTACAAATTGACTTCTCTTCTAATTTACCCACCTCATAAAGAGGTTTGTCCTCTACCCAGTCACCTAAGCCAAAAACCTAGATGTCAACCATACTTTTTGGGTTATTTTTGACCATTATCACATCCAAGCAGCTTCTGTCCTTAGTCAATTGTCCCCCCAAAGTGTGAAAGCTCTGTCTATCAACTGTTCTCTGTGTCCAAGGCCCTGTTCAAGTCTTGAGCCTTCGCTGTCACTCTCTAGGCCTGCTGCAACAGACTGACTAACCCAGCACTCACTTAGATCTGGACACCAACTTGGTTTTCTCGGAGTTAAAGCTCTCAGAGGTGATGAGCTACCCCTGTAGCATGAGAGCATAGAAGGAGGCTAAAGGGAGAGTTCTCAGGAGCTGCAAAGGTGACAGATGGCTTGAGGAGCTAAGTGGAGGTGACTGAAGAGGACAGGCCCCTGGGAAGGGAGAGTCTCAGGAGCAGAATTGTTTGTAGGGCCATTACCCCATCACAATGTCTGGAAGAGCAGGGCTGCCTATAGAGCCTGAGCCTTCCTCTCTCTGAGATGAGAGAACTGGAGGGGGCCCTGCATCTACCAACAGGAGTCTACCTGACAATCTTATCCAGAGTAGCCTCAGGAGTAGTGGGAAAATAGGAAATATTTTGCAGGGTTTCAGAGTAATTAGTAGGAGGTGAGGAACAAGAGATAGAGAATGTAGCTCCTTTCTAGAACCTTGACTGAGAAAGGAGATAGAGTGGGAACTGGAGGGTATGGGCTTGTGAAAAGTTCTCTGTGTTGCAATTGCTGTTATCCTTTTACAGAAAGGAGATAATAAAGCAAGTGCAAAGGTTTTGAGGAGGAATCAATAGATAATGAAAATATCTGTGCTTGTGACCAACTCCAGTTAATGCCTGAACTCATGAAAAAGATGGATGTGGTGGGTCCAGGTACCAGAATTGGTGAGAGACTTATCAAGTACACAGGCGGAAGGGCCACTGATGAGTAGGCCAGGAGGGAAAGAGGTGATAGATAAACATTTTAGATGAGAGTAAAGATACAGTGAGAGACAGTTGAAGAAGCTCACACAAAAAAAATCTCAGCATTTCAGTGAAATGAGAGAGGCATCAGGCAGCAATAGATGCAGATTTTGGAGGAAGCCAGAGGTTTGCAATAGCTGCTGTGAGGAGGCAAAGGGGAGACCTGGGAGAAAGACTGGGCTGAGTGAGGAAGACTGCAGATCATGGAGTCGACAGAGAAGAGATGTGGGCAGAGGTCCTAGATAGGAAGTGGAATCCTCTAGGATGGAGACTTACAAACCAAGAGTAAGTCATGATGATTCTGCAAAAAGCCCAATATCAATTATTGTACTTCCGGCCTCTTTCCTCCTCATCTACAAGTTAGACAACTAGCCCAAGACTTTTATAGAAAAACCAGCCTGGTCTAAGAAGTCTCTTGGATGCTGGCTGAAAGCATTCTGAAGGCAATTCTTTCAGGAATATTAAGACCAGGGACACAAAGAATAAGTTAGCCATATAGCCAAAAATAGAAGCAGGAGCTAACTAACTTCAAGTTTCAGGCCATTCAAGTTCTCACAACTGGCCAGTGCTCTTTATTTATTTATTTTTTTTTCGTTCATTTAGACCATACATATTCTCCAGGCACCTGCTGTGTACCAGGTCTGTGCTACATGCTGAGGTTCTGGAGATAATCTGGTAGAGTCTCTGACCTCAGCGTTGCTCTCAGAATAAAAGAGAAAACAGCTAGGAACATAATTCATCCTGAGTCACTTGTTCATTCACCTCTATTGGCATTTAACACAGCTTATCTACTCTCTCCTTCTTGAAATAGATTCCCTCTCCTGATTATCCTCCTACCTCACTGACCACTTCTTCCAGGATCCTCTGAAGAATCCTCCTCCTTTTTCCTAACTCTAAAGTTTAGAGTGTCTTGAACTCAGTCTGGATAGAATCTTATCTTTCTTTCCCTCATTCAGTCTGAGGCTTCAAACACATCAGTATGTTGATGACTTGCAAATTTATAACAGCAGCCCAGCCTCTCCCTTGAACTCCAGTTTGCCTCCTTGACATTACCACTAGGGTGGTGAATAGGCACTTCAGACTGAATATGTATGAAATCGATCTTCCCTTTCAAACTTTATCCTCCCATACTCAACAAAGGCCAGACCATTCTCTATGTTATTCAAGTCAAAAGCCTCAGAGTTTTCCTTGACTCTTTCTTTCATACTCCCACATCTATACATGCAAATCATGAGGACTATACTTCAAAACATACCCTGTATCCAATCACTTCTCACTATCTCCACCATTAACACCTTAGTACGAGATATCATCTTTTCTCAGTGCCTGGCACATGGTAGATGCTCATTAAGTAAGTTTTGAATAAATAGTCAAAAGATGATAACCTACATCTTTCTTAGTCCATTACTTCCTCTCTTTCTACTTCCATTACTCACGTTAGGCCTCCACTATATCAACTAATTGATTTTAAAGGAATATTCAACACTTCTGCTTCTTGACAAAATGGAGCAAAAGGACCCAGATATACCCTCCAGAAAGAAATAACCAAACTTAGACAAAATATATGAAACAACAATTTTTGAAACATTAGACATTAGGCAAAAATGGGTCATTATCCCTAAGAGACAGGAAACAAATGAGGTGATTCCTACAATTACTCTAGTTAACTCTCTTGTGAGAGTCTACAGGCCATGGCACAGAGAGATGGAACCCAAGTGGAGCCTGACAGATTCTCTAGGTTGAGAATACAGATAAGAGAATTCAAGGAGACCAAGGCAGTTAGAGTTTACAGAGCAGAGTACTGAAGAAATGAGAGCAGCACAGAGAGAGAACTCTGGATATCTGCAGAAAGTCTCTCTCAAATATTCAGCTGAGTGTTTATCAGCATACACCTATGTGGAAGCTATCCATGGCTGGAGTGATAGTCATCCCCCAAAATTAGAAGTTATAGTCCCTAACCCTAACAAAAGACTTGGAATAGTGCTTAATGCTACCAACTGGACTGGAAAACCTTATGAGGTATTGGGTAGTATATCCAGAAATATCTTGCATCTACAATGGGGAATAGTTGGTTTTTAGACTGAACACTGTTTTGGTTCTACCGAGGGGAAAATCTGAAAAGCAAGACTCAAAAGAATCAAACTCTTTCCAAGTAACTAAACTTCATCCCAGAACAAATCTCAAAAATATTTTTGGAAATAAAAAAGTATCTAGCATGCAAAAAGAGAAAACTCACATTGTGTGGCATCCATTCAAAAATTACCTGGCATGCACATAATTTCTCCTTAATGAAGCAGAAACAATCCATCAATCAGAACTGAGAGAAATATAAAATTACCAGACAAGGGTATTAAAACAGTCAATATAACGGTATTCTACATATTCAAAAAGTTAAGTAAGGTTATGGAAAATATGAAAAGACTCAAATCAAACTTCTAAAGATAGAAACAACATACTGTGAGATGAAAAGAATACATTAGGTGGAATAACAGCAGATTAGATATTGCACAAGAAGAGATTTGTGAATTTGATGATGGCCCAGTAAAACTATCCAAAATGAATCATAGAGAGAAAAGAGAATCTGAAAAAGAAGGAGAAAAATATCAGCAAACTGGTACAACTTCAAGTGGTTTAATACAGATGTAGTTGAAGTTCCAGAGGAAGGGAGAGAGAAAAGATATTTAAAGAAATAATGGCAAAAATTTTCCAAATTTGATAAAATTATAAACCCACATATATAAGAATTTCTATTACACCCAAGCATAAGGAGCATGAAGAAAACTGTACCAAGATACATCTTAATCAAATCACAGAAATCCATTGATAATAGGAACATTTTAAAAGTAGCCAGAGAAATAAGACACAGTATGTACAATCAAAAATGTAAGGGTGGCATCAAATATCTACTAATAAGGGTAAAGATGACAGCAGCACCTCTCTGCTGAGCTTCAGGCTTTCCTTCCGACTTCCAACTGGACATTACTCTCCAGCTGCCCTTGGACAAGCACACTTCACCTTGTCCCAAATCATACTGAATTCACCATTACAGGCATTTGTGTGTGACTGAGCCTTCAAGCCTTTAGCTTCTGGCCTTCAGGCTGCCTTGGAACTCAAACTTCTCCCTGAAGAGCATGTCCATGTTCATTCTCCCTGTGCACAGCTTCCTGCCAACTTCCCAAAGTCCTGTGGCAAAGCCTGAGTCCTGCCACTCTTTCTGCCAGCACCCTCCTTCACTGGAGTGTGCACTGCCTGAAAGCAAGCATCAGTGTCTACATTGTTATGCAAGGACTGAGACCTAGAAAGCACTCCGTACATATTGATGGAAGGAAGAAAGAAGAAATGGAAGGAGGAAGGAAAGAAGCTATAAAGGTTAGACCATGGCAGAGTTCTGAGGAATTTCAGGAGGTAGAACTGCTAATAGAGAGGAACTCTAGTGGGTCTTCCCAGAGGGTTCATGAAACTCTCCAGGTAACCAGGTGTTACAGCTTCTTTTATAGTCCAGGCCATCCTGGCCTCAGATTCAAGTTAATACAAGCCAAAGGTTTTCCACTGCAATTGGGAAGGAAAGTCTTTCATGACTAACAGCCTAGAGAGGCAGGCTCCAAGTCTCAGCCACAAACTAGTGCCCCAGATATTCAATTCTGACCATTGTATTGGAAAAAGTCCTGGCAGGGAATGGTGTCAGGAGAGGGTCCATGGGTGGCAGGGAATAGGGTAGGCAGGGAGAAAATCAGGGAGATAGGCAGGCAGGCCAACAGCAACAAAGAGAGCCAAGAGGAAGCTAGAACTTGGGAGTGAGAGGCAACTTCTTATTCATTGAGCAGCTACCATGTGCTAAATATTCGACCTAAGTTAACTCATTGAATCCTTACAACAACCTGACAAAACTGATACTATTGTTATCCCCATTGCACAGATTCATATGCAAGAAATATGGCTGCAAAAGTGCACTCAGTCACATGGCCAGCCTGGAAGGTGAGCAGAGCCAGGTATTTGGGCAATACCAAGAGGAGAGTTACGTCAGAACTACACCAGGCTCGGCAGGTTATTGGAGCTGACTTGAGTGTGGAGTTGAAGCTGCAATGACCCTTCATGCCCCAGGCCTGGGGGTACAGGGAAAAGAGACCCAGCCATGATGGAGAGTTGCAGGAGCAGCCCCAACCTAGAGGTAGAGAGAATGCCTAGCACTCACTCTCTAGGCAGGCAGTGGGTCCTTGATGCTGATCTGTTTTGGGCTATCATCAGCCATCCTGAGTTCAGGCTCCAGGCTAACACTTTTATGAAATAGATGCTTGAGAACTATTTGATGAGTAAATGAAATCTCCAGTGGGACACAGAAAAGGCAGGGTTTTGCCCAGTGGCAGGCCTAGGTGGTTGGTCACTATTTTGAGAAAGGTCTGGAGCCTCTGGTGAAGACACCATTACATCAGAAATTTCCCATGGTTGGGCTACTTTTGCCAAGAGAGGCTTTATTTCTTTACAAAGATAGGGCTGGAACAGTGTATCTGACATCAGTCACACTCAGTGTCAAGGGAGGCTCCTCCTAGGACAGGCTTAACTCTAGAGATAGTAGCTCATCCCCCAGCTCCTGCTGTCCTCACTGAGAAGCTGATCCTATAGTCCATATCCTCAGGTACCCAGGGACCATCTCTATTTCCTAGGGGTATTCACTGGGCCCCTGGACTCAACATGTCCCAAACTGACATGACCATCTCACCACAGACCCTGTTTCTATCTTCCTAATACCTTATCTTCAGAAACACACATCTCTCCCACTTGTGATCAACCTAGAAACCTAAGAGTCATCCTGGATAGCCCCACCCCAGCCATGAATCTTATTGGTGCTTCTGCTGAAATTTCTCTTCAGTACCTTCTTCCCTGTCCATCCTGACTGCTGCTGCCCTAGGCCTGGCCTCAATCCTTGTTATAGCCTTCTGACTCAATCTTTCTCAGCCTTTAGATACCCATCTCTTCCTCTTTTCTACCTTCCACACTGCCACGGTGAGTTCAGTAAGTCCACATTTGAGTCTTTCTGTCACTCTTGCTTCTAAAATCTGTGGACTGATGCCTTCACCCCAAAAATAAGCTTTATCAGGGCAAGGACGTGTCTGTTTTCTTACACCATTAGTCCCTAGAGCTTAGCCCAGTGGCAAGCACATAATGTGTTTAGAAAGTGAATGAATGAATTCCCTAAATTTGCTCTGCACTTTCTCAAATCCACAACTTTCATCTCCACTTTCCCCCATTTTATTTATATCACAGACTTATCGTGTCCTGACAGTGATTTACTGTCCCCCATGACTTGGTCACATCCATGTGAGCAGGGACCAGGTATGACTTGTTCCCTGATGGGTCCCAGGACTAAGGATAGTGTCAGGTACTTGTTGAATGGATGGAGATATCAATTGCATGATAAACTTTAAACTCTGAACTTGGGCATTCAAACCCTTTCTAGACCTCACTAGACCCATCTTTGCAGCTTCATCTCCTAAGGGGCCATCTCATGATGGAGTCTGGTGGGATATAGCCATGGCTAGTTCTGGCAGTTCTGAGGCCACTGTGGTACCTAAGAGCCAACTAAGTGCACACATCCTGTCAGCCATAGCTGGGCTCAACTTGAAAAACATGTGGCCAGGCCAAGCACTCAGTTTCCTTCCCTCTGGAGATAGAAACCACCACCCTGGAAGCCTCCACTTAACAGGTGATGCTAAGGGCTCTGCCCACACTCTGCCAGCAGTAGGGCCCAGACATTGACAGGAGGTCCAGGAATAGGCCACACAGCATTATTTGCCTCCTCTGGCCATAGTCTAATGTGGATGGACTAGACACTTGCTGGTCTGAGCTCAAGCTGAGATGGAGGGTAAGCTCAGCTGGAGGGCCAAAATGAGGAGCTTTTCATGCCCCAGGCTTGCTACCTGGTGCTAGAATCTTCTCTCAGTCAGAAACTGCAAAGGCTTTGTTGAAGATACATTTGCCCAAATGGCAGATGGTCAGGCTCCAAGGTCTAAGAGACCTGCAGTGAGTGCAAGCATCCCTAGATGGTCTCCTGAGGAGGACAGGGTGCAGCATGAAGGACTGAAAGCAAAGTTCACAATCCCAGCAAGCTTCCTTGGAGAAGCACACATAGCTCCCTCCACCCCCTTATTCCTCATATGCAGAGAGCCATGGAACTCTAAGTGGCTCATTCCTCATGCTCTGAGGCTAGGATGCCCAGAAATGCCTTGGGCCAGGAAGACAGTGGAGATATGCACAGGCAGTGAGGCTCACAGGCTCCTCCCTCTCTTCCACCAAACCCTACCTGGCCAGGTAGCCCCTTAGCTCCTCTGCTCCAAGCCTTCTCCCTGCTGTCCTTTTAGGAGGAAACAATGGCTCATTGCTTTTGGGCAAGGCTAGCATAGCGTTCACTGCCTCCATACTCCTAGAACTCCCTGGATTTCATTTGGCTGCTTGGACAAGTGACAAAGGTTCCCCACATAGCAAGTTTCTTTCAGCAACTTGGATAGACCAGGCACATGAATGAGGTCCTCTATCAAGTCCAGCTCTACAACCTGCACATTTTAATGAGTTCCAGCCCAACCCTATGAATGCCACTGGCCTGTGGCCATAGGAAGGTATCAGCCCTTGGTCAGTGCCTGCCTCAGTCCAGTGCCAGCCCCCTTCCTTACCAATCAGACGGCTTCAAAAGGGATGTCCCTGGACACAGTCAGCATACGTTGGTCTGTCTGCAAAGCCTCCAATCAGGAATGAGCCCTTGGGGACTCATCAGCACCTGAAACCAGCAGAGACCTCCTGATGCTCCTGTCCCTAGTCAAGTAGGGTCTCTGAACCCCCAAACAGTTGGGAGCTTCCCAGTCAGAGAGCTTCCCTTACTTACCTGAATCCAGCAGGGGAGGCTGGCAGTGGCCCAAAGGAGTACATGGCCACAGCTGAGTCAAGCTCAAGGCCCTGACTCAGGTGGCACCTGCCCACTGGAGAGACTGTCCTGCCTGTTGGCTGGAAGCCTGACCCTTTCACTGTGGGCTCTGCACACTCCAGGCTGTCAACAGGTGAGAGGTAGATGCTGGGCGGCCCAACTGTGGAGCTGCTTGTCTGCCCAGACCCAGGCACAAGCCCCTCCCAAGCTCCCTGAGGAGCTCTCTTTACCTGGAACATACATCACTCAGGACTTTCTGTCTGGGGACCCAAAGCTACCAACCAGCTCACCGCCCTCATGCACCTGCCTCCAGGCCTTGGTTACAGTCCCAGCCAGCCTACAGTCCCAGTCCCAGCTAGCTAGAGGGCAAGCTAGGGAAAACTCTAGGACAAGTACAAGGTACCTGGAGTGGGGCAGGGTGGAAGGAAAATCCTTTCCTTCCCTTCCATGATTCCCTGATCTTGGCCTACAAGAGGAACCAGGGTTGAGGAAGGGGGAGTGAGCAACAGTCCTTGGATGGTGAGTCACTGGCTATTTTTGCAGAAGCCAGGATTTCAGGCAGCTCTCAGGTACAACAGATTCCCCTCAGTGCACCCTCACCTCCCCATTCACATGTTCACCTTCTTGTGCCCACCTTCTCCCAGCTACTGAGAAACCAACTTGAGACAGAAAAACTGAAATATTTAGTTTCAGCTCCCGCCACGGCAGGTGCGAGCTTGAGGTCAGCCAAGCAGGATAGCACAACTGAAAGCTTACAGCTTCCCCACCTGAACAAATAGCTTGGGGGACTGGCCCCTCTCTTAGAAGGCTATATGGGGCAGCTTACATGAGGCCTTGTGCACAAAGCCCATGGCACATACATGTGCACGTATTTGCAGATGACAGCAGGAACTTGCAAGAATGTACACTAGGCCAACCACAGGAGTTAACTCTGGTGGGGGAGAGGACAGGAGGAGCTCACCATTGGAGGACCAGGGGCTTTGTTAGTTACACCTGTAATGTTTGCTTTATTCAGGAGGATATCACCAAGCAGGATCTGTGTAATTTTGAAATGCAACATGCTGGCACATAGTAGCTGAACTAGAGAAAATAAATGGTTAAAATTGCCCTTTTATGCAGAAGGCTTTTCCACAGAGGCCATGCCCTAAAGGTCAGGCTTATAGGACCAAGGTAAAGCTGACCCTCTCTTTAGGAGGCAATCAGGCCAGAATTGCTCACTGGGACCCTGGTCAGAAATCTCCTGGCCAGCTGTTTACTTTTGCTGGGTGCACGGATGTGGAATGCAATGGAAGCTCGCCCCAGCCCTTAAGCAGCTCATGATCCAGTGGGAGACTGTCTATGTACCTCTCTAATACCAAGTATGGGCACCCCATGCGAATTTCACAAAGGAACAACACACAACATGCTGTAGAAGATCCCCTTCTCACTCTAAAGTGTAAATAAGTCCCACTCTCCCCTTCACTTGTTCATAAGGAAGTTCCAAGCTTCATGGGAGAAGGCTGGCCTTGTGCTTGGGCAAGGCCAGTGCAGCTTGGCAGGAAAATAGTATCAAGGGGGCAGATGTTCCAGACAGATTATAACCAGAGGGTCAGACAGGGGATGCCAGTTCCCATAATGGGGCTCCTTACAGAACTCTGCAGAGATGTCCACTGCCTGTGTCCCAGGATGCCATGGAGTCCACCATGGGGCAACTCTGGCTCCAGTTTCCCTCTGGAGGCCCCTGGAGATAGAGCAGTCAGGCAGGACTCAGAACAGCCAAGCTGTCACTACTCAGAGCGGATGGAGGGAAAGTCAGTGCCTAGGCAAAGACTCCACATGAGCTCCCACAGCCCAGGAGGTATTTCTCCAAGGGGCCACCACACTGTTTGTTTGCAGCTCAGCTAAATTGCTCCCAAGGGTGAACCTTTGTTTCGCAACATATTTTCAACCAGACTTTTTCTGCAAACAGGTCTGTGTCCGCTCACACATACACACACCCATGTCCCAGAAGCAGGCCTTGCCCTGCCACACAGCAACCTTGTCTCCCTCTTACTTTTTCTGTGTGGCTCTGCTGTAGCAGAAGAATGGGCAGCACTAGGAGAATGACTTGAGGGCAGGCTTCCTACCATCCTTAGCTTCATGCCACTCCACTCTGCTTGGCTTGCCTTGCATGTCAACAAAGGCAGTTGGGGTTTGGGACTGGTGGCAGGAAGCAAATGCTGGCTGCTTCTCACTGAACTTGAACTGTGGACTTCTACCTTTAATTAGTTCTGACACCTTGACTCTGTCCTGAGGCTGAAGACACTGGGTACATGGCCTGCAAAGAGGTCCTCCAGACTTCCTCTTGGCCTTTGGTGATTCTTGAAGCCCCAGAGCTCATTTGGAGGGGGCAGGTAGGCTTCAGGTTCTTCCCAGGCCTCTTGGCTCTCAGAAGTATTGCAAGCCCCCAGAAAGACAGGAATGAAAGAATGAAAGAACCCCTTCATTGTGTAGAAGCCACAGAGGACCAGAGAGGAGCAGGGTATGTTTTAGGACTCAAGTCTCTCCTCTCCCTCCTCTCTCTCTCTCTCTCTCTCTCTCTCTCTCTCTCTTTCTCTCTCTCTCTCACATGCACACACACACACAGTCATGTTTATTTTATATCTTGTGATTAACACATTCTCTCATCTTTATTGATGAATAAGTCATGATAAATGTAGAGAATTAGGGATGGTCTGGTAAACTACTAAAACCAAAGAGAATGTTCTGGATCCCTGCCCTGCAAGAGATAAGCATTTATCCCTTGGTCTCAAGGAAAAGGGCGGCAGCTCTTCCAAAGCACATCTGCCTTGTGGTTGGGCCTCAAGCAAGCAGTGACACTCCTGTCTGCTTATGTTGAGTCCCACTGCCCTACCCAGCAATCCACCCCGTGTGAAGTGAGCTTCAAAGGGCTATGGGGAAATGGGGCTCCAAGCCCCACCTTATGGCTTCCCATCCAGCCTTCAGAAATGAATTTGGGTCTTATTTTCAGTATGTCTGTAGGAAGAACTCAGGAAAATACATCATAGACCCAGCCCTGACCTGGTCTTGCTGGATAACCTTTGGCTATGGTCACCTTCTGTGGGACTCAGTTTACTCCTGGGTAAATGGAAAGTTTTCTGGTCCTTTTTAGGAGATTTCCTCTGATTGAGTCCCTGCAATGCCCAGCCAGGACAAGCTGCTACAGAAACACTTTCCTGCAGGTACTCACCAGCCTGAGACCAACAGGAAGGATCCTGCTGCTAAGAAGGCCCCTGCTTGGGATAGGGACAATGGGAGAGGGAGGGAAAGGGGGAACTAGGGTCCAACATGAGTCCTTGATGTAAGAAGCTCAGACACCAGAATTTGCTGCTATCACTAAACTTTTATTGAGCATTTCTCTGTGCCAAGCCTGTGTATTACAAGGAAGAAAACAGGAAGACATAGCCAAGCCAAGAGCTTGCTACATAGAATGGAACAGAAGGGATGAGATGGTCACCATGGAGCCCTGATGAGCAGGAAGGAAGCACCTACCACTGACGTTACTGGGACCAGATGTGACTCACCTTCCCTCAAAGGGGCTGCATCTCAGTCCATTCAGAACTTCCTCGACTTTTCTACTTTGTCTACACTTCCTCTGCTTCCCAGCAGCTAGCATCTCCCCCAGTAGTGGTCCAACCAGCGGTGGAAAATGTCCCTGCCATCGCTAGGGGCTTCTGGGAGACAGAAGAAGGATGGCAAAGGTGGTCCATGGAGACAAGGAAAGAAGGAAAAGGAGAAGATGGCTCTGGCAGCATGGTGGTACATGAAAAAATCACTGGCGCATCCACAACCACAAGTTGACTACACAGACTGACAGCAGCATGGTGAAGAACACAGTTTCCCTTTGGCGAGTGGTGGCACTCTGGAACTCCAGGGCACACAGACGCCCAGTGATCACACGCAACTGCAGAGAGATCAAGAACAAGCTGGTAAGCTAGGCAGTTCTGAAGAAGCCCATGGCCTAGCAGTGGGGAAATGTATAAAGTTAGAATAGGAAAAGGCCTAGCTGCTCTTTGGGAGATCAAATTGCCTCTCAGTAAGAAGTAGGCACAGCAGCTGAAACCAGGGCCTGGGGTGGGCCAGGCTGCTTATGTTGACAGATCCAGTTGTCTTGCCCCTTCTTTGGTATGAATACCACTGTCTGGAAAAAAACAGCCCTTCCAAGTTGGGCACTGAAAGCATTGAAAGCCATTTCAGTCCTAGGGCGAGCTGGCATTGAGGGCTGCAGCAGAACCAGAGTGAAGGCCCCAGGATGGGGTGACAGAAAGGGCCACCAGGTCAATGGCTATCTGTGCCCACACCCATGCCCATGACTGCTGTGCTTTCTGCCCGAGAAGAGTTGAACTTGATCTGAGACCCCTCTCTCTCAGACCTCTGAGAGCCACTCTTCATACACTTTTCCATTTTTCTACACTCCCTCTTTGTCCTTCTTTTCTCTTCCCCTATTGCTTTTCCACATCTTAGGAGAGAGGCAGGCTTAGGCTTGGCAATAAGACAGGATGCTGGAGCCATGGGGACTGATAGAAAGGGGAAAGGACCCTGACTTCACATTGGCTGCCAGAGGGTAAGGTGACTGAATGGCTTTACAACCTCAAGCTGACCTCATTGCTGTTGAGACCCATCCACCCCAAAATGCCATGATTCTTCCTACACCCTCCACATGGGTCCTTGCAGAGCAGGCACTCACCTGGCTTCTCATGACCTCCATCTCCAGTTCATTTAGCTCTTCCAGGCCAATCTCTGCAATTATATTTGCCTCTGGGTTGCTGGAAAATAAGAAAAGACAGTGGGTCAGAGCTGCTGGTTGTCCCAAGCCAGGCCTGGCAGGAAACACAGGAAGGCCACAAGAGCAAGAAGCTATGGTCAGGGCTTCTCTGGGCAGTGACTCTGTCAGCCTCCAGTATGTCTCTTCCTTGGTAAGTAGATCCTGGGGCCTGAGGGCATGGAGTCAGTCCAGTCCCAGAGTACTCAGAAGTTTAGAATGGGCATGCTCAGGGGCTGTATAAAGAGACACCAGGTCCCCAATATTCCAACTATAGCTATCTGCTCACAAGTCCTTTGTAACCAGTGTGCTTACCAGTCTCTCTACCTTCCCTGACCACCCCCCCCTCAGTCTCTGCCCAAAGAGATTCTCCTTTCCCCTTTCAGAGTTTATGAGATGTTTCTTACGTCTCATAACGAAACCTGATGGCTTGGACGTCACGAGGATGCTCCTGAGGAGGGACATCCCCATGGTCTTGTTCTCTCGAAGTTTTGGGCATTGGCTGCTTGGCCCCCTAAGAAAAGGGATGGTCAGTCAAAGCAGCCTGTTCAGACCCAAAGGGGTGGCTGCCCCACACATTTTTCCCAGAACCAATGGAGCATCCTCCTGGGAGTCACATGGTGTCTGATCCTCCAGAATCGAGGGCTGGCAGCTTCAGACCACTAGGAGAGCCTGGGAACCTCACAAGTTGGCCACCTGCCACCATCCCACCCACACTATGCTCCTCAGTAGCTCCTGGCCCTCTAGGCTGTGGCCAAGGAAGAGCAGTGACAGAGCTCCCTGTCCCCTGCCAGCACCATCACATGCAGACATCAGCTGCATCTGAGCAACCACTGAAGGAGAATGGAAAACCTTGGTTTTAGAGCCAAGGAAATCGAGGTCTGGAGAGGCAACTGTACTTCTCAAGGACATGGAAAGTTTTAGAACTCAGGAAAGAACCCTGGTTACTGAAAAACCATAGCCTCCTTCACCTTCTCTGGTTAAGCCCAGCCATCCTTATGCCTTTCATTTCTATCCATCTGCTAATTACTATCTGGAGTGGATATCTCTGGCCAAGAGCTTTGGGGCCAGGGATATGTCATGCCTTGAAGAGCCAGTGTGAGCTAGAGCAGGGATCCTCAAACCCCAGGACCACTGGTACTGGTCCCTGGCCTATTAGGAACCAGGCCTCACAGCAGGTGAGTGGCAGACCAATAAGCAAAGCTTCATTTGTGCTTGCAGCCACTCCCCAGCAGCTCAGCTCCACCTCAAATCATCAGGCATTAGATTCTCATAGGATCACTGGTCTCTGGTGCCAAAAAGCTTGGCGACAGCTGGCCTAGAGGAACAGAACGTTATAGACCTGCCTGGGTTCAAATCTCAGTTCTAGGTTTCCAGTGCAAGATGAGATATTTCAAAAAATGCTTGTTTAACACATACTTGCCACATGCCAGGGACTATGTCATCTTCTAAGACCTAACTGATATCAGTTCATTAAGTCTTCATCATGACCCTTTGAAACAGGTATAACTATCACCCCATCTTAAAAAATGAGAAAACTGAGGCAGAGAGAAGTCAAATAACTTACTCAAGTCATGCAACTGGTAAGTAGCAGAGCAGTAATTTGAACCCAGGACATTTTGTTCTAGAGGTTGTGCTCTTAACCATTACACTGTGATACCTCTCATATCTGACACTACTTCCCCCTAAGATTTCATTAAAGTGACAGTGAAGACAGCAAAATGGTATAAATACATAAAAAAGAAGAAAACGGGAGAGGCAACAGAGAACAAAAGAGCTTAACAATATTGTGGAATTCAGAAAGTTCTGATAATGAAGGCAAGCCAAGCAGGCCTCAGCGTGGCTCAGAAGCAGATGGGGAGCAGCTGAGAAGGGACCCTTTTGCCTGGCAGTGTCCAGAGGGGACCCCAACTTGGAGGCTGTAGGGACACTGGGGAGGTCTTGAGGACTATAGCATTAACTGAAGATGTGTAAAAGAAACAGTCATTGGCCCCTCCCATCCCACCTGGCTGACAGCCAGGCACTTACTCCCAAGCCCAAACTGAACTAAATGAATGAGAAAGTGGGGGTGGTCGTGCCACAAAATAGAAACCTCTTCATTATGGCATTTAAGGGTGCCCCAACATAACAGCCAGTCTCTCGTCCCCATCCTGCTGAAAGGAGAACCTGACATTTGACAGGCCTCACCAAGACTCAGAGTTCCTGTTAGCTCTTCTATTTGTTTCATTCTTAAAAATAAAAATAAATGGCCAAGGCTTCCCTATCACCTAAGAAAAGATCTGCAGAAATCCTCTCTTTTAGAAACAGCATTCAATGGCAATTTGAATTTGGGACAATTTCTATACAGAGACTACCACCATGTCTCTATTTGTTGTAATAATGCAAACGATATTTCTCAAAAGGGCACATAGCTACTGGTGTAACTTTTGTGCATGTGTGAACAGTACTTCACAGTCAAACTATTTTCTTCTTCTTCTCCTCCTCCTCCTCTCCCTCTTCCTCCTCCTCCTCCTCCTCCTCTCCCTCTTCCTCCTCCTCCTCCTCCTCTCCCTCTTCCTCCTCCTCCTCCTCCTCCTTCTCCTCCTCCTCCTCCTCCTCTCCCTCTTCCTCCTCCTCCTCCTCCTCCTCCTCCTCCTCCTCCTTCTCCTTCTCCTCCTTCTCTTTCTTCTTCTTCCTCTTCTTAAGAAACCTCATAAATAGCATCAAATGAACAGTGGGTGTCAAGAAGACCCCAAGACTATAAAGAGGAATTTAATCCAGAGTGTCTCTTTAGAACAATTTTCACACCATCCCCTTGATTTCCTTAAAGATTGAAATAAGAAGGACAAAAAGTTTTTTGAGAGATTTTAAGGCCAAATAAGGGTGAGTGACTGTTGACTGGGGTTTGTTTGTAATAATAGAGTTTGTCTTAACACATCAATGATAATAAGACACGTCTAACTGTTCTAAACCAGTTGTTGTGTTGCTTTTTGGTTTTTAATTTTATAAACTCTCTATTTAGAATTATATGCATTGTAAAATATAAGAGCTTTGTATAAATTTGATGGAGATTAGGAAAATCTATGGACTGCAGCAAGTCCCAGCTTTCCTCTGCTAATTATTTCAAAAAGTGTTATTTTTATTTTCATGTACTTTTTAAGGCAAATTATTTTTTCTCCTCAAGTCAGCAGAATAGTATTACTATTTTCTTTGTCCTTTATGTTGTGGTTCTCTCAGAGGCAATATCAGCTCGTTATTTTTTAACTCAAAACATAATGATTAAATAAATTGAACTGATAAATTAATTTTTGTAATTCTAAATGTCTAAATTTATTTCTAAGGTCAATATAATGACTTTGTTTTTAAAAAGTGTACTCCTAAGGTCCTAACAGGTAACTTTAATTAATCCAGAAGTTATACCACTACCACCACCCCCTCAGTTTTAGGGGCATAGGTGGCTTGCTAGAGTCTGACCTGCTGGAGCAGCTTAATTTGCCATCAGCTTTTGGACACAGGAAGCCAATTCCATATTTCTGGCCTGTTTTCATTCTCAGAAGGTCTCTGACCTGGGAGTTCATTATCTCTTTGTTCATTGGGGGTGGAATCATTTCAGCATTTATCTTAATCCATTCCCTGGAACAATCGGGTCTCTCTCCTCTCCAACCTTGTTGCCTTTCCACAGTAACCCTTGAAACAGTATAGCGACCAATGTTCCAAAACTTGCCCTCACTTACACTGAATGTAGTTAACAGAATCCACTAGACTCAAGTGATTGCCTAGAACAGACAGTTCTTCCTTATCTCCAAAAAGGCTGCCTTTTTCCAGTATGCTTTGCAACAATATAGTCACTATTTTTTTTCTAGAACATTCTTTCACCTACAGTGAATATAGTTTAAAGGACTGGCTATAAAGTGATCAGATTCAATTGAGTGGATTTCCTAACAGCCAGGAAGAAAGCATAAGAACCTCACTTGCCTTACTGTTTGTTGTCCCAGCCCTGAGGTATATAATTTTTTATTTAAATATATTTATTTTATTCATTTATATGTAGAAATATACATGTAATATTAAAATATAGATATACAGAGAAATATAGAAATATAGATATATTTAGATTTAGAAAGAGCAATATATATACTTATTTATTTTTTAATAAAGGAAAGTGCCAAATTCACACACACTGGAGTTTTGCAGAGTAAAATATAATTGTACTCCTTAAGCAATATGTGCTTCAGGCATTCTGGACTCTCAAGATTGAATTCCCAGCCTACCAAAGAATGGCTCTAAACTCTTGCTAGATGTCTTTGCCCTCATTTGGCTGTTTCCTCCTTCCCACAAGTCAACATCTCATCCTGCTCAGCCTACCACCACCAGGCTAGAGCCACTAAAGCCAGTACTCCCAACCCTGCCCAGCCAGCATGTGCCAAGAACCCCATAGAGTACCGCTTTCTTGGGCTGGTTGGCACTCGTATTCCAAACCGGCTGGCCTGCAGCAGAGCCAACAGCCTTTGAATCCAACTTCTGTCGCTGCTCAGAAGCATCCAGGGACCAGGATTCATGCTCCAACATTTCTGGGGAGAAGAACAAAAGCCCCAAGAATATCCATATAGGTTTTAGCAATGTTTCCTGGGCACAGAACACACCAGAAAGGGGTTGGATCCCCAAACTTCTTAAAAATTACTCAGCATCCATTCATTGCTGTCTACTGGCCAATCTCAGACCTGTTTGTTTATCTTTTCAAAAGTTTAGCAAGTATTTACTGAAGCCCATGCTCTGGGCTAAGTAAATTACTAGAAAGAGTGATGACCAAGAGGCAGGATGGCAGCAATATAGAAAATGATTGTGTATATACAAGGAGAATAAGGAGCAAAACATAAAATAATCCATCAGTGCAGATTCAGATTAAGAGACAAATGCTTCCAAAATGATCAAAGCAGGCAACATGACAGAAGGACGAGGCTACTTTTAGAAAAGTCAGAAGAAACATTGAAGCAGAGACCTTAACAAGAAAAAGAGCCTGGTCATGGAAAATCTAGAGAAAAAGCATTCCTGGCAGAAAAAAAAACAGGTAGCAGAAGAGCTATGAGAAAGAACCAGTCCTGGGGTGTTATAAGGACAAGCATAAATGTAGTATGGAGTAGGTCACCATGCCACAGCATGAAATATGTTAAGTTGGTGAACTTCATCAGCTCTTGTAGATCATGGTAAGGAGTTTGGATTTCACTCTAAAGGGCAGGAGAAGGCATTGGGGGTTAGGAGAGGTAATTGATCTGATTGATCTTATAAACTCAGCCCTCTGAATGTGTTGCAAGAGACATAGTGGTGGCTTGGATGAAGGGGAGATGAAGGGACTACATATTTTGGTCCCATCCTCCTCCCTCATAGGCTGCAAAATGCTCACATCAATCTTTTTCTCCCCAGCTCACTGTCATTCAAGCCATGAAAACATGTATATGCACAGCAAGACAATCACACTTGTCCACACACATGCACAAACACATACGTGTGAGTGTGTATATACACACATAAGTATATACCTAGCTACACACACAGCTTCTCCAACACATACACACAAGTGTAGGCACCCAAGGGAAGGGACATTTCAGGGGATCCTCACCTGCTAACCTCAGATGCTCATGATCTTGTCCATGGCTTCCAGGATCCAGCTCTTCAACCATGGACATTTCTATCTCCTCCTTGATGTTAGAGGAGCTTCCTGCCATCATGACCAGTCGTTCACTTGTAGCTATGGCCAAGGATGCAGAGGGAGCAGAGAAGAGAGGAAGCACTTCGAAAATCAGTGCTTCAAAGTGTAGGAGCTCAAGGAAGATATATCCTGACAAAGGGGTGGAGCAGCACTCCCATTTGGGCTCCAACCTTGGACCAGCACCTTCTGTTCCTGGTGTATCTTGCTGGCTGAGATCACAGCCTTCTCCCCTGCTTCTTCCATGCTACAAAGGAGAAGAGATAAGGCTCAGAACTTTTGCCTGTGAGAACAGCCCTGGCTCTCAGGTCACCTGATTTGGCTCCCAATGGGGCAGGTGGGGTCCACCCTCCATGATTTCTAGAAAGATACAGAGACTAGCACAGGATCCCTGAGTCAGCCAGTGGCCCAAGCAGGGTTAGATTACACACCTGTTGTGGATTCTGCAAGCCCAGCTCTGGCTAGTAATCCCACCACAGCACCCCTCCAAAGGTGTCCTCTGCAGAGCATATCCTGCCTCCCCCAATCCAGAGTTCCCAGGCAGGAGAGATGGCTTTTGGATATCATGAGTCAACCTGGGCAGGAACCATGAGAACCAAAGGAGGGAAGAGCAAGTTAGAAGGGACCTTCCTGCAGCCACTGGAGCCCCCAGTATCCCCAAGCCTTACATCTCTAGCTGTAAGTCTAAATTCTTCCTCGACTTCCCTACTTATTAGACCACTGTGAGGTTTATATGGCCACTTGGCTAGCCTACAGTCTCCAGTTACTCCACCAAACACTAGTCTGGTGGAATTTTGTAGTTGTGATTAACATCTACAATCAGTGGACTTTAAGTAAAGAAGACTACTAACCCTGGATAATGTGAGTGGGCCTCATCTAATCAATTGAAAGGCCTTAAGGGCAAACACTGAGGCTTTCCAGAGATCGCAGTATCAACTCCTACCTGATTCCAGCCTGCTGGCCTGCCCTGCCAATGTTGCTTTTGATTAACCCTTCAATGGCATGGACCAATTGCTTAAAGTAAATCTCTCTATATATACACAGATGTATGTACATATTCATTCATCCATCCTATTGGTTCCTTTTCTGTGGGGAACTCTAACTGATACAACCACCAAAGTTTGAATCGGTCAGCACTTGGGGGACTCTCAGTTCTTGGGAAAAACCACAGAGCTCCTTGGGGAAGAGAAGGCTGTTTGTAAAAGGAGCCAAAGACAGCTGGGGCCAGGTGGAAGGAAGAGACAAAAAGGGAGGGAGGAAAGGGGCAGGGAGAGGAAAGGGAGGGGCCAGGACTTGCTTGGAGAGGGTGGAGCGGTCTGGGCTGCCTGTGCCCCTCCCTGACCCCACTTGTCCAGCTCTGGAACGGAGCTCTCCAAAGCAGAGCTCATATAGGCCCTGCCTGCATTCACAAGGGCCTCTAAAACAGCTCTTCTCAGCTCCAGGGGAGCAGCTGCCATGAAATCTGAGCCTTATGGAGGACACCTTAGAGGCAGAGAAGTGTGCTCTGTGGGACTCAGAAGCTTGAGAAGCAGGATCTATGGGTTTCTGCCAGGACTGGGTTACCAGATTGAAAAAATAAGAATATAGAAATCCAATTTAATCCGAAGTTCAAATAAACAGCAAATAATTTTTTAGTGTAATTATGATCCATGCAACATTTGGGACATACTTACACTAAAAATTATTCATGGTTTATCTGATATTCACATTTAACTGGATATCCTGTATTTTATCTGACAACCCTATGCCCTGCCCATCCTCACCATGGTCTCAAGATTTGACCTTGAGCAAGTCTTTCCTTTCTTTGGGCCTCAGCCTCCCATTGGACAATGGAGTTAATGATCCTCTCCCTATGGTGTTGTTAGATTGGGAGAGCACTCAAGTCAGCAGAGCCGAAATGCGTGGACAGGTACAAGCAGAACCTTGCCCTGCTCAGATCAGGTTATCCTCTGACTGCCAACTGGCCTTGACCAGCAGGGGCTTCCTGGGCATGCAGAGGCACTGCCCTCTGGTGAAAAAGGAACCTACCACCTTAGCCACGCAAAGTGGGTGAGGAGACCTTCTTCCTGGTCTCTTGGCCCCTAAAGCCACCCAGAAACCCTGGCATTTCACCTCAGGCACCAAGGATGGCTGGGAGGTGAGAGACAGAATTTTCTGTGTGGCTTTGAACTTGTCCCTTAGTATGTCTCTCTAGCATGTTAACTTTTTCCTTCCATTATAATTCCTTCTGAAATTGCCCCAAATTCTCATTCCAAACACTCCAAAAAGCCCCCAGTGTCTGGTATGCCAGCCTGAGGGGCCTAAAGAACTATAACATCCTGGGTACAGAGAGATCTGCCAAACCTGATGAGGCCAGGATGGTGGCCTATGGCCAAGTGTGAGTGATGGGCTGCAGGGATCTGGACACCAGTGGAAGGATCGCAGAAGAGAGGGCTAGGGTACCCGAAGCTCTTCCCACCCTGGAGGTTAGACAAATGTCTCTGAGAAGAAGGAGGGGTCCAGAGAACATCTGGTTTAGATGTGTGTGTATATGCTTGCAGTGTTTTATACAAATGAGATCATACATTTGAGGTATGTGCTCTTCTGCAATTTACTTTTTAAGTGAAATGTGTGCCTTGGGGATCTCCCATGTCAGAATAAATCTACCTCATGTCTTTTAAACACAGCACAGTATTTTGCTGCACAGATGCACTGTTCTTTATTGACCAGCTCATGGACATTTTGGATGTCTAGAGGTTTTTACTTTTATAAACAATGTAGCAGTGAGCATTCTTGGCCATGCCTTTTTGCACACATGGGTAAATGTTTATGTATTGCAGATACCTAGAGATGGAATTGTGGGGTCCTAGAGTGTGTGTGTTGACAATTTCAACCAATATTGTCCGATATGACCAATGTCCCTTCTGAAGAGGCTGCACCAAGTGTGCCCTTACCAAGGGGAAGAAAGTTCTGGTTTCTTCACAGCTTTATCAACAGAACATACTGTATAATGAAACTTTTTAAAAAGGCACCATTGTGATGGATGAAAAATATCTATCACATTTTGCTTCAATTTATATTGTTTTAATTATGAATAAACCTGAGCATTTTTTATGTTTATTGATTTTTTTGTGTTTCTTTCCAGTGAACTACCTGCTGGAGGGTTTGGATTTTTATTAAAATAAGAACTCTTTTATTAACAGAAGGGTGGGAACAAAAGCTCTCCCTCCCTTCAAGCTAAGCATCTCCAAAGAAAACATACCAGTTTTCCCTAAAGGTGATTGTGAGCTCAGAGCCTCCTCCGGGGACCAAACAAACACTGTTAATTGCATTCAAGTTTGTGCTGAAATGTAGAGGGCCCCCAGCCTCTCGCCCCGCCACGGAGCAGATGTCCAACTCTGGCTGTTGCCTGCCTGTCTGCCTGTCTGCCCTTGTCTTATGTCTGTCTGATTCTTTGCTTGCCCGACCACCTGCCTCCGCCAATGCCTTCCCACAACTGGCCTCTTCCAGCTGTTCAACCAGCCATGCACTCAACTCAAGATTCCCAACTGGCTTGAGGTCTGATGGCCTGTCCGCTACCTGCTCTCACTTCCCTTGCATGAAGCATGAAGAATTGGGAGGTGGCAGGAACCCGGGCCCAGGGTAAGTACGCCTAGGAGTGACTTCTAGCTCTGACTTGGGTCATCTTAGGCAAGTTGTTTTCTCTGCTCCTCCATTTTCACATGGAAGACAATGCTAAAATCCAGTTTTAAACTGTGTTTCTTGGTTTCAGGGAGGTGTGTTTGGGATTATCTGGGCTTCAGGGTTCTATGGAAGAGGCCATTCAAAGCCATGGGCATGACTGTTGCTTCACATCTCTGCTCAGAGCATGTCTCAGGCAGCTATAATGAGCCCAAGCTAGCAAGTCTGATTTTGGCTGTAAACCCAGATCTTCCAAGCATCTGGGAGCTTCCTTTCCTCTTGCTAATAGAACTTATGAACCTCTGAACAATTCTCCTTCCTGCTCCTGGAAGCAGCTGGTACTGAGGTCATCAGTGGAGCCCCAGACCTTCCCCCAGCCATAGGGGAAGTGGAAGGGGGACTAGCAGAGCCTTGCAGCTGTCCCTTCATTCCTTAAAGAGACAGGAAGAACAGAGGAGCAAACTGCATACTATAGCTGGCCCAGTGAAGAAAAGTTACCCCATGAGCAAAGAGAGGGAAATAAATGGCCTGATCACCTGAGGTAGTCCTGAGGACCCAGGCTCCATGGGGACAGAGCCAATAAAAGGAGGTAACAGGGAGCACCTCAATATCCAAATGTAGGCTCCTCTAATTTGGTATGGCTGCCTTGAGTCAAGAGTGACTGTGTTCCAGGCACTGGAAGTAAGAACAAGGTCCATGTCCTCATAAAACTCATGTTCTAGAGGGCAGAAGTCCATGGGTCTGTGGGGAGAGTAGCCAGATTTGTTTTTATGATGGTCCTGTCCTTGGAAATGTGATGGGTTGCTAGAGGTCTGTCAACCTAAGAGGGCCTGACCATTGTCCCTGGCACCTGCAGCCTCTGGCTACACACTTCCAGGACAGCTCACTACCTCTTGAGGGGGTTCAGATTGGCAGAAAAATCTTCCCCAAGTTGAGTGGAAATGCTGGTCGTGACCTCTGAACTTTGGTCTAGTGGGTAGGGAGCAGCTCCTGCAAAGGTGGGTTAAAAACACTGACAAAGAGCCACATCACTGGCTGAAAAACCTGCAAAACAGGATCATGGCTACTGAGATTATATGTGTCTCTGGGTTTCTTCAGATCAGCCCCCAAAGCTTCCTCCTGCAGGCGGAGGACTGCCTGAACAACTCAGGAAGCAGTGCAATGAGTTTACAGTAATTGTTGCTGGCTGATAGCCCAACAGGTAACTCAGGATGGCCCTTCATGTGGAGCTATGAACAGCACTGGAGAGCGAAGGGAGGGCAGCTTTCCTCCCGCCTTGTAGTTTAGCCAGCTGACATCTCTGCTGCACCTTCTCCCTCCCTTCATCTAAAAACTGGCAAAAATTTGGAAACCCAGAAGGGTTTAATCACTCACCTATTGGTCAGTTTTGACCACTTATAAAGAACCCTTGAAGTGGTAGGGGTTTGGGACATGGTGACTGCATGCGGGTAACTCCTCAGGTTGAAATGCATCTGCTTTCAATTTTTTCCATGTTCAGTTACTGAAATGTGATGTGTATGTAAAATTCAGGAAAATCAGAGGGCAATGGAAAAGAGCTGACAATAATGAAGAGGTGGAAGAACTGGTGCAAAGTCTCAGGCACTAACCAGCTCAAAAACACAAGCAGCAGCTGTCTGAGCTGGAGAGAGACATGCAAAGGAGAAACCCAAGTGAAAAACAGATCTGACAAGCTGCACGTTTTCTCAGACAAGAAGCTAATAACAAGCCCTCCCACTTCTGAAGCAGATACTCTTCCCAGTAATCCTCCATTTTACAGATGGACAAGCTGAGTCTCAAAGAGGGCCGGGATGTGACTCAGATCACTTACCAATTCAGTAGTAAGGCTTAAATGCAAAGCAGTGTCTTCAGACTGACAGTCCAAGGTCCTTGCTAGAACAGGGAGAGGTCCAAGGGAGAAACTGGCTTGAGAGAGTTTCAGCAAACATCTTCCAGACCCATTCCACTCTGACCTGCCTTCACTCTTGACAGAGCCAGCAGGCAGGTTATAACACAAGCAGTGCACACCAGGGAGGGTGTGGTTGATCAGAGCCCAGATTTGCAGTTCCAATGCCCCCCGCCCCTGCCATGGGATTTGGGCCCTAGCTCTGCACTTAGTATCTGGATGACCCAAGGCTTTGCACCTCAGTGATCTTGCCTAGAAAAGGTGGGTAAGGGCACATGAAATGTGGAACACTCAGCTCTGAGCAGTCCACAAGGCCCATAGTCCACAAGGCCTTCCTGCTTGCCCATTCCAACAGATGATGTTTCTGTGTTACTAACAAGGCTAGTGGTCCCTGTGCTTTGGCTCCAGTCCCAATTCTATCAGTGACCTATCTCTGCATTTTTCTGGGGATTCAATGCCCTCCCCCCAGCCAGGGTGATTCTCTCCAGCATGGAAACTTTGCCATATCTTTCCCAGTACTTTGTCCATTTCTCTCACCTCTGTCTGTCTCCCCTGCACTTAGTGCACTGTCTGACTTCTGGTAGGAGCTCATTAAATAGTTCCTGAATTAAAATTACCTGAATGTTAAAAAGACAAAACAAAATAAAACCTGTCCTCCCTTGGTGTCTTGTCTCACTCATGCTACTGTCCTCTTTCAACTCCTTGAAAGCATCAGCCCCACCATGTACAGTCTTCACCCTTTTCCCCAGACATCCCTTTCCTCATCTAAGTCTGGCTTCCTTATTCACCACTCAACTGAAACCACCGCAGGCCAAGGTCACCAATGACCTCCTGGCAGCTCAATCCAATGAACCCACTTCACTCTTCATCTTACTCAACTTCTTGGAAGCATTTCACATCATTGTCCTCTCTCTCCTTCTATAAACACTTTCCTCCCTTGGTTTCCAGGAGTCCACACTCCCAAAGTTTCCCCAATGCCTGTTGGGCCTCTTATTTCCTGGCTCATTAGATCCACACCCAAGACTTCATTTATTATCTTTATGGTAACTTAAGCAACTCTTATATCTCCTGCTTCAATCTAGACTTCAGTCCTTGGTTCCCCTCAGGCACACTCCACACTGCATACTCAGCATACTACCCTCCCAACTGCTCCTCCTTCAGTGTGACCCTTCTGGGTGAATAATCACACCATCAATCCCACTGTCTGAACCTCCAAACCTGAGAATCATCTGGGACTCTTCTCCACCCTCTCCCAGTGTGATAAGTCACTGTGTATGGTTCTATCCCATCTGTGATCATTAATTTTATATGTCGATTTGACTGGGCCACAGGGTGCCCAGATATTTACTCAAACACTATTTTTGGATGAGTCTGAGAGAGTGCTTTCAAATGAGATCAACATTTGAATGGGTAGACTGAGTAAAGCAGATGGTCTTTCCCAATTTAGGTGGGCATCATGCACTCCATTAAGAGACTGAATAGAATAAAAAGGCAGAAGAAGCTGGAACTTGCACACTCATTCCTCCCTCGCTCCCTTCCTTTCTCCCTCCCTCCCCCCTCATATTTTCTCTCTCTCTTCTCTTCTCTTCTCTTCTCTTCTCTTCTCTTCTCTTCTCTTCTCTTCTCTTCTCTTCTCTTCTCTTTCGCTCTCTCACTCTTTCTCTTTCTGCCTGACTACTTAAGCTTGCACACTGGTCTTCTCCTGTCTCTGAATCTGAACATACACTATTGCTTCTCTGGTTCTCAAGCCTTTGGACTCTCACTGGAACTACACCACTGACTTTCCTCAGTCTCCAGCTTGCAGAGGGGTGCTGACCTTTGAAAATTCATGTATAACTTTTGACTGTCCAAACACTCACCTATAGTCCCTTGGTATACACTGGGGATTAGTGCCAGGACCCCCTGCAGATACTAACATCTGAGGGTGCTCAAGTCCCTTATATGAAATAGTATAGAAAAATATATACAGTTGGCTCATCCATATCCATGGATTCTCAGTCACAGATCAAAAATACTAGTTTTGATCCGAGGTCAGTTAAATCTGCGGATGTAAAACCTTGGGTTTTGGAGGGCCGACTGTATATTTATTGAAAAAAATTTCTGTGTGTTAGTGGACCCACGCAGTTCAAACCCATGCTGTTCAATGGTCAACTGTATATAGATATAATCTATATATCTGTATCTCTCTATATATCTCCTATTGATTCTGTGTCTCTGGAGAACACAAAAATATTCCTAAATATGTAATTCAGTGTTTGAGCAAAATTCGTCTCAGTAGTCTACTTCTGTCTTGTCTGTCACCAATCTGTCCAGTCCCATCACCATTTCTTGCCTAGATGACTTCCATAGCCTTCTACCTTCTCTCTCTGATCCTGTCATGACCCCTCCAGTTCATTTTTCATATAGTAGGTAGAGAGATTGTTTTAAATATAACAGGTCACGTAGTATTGCTTTTTAAAGCATTCCTTAGTGTTTCCTCATTATGAGTAGAATAAAGACTATACCTCTGAGTGTGGCCTAGGGGCCTCTGCGTAGGCTTTCCTCTATCTTTCCAATCTCGACTTACACAAGTCTTTCCGCTTATGCTACTCTGGCTTCTTCTGTTTCCTTAAAAACGTGATGGCCTTGCTGGACTCTAGGCCTCTTCACATGCTTTTCCTCTGCCTGATTTAATTGTCTTCCATGTTCTTTGCCTAACTGATCTCTTCTCACCTTTCAAGTTTTAAGTCTGGCAAGGTTTTCTCGGAGAGGCTTTCTTCATCAAACCCCACCCCCAAGTACAACTCATGGATACTCTCCACTGTCCTTCTGTCCCTTCATTCCATGCAGTTTCAAGCCAACTGCTATAAGGGTGTGGCAGTGGAGAACAGATAAGAAGAGGGTTTCTACCTTCCTAATCCACGCCCATGAAGCATAATCTCTGTCTCTCATCTGAATCCCTGTGTGTGCTCCAACAAGAACTAGAAAAGACTGGGGTAGGGCTCTCTCTTCTCACCATCACCCCTTTAAGTTCCTGCCCCTGACTTTCCCTCACCCTCTGCAAACAATCCATTTAACTGTGGCCTTGGAACCTATATACTTATGGTACAATGGGCCAATAAGAAAGGGAGGCTCAGTTCCTTGGATGATACTCCAAGTAGGACTTTGGGAGCCTGAGGCCTCCCTCATGCATTACCTTCCTTATATGAGCTAGCCTGTGACCCTAAGTCACTGTCTAAAATGCTTGTTTCTGGCAAAAAGAACCTAAAGTTCTAAACTCATTTGTGTGCTGGAGTCTGCTTGAGGAATCTTCATTTTACTTCTTAGCATCCCCAGAAAGTTGCCATCACTCAACAAGTCAGCCTGGGATAAAAACGGAACCCAAGGCTTCTGGTTGCATTCCTGGTGTTTAGCCTCTTCATTCAATCCTCGAAGGAAGCCTTGATTTTCATTGCTATTGTCTCATCACTGTCATGGTTTTTTTCCTATTAAACACTGGATTATTTTCATGACTGGGGATTGGCACAATTTATGCCAGCAACTTCCCATGGCCATATGTCAATCCACAGGAACAGCTGGGAGTGTTTGGGGCTAAGACCACACTTCATCCAAGGGGGAGGCAGGGCATCATTACTCTTGGAACAATCTCTCTTGCCACCCTCAGAGTTCAGGAAACTGTGCCAGGGCAAAGCCTGAGTGTCATGCCCCACCTACATTGGGCACAAGAAAAACACTCCCTCCAACTCCTCTCCCAGTTCTGAAACAAAGCAGGACATCTTTCTAGCAAGGGACTCCTCTGTTAGTAACCAGGGATCAGGTGACAGGGAAGTTGCTAACGTGATTTGTGACAGATCTTACTAACCTCATCCCAGGGGGATGGGTTGAGAGATCATCTTACACACATGGGTGAAAACTTCAGGACCCAGGACATCTCTGTTTCCTGCTTCCAAACTGGTTTGGGCTGTTTCCTTATCTACAGTGTGACTTTTGAGAAAAACAAATTTGGCCCACAGCCATCCATGTCCCATGGAAGTTTGGGGATCCAAATTAGATGAGGACAGGACACAAGTGAATGCCATTTGCTCTTTATTATTATTATCTTCTTGTACAGAAAGAGACAAAATTTAACAACTAAACTCAACAATTACAGAGGGAGAGAGAGAGAGAGTTCAGAAGCAAGTTTGTTTGTTGCCCCCAGGTTCAAATGAAATCCTGATATATTACTGAATGCAGATTTCCCAGCTGACATGGGCCAACACATGAATATGAACACAGTTTAAAGTGGTACCAAAATTAATCCATTTCACAGTAGTCATGTCTATAAGCTCAGTTGCACGTATCAGGATTTCCACTGTCACAAATTCACGATCACGGAGTGAAATAGCAGGTGCGTTCAGGCCTGGGAAAGTGGCATCCATAAGGGGAGACAGATTTGGAGGCAAAAGCAGCTGTGGGATTTGTCCCAATCTTGAATATCTGTGTTAATGCTCAGGCTGGGGGCGGGAGAAGGGCAAGCACTGTTCAACAAGCAGATACCTCAGCACAGTGGGACAACTGTTGAGGCACTGAGCCCGAGGGAGTGTACTGTTTGCATATCTTTGTCAGAGAAATTCTTGCCTGAGAGAGACTCACTGCCCACAGCCTGTGAAAAGAAACATTCCCTACATTTGAATTATTAGGGGGCAAAATGATAGGAGCGGCCAGTCTGATAGCGAAACAACTGCTTTACAGAATATTTAGCAAGTTACACAGTTATATTACTTTAAATTGCAGTCTAGATCACGAAATGTTATTCCTAGGGTAAATAAAGGAGTTGAATGAAAAGCTACAATACCCAACATTCCCAGGATAGAGAGAGAACAAGCAATTGTTTGGTACAGAAAGAGCCTTACATATGAGAATTGCTAAGCCTCAAAGCTGAAGGCATGGTGCAGGGATCCTTAATATCTTGAGCCTTTTGTTTGAAAAAGGCACCCATTTTATACTCGATCCCTCTTACATATAAGACCCTGAAAATTGACTAAAGGGAAGTATATTTTAAATATTTCTACAGCAGCAAGAATTGCAGATATCATGAATTATCTGAAGTTGTGATTTTTTCTAAATTCTGAATCAGTGGGCTTCAAGTTAATGGGCTTTTGCCATAGTTGTAGGCAGTCTGATTATAGTACTTTTAAATGAGCTAATTATACTAATTAGTATGAGGAGAGTTCAGTGGGGAGGATGTGCTCATTTCTGAATCATCGCAATCCTGAAATGGATCTTCATTACTTGTCAAGCAAAAAAGCACCCTACACCAGCAGCTCTGCTGCCCAGCTCTCCACCTCAGCCTTGAACGTTAACGCACACATGAGACATAGCACACGCACACACTCCTAGAAAGACAGAGTGCAGGTAAGAGTGTCTCTTTTGGAGATCTCTCTCTCTCTCTCTCTCTCTCTCTCTCTCTCTCTCTCTCTCTCGGACAAAAGAACAATCTAGAGGCAGTGTTGTTTTTCTCTTCTTGTGGGATGCCATTTGGTTGTCAAAAAATCAAACACCAGCCAGAGAGGAACCATCTGGCTCCAACTCCTTAACAGACATTTTCCTGTTCTGAATTCCTCATATTCAAAAGAAAAAGACAACATCCAACAAATCAGGCAGGTTCCTGTTTTCCAAAGCACCCTAAGGAATTCACACTAATGGCAGTGGGATTGGCAAGTAGAAGAGGAGGCCCCTGGGCTCCATCAGACTGTTTGGTGTTGTGTTTCCAGTCCATCAGCCAGGGAACAATGCTGGTGCCACGCATGCTGGAAACCTGTGAGCTCCACTCTTTCTCTTGTGCTTTCGTTTTGAAAACCTCAGGCGATGGGGAGCAGAGGGCAGAGGGACAAGATTGCGATTCTTGTCTTAAAAATTCTTAAAAAGGTTTTGATTGAAAACAAATGACAGTTATATTTCAAGGATTTTGTTAAAGCCTTTTTTCAAAATTAAAACTGTCTCAATAAGTAGCTCTGCCATTCCCAAAGTCAACAGTCACACGTCTTTCCACCAAAACATTAATAATAATAAAAAATTAAAAAGCTCAGAAGCACTCAAATTTCCTTCAGCTGCTGACACCCACTGAACAGAAACTGAGGCTGAGGGCACCACACTAAAAGGGTGTTTGAGTGGGCTCCCAGCGAGCAGAGGCCCACAGAATGGAGCTGCTTCATCTTCTTCCTTTTATGAAGAGGGGGCAGGAGGTGGCAACTTTGGAGGGGCTCCAACAGCAAAGCTTGGCTTTCCTTTCTCAGGGACTTGTCATCAGGCTGCCAAGCCCCAGGAGAGGACAGTCCTCCGTTCAGACTGGAACCCTCCTGGTACAAATATAGCCACACACCAGCTATTGTTTCAGATAAGCATGTGAGAAAAGGCAACGTGCACATGTGTATACACACACACAGGCACAAGTCCAAAAACAACAAAAATGTGACTACTGCAGCATTAGCATTGTATCAAATCAACGTCCATACAAAGACAGAGTTTGAAAGATATGTACAGGGCATTCATAAAAGCCAAATGTGCACCGCGAGGAGTAATGACCATTGTGGACTGTACAGTCTTTTTTTCTACAATATACTGCAAAAAACGTCCCAGAGACCACGGTGGCAACCCCACCCAGAAAAATGCTGTGGAGCACCTGAACCAGAGAGCATAGGGTCTTAAGGAACTGCCTCTGAGTGAGCACTCCCTGCAGGCCCCTGCTCTGCACCTGAAGGACATGTGCCACTCTCCACCAGGCCGGTTCCTGCTTCCAGCTCTCTCCCATCTCCACACAGCTGCAAATTGCCTGGCAGCCAGGCAGGAAGGGCTTGACAGATGCCAAAGGTAGCAGGGATTCTTCAGCTCTGGTCAGTGGGGCCCATGCCTGGGTCTCTGCTCAGTGGGGAAGAGACACATAGGAACAAGTGTCTTCTCCCAGGTCACACACAGGCACCCACCCAAGGAAATGCTGGGAGAGCAGGGGCTGGCCCCAGAGTTTCATGCTGCTCCAGGTCCTCCAACATGGCCAAACAGTATTAACCGCAGCCTCCATCATGGAAAAAGTAGGGGCTTTCCAGACCAAAACTGCCTTTGAGAAGAACGGTAGGAGTGCAGTGCTAGAGGACCAGAGGGAGGAAAAGAGGAAAGAAAGGTGGAATGCCACATGGTCAGCACCTCTGGTGTCAGGGAGCTCTCGGGAGAGGAAGGACAAGACAGAGTCAACTGGCAAGAGACTGACTCCCCAAAAGGCCTCCGTTAAGACTGGTCTCTTATAACCTACACATTTCTAGAATAATCTTCCCAAGGGAAAACCACACTGCACAGGCATTAGCTCAGTCAGCCTCTAAATAGGCCTGTGAGGTAGGGGGAAGGATGGAAAACCCCAGCCACAGATTGAGCTGTCTAAGCTGCTGGCCTCACTGGGATAAGAACACAAGCCTCTTGACTTGAAGCAAATCTCAGGGCAAGTTCTCAGGATTGGAGGGACCTCCGGGAGTCATCTGTGGCCTCAATGCGGGGCTGCAGTCAAACAACAAGGCCCAGTGCCTGCCTTGGAGAGCTGTTTAGACAGAAAGAAGCTTGTCTTCTCAGTGGGTTTTGAACTGCTGTGGTTGTCAAGAGACCCTGGCTGTGCACTCTTTTGGGCCCCACAAAAATTTGCTACATTTTTTTAAAGCACCACAGAGGAAAATGGTTTGGCTCTGAAGCCAGGAGGATAGAGATGGAGGGGTGGGGAAGGTGGTATCAACAGTGTCTTTTGTGTGGTCACTGACAGTTAAAGGACTGTCCCACTGCTGTCTGAAGCCTCACTAAAATTGAAAGGTGGACAGCTTCTGGGCCACAGAAAGGGGTTACTAAAAGTGGACCAGCACCTGGCAGTGACAGGAAAAATCCTAGATAGACCTTCTACCGCAAGCCATGGGCTTCTCCATCTCCCTCACAAAGAAATTTTGAAAAGGGGACATTTTAGGACCTTCTTCCCAGGTAGGCACCATCATTTAGGAAAAATCAGCAATCTGAAGTGCAAGTTCAAATCAATGCACCTACTCATGAAAAGAGAAGTATCCTAAAAGTTCAAAGCCAGACAGCACAGTGCTGAAGAGGCCAAGTTCATGGGTTTAAGCTTGCTATAAGCCAGTCAAGTCTCACTAGGAGAATTTAGCTCTCTGCCCCAGCCTATACCTCAACCAGGCCACGGGTTCCACAGGAAGGGTCGGCTGGCCGTATTGGTTTTCCTGGGGCTATGATTGGGCTCATGCCAGTGGGTAGCAGTTTTAGGACATCCAGAACATATATCTGGAGAGCCAAGGCCTGGCGGAGGCCAGGCATACCAGAACTAGAGCGACCCCCCAGGATGACAAAGTTCACACAGGCCCTTTGCTCAATCTGGAAAAGGCAGCTCTGCCAACCAGGCCCCTGCCCTCTAGAGCATTCTTTATAAACTGGTCAGGAAGGTGGAAGTGGGTGTTGGGAAAGGAAAGTGTCATGGATCTGTGCGACTGATTTCCCTTGGCCCCCTATGAATGAATAGTGCTTTGTTTTATGGTGTTCGTTATTTACTTGTTTGTTATTATTATTTTTGTTTTGTTTTGTTTTTTTCAGTCCTTGTCCCTGTTTTCAAAATATAAGCCAAGACATAAAGCACAGGACTGTTGAGGGGAAAAGAAGGATGCCGAAGGGCTGGTTTCTCTCCCTCACCTCTGTGGCCTAGGCTTCCAGAAACAGACAGGTCCCCAGCCAGCTGCGTGGCCCCGGGGCCTGAGCCTATGGACATTCTAGCCACAGCCAACTTCATGGGGTGATTCCTTTGGCATAAGAGAAGCCAGTCCCTGACAGGAGGACAGAATGGTGGGGTATGGAGGCTTCTGGAAGAGTTGGGCTCTCTAGCCTGTGGTTCTCCCCAGGGGCATGCATATTCCCTACCCACCCTCCACCTGTCTCTGACAACTGACTTCCAGCAAATCCACAGTTAGGAAATTATTTGGCAACAAGGAGGCTAAGGCTGTTTTGTGGTGGCACAGTCTTTAAAAAGTTAAAAAGAAAACAGGAGACCCCTGAAAGAGGCTTTCTCACCAGACAGGACACAAGTCCTACTACTTGTCTGAGCCAGAGTTGGCAGCCACTATCTCCTCATACTTTGGGGGTGGGTCACTGTAAGAGACACTCGCCTCCTCACTGCTGCTCTCCTGGGGCGCAGTCACCTCCTCGTAGGATGGAGGAGGGGTGGCACTGGACAGTCTGGAAAGAGAGAGCTCAGGAAGGTAGAGAGTGCTCTCAAGGCGGACTGTGGTTCTGCCCCCCCGACTGGGCCCGAGCATCACTTGCGGGTTACTCCCTGCCTCCCGGTGACCAGAGGACTCCCCTTGGCTATGCACAGTGCCCCGGTATACCATGACCCGGGGCAGGCTGTGCCCAGCACGACTAGCTAGGTACCGGTTTTGAGCATATGAGGGGTGATGACGGGTAGCTTTCTGTAGTTGGCACCTCCAGATGATGAACAAGGCAATGACGATCAGCAACGCCACCCCCAGAAGAGGCACCACCACATACATGGCATCTGAGCTCTGTGCGGGGTCTCGAACTGAGTAGACTGCATTCGGGTACCCCTTCCAGAACTCCATCTGCCAAAGAAGGAAGGTCACTTACACTTAAACACAAGTGCTCATACCCCAGATGGACCCCAGACACCTTCTGCAAGGCTTCACCCCACCCCACCGCATCTGGCCTCTGAGAGCTATCAGAGAGGCTATGGAATGCACCAGGGACAAAGGACAATGCTCACAAGTGAGGAGAAGGCCCCTGGAGTGATGCAGATGGAACTCTAAGGACATTCTGTCTATTTTTCTGCAGCCTGATAGCCCTGCCTTAGACTGGGCTGGCTTTCTTTCTTTGCTTCTGATTAACCTGAGGCACTGGGTCTGCTCTTGTTATTCCTGAGGCTAACTCAGCTCCCATAGCCCAGCCCCCATGTGGTACATACCGTTTTCTCTTTGTCCTCAAACACCTCCTTGACCTCCTCGTAGCTGCAGATCTCCTCCATGCATTCTCGCTCGATGGTACCCTGGCGAAGCTCCTCCAGAAACTCATTGGCACGAGGGAATCGTTTCAGGACCGAATGGGCATTCTTGGCCTCCAGAAACACTGCGGAGAGGGAATGGGGAGGTCCCAGGGCCTCCTTAAAACCAGACTTAGCCCAGGCACAAAAGTACAATGATGGAAGGAAGCAAGACAAAACCAGCAGGGTAGCCACCTCCCTAGACATGGCTAGCCCATTGTAACAGGAATGGAAGGGCTGACTTTCTGTGATTCCATAATATATCTGCCTAGAATATCATGGACCCAACAAAAATCAGGCCTCTGGTGCTATGGAGGAAAATAAGGAGTGTATTTTGCATATGAACGATAGACATGAAGGATTTTGAGTACTTAGTTATCAGTAAAAAAAAAAAAAACACCTCATATCTCTTGCCTCACCTCAAATTGAAAAAGAGCCCTTATCATGGAAATTTATTCCTCTTTGAGGCTGAGGCTGGTGACCAATATACCACATAACCTCATAAGACTCTATCGGAGTGCATCCCTCTACCTGTGCTGTCAGATCATCTGGAATTAATAGCTTTGCCCAAGATAGTCTAGTACAAACCCAAGCAGGGGAAGATCACAAAACTGTATGCACAGGAACCTGAAAGATCGCCTGGGAGAGGGTAACACAGTCTACAAGGAGAATCTACACCTTTGTAGACCAGGTGTAGATGCCTCCTGGAAAAACGCCTTTGAGTAGTAACCATATCTCCTTATTCCAAAGGGAGAAATACAGTTACATTTGACCTGACTGGCATGGTATAAGCTATGCAACCCCATGAGCCTGAGCTGAGATTTTAGAGGGTAAAAGAAGAGGTAACATCTGCTCTTGGTATTACCCTAGAGATGATACTTCCTAGTTCTCATGTCAACCATCCCCTCTCTGGGCCTTTGCTAGCAGGCAGGCACCCTTCCCCAGACCTCATGGCATGTCACATTCGTTTCTTCTACAGTGGCCTCAGTAGGCACACATCTCCAACTGAGCACATGTTCCAGAAGAAACTAATCAGACAGGAGCTATATGGACACCCTGGGGAAAGGAAAGTTGGAGACGACTTGAAAGTTGGGTATGGACCTTTCCCATGAGCTTTTAGGGTTGGCCTTTCACCACTCAGCCTGGGCCCCAAAAAAAACTTACCTGCCATGTTGCTCCCTCAGATCTAGCGTCTCACTCGCCTGGCAAAGGAGAAAAGCAGAGTCACAATGGAATCACACCCGGAAGCCTACAGGCTACCTACCCTCTTTGTCCTGGAATGTGACCCCCACCCCCACTGGCCTGGTCAAAAGTCAAAGCAGCACTTTATGAGGCATAGGAGCCTCTGTTCAGCCACTCACAGCTCTGCTGCTCCCTATTTTGCCCTGAGCTCTCCTCCAGAGCTCCCTGAGGCTCTGCAGGGCCAAAAGCAAACCTTCTAGCTCTTGTCCCCAAGAATATTATGAGAGTCGGGAAGACTTAGACTTTTGACTTTTTTCTTTAAAAAAGAAAAATTCCTACAGGCTGACAGAATGGTGGGGTATGGAGGCTTCTGGAAGAGTTGGGCTCTTCCTTAAGGAATCTGTGCACTTGAGTTGGAAAGGACCTCAAAGGGATGGGGACTTAGGTGAGGTCCAGCAAGTCAACAGCGACAGAGAAAGGATCCATTTGGGAATCTAATTTCGTTCACAATAGTAAATCCCAGATACCAATAATGGCAAGGACATTCCTTGAAAACAGGCAGCATGCATTTAAGGAACAGACACTGGCAAAGCTTAAAGTGGCAGCAACAACCATCTCAAAAGTCATGGCCCAAACCCAGATGACCTGCTGCATTAGTCTCCGCCAAACAGGGTGATAAGGATCTCCTGAAACCAGTCACCTCCCCACTCTAAAATTAAACAACACTGCAGCAGAGAACCAAGACATTGATTGATGTCATCAAAACTGAGCCACTAACTCTACACAAGTGTCGCTTCTGATGCGAGCTATTGTCCAAGCGCTTTGCTCCTGCTAAGGAATTATCCAGCTGGTATGGAAACCCCAGCCACAGCACACTGCTCTCCCCAACACACACTCCCACTCATGCACATATTCCAGAGCACCGGCCAAGCTGTCCACATCTGGGAGCAATCACCCCGCTGTTCCCCTCCCCAGCAGAAGCTCTGGTTTTATGACTAACTGGATGCAGGACACGTGAACGGTGTAACCCATTGTGGTACCCTTTTTGCCTAGGCTGCCAGGAAGTTCAGCATTAATATTAACCATTAAGCACAGGCGCCCTGGACACTCATATGTTAAGCACACACTATTCTTCCCTGCAACGTGGCATACACTTTTCTGTTTGTTTTCAAAGTCTTAAGTAGGTTTAAATTACATCTTTTAATCCTTTTTTGGCAAAGAGGTAAGATATAAATCATAAATAAAAGTAAAAAACAAAAAACAGTAAATCTAATATCCACCTATGGAAACAGCAGCTCAAGGGGGCTTTTCTCTTTTGAACTCCACAACAATCCCCCCCCTAAAAAAAACTATCAACTTGTGAGTCTGTCAACAGATGAGAAAAGTTGACCCTCAATGTTTATGAGAGTGAAGATGGAATATTATCTCTAAATTCTGCTCCCATGGTGGATCTCTGAGGTTACCCTAGAGCCAACACCAGTCACGTGAACAGGGTGTGGGTTGGCATGCCTAACAGCAAGGTTTTTGATTGAGGAAAAATGGAGCCCTTGTGTCAGGGTTTGAAGTAAAGGCTTTACTAATAAGTGAAGATAGAAAACTATGTTTCATTTTTTATGGAAGAGAACGCAACATTGTTTTTTTTTTAATTTTATGTGGAAAAATTCCATAACAACTTACATATAACCACCTCTTGTCCCAAACACACCTGACTTTGGTGCGTGCATACCCACGCATCTCATAGCATCAAATATGTGCTATCCCGACACCTGCCAAAGTCATTAGTTCATTTTTTAAGCTTCAAACAAACTAGGAACTCCCCCAAGCAGCTCACAAGGCATGGTACCACTCCATTGACAATTCTATTCTGTGGCCAACGTCACTGCTGTCGCTGCCATGAGGCCTCCTCCCCCACCTTCCCCCAAATGTAGCGCCTGCTTCTTCCCCTATAAATACACCATCCATAGGCTGTTACTATGGCAACACTGAGGAAGCATGAGGGTTCCACGACAGAGAATGCTGCAGCAGTCACGCATGTATATGTCCCTCATGCCCCTGGTGGATACTGTAAGGCTGACTGTAGGCCGGAGGAATTTTTAACCCACTCCCCACAGGAACACAGCTGAATCCTGAAGGCCTGGAAAGGAAGGAAGGCCACCACAAAGACCTTCCTTAACCCCACGCCAGCCTGGAGCTTCCGAATCACAGCACTCTGGGACATGGCTCCTAAAGTCCCTCGCTGGGGACCGGCAGCCATCAGACCTGGTGTCCCAAGACATGGCCTCCAAACCGCTTCTCCAGATCTAGGCCCTTTTTATTTCCCTCTCTCAGAACTGATCGCTAAGAAAGCTCCTGTGATCTCCAAAGCTCATGACTCATCAACTCACCCGGTGACAAGGAACTCCCAAATTATGCTCCAACTGCAACTCTGGACCCTCCTTGTCCCCTTCCAGTCGTGCCAGCCCTGAAAAGTGCCTGGCCTCGTCTCCCTCGCCCGCCACCAGAGCCCTGCCCACGAACTCCTGCTTCTGGCCCAGCAATACTCTTCTCCTGAATCTGCTCAAGACCCTCAAAGTCTTGGCCAGGTCGGCCGTCCAGATCCTCCCCCAACAGTGCCCCGCGCTCAGCTCGGTGGTCCTGGACACCGAGCCGTGCCCTCGGGGCTGGGGCGCCCGACCCAAATGGCCTCACCGTTCTCCGGGCCCAGGAGGCGGCCGCCTTGTTTGCGCAAGCAGCCCGCCACCTCGCTGCAGCGCCTCTTTCAGCAGGGCCCCTGTCCCCGCCCACCTGCTCCCCGTCGGCCAAGCCCCCGGCCCAACGCAGCCGTCTCCTCCTCCCTCCCACCCCGCCCTGCTGCCCTGCCGCCGCCCTGGTCGCCCCGGTGCCACTGCAGCTGGGGCCGAAGTGCTCCTGGAGCTCCCGCCCCTAGCAGCCGGGCACCCAGGCCTTGCCCATTACCTTGGCACCCCCCTGCCCTGCTCTCTTCTGGGGACTCCGCCGCTGCCCGCCCCCCTACACCCCGCCGCGCCAGCTCTGGCCTCGCGCCCTGCGCCTGGCGCGCCACCCTCGAGCGCCACGACCACCGTGCGCGGATCGCCAGACCGCGATCGTCGCGCCGCACCCCGCACCGGGCCGCCAGGCCGAGGAGGAGAAAAGGGGTGGGGGCGACGAGAGCGGGCCAAGGGGGGTAGGGAGGGAAGGCCAGCAAGCTGGGCCGGAGGGGCGGCGGCGCGCACCGAGTACCGCGCGCCCGCGCCCCACTCCGCCGGCGCCGCCCCTGTCCCCTCCCGTGCCGTCAGGGGGCGGGGCCTGGCCGGCGGGCCCTGGCCGCGCCGGGGACCCTTGGCGAAAGGCTCGGGTCCCGTCGCGTCCCCGGGCGGAGGCCCTCGGAAGCCCACTCGCTGCAGCAGGCTCGGGCGGCCGCGCCCAAGGCCCGCGCGCCAAGCGTCCCCGCGCAGCCCAACCCCCACTGCTGTCCCCTACCCCGGCTCACCTGTCATTCCAACTGGCCCGCCCCAGAATGCCAGCCGAGAAAAGAGGGGCGCGGGCCAGCAGCCTGAGTAGTCCTCCTTGCCAGGGTTCTAGCGGGCCCGCAGGAGAAAGGCCGGGTCGAGGCCGCGTTCCACCAATGACTGGGTGACCTTGGCTTCGTCACTTACCTCCCCCCGCCCCCGCTAGTCCTGCGGGCCTCTCTCCCGTCCAATCTGGGAAATGGGGAGAATCCTGCCTCTCCTCCGGGGCTGCAGCGACATAAAGAAAGAAATAGCCTTCGGAAACTCTTCAGATGCAGAAAGGCGAGGGGAAGGAATCTCCCGGTCCTGCAAGGGGAGTGCTGGTGGGACACTCAGGAGGCAGCACTGTGGGAGGTTCAGCATGACAGGAGAAGACGCTGGTAGCAGAAAGATGACACCAGTCTAGGGAGGACCACAGGACAAAGTGGACAGCTAACAGGATAGGACAGTTCTAAGAGAGCTCAGGGTCTCTTCTGCCAAAGCCTCCTAGGAGGGGCCCGGTGCACCTTGCTGGGTTCCCAGCACTGAAGCGGAAGCCCCCAGACTCCCAATTGGGTGCTTTGGGGGACATTCCAGGCACAGAA
This sequence comes from Cynopterus sphinx, assembly GCA_030015415.1. Classification (NCBI taxonomy): domain Eukaryota; kingdom Metazoa; phylum Chordata; class Mammalia; order Chiroptera; family Pteropodidae; genus Cynopterus; species Cynopterus sphinx. The sequence continues at coordinate 84,188,600 of CM057388.1, forward strand.
AAACCAACCTATCCTGCCACAGGGTGACAGGGAAAATAGAGGGGGAAGCCTTTCATGAGGTAGGCTTTTCCAGCTCCAGCCCCTGGGACTGGCAGAAAGCAGCCTCAGCCAGGGCAGAGCTCCCCTCACCCGCACGGCTCCCAATGGTGCTTTCCCCTCCATCTCTACTGCCAGTTCTGAATCCTCCCCTGGCTTGCTTGCTCTTCAGTGGCTGCAGGAGCCCCTTTCTCACCTAGAACAGACCCTCCGCACCCTCCCCCTTTCCACTGAAGGCTGCAGGGCCACTACAACCCCTGGCCTGTGGGGTGTGCTTCCAAAGAAAAAAATCAAGCTCACCTGAGGATGAGAGTGGGGCTCCTTTGGGGCCCAAAGGACTGTATACGTTTTAGAGTCACCCCCAATTCAGGGAGACAGCACCTGGCTCATGGTTGACGGGGAAAACTGCTTGGGGCTCTTCAGGAATTTCCTTCCTTGGTCTCCTAGTCCACCACCATATTCCCATCCCGATCTTAACAACCACCTTGTTCACAAGCAACTTCACACAGGTTGCAGTGTGAGGCAAGGGTCTATGGCTTTTGCCCTCCTCCTGGTACCCCACCTAAGCTTCTGCCTCCAGCACCACCAATCTACTAGGTCGCTCTCAGCCTGGAATGCCTTTCCTCCCATGGTCAGTCTCTGTATTCATTCTTCCCCCATAGTTCAGATGACATGTCTACTCTGAGGCCTTGCGGGATTCTCTGCCCCTACCTGTGTTGACTGTCCCATTCTCAGCTCTCCTTCCTTAGAACTATAAATGGAGGGCCTCTGTGGATACTAAGGGTGAGAAGGATTCAGGGCAGCACGTCTGCAGTGTGCTGCCTGCTTCAATGCTTGACAGTACTTCTGATCAATTCTATGATCTTCAGCAGATGATTTAACTTGTTTGCATCTCAGTTTCCTCATCTATCAAATGAAAATGATTATAGTACCTGCTCAAAAAGTGGTGATGAGGGCAAATGGGATAATCGTGTCAAGTGTGCCTGGTGCTTAGTATAGGCCTAATATAGGTCGGCTTTGTCTGTGTCCAGCCATATTGTGTTCATTTGGTTGCTCGCTTTACTTGCACATCAGACTTTAACTTACCACCAAAATGTTGTCCCCAACACCACCTGCAGTCTGACCTCTGCTTCTTCCCCATGGGGAGCCTGAATCTTGGCTTCCTTCAGATCTTGGCTTCTTCAGAGGGCTTTCCAATTCCCCTGGGATGATTTTAGGTCCTCCCAGGAACTGTCTGGGGAGTGCTGAAACCCTCCCTCCCCACCCTCACCTGCTTTTACATGTTGGTCTCAACAGTTCCCCTCGGTACTAGGATGGGAAGGGCTTGGCCACTGCCTTCTCTGCCTTGAGATATCTCTGGGAAATTCGGTGCACTTGATGGGCTTTATTTTTTTAAACCAAATCACAATTACTTTAACTTCTCCCAATCTACTAGCATAATTCAGATCCTCATTATCTAAATCCTGGAGAGATGATCTGGTCTTCCTGTGAGCTTTCACTCCTTCTTCACCATCTCCATCACATCCATTACTCACCTTCAATAAATGAATTGGGCGAGGGCACGATTCAGTCTGTAACACTTAATTAATTGGTTAATCAATATGAATCACAGAGATGAATTGAGGCTCTGACAGAGTAAGAATCAGTTTTTAAGCTCAAGATTGGAGTGAGGTGCAGTGAGGACATGGTGGGTAGCAACAGAGGTCAGAGAAAGTTTCAATTCTGGGGTGAATGAGGGTTGGGTAGAGTGAGGTACCATGAGTGAATGAGGCTGAGAGAGGATACTTGTTTCAGTCAACAGATGAGGCACAGAGATGAGGTTAGGGAGAGACCATGTGGAAGAAGATTAAAAAATCGGTACACAGAGCTATGATGAAAGCAAGACTAGTCACGGCTTTCAGAGGGGAGGATGGGAAGAATTAGAAGACTGGCAGGGTAGTTGAGACCCTAAGATAGGATCGCAGATGTTGGGAACATCACTGATGGGCAGCATCACCCACATACTTTGCAGGGCCTGGTACAAAATAAAAATGCAGGTTCGTTGTTCAAAAAATATTAAGAATATCAAGATGGCAACAGCAGAGCTTTAAACCAAGCATAGGGAAACTTTCTAAATGCTGGACCCTGTCCGACTCCATAGGTCCAACACCCATGAAGCTGATCCTGTCAGATAAGATTTGGATTATAAATGGAGAGAGGTTAGTTGTCTGAACAAGGTTGAGGTGTAAGGTCTGTCTCATCTCACTGTATTAGGAATTTTTATTAAAATATGATCTTTCTCTTGTCATCTTTTTACATTATTAGCAACGTACTGTACACACGTCTGGAGTTGGGTCCCCCCATGATCCTTAGTGCCCTACATATTTTGATAAGTGCCAAGGTGTATTTATTGAGATTGCCAATGCAGTAAGAGAAGGATGCATGATGGGTGTGTTGGAGATAGGGAAGAAGGAGTGAAAGCTCACAGAAAGACCAGAACATCTCTCCGGGATTTAGATAATGAAGATCTGAACTGTGCCAGTAGCCTCAGAATGTGACAGGGTCACAATATTTGGAGACAGTCTTTACAAAGGTAATTAAGATAAAAAGAGATGTTTAGGTTGGTCCTACTCCAATTTAACTAGTGTCCTTATAACGAAAGAATATTAGGGCACAGACAAAAGGAGAAGATGGCCATCTACAAGCCAAGGAGAGGCCTCTGAATAAACCTACCTTGTTGATACCTTGATCTCAGACTTCTGACATCTAGAATTGGGAGAAAATAAATGTCTGTTGTTTAAGTCACCCAATCTGTGGGACGTTCTTATGGCAACCTGAGCAGAGTATGACATCAAGTATTAAATCAGCACTACTATGTGCCAGGTACTTTTCTAGAACCCAGGACTGCAGAAGTCAGGAAAACAAATGAAAACTTCTACCCTTTTGGAGATTAGACAAAGAAACAAAAAAGTTGTAGATACAGGATGTTGGGTGCTATGGAGAAAAGTGAAGCAGAGAAGTGTCTCCAGGCATGGAATGTTTCAATACAGCAGTCATGGAAGATCCTACTGAGAAGATGACATTTGATTCAAGACCCAAGAGAGATGAGGGATCACATTCTTCCTGATTGAAGGATTCACACAAAAGGATCCATGCAAAAGCCCTGGAATCAGGGGCATGCCTAGCACATACTTAGATCAGCCAGGATGCTGGTGTGCTGACATGGAGAGAGTTAGAGTGGAAGATGGTAGAGAATGAGACTAGAGAAGCCCCAATGGGGATGGTGAGAAATCATGCAGGGTTTTGAAGGCCATTATAAGGACTTTGACTGTTTGAGGTAGAAAAACCCTGAGTGGTCTGATTTAAAGGGTAACATGATCTGATTTCTATTTCCATATATATGAGCATTCTAGGGGGATGGGAGGTTATGAAAAAAAGATTGAAGAGAAGCAAGAGTAGAAGCAGAGAGACCAATGAAATAATCCAGGTGAGAGATAATGGTGCTTTACACGAGGTGATGCAGTAGAAGTAGTGAGAAGTTGGCAGATTTTGATTTAATTCTGATGGTACAGTCATTAGAATTTGATGACAGGTTGGTATTGCACTATGATAGAAATACAGGAGTCAAGGACAGCTCTTAAGGTTTAAGTAAGAGGGATGGGAAGGATGGAGGTACATTAGCTGAATTGAAGGAAAACAGCAATGGAGGATAGAGTACGTTGGATGAGGAGTCTGAAATGCAGGGTAACATCAGGGCTGGAGATATAATTGGAGAATAAGTGGCATCCTATCAGTATTAAAAGCCATGAAACTGGATTGGATCAACTAGAGAGTGAGTATAGAAAAAGTAAAGCAACCCAAGAACCATGCCGTGGGCAGTGCAACATGTAGAGGTGGGGTAAATGAGAAGAAGCCAGCAAATGATACCAGAAAAGAGTGAACAATGACAGGGAAGGGGTTAGCAGAATGTGGAGACAATTGAAACCAGTATATCAAGAAGGAGGGAGTAATCAATTCTTCAAATCCAACTGACTGGGCAAGTAAGAGGAGAACAAATCTTTGATCATTGCTTTTACCAATGTGGAGGTCATTTTTGATCTTCAAGAGCAATTTCTAGGAAACCTAGGAGCACAAAGGCAGATCAGAGTATTTTCAATCACGAGTACAAAAAAAAAAAAAAAAAAAAAAAGGAAACAGTGAGTATTGACAACTCTTTTGAAGGTTTTGCTGTAAAGGAGAGTAGAGAAAGGGGAGAGTGGTGGTTGTGGGGATACAAAGGGACAAGATAAAAGTTTTTAATTTATTTCAACCTGGGAAAAATGAAAGCATGGTGACATTTTCTGTGCCAAATGAACCAGTAAAGAAGGCAAAACTGCTGATGCAAGAGAGAGGTGCACAGATACAGGTAGGTGGGAAAGATGATGATAGAGCTTGAAGCAATTCTCTTCTAATGACTTTTATTTTGTCAGTAAAACAGGAAGCAAGGCCATCCACTAGGAGTGAGAGTGATGAGGCGGGTGTCAGTGGTTTGAGGTGAGACAGCTTAAAATGGTCTGCTGGGAGATGCGGAGGCTGGATGCTGTATGGAAATGTAGTGTGATTATCGGTCTGCATTAAGGGCCCACTTGAGGCTTAATGGCCATTAATTTACAGTGAAATTACTCAGCATGTCCGCATGGTTTTCTCCAGCCACGTTCAACCTTACGGGTGTAGACCCAGAGCAAGTTGAAAGTTGGATTTTATCAAGTTAAGTTTTGCTAGATGAATACAAATAAATGACAGAGGAACACAGGAGTATCTTATGGATTTAAGGGAGAAATTATGATGATTGGCCATGAATTTTAGACTGGGTAAGGAGGGAAGTAAGAACAGTGTCAGGGTTTTGTGAAGGACAGTGAATAAACAGGATCGTTGGTTGACAGGTCCCAGTGCTGGTCAAAGAATGGTTGGAGTTCTTGCAGTGCTAAAAAGAATGAGCTGGTTTTCAAAGGGAGGAGTATAATGGAAATCATGGAGGGGTGGTGATGATAGATCACAGCAAGTTCTTAAGACATGAACATGGGAGTAAGCAGCTGCAGTAAGGAGGAGGGATAGAATATTGGTGGACAGTAGGTAAAAGGATTTTTAGACTGAAGGTTGAATTATCTATGTGGATATTTAAATCACCAAGAATGTACATATTTAACCAACTGTTATCCCAGACCCCTTGAAGCCGTATCTCCTCCCCAATCCCTCACTGCATTCCTCAGATTCATCATTAACCTGAACTTCACCTCTTCCCAGAGCCTCATACCTCTTTCAACCTCAGTTGTGCTGGAGGTCACCCTACCATGAAGCCTACATCCTAGCAAGAGCCACTTCCCATGTCCCAATCCGCCATTTCTTCCCTGAGTCTTTCCCCAGAGCATTTAAATGAGCACCTACTATGTGTCAGGACAAGAGCTGGTGCTGGTGACATAAGGGTTAATCAAAAAGACCAAGTCTCTGCCTTGATTCCATTTTGGTTGGAGAGAGACAATAAACTAGAAAACACAGAGAATACATAAGAAGGCAGTTGGTAGAGGTACAGTGAAGGAAACCAAAACTGGGAAGGGGGGCAAGGAGTGCCAAGAGAGTGACTCTTACCTGATTCTAATCCCATCCTGGAGCCTCCTATTCTGTGGGATTCTTACCACAAGCCAGCTCCTGGTGACAATATGTAGCTTCAATCACTCCCCTGAGGCTTCTCGCACAAAACTCAGCACTGACCACCTCCTTCCCACACTTGACCCCAGACTAGCCCCAAATGATATTCTTGATTCTCATCTATTTCTCAGATCTCAACTGAGATTCATCATCTAACTTCATCTTCTCCCTAAGTTTCACATTGTCTAGAGGTTTACTTCCTCTAAGAATGTCCCATATTCTTTGCCCTTACTTCTAGATGGAGTGCCTCCCAACTCGTTCCCTGAGCCCTTCTCCTTGACCTTGACCCCATCTGGTCCTAGGTCTATCTCTGAGCCTCACTCACCCCAATCCCACCCATAACCCTGCTCAGACTCAGTGTCTCATGCCTCCTCCTTCACTCTCATCCCAGCTCCTGCTCTAGTTCCTGTCCTCCACTACTTCAGTCACCCTCAGCACCCCTGCCCACTCCTCACTTAATCTTGCATCTTCTCACAGCCACATCCCTGACCACAAAACCCCTCCCTATGTTTTCTCCATGCCCATTTCTTATAACATTCCTGGCTAGATGAACAAACTCTGGAGTCAGACTGCATACCCGGTTCAAAGCCAGCCTTTCTACTTGCTAACTGTGTTCCTTGGGCACATGATTGTACCTCCGTAGACCTTGATTTTCTCACAGAAAATAATGGGAATGAAAAGCATCTCACTTTGAAAAGTCACTGTGAGGACCGAATGAGATAATGCAAGTGAGCAGTTTAACGTGGCACCTAGTCCAGAGGTGTCTAAATCAATGCCAGCTACAAAAATACACTAGTCTTGGGCAAATGGTCTGGCACAATGGGTGTTTCTGGATTGATTTATTTTATCCCAAAGGTGATGCTCAGCCTGGAAACCTGCATATCATCACAAAGTAGTTTCTACCTTCACCCTCCAGCCTTATCTGGCACTTTGGGGTGCTCCCTGCAAGTTCTGATGTTCTTTTGATAAACTCTGGCGGGGGAAGTGGGACAAGAAGTGAGCCTGTAGGACCAGAGGTGTCCGAGCAGCTTCTGTCTTCCCAGCTGTTGGATTGCTTCTAAGCAGTCATCTCAAGGGGTGAGAAACCCCTCCGTGTGGCTCAGGGTGTTTCTTGGGGAGCCAAGATCTGAAGACATAGAGTCTTAAAAGCTTAAGGACAGCTGAAGAACTGCCTGAGATTGGAAGCTAGGCCTTCCCTAAAGAGGAAGACTAAGTTCCCTCAGTGATTGGAAGGTCCCAGGCACCTCTGCCCTGGCAGTGGAATTTCATCCCTTTCAGTGGACACTCGTTGTCCCTTTGCCATCTGCCCTGACTAAGAGCAAAGGAACTTCTAGACCAGTATTTCACAGAGACTCTGATGCACAGAAGTCATCTGACTTGCTTTTTAACCATGACAATTCTCATGTCTTGGCTGACAATTTGTAAAGAAACAGTAGGCCTGAGGCGAAGCTGACCCACTTCCAGAGTGCCAGTGATGTGGATGCGGGGTGGGCCCCAGGTGGGCCAACCTTTCAGAAGTACTCTTCTAATCTTGACTTTCCACATGAGAAGCACCTTTCATTCTCTGTCTGTCTATCTGTCTGTCTGCCTCTCTCTCTCTCTTTCTCTTACACACACACACACACACACACACACACACACACACACAGGGCTCTCAGAAGATGGACTGTAAGAGGAAGTAGCCTGATTTCAGATTTAGGATCTCAAGTGAGCTAGCACATGAGGTCTTTAGAAACCCTAGGAGCCACCATGAGCATCTGAGGCCCTTGCTGAGGGTTACCTGGGCCACCCAGGCTCAGTCAAGGGCTGAACCGCCATTAAATAGTTAATCATAACCATATACCTCTTCCATTCCAACATACACACATGCCCTACTGCAGAAAAAGATGCTTGACCAGACAAGCTCCTAGCTACCTCAACCCTAGTGCATTTCATTTTCCTTACTGCCACCTCCTGGGCACTGTGGGCACTGTAGCTACCACCGTGACCACTACCCTCCCACCTACTGCCCTGGATACCCTCTCAACACTACCACCAGCAATAGCAAGGACATTCTTTCCCTATGCCAGGCCATTTTGGATACCGCTATCACATAATTTGCACCAACCATGCTTGAGGGCTCCAAACTCAAGTTTAAATACATTCCTTGACCCTGACTCTTATAATTGGGATCATGACAGTTTTCAGAAGGAATTGAGCCTCCTGGAGCCACTCCCTCGTTTTAAATGTTCACGAAGCATCAGAGATAACACCAGCCTCTGGTCTTCAGAAGTGGACACTTTAGGGTAGAAGATGCTGATGAAGAATCCAAGAGGTCAAGTGACAACTGTAGTGGTCAGAATAGACAGAGCTGCTTCTGTCACTCAGCTCAAGCCTCAATGGCATCTTTGCTGTTCCAGGAGCACTGTAAGTGTGTTCATCCCTCGGGATTATTGCACTTCTTGTTCACTTTATCTGTAATTCTCTGTTCAAAGTGTACGACGAATGTTTATTGAGCATCCACTATGCACAGGCATGTTCTACATGCTAGCAGCACAGCAATGAACCAAGTCTTCTAAAAGCCTTGTCTTCATGGACATTACAGTGAGGGAAGACAGAAAACACAGTAATAAATAAGCACAATATGGATCACATTCCTTTGAATTGAAGATGACCTCAACTGCATAATCTAGCAACTAAGCCGTACTTCTAGTTAAGCCATGATACACTTTCTTAGTGCATTCAATTTTCATTTTGTACTAATTGAAAGAGCTCTTTAAGACTTCATAAGACATTGTTTTTTTCATAGACCTCTCTGGTGCTTGCATAAAAAGGAAAATATAAGCAAAATAAATTGGCTAAAGTCAAATTGCTCACATTCTGAGGCCAACCCCCCTGAATCACTTTTTGCCTGAGACTTGTGAATGGCCTGTTTCCCAGTCTAGCTTTGCCCTCTGTGCCATTAGGAGTGCTGGGTAGGTGGCCTGCAGGCTCCTAAAGCAGGCTTTGCAATTCTCAGAAAGTAGCCCGCTTTGGACTCCTGCTTGGGGAATGCAGCTAATCTAGCTGATCGCTTTTGATTCACCACCTCTTCACCACCTCCCCACTTAGTCCCCATCACCATTGGCTCCCAGAGGTTAAAGGAGTGATCCCCTATTGTCTCAAGATTTCTTCTCCAACACCAATACTCACCCTGCAGGTCCTGATGTTGGTCCTTTTGATGGTTGTACGTGTGTTGTGCTTGGTGCCCAGCTGGCAATGTTATAAGATGAGAGTCATCCTTATTTCAGTTACTGAAATATGAATGAAATGTGAAAATAAAAATATACTTCTTAGCATGTAGGTGGCAATAAGGCCTATGGAGCAAAATAAAATAGAAAAGAGGGATGGGAAGGGCTAGGGGGTGAGAGATTGTGAACCACTCACTGAAGTAACATTTGAGCAACATTTAAAGCAGGTAATGGAGATAGCTGTGTAGACAAATGGAGAAGACTATTCTAGAAAACAAGAACAACATGTGCAAAGGCCCTGAGGCAAGAGTGTCTTTTTTAGGTTTGAGGCACAAGGAGTGCAAGGGAAGGGCTCTGCCATGGCACTCTGGTGACCTTGCACATCTCCACACTGGCAAGGCTCAAGACTGACTCAAGTCTTGGTGGGATGGCCCATGATTCTCTTGGGAGCATCAGAATATGAGCAGTCTTGTGAGAAGTTGTCATAAGACCCTTTCGCTTTTTCCTTTTAATTTTGTATGAGACTGTCATGAGGCAGCTTCTAATTCACTTTCTTCATTCTAATGAGGGATGGGACTCTCCACCACGCCCCGTCCCCACTTTAGGGTGCAGCTTCAAGTTATGCAATTGCTTTGCTGCACAATAGAATTTGCTTCTCAGCAACAGAGCACCCTACCTCTCGTGCTATCTATCACCTGTCCCTTCTGGAACTAGAGACATGAAGAAGTGACAGGAGCTCAGCATGAAAGATTGGTAAAACAGGAGCTCAGATGAGGCCATTTCTGCTCTTCTTTGTTACTTCCCAGCCCCTGCTTTCTTTCCTTAACAGCACCTGCCACTCTGCCATTTTTCTGGTTCATCTCGTTTCCTCGGTGTCTGTCTGCTGCCTCAACCAGACTGTCAGCTACTCTCTGTAGCCTCAGCTCCTTTCTGACTTTCCAATTTCTTTTCCCACCATATAGCCCAGAAATTATACCTTTTTTCCAGTTCTAATTATAAAAATAATATGCTCCCATTGTGGCATTTTTAGAAATAACCACTCACAATCCCACTAGCAAGAGGAAGCCGTTATTAAAATTTGAATATATTGCCTCCCTTTTTTTTTACTACACAAATCCAATTTTACATCATTTAGTTCATACAACATAAAGATTTTTTATTTCCTTTGTTTTCATCTGATTATAAAAATCATCACATTCACATTATAAAAATATTTCTATATAAAATAGAAAGTTAAAAATCATGCATAATCCCAACTCCTGGTGAGAATCACTTTGCTATTTGGGATTGATCCTTCTGTATGTTTTCTTCCTTCCGCATATATATTTTTTCTCACAAATACAAAGGAATTGTGAACTGCTTTTTTACCCTCCACAAGATCTGGCGATTTCGTAGACATCTTGACTTGTCAATGCAAAGCAGGTGCAGCTGAACCAACACTCCTGTATTCCCTACCCCTGTTCCCATTTCTTTATTTCCCCTTGTAAACAATGCTGTTATGACCTCGCTTACACACACCATTTCCTCCCTGTGCTTGCAAAGGCCCTTTCCACCTCCAACATTTAGAAAATATATTATTTCAACCATACATTTTTATATTCTCATTAGTTAACATGTACATTTTTAATCTGCCTGGAACTAAATTTGGTTTAAGATTTAAGCTAGGGAATAGCTGTATTTTTCTGATTTTTCAATTTTTTTTGTGGAACACCATCATTTCTCCACCAGTGTCAGAGAGAAGGAGTGGCTCAGGAGACTTGTGCCCCTGTCATATTTATTAACCTCCCCTGGCATTTCTTTGATGTAAATAATGAAGACTTCTTTAGCCTTCAAGAATTCCCTTCTCTCCCTTCTGACCAGAGACTAAAGATTCATCTCTGAGAGAACTCTGGAGCCACAGCTATGCCACACTAATGGAAGCACAGCCCTGCCATGTCTTTCTTATACCTTGTTGGCTCTGTTTCTGGTCTAGTCCACTAGTCTAGTCCATCTCTTCCTAGGCCTGTCACACACTGATAGGACCAGTGTAACTTTAACATGCCTGTCAATATGCAATGGATCAAGCACCCTCAAAATCCTTGCCCCCAAATATTTCTTTTTCTCTCTAAAATTTCATTATTGCTTATTTACTCTTCTATCCAAACTCTAAAATAGTTTCCTAAAGCTATAAAAGAAAAATAATATCATTGCTACTTTGGTTGTAATTACATTAAATTTATGGATTAAATTTGGAGAAAATTGATATGTTTATAATATAAATTGTTTCAATCGAGCTCTTGGAATTCTCATTTATTTTCCTAAATCTTATGTGATGTTTCTCAGTAAGATTTTCCAGTTGTTTTCTTATAGGTTATGCATATTTTAATGTTTTATGTATAGTTTATATATAATATATAACATTATGCTAACATATATATTGTACACTACATAATATGTTAGATATTATGTAATATAATATTATATATAACATGTATTACATATAATATGCATTATATATTAACATATATTATATACCATGTAATATATTGGTTGCATCTGCCTTGCTAAAAATGTTTTTCAGTTAATGATCTGTAGTTTTCTAAGCAAGTGATCATAGAATTTGCAGATTATAAAAAAATATGTCTCTTCCTTTCTAATATGCCTGCCATTTGTTACTTCTGATCCTACCAGAATGTCCTGCCCTTGATTTTCATGAGAATGCCCCTAGTGATTCATGGTGCATACCGATGTTTCTTTTACTATTTATTAGATTACATTTAATATAACATGTTAGGAAAGAATCATTTTATCACCAGTTCACTATTATTTGTTATTTTATTCAGGGACGGAAGTGAATTTTATTTACAGTATTTTAAAAATAAATTTATTTTTTTAGTTAGTTTCAAGTATACAGTACATTGGTTAGACATTTATATAGTTTCTAAACAATCTCCCTGATTGTTCTTTCTTTCTTCTGACTCTCCTCTAGCTATTATATTAATGCTAACTGCATTCCCTATGCCATGCTCTCCATCCTTGTGACCATCTATCAACTACTAATTTGTACTTCTTTAACCATTTATTTACAGTATTTTTAAAGGACACAAACAATTTCATTGTATAAAGATTTTGAAAACATTATCCAACGATTCCTCTGGTAATTGGAGTCTTAGCTTGTTTCTATTTTTTATTATTGTAAATAATGCTGCAAATGAATATCTTTTTTAAAAAAAATAAATCTCCCTTCTCTTCTCCTCCTCCTCCCCCTTCCCCTCCTCCTTCTTCACAGGAGCAGTAAGATGAATGGACCAAGATTATCAGGCATCTCCTATGTGTCTGGTATTAGGGTTGGTGTTTCAAGTACGTTGATATTTTTGGTTCAACCATGCTTGAATTAGTTCGGAGACACCTCCAGCAGTGAATTAAGTTTTGTTGAACTTTAGAGTGAATGAAGGTAGCTTACACAGACAGAGTAGTCTAATTATGCTTTTTTATACTTTTATGTATTTTTTCAGCTTTATTCAGCTCAATAAATTACCACTGAATGAGATGATGTGGATTAAAGACGGGTTCCACCCAGCCTGTAAGGGTCTCTCAATCACTGCATCCTTATGCAAGTAAGAATATGCATCTACTTCTTAAAAGTAGCATTATGAGTTCCTGGCAGTGAAATTCCTCGTTAAAGAATGTGCACCTTTAAAGGGCCTGACTCTAAAGAGATGAGTTGCTATACAACAAAGCTGTAAAAGGTCCCAGTGTGTAGTAAGTGTTCTTTTCACCTCACCCTTGCTGGCAAGAAATACTGTAGTTCAATTTTATTTGCAAAATTTATAAAATATTGCATTATTTTAGTTTATGCATTTATCATGCTTATTCGCCTTTCTTTCTTTTCTGTGAATTAGATGTGTGTTCTCAGTTCTCTGCTGCAATCTTAGTGTTTTTATTATTGATTCAAATATACTTTTTGTACATTAAGTAGACTGATAAATAACATGTATTTACTCTCTTTTATTGTTGCTTATCTTCTTGGCATACAGAAGTGTATTATTTTAATGTAGATAAAGCTATTATTTTTTCTCTTTTGTAATTTCCATTTCTTTTAGCTTTTTCTTATAGCTTTACAGTTGGAACAAAATATAAATCCAGAGGCCCAGAGAAGATGGAAGCTCATAGAGTGGGTTGTGGTTTACAACACTTTCATAGCTCTGAGCCTTTGATGTGGCTGTTTCCTCATTCCTGCCTGTTCTGTAACTGGCAGCATTCATTTGGAGTTGAGGTCTAGTAGAAGCCTGTGCTGACACTCTCCTACTATAGAAAAATGGTCTCACTGTCATTTTTACCTCCGCTCAACAAATAACTACATGCATCCATTACAGCATCTCTGCTTCTTTTATTTTTCTTTCTATATACATCTAATGGTTGTCCACTCTGTTCCCTAGACTCTGGAGAGAGTGGGGAATCAGAAGTGGGATCAGAAACTAAATAGTTATTTATTCAATATGTTTAATTCCATTTATACTCATTTATTCAACAAAATAATATGTAATTACAAAATGAGATGATTTGTATTGTTATGAGAGTTTATGATAAGGGAGGGGATTACAATTAAAATTATGTAGTAAGATTAGGCCAAAAAACAAGAAGTATACCTATTGGTAATGATACATTACAAAAAGATATCATTACTTAATTATAAATTACAAAAAGGTATCATTACTTACAAATTTTGTGTCTTCTTAGAAAGCTAAAAATGATTAACTAAGAAATGTTTTTAGCAAGGCAGATAGATACAAGAAAATCTACCAAAAAAAATCTATACTTTTCTCATAAATCAGTACTAACCTGCTAGAAAATATAATGGAAAAAGAATCCCACACACAATTGTACTGTACCCTAGGGAAGTGACATTTAAACTGAGACCTAAAGGCATACAGTCATGTGAAGTGGGTGTGACAGGGTAAGGATAAGCATTTAGGCAGAAGGAATAGCAAGTGCAAAGCTCTAAGACATAAAAATAGTAAATGTTCTAGGGTCATAATGGAGGCCAGTGTGGGTGGGGGATGGCTAGAAAGGGTGGGATTAGTGAGAAGAGATAATTCAGAGAGAGGACAGGGGCCAATCTATGTAGGGCCTTAGAGCAAGGATCCCCAGCCTTCGGGGCTGCAAATCAGGTATTTGTCCATGGCCTGCTAGGAAATGGGCCACACAGGAGTAGGTGAGCAGTGGGCAAATGAAGCATCATCTATATTTGCAGCCACTCCCCAGTTCTGGCATCACCACCTCAGCTCCATCTCAGATCATCAGGCATTAGATTCTCATAGGAACACCTGCTCCTGGTGCCAAAAAGATTGGAGACTGCTGCCTTAAGGACTTTGAAAAAGGTTCACAGTCTTTCTAAATGCAATGAAATGCATTGAAAGGTTTTAAGCAAGCAAGGGACGTGCTCAATTTTAAATTCTATAAAGATCCCTGTGGATGCTGTATAGAGAATGGACTGTAAGAAGCAAGGATGGAAATAAGGAGACCAGTTAAAATTTATGGCAGTAAAACATGTGAGAGATGATGGTGGGAGCTTTGGGAGTGAAGGGAAGTAGGTGGATTCTAGATAGATTTTGGAGATAAAACCAACAAGATGTGGATATTTAGTGGACACAGAGAGTTCAGAAAAAGGAAATAGTTAAGGATGATCCTAAGTGTACTAGTTTGCTAGAGAACCTCAAACTGGGTGGCTGTCTTAGCTCGGGCTGCCGTAACAAAATACCACAGAGTGGATGGCTTAAACAACAGACATTTATTTTCTCACACTCTGGAGAATAGAAGTCCAAGGCCAAGGTGCTGCCAGATTCAGTTCTCAGTGGGAGCTCTCTTCGTGGCTTGCAGATGGCCACCTTTTTGCTGCATTCTAACATGGCCTTTCCTCTGTGTGTGCACAGTGAGAACGTATCTCTGGTGTTCCTTTTTCTTCTTATAAGGACACTAGTCTTAGGTCCTTACCCTTCTGACTTTATTTCCCCTTAATTACTTCCCCAAAGGCCCTATCTCCAAATGCAGTTACATTGGGGGGTTAGGGTTCAATGTGTGAATTGGGAGAGGGGGTACTTTTAAGTCCACAACAGTGGCTCAAACAAATGAAGTTTATTTTCTTGTAATTCTGGAATCTACATGTCCAAGATCAAGATTTTGGCAGGATTAATTCCTTCTGAGGGCTGTGAGAAAAATTCTTTTCCAGGCCTCTCCCCCAGCTTCTGGTGGTTTGCTGAAAATCTTAGGCAGTCTTTGAGGTATAAAAGCATCCCCTTACTCCAGTCTCTACCTTCGTGTTCATATGGCACTATCCCTGTATGTGTAGCTATGTCCAAATTTGCCCTATTCATAAGGACATCAGTCTTATTCACTTGGGGGCCCACTCTGGTAGGACCTCATCATAACTATTCACCTATACAATTACGTTATTTCTAAATAAGGTCACATTCTGAAGTACTTGGAGATAAAGGCTTGACCATATAAATATTTGGAGGACACAACTCACTTCATAATGTCAGATTTCTGGCTTAGAGAACTAAGTGAATGAGGGTTTTATCCACTGAAAAAGGAAGACTATGGGACAAACAAACTTGTGGGGATATGGAAAGTTTTATTGTGGGCATATTAGGCTTGTAATGCCAATTAGGTATCTGAGTTTTGGGGTATAAAGTAGGCAGTTGAATATATGAGCCTGGTTCAGTAAAGAAATGTAACATTGTGTGTGTGTGTGTGTGAGAGAGAGAGAGAGAAACAGATTTAAAGCTATGGGACTGGATGTGATCACCTAAGGTGTGAAAGGAGGTAGGGAAAAATCCCAGATCCAAGTTCTGGCCCTGCAATGTCTGGAAAAAGTCAGGAGGAAGAACTAGTAAAGGAGAGTGAGAAGGAACAACCACTGAAGTAGGAGATAGGGGAAACAGAAGTGAGGTGTCATAGAATCTTAGAGAAGGTAATATTAATAGAGAAGAGGTTGTCCAGTGAATCAACACTGCTGAGAGCCAGAGTAACATCAGAGCATAGAAGTGAAGAGTGAACTTGACAACATGGAATTCATAAGTGACCGTGGAAAGAACTATTTTAGTGGAGTGGTAGGAGCTGAGGTTGGATTCAAGTGTGTTGATGACTGCCCTTGGAAGAGAGAGGAGTGGAGATAGTACCTGCAGATAAGTGCTTGGAAAGGGAGCAGAAAAATATGTAAATTTGGGGGGAGGGATATGGGAGTCAAGGAAGGGGTGATTTTTTTTTTAAAGATAGAAAATATTCCACCATGTTTGCATGATGATGAAGCTGGCTAAATAGAGAAGGGTAATTCAATGATGCTGGAGAGAGGGGTATGTGGGAGGGATGGGGATCCAGAATGCAGAGAAAGTATCAGCCTGAGAAAGGAGGAGGGTTACTTCCACCATTTTAGCTTGAGGGAAGAAGGAAAGGTTGAGCACAGAGGAAAGCAGATTAATAGGCTTGGTGATGAGATAATGAGAATTTCCATCCAGTATCCTCTAATTTCCAAATTGAATATGGACAAAGCAAGCAGGAGCAAAGTGAGAAGATGTGGAGACTTTGAGGAGAGAGCAAATCACCATTCTGAGAATGGGACTGGAAAAACAGAAAACACGAAGTCCTGAGCAGTGAGGTGTGCCTGGGTGAGGTTGGTGATCCTAAATCTATAGTGGTGAACAATCTGTCAGCTTGTGTGATTCTTTTTAGCAGCACAGAAACACTTAAGTGCAGGCACACAAAGGAGAAATGGTTATTATGTTCATCCAAAATTGGGGATTTGCCAGTCAATTGTGACAGAGGGAAAGAGGGTATGGGGAATAATTATATGATGGATCATGACTCTGAGAGCACCTGGAGAGTAGACAAGAGAGATATAAAAACGAGCTGACTAAGGATATATATATTTCAGGGCTGGACTGAAATCTTGAGACTAGAATTCTATCTGGCACAGGATCTGGCCCAGATTAGGTGCTCAGGAAATGTCAACTGGATTGGTCACAAGGGAGGCCACTGGAGAGCTGCAATACTGCAGCTACACACCAGAGGGCAAGAGACGATAAGAAATGAGTACGACCAAGCCCCACCTAAAGTTTGGGGGCCATGTGCCTGGGGAACTAGTGGCCCTTCTGCTTGGCCTAAGCTTCCCTGTAGCATGGAGATGAATAAAGCTGCCTATCCAAGGTGGAGCCCACTATAGGTACCACCAGATGGCTGGCTGGTAGAGTGGGTGGTGCAGGAACGAAAGAAACCATGAGCCCTAAGACACAGAATAAGGGAAACTTCTTTGTTCCTACTTGTTCTGTGTTCCTGGCCTACGTTTGGGCTCTGGGTGATGCCCTAACCCTGAGCAACCACAGGAACAGGCTATGAGTGTTCTTGGGCACCATTAGAAATGGGAAGCTAGTACCAAGAAGTCCAACTTATGTGCTGGTCATGAGGACCGGATCATCAACTTGGCTGGTACTGTTGTATATAGCCTCTCAGGCTGGCCCCAACCTAGAAGCCCCAGAGCTAAGTACCCAGATCCTGGAAAGGCATTTGTGCTTAAGCAGGGGCCTGGTGAGTCTGGTAGAGAGAAGAGACAACATTGCTCACCAGATCTTCCCTAATACCTCATGTGACAATGAAGACTGTCTCGTCATTTGTTCGTTCATGCATTCCCTCATTAATCCACATATTCCCTGCCCCCTACTATGTGTCTATGGAAGACACAGTTAGTTATGCCCAAGAGGCTAGGCTGGAGAAAGAGATGAGTCAAAGCCAATGTCTGAGTTTTAGCTTGGGTTAC
Organism: Cynopterus sphinx; assembly: GCA_030015415.1. Classification (NCBI taxonomy): domain Eukaryota; kingdom Metazoa; phylum Chordata; class Mammalia; order Chiroptera; family Pteropodidae; genus Cynopterus; species Cynopterus sphinx. The sequence goes on from CM057388.1 coordinate 84,206,300, forward strand.
CGAGAGGACGAAAGTACCTATCCATGAGTGGATAGTAGCTCTAAAAAAAAAGTCTGTTTTTGGCTGTGTTGATGTTCATGTGTCTAGGGAACACCCCCAGGAGATGTCCAGTGTGCAATAAGATGTAAGGGTCTGGAGGCCAGTGGGGAAATCAGGGGCGGAGTACTGAGATTTGGGAGTCATGGATAACTTCCCAGGTAGGGAGTGGAGGCTGGGGGCTGAGGAAGAAGGAAGTACAGTAGTCAAAGGAGGAGGTGTGACTGAAGGGAGGCTTCCAGGGGACTACTGTCCTGAGCATGCTTATAAGTTGAGCAGAAAGGACTGGGACAGGAGAGGAGGGGGAAGTGAATGCAACAAAAAGGCAAATGGTCTCTGTAGTATGTGGATCCTTTCAGAGACAAGGCATCTTCTCTGTGTCTTCATTAGAGCTGGGGGTGATGGAATGGGAGAATTACAGGAGCCATACTGGCAGGAGACACACTGATATTTATTCATTTATTCATTCATTGGTTCCGTGATCTAGAACAGACAGACCTCTTATTTTTGCCCCTATATTCCAGAAAGTCAGCAGAGGCATGGAGAGGTCAAGTGATTTGCCCAAGATTTCAATGCAAGTGAGTAGCAGCTAGAAATCTAAAATAAATGTTCAGTGTCTTGTCTTCGTTGGTATTATATCCCAGATGGAAACTGGTGGGCATTGCCTGTAGGCAACTGAGGGTTAAGAGAATAAAGGAGCAGCACTGAAGTAGTACCTCCTTCCCAGGTCCCCTGCTGTCCACAGACACCATGTCCATAGGAAGACCTAGCAGGCCATGTGGTCCAAGGTTCTGGCTGTAAATCTCCAAGTGAGCCAAGGTCTTACCCAGAGAAGGAAGTTGGTTCTAGGCTGAAGTCAAACCCACTGCAGTCGAGCTTCCAGCCTCTCTCCCCTCACCTTCCCCACAGACTGGAGTAGAGTTCTAAACAGATTACACAAATACTTGTGTGCGCAATTCTAAATACTGCAATTTGTCTGTCCTGTCCTTTGACCTTGGCTTCCATGCCTTTGACATGTTTTTTTTTTGTTGTTGTTCTGCAGGGCTGTGGGTTTTGTTTCACCAACAAGGTGGCCATATGCTTAATTACCCTTTAACCTTTGGGATCAGGGTCTCCATCTGGGCAGGAAATGCCCATGGCTTCTGGAGTTTTGGGCTTCTTGGCATTTAGTTGTCACTGCCAATTCCCACTGCCCTCCTTCTCAGTCTCCCTGCAGCGTTCTTGCCTTTCATGTGCCACGAAAGGATCTGCAGAGGTTTGTTGGAGTCACTGCCAGAGACACTTGCCCACTCTAGTGTAGTGCTTTCTGTTCCCCTGATTTACCAAGCAGCTTCCTCCCCACAGTCCCATGGGAAAGTGGTGATGCAGGGGCCAGAACTGTACCCCCGCTGCAGGGCACTCCAGCAGGTGGTGCACACCCTAATCTATGAGTCTTTCCCTGAGGAATAAGCCTGAAGAAAGGAAGAGCTGCCATGTTATTGGCTAATGTTGAGAAGCTTAAGAACACTTATTTGTGAAATAGAGAGTGAGCCAAAGGTCAGCAAGGCTTTCCTAGGGCCCAGGGCTGGGGTGTGGGCTATCTTTTGGCCCCAGGGACTTCCTGGCTCCTCCCAGCCTCTGAGAAGTTGCCCAAGAAGGCTCAAAGGCCTCACCAGTTTGAATTCCCTCAGGATGATCTGCCTCAAGCAACTTCTTTCCCTTTTGAAATGTTTTCCAGGTGACTTCTAATGACCTCGGTTACAAAGATGTTTTTGGAACATTTGTAGAGGGAGGGCTCAGTCTGTGAGGCATTGTCCTGTGGTGGCCACCAAGACCTGCTCCAATTTCTGCCCTCTGAAGCTCAGTCTAGAAGCTGCAATGCCATAGGTGCAGCAGGAGCTCAACAGAGACATGGGTGCTCTGAGTGAGGCACAGGGAGGCAGGGTAGGCTGTGGGGCATGGAGCAGAGGGAGCCTCCCAGATGGGCTTTGCATCATGGGCAATGGTAAGGGGACAATGGTCTCTGCCAGGGGCCACCGTGCTGACAGCACTGCTGGTGGATGTGTGCTTTGAATCTTGCAGTTGCTGGTAGCTGTGTTGAGTGAAGGAAGAAGGCCAGGACCCATGGCTCCTGGATCTACTGTGTCTGGGCCCACTCTTGCTGTGGGAACCCTGCGCCTATAATATCATCATACCCTGGCCCCCTGTGCCTCTACCTCCCCCTCAAGGAGAAAGCTGGTGTGGGCTAGGCAGTCGGGGTGAGGGAGAAGGCCACAGCTTTCTCAGTAGACATGCGCAGTGAGGCCGGGAAACTCTAAAAATGTGCAGCTCGTGTGCCAAGGCAGGTGCCCAGCCATTGAGTGGCATGTGGGCCACTGTGTGCAGGGTCTGGGGTGGAACACTGCTGCCTCTGGGGTGGGAGACTGCAGGAAGGAGAGCCAGGTGCTGAGCCTGGGGCAGTGGGCGCAAGGCCAGCTTTGCCTTTGAGTTCTCCCTCCCAATCCCTTACTGGGACCTGCCTGCCCTCGGGCTGCCGGCTAGCAGAGCAGCTCATCTCCACCTGTTCTCTTCTTCTATGCCTGAGCAGAGCCTGAAAGTAAAGACATGTGGCTCATGTGAGCTGTGCGCTGTGTGTAAGCAGCATGTTGGGCTGGGTGGGGTAGGGCAATAGAAAATCCTTGTCCTGAGTAGTTACAGGTGTGGGGTCCATTTGAAAATTTCCCTAGTAAAACATTGTGGTATGGACTGCAGTGTCCCCAGAACCTTGTGGAGCAGTTTTGCACAGACCACAGGGACGGACAGCCATAGCTATTTTCTGATTGAGCTGTGGCCTTAGAAGTATGACCTGTGCCTAGTCTTCTTGGAGCTGGAATTGGCCCCGGGAATGCCTAAAAGGCTGCAGAGAATACACCCACAATGGTTTGACTTCAATAATACACAGAGCAAACTCACAACTGGATGATCCTGTGTGTGAGCTCTGCTTCTGGTCTTTGGTCCCTGTATCCCCAACTGCACCCCATCCAAAAATGGGTGCCCTTGCAGTTACTCCCATGGGGATCCCTGGAAAGAAGCTCGCCTGGGCAACCAGCTCCTCTGACCCTCTGGCAACCTGTCTCTGGGGCTGAGCTGGATGCTGAGCGGTGGCTTGAGGCAGCGAGGCAACGCCTGAGGTGACCACAGACTTCCTAGTGCAGAATCCTCCTCTAAAGTCCAGGCCGTGCTGAAACCAGCATAAACTGGGCCAGATCAGGCAAATTCCAGTCCAGGCACACTCTAAACATTTAGTTCAAACAGTAACCTGAACAGAATGGCTCCAGCTTAGTCAGCTTTGGCAGTACCTTTCTCGAAGGCTCTTTAAGCATTGCCATTCCATTTAGCCTCCTCTGCTCTGAAAGCTAGGTGGGAAAAGCAGTCTCCTTCCTCCTCACATTTTTTTCCAATGGAGAAACTGAGGCCCAAAAATCTCGAGTGACCTGTCCAAATCAGAACGGGGCCTCCGCTGCCTCTTCTGGGAGCTCCCCCCTCTAGGCCCACCTGACCACCTCACCCTTGCCATGTAAAGGGAGAAACAGGGCAGGGACAAATCCTCTTCCTGCTCAAAACACCAGATCTGGCTCTGGAAACCACTGATGCTGTGCAGTGAGCCTCTGAACTGAGCTAACCCATTGGCTGGAATGCGACCAGTTGACTGAGTAGCCAGAAGGTGCCTGGATGCCCCTAATGACCCATCTATGAGGCAGCCCTTCACCCCTGATCCTGGGCTGCTCTGAATCTGGTAGAGCAGTGCCTCTCGCTCCATTGCCATCTCATAATACATGCAGTCCTTCCTGTACTGTTTGGTAGGAGGGGGCATGGTGGCCCTGTGACCTCCCAAGAGAAGGAAGTGGCAAATGCAGCACCCTCTGCCTCCCAGCTGAGCATCTTGAGAGGCAGCTGCAATGCCAGTCATTTCTAGCTTTGCCCATGCAAAGTCAAGGAGGGTATCAAGAATGCCCCTGACCTCTGCTGCCATCTCTGCTGGGTAGCCCAAGAGGCCTGGTTCTTGGAAATATTCTGCATCTGCTGAACACAATGGGAGAAGTACCTGTAAGTGCGAAGTAATGACCCTGAGAAGTGACAGTCTTTAGCTGCTTCTTCCCAATGGCTACAAAGAGATGTGCCTGGAAGCAAAGAGCCGTGAGCTGCCATAATAAAATACCACACATTGGTGGGAGAGGGGGGGCATCAGCAATAGACCGGTATTTCTCACAGTTCTGGAGGCTGTCTCAGGTCAAGGAACTAAGAAGGAAGGTTTTGTTCTGAGACCTCTTCTTTTGGCTTATAGGCAGCCACCATCTTTACTATGCTGACATTACCTACTCTGTGCACACAGGGTAAGAGAGGGAGCAAATTCTCTGTGCCTCTTCTTATAAGGGCACTAATCCCATCATGTGGGCCCCACCCTCAAGACCTCATCTCCCAAAGACCCCACCTCCTAATACCATCGCACTGGGTGTAGGGCTTTGACATATAGATTTGCGGGAGACAAATTCAGTCCATAGTACCCTGGTATATATAGACAAGCTGGCTGAGAAATGTCAACTTCCTCCTGTGCATGTGAGAGCTTGCGCCCCCTTTATCTTAAGTTGCCACTGGAGACTGGAGGTTTCCTTTGCTTTCTTCCAACAATGGTCCATCATTAAAGGCACACAATGACTTCTGGTGGTTATCTAAGCACATGCCCATCTCCCATGTGGACAGCTGGAGAGATGCTCCCTTGGTGCTTGAGCGAAAACACACTACTTAATCACTTTTATTCCAGGGAGTACAACTGCCCACCACCCACCCCAAAGGCTATGGCAGAAGAGAAGGAACCTGCATTCAAAGAAACAGGCACCTTGCTCATTAGCATCCAGGCTCACCTCAGAGGTGAGGTATAAGGCATGAGCATAGTCCACAGAGTGGCTAGACCCTAGGCCAACTGCTGTGGGCCTGGTAGGCCTGTGACCAACCAGGCAGGCCTGAGTGAGCCAAGAGGCTTCAGCCATACAGAGGGTGTGGGCACACAGTCACTCAGGAAAGCGGGAGCCAACAGCCTGTACAAGTGTGTCAGAGGGCTGAGGTATGAACAAGAGGCTGAGGGGAGCAAGTCACACACAAGGGGCATGAATCCAGGAAATAAGCCTTTCACTCAAAATCCTGGGGATCAGTCAGCTGATTCAATAGTATTAATTTAGGAGTTCTAGAAGTCAATTGTAAGCTCGCAAACCATTTTTATTAAGCAGTGAAGTCATATTTTACTTTGGAGCACCTAATTTCATCTTCCCATAGTTGGAATGTTGTTCCCTATGGGTTTCTCCGCTAAGAGTGCTAGAAAGACATATGGCTAGATGGTCAAGGCCAAGGCCTAGGAATTCTTATGGCTTAAGACAGAAAGGTTCTTAGATTGCAAACTACGCTGGTAATGTTCCTTGGCAGATAAAGGGTATTCTAACTTAAGCAAACTATGCAGCATGCCCACCCATGGTAGAACAATTATGTGTGAGGCTGGATAGGGTATATGGGGACAGCAGTCCCCTGCTATGGTTTGGCTACTATCACATGCTAGAAAAACTAGGAATCATAGGCTGCCTCTGCAGCACAACTACCAAGAAACAGCTTGTGCTCAACTAATAATTACACAAATAACTTCACAGAAAAAATAAGTGTAAATCCCCACCCCCACCCCACCCCAGGGGACTCTGTGAGCATTGAAGGTCCCCTGGCCATATGGGCCTCATGGGCCCATTTTATCCCTCTTCTTTCAAGGGTTGGTGCGAAAGCACTGCTGGCGCTGACGCTCATCCACATTAGCCTCCTGGGCAGACATAAAAACGCCGATCTGACCCGATGTAAACTGAACAGGGTTCTGCACAACTTGTTGACCGGAAGTTTGCTGGGCTCCTGTTGACTGAGCTATAGCCTGCTGAGAAAAAAAAAGGGGACAAGGTGAAGTCCTCTGCTAGAGTTCCTGGACCTGTTTTACAACAGAGGCAGGACCCCTTAGTTCAAGCCAGTGAGGTACTGAAAAATGCCTCTTTGGAACACAAGCCTGTAAGGTGTCTGTAGAGGGTGGAGCTGGGGAAGATGCCTCTCCACTTCTCCTTCCCAATGGCATCTTGGCTTAAAGACCAGCAAAAGCAGGCCTGGGTTCTCTCAAACTTGTCTTGATATCTAAAACTACTGGGTCCTGTGTCTGGCCCTTCCCGGCCCAGGTTCTCTACCAGCCATGGCCAGTCAATGCCTTGGAAGGTCTCCTTTGGGCCTTGCCATCACTCTGCTCAGACTAAGTGACTTCCATGCTGAGCCCAATTGGAAGCTACCTGGCCCACTTGAACAATGTGACAGGAGAGGTAACAACTCACTCTGGACTGTGTGTGTGTGGGGGGGGGGTGACAAACACAAAGATGGGGTTACAAAGAATATGCTGCAGGGTTTTTTTTCTGTTGGAGAAAGAGGGACCCATTTGGGCTGGGTTTTTAAGGCAGTGCCAGATTTCAAAAAGTGAAACTCAAGAGGGTGGAGAAGGATGTGCAAGGAGCTGGGCTGCACTATGTGCAGAGAGCTGGAGGTGTGCAAGGACCTGGGGAGAGGGAGGGCCTGGAGGACAGTGGAGATAAGCCAGGGCAGGGTGTGGGGAGCCACTGAAGACTTGTGGACAGTGGAGCTCCCACATGCGCCTGCCTTGGCTGCTCCACTGTGTTTTCCAGTCTGTGCAGTGTTCCAGGGCCCTTCCATCTCCGCTTCTCTGGGGAATGTGCTCAGTGCGGTCTCAGCTGTCTTTCATGGCCCGTAAGCGCCTTGAAAACAGGCATGAGGAAGGGTCACAGCAGAGTCTGGCTTGGCAGCTGAGCCACAGGATCTGTGCACCATCTGACTTCTTGGAGGGGGAATGGATCAACTTTCTAGACAGCTGGTGGCCTGGTTTGTGTGCATGTGAAATTAATCACATATTTAGCTATGTAAAACACTGAAACTCCATTTTTCTTTAGTCTATTGCTTTTTTTTTTCTTGTTAGGTTTTTTTTTAAGATGTTAAGTTCTATTAAGATTTATAAAGCCAGAATCAAAATGCCCTTTGTAAGTGCCATTTGTCAGATTGAGAATCTGTGGTCCCCAAGGGGCTTCTAGAAGTGTATCTGGGAGCAAAATCTGCTATGTGACTGCCATCTGGACAAGCTCCCACCACTTTCCTGGAAACATGACCACTGCAGATGGTCCCTAGGTGGCGTCTGTCCTTCCAAATACGGGAACCCTGTATATGGCTACCAAACACATTCAACAGGAGGACCCATGGTTTCTTTTCAGTATGAGAAAACACACCCACTCTGGGCTCTGGATTTTGTAGCAGAACTAGAGATTCACAAGTTCATAAAGGGGTGTGGGCTGAGGTGATGGGTTCAGTATATGGCATGATTCACTTTGCCCAATCAACATAATTTTGAGTCATTTCCATGTCAGACTGCATTTAATAGCCATGAAGACTGTTCACTTTTTCACAGAAGCCTGAACAGTCTTTTTACTCAGTGAGTGCTACTACCAAGGGACTGCCCTCAGACCTACTGAACTTCGTAATCTGGATTTCATACACAGATAGTACTCCTATGCTGTGTTCCTTATGGGGAGGGGGCACAGCCTGTGCAGAGCCCCTGATCTGGGAAGGAGGGCAGAAGAGAAGGGGCTGGCATACCTGTGGCCAGGTGGCTTGGTTCTGCACGGTGCCTTGCTCAGTGACTGGCCAGGTATTCACCTGGAGTAAAAGTTGCTGTTGGTTTGTTATCTGTGGCCAAAGTTGAAGGTAATCCTGCGGGGTCTGCAGGGTGACTAAATTTGAAGTGGGAGCGACAGCAGGCTGAGGAACGCTGGCAGAAGAAATCGCCTGAGCATTTGGGTTATGCACCAGTGCCAGCTGGTTTACGGAAGGTGCCTGCTGCTCTCTAGGGGGAAAACTGTAAGAGAAGATACATGTTGTAGTGACATGGATCCAAAATCAAGGGCCCACAAAGCATCTTCTTAGTCATCAAGAGGTACTTAAGGCACATTTGTTTTTGGCGGGTAAATCAGGATTCACTTTTTTTTGTACTCTCACTTTGGTCTAAGACTCAATTTGCCATTGCAAAGCGAATATAAACACTGAGGTAAATTACAGTCATTTGTCTCTAGTGATTTTATTAATATTACTTGGACTGTCTTGGTTCTGCCACGATAGCAATCTCTGTGGCCTTGTGCGATCACTTCACATACCCCAGTGACTTGCCCTCCATCACTAAAGAAGCTGACAGCTATGAAGGGCTGCAAGGCCGATTTCCTCACTCCAAGCTCAGTGGTCTCTCTACAACCCGAAGCCTGGGGCTAGTGTGATAAAGAGATTTCTGAGCCCCATTCCAGACTCTGACTCTTCACTTTCAACAACCTCCTCAGGTTGATTCTCATTACTGGCCCACAGAGAAACATGGCACTAACTCATCTCACTGATGCTGAAGGAAGGCCCAGAAGGAAATCCAGAGAGCTTGGGGAAGCCTGCTCAGAAAGCTGGCATTCATTCAAAATTATTTATTAGGCATCAAGTAAGTTCTATGCAACCCATTCATTACTGAGCAGAACCTTCTCTTTCTAATATTTGTGGCCAAAGACTTGTCACTGAGCCAAAAATTTATTAATGCCCTGGACTATGGGCAGAGGGCGGTCTCCCAGGACTTAGTCCTTCTGTGTTGGTTCTGTAGGTATCCAATGACAATCTAGCAACTGTTTCACACCCACTTCCTTCATATAGATCATCAATACAAGGCACACAAACCCATTCACCTGGTGTGATGCGATCACCAGACCCCACTGAAGTGAGAGAAGGAAACTGGGAGTCCAGAAGTTGTTTGGCTGTGGACACTTAAGATGTCTCTTAGATACCCTGTGCCATAACACTGGGAAGGGGTGTATGGTGCCAAGCAAATTAAAGATTTGCATGCTAATCCCCCCAGATGGAAGGCTTCCTCATCAGTCCCCCTATGTCATGGAGACTCCCCCATCCCATCAGTACCTGCTTGACCATGCACCATGCACAAATGCAGCAGGGCCTGTGGCCATAGAGCAAGATGCATGGGAGCACATTGCTTTTAATGAGGGATTTTGGTGTCCTATGGGCAAGTTGCCCATGCTTTCAGGAATGATGTTCAGCCCCAAAGAGAAAGCAGTGACTTTAGCCACGCTCACTATTCCATGTACTTCTTACCTGTAAGTATTCTCCTTTTGGCCCCTAAGGTTTTCATCTTGATAGAAGCCACAGGGCTGCTGCTCAGCTATTAACTGCATGGGAAGAAGGACAGGCTGGGTCTGCATGAAAGTAACAGAATGATCACGGAGGGACCCAGAGAGGACAGTTTGGTTTGGCAAGCATATTTGTACAGACTGGCTTTCGGCAACAATGCTACACTGCTGTGGTTGCTCCTGTATCAGCAGCTGCAGCTGTTGTTGCAGCTGCTGCTGCAGCTGCTGCTGCGGCTGCTGCTGCAGCTGCAGCTGCTGTTGTGGCTGCAGCTGCAGCTGCTGTTGTGGCTGCAGCTGCAGCTGCTGTTGTGGCTGCAGCTGCAGCTGCTGTTGTGACTGCTGCAGCTGCTGTTGTGACTGCTGCAGCTGCTGCTGAGGCTGCTGCTGAGGCTGCTGCTGTGACTGCTGCAGATGCTGCTGCAGCAGCTGCTGCAGCTGTTGTTGCAGATGCTGCTGATATTGATGTTGCAGCTGCTGCAGCTGCTGCTGCTGCAGCTGCTTCTGCTGCAGCTGCAGCTGCTGTTGATGCTGCAGCTGCTGTTGATGCTGCAGCTGCTGCTGCTGCAGCTGCTGTTGTTGCTGCAGCTGCTGTTGTTGCTGCAGCTGCTGCTGTTTCTGCAGCTGCTGTTGCTGCAGCTGCTGTTGTTGCTGCAGCTGCTGTTGTTGCTGCAGCTGCTGTTGTTGCTGCAGCTGCTGCTGTTTCTGCAGCTGCTGTTGCTGCAGCTGCTGTTGTTGCTGCAGCTGCTGCTGTTTCTGCAGCTGCTGCAGCTGCAGCTGCTGTTGTTGCTGCAGCTGCTGTTGTTTCTGCAGCTGCTGTTGTTTCTGCAGCTGCTGCTGCTGCTGCTGCTGCAGCTGCAGCTGCTGCTGCTGTTTCTGACGTTGCTGATGGTGCTGGTATTGTTCCTGCTTCTGCACGTGCTGCTATATCAAAAGGAAAGATATTAAAGTATCTCGGTGTCTGCAAGAGCCTCCCATAAATTGACTGAAACCTCTCCATTCTCCCAAAACTGAAGGCAGAACAGTCCTGCCTCTCTGGGTACATGGTTTACATGACTATCTCCTTATTTGGCAGAGCACTAGCTATAGTCATGCTCCTGAGAAGCTACAATCCAGCACTTGTGTACATGTACCTATGCTTGTGTGTCCACATCTACTTAGCCAGGAATTTTTATTTCCTCGGGCAAATGAATTTCATCCAACTGAGTAGTCATTACTCCCTCAGCAGGAGTGAGCCCAGATTTTCATGAAAATGAAATCCCCTTTTAGCCAACCAGTTAAAAAAGACTTTTCCATACCTGAGTGGAAGTATTACAATGTTTCTCAAGCTCCTCTGAAAATTTAAATGGGTGAGATGAGTTTGACGCTCTGAAATGTTTGGTCTCACTGAAATCTGCAACAGAGCTCTCTGTTTGCTCGGTGCGTTGTTTCTTGCGCACTGGTTCTGAAAAGTGTGGCTCAGTCCTGTCAGTCTGCTGTGGTGTGATTACCTGCATAAGGAACAGTAGCATGAAGGTCTTATTCTGGGGCCATACCTTTCCGTAGGGCACAGGACATGCTGGGCATGGAGTGAGATTGCACATAGGCAAGCCCACCAGAAGTCCTGGCTTTATATATGAACAACATCTTCCACTGCCAGAGCCCTGCTGGGCCCTTCTCAGCTCCTGCAACCAATATAAAAAGGGCAAAGCCTAATTCCCAGATGAAGATCACTCTAGAAGTTCTGTGCTGACCTGGGGCAGCAGCTGTCACTACAAAAGCAGGCCCAATTGACTAACTCCTTGAAGGCTGTCCCTTTCTCCTGTTCCTTCTGCCATTTACACGGAACTGGCCTCTGACCTGTAACTTGGAATCCTGCAGCATCTTAAGCTGCTCGTTCATGATGTCAAAGGCACCTTGCTGGATTTTCTTTTCAGCCATCAGCAGCTGAACCTCCTCTTCCAGCCGCTTACTAAACTTCTTAGTGAGTTTCCGCTCGCGTTTGCTGATGTGCGCTGCAACTGGTGATGGCACTCGTGAAGGCTGTGGGAGGAACCACTTATGGTCCATATATAGGGGTACCATATTCTCCAAATCCTACCATATTGTTTTATTTCCAAGTTGTGAAAGACTGAGAGTGAGAACAACAGCACTCCAATCCTGATTTCATTCATTAATAGGAAGTTTGAAAAAATGGTTACAGAATCCAGGAATTCCAGATCAGAACTGGATCATGGGGATCATTTAATCTGATTTTTCCCCCTAAAGACAAAGCTATGGAATTGGCCTGGAGACATAAAGCAATCAGCTCAAAGTCTTCAGTGGAAGAACTCAGAGCACAGCGGGTCAGATCACAAAGGAGGCATGTAGAAAAGATCTATTGGATGCTTCTTTGCCATGCACTAAGAAGAATGCTCCAACTTGCACTTCCTTTGCTCCTGGCACTCTTCTAAGTACATGTACAGAAACTCACAGATCTGACCTTCACAACTTCCTACAAAGTAGGCACTATATAGACATCTGCAGTCATAGTACTTGGAGGAATACTCTCTGATTGGCCCTGGGAACTTAATTTTAACTTGAATAACAGCCTCAAAACTTGAACTAAACCAATGTGGGTCAAATATAGGGGGTGGGGGAGGATGAAGTGGGTAAAGGGATGAAATATATGATAGCTGAAGAAAAGTGGACTTTGGGTGATAAACACACAATAGAATATACAGATGTCAAATGATAATGTACATCTGAAAATTATATAATTGTATTAACCAATGTTACCCCAATAAACTTATTTTTTTTAAAGCAGGCATTCATTAGAGTAAAAAAAAAAATCCCTAAATTCAGGACTGGAATAGAAAACTTTTCGAGTCATCATATCTCCCCACCCTTCTCCAAGCAAGAATCTTTTCTCTTCTCTGCTGTCTCTGGTACAGAAGCTACCAAGCCATGGCTCCAAACTTTCCCCTGAAGGCGGGGAGGGGGGCTCACCCCCTGGGGAGGTAACTTAACCCATCCAAGAAGAGTTTCCTTAAAGGGAACAGAAAGTGGCCTGCCTTGAATTGCTCTCTCTCCACCCTAGTTGGATCCACTAGAGACATGTCTTCCACTTCAACAGCATGATGGCCCCACAGCTATTTGGATCAAGCTGTCCTGCCTCCCCCCAGTCTCCCTTTTTCAGTGCCTTCCACTAGTGACCACATGACATGATGTTTTCCAGCACCTCTCCTTCCTGATCTCTGTCTTCTAGATACACTCCAGTCTGTCAATCCATGGTACACAGAAATAAACCTTACGTGCTATCGCATGCAGAACCAACCACATACACTCATTTGTTGATTATTTTGACTATTTGAAACAAAAGTTGTAAAGTTTAATTATAAATTATTTCAAAGGAGAAACCTACCAACAGTGAAAAGGGAACCACAACTTTTTAGTATAATAAGGACATAAAGAGAAAATGAATTTCTACAGAAAATTAAAAATAATAGTTCAAAGAATTTTCATAGCAGTCCAATAGCGCCTGAAAGGAAAACAGACCATTTAAAGATGGAGAAACTGAGACTCAAGAATGTGCCAAGGTCACACAGCTGGGACCAGACTCAAACAACTGTCTCCTAGCCCTCAGTTGTTCTCTTAAGAGGATACTTTTGGCATTAGGAATGGAGTGACTCATCTTAGGCTCAGTAATCAATGCACACAATTCCACATAACTGACAATAAACTCATTATCTTGCCTGTCAATCCTGATTTTAATAATCCTTTCAAATATCAAAGATGATCATCCAAATCTGTGATTATATACACAGATCCGGAGGTAGAACAGCAACACAGTAGAAAATCCAACTGTTAAAAATTTGGCCCCCTGACCATCCATTGGTACTGAGATTTAAAAGGTGGATATTTCTAACATTCTGAAAGGCATACTTCTAACCAACAGAAATTCCACTAAGGAGACCTAGCTCAGATGGAGAGTGTTGGTTTGGGCAGGCAGGAAAGTCATCTTCCCTTGAGATGGTCAGTATCCCCTCACAGGTGAGAAAGCACTGCCTTTTCTTAGTGTCAAGCCTATTTGGTTCAAACTTTCTCTCAAGCACAGTGTGTCTTTTTGAATGTTTCATATTAAGAAGAAAAGACAGATTTGGTCTTAGAGAACCTCCAACCTCCCTGTTTGCCAGAAGCCAATGGATTCTCAACTGCATCTGAAAATTCGGTACAACAGGAATGGTAATACAGTTTTAACAAATTAAAGAGAGAACAATTTCTTCAGAGTGAAACTGGGCACAAGAGTGGAAATTTGGAGCTTTCTAGAGTTAATGTTCCAGATAAATGTGTGGGGTGAGACTTTGAGGTACCTGAGCACTGATGGCAGGAGCCACACCAGAGTCTAAGATGGGCCTCTTCTCCACCTTGTCCACGTTCTCCACAACATCCATATCACCTGTCTCTTCTCCCTCAGCTTCAAATTCAAAGCTATGCAAAGACGATGTAGCTATGGAAGAAAGCACAATGAACTTCATGACTAAGAAAGCAAAAGTACCGATGCTATCAGATTGTATAGGTTTCTATTTTTTTTTCTTTTGTAAGCCATAAAATCTAGAGAGTCAAGTTCTCTTCCATGTTAAGGATTAGACATGCCAGGTACCAGGAGTAATTCAGCAATTACTTAAAAATCTGTTTGAATCTGAAAATGAAGAAAAAGGAAAAAGTGTCTGACTTTACCTCCTCCCATCCAAACTTAAGCAGATACCTAAATCCATTCGTGTTAAGTCTTTTCATTATACAATTCTTTTGGTACCTCCTGACTGATAAATACTAAATTAAACCTAGTCATAAATTACGTCTGAAAAATTAGGTTCCCCAGGACGTGGGATCTCAGGAGTTCTTTAAGTACTGTTGGAGGTGTTGTGACATACCACTCCTTCAACAGCCCCCAAAAAGAAAAGTGGAAAATGTTATCTGAATAATGAAAAATGGTATAGTCATTTGGAAAATAGTGTGGCAGTTTTTACCACATGCACTTCCCTTATGACCAAGCAGTCCCACTCCCAGGAATTTAGCCAATTGAATTAAAATTTTATGTTCACACACAAAAACTCTACACAAATGTGTATAGTAGCTCTAGCTATAATCACCAAAAACTTGGAAACAACCCAGATGTCTTTTTACAGAGGAATGGATTTTTAAAAACAATTGTGGCACATTTGTAATATGCATTACTAATCAGCAAACAAAAAGAAATGAACTACTGGTTCATGCAACAGGGATGAATCTTAGATGCATTTTCTTAACAAGGCAAGATCAAACAGGTTAGATATTGAGTGATTCCCTTTACACGATATTCTGGAAAACAGACGGTACACAGATCAATGGTTGTCAGAGGATGGGGGATAGAGTTTGAGTTCAAAGAGGTAGTGCAAAGGAATTTGGGGGTGACAGAACCCCTCTACTTGGTACTATGGTAGTAGATACATGACAAATGCATTGGCTTTTGTCAAATCCATAGAACTGAACACCCCAAAGAGTGAATTCTACTGTGTGCAAACCTAAAACTGAATTGCTCTTATGCATTTTAGAAATCACAATCATGGGTCCATGGACTCCCCCCCACACTCAAATCAATAATTTTGAAAGGATTTTTTTTAACAAAGTTTTGAGATTGACAGCAATAATGGAAAGATTGTTAACTAGAGTATTAAAAAAAATAGAGGTATCACTTCTATATATGGAGAAGCCACAATATAAATTCTCTATGATAAGATCGGCTATTAGAAGATGCGATCTGCATTATGCATCCACCACTGGTTTAAGTTTTGTATCTTAATAGGATTATGTTTATAAAATGTATTTAATATTGAAACTTACAGAATAAATATCACTGTTTGTGAGAGACTATTTCTTTTGTCCTTTACTAGCAATTCTTTTTGTAGTATAGTTTTTGAAAAAAGAGATTTCTTTAGAATGAAACTATTATGCCACAGCAGAAAAGACTGCATGAGTATGAAAAAAATGTTATTCTTCCAAGGACTGAGATATAGCATCAGTCAGATTAAAATTAAATGGGAAGGAATAATACCTTCCCCCAAGCACTCAAACCATTGATGAAATTATTCATTTTCACTGCTCTTAAATCATCATCTAAAAAACTTTACAGAAGATGAAGAACATTAGAATTCACTCTTTTGATTTCACATGATTATAAATAGAACATTATCTTCATTTGAAAAACTGTAACTACTCTGTAGGCAATTACTTTCCTTCTAATAGTCCCTATCTGAATGTTCGAATGTACCTACCTGGTGATCCAAGTACAGTTTCCAGGGAAGATACGCTAGTTTCAGAAACTGCATCATATTCTACCATCTTCTTTGCATGAACATGTCCTTGTGGTCCACAGCTGTCAAACTCCACAGTATCACCTTGATCCTAGGAATTTCCAAAAGGGAAGATGATATTTCAATTAGAGAGACGTATAAATAAGAGGAAACACAGGCAGAATACAAACTTTGATGTATTTCACAGAACAGTTTCTAACATTGCTTCCATCAATTGAATACCTAACACAAAACTATCATGAAACATGTCCATGAAAAATATTGCTAGAAAACAAGCAGATTATGGGTGCCACATATTTAACATTATAAAAATCTAGAAGAGAAACACAGCACAAGCATAATGAAGATGTATGCCCTTTGAAGGCCATGAAAAAAAAATGCCTTTCAGAGGTGTTCGTAGGATGCTGACCTGCTGGTTTAGAGAGGTGGGAGGGCTGTGAGAGAATAGTACAACCATTGACATGACTATTTTTCCAGAGGTCCTGCACATGCAGCCTAGGCTTAGAGCAAGGAAAGGCCAACTGGGGGGCTGCTACTCTATGTTTTTAATAGATATTAAAGGTGAAAGTGTTATTAGCAGAAGTACCTTTGTAACATATACTAGCAAAGAGATGGAAATAGCTTCTAGTGCAACCTACCCATTTGATAGTGTTGAGGAGAAGGTTGTATAGCAAGTTAGGAGCAGAGCGAAAGAGAATTCAGTGATGTTCAAAACCAGTGCACATTCCCCTCACCCTGGCCACCTACCTCAATTTAAGCCATTTGCTGCTTTAAACCATATACATCGTATTCCTATTTAGTGATCCACCACCACTTCCTTAAAATAAGACCTTTTTTTGAATCATCTGGGCTCACTGCTTATATGAAATTTAAGTTCAATACCTGGTCTATCAGTGCAATCTTTTACATTTCTGCTAAAAGACTGTTAGTTTGCTTGCTTGCTTGTTTTAGGTGAAATTAAGACACAAACCCTTGCTGGTTTTTCTATAAGAAACCCGTTTGTTAGAGCCTATAAAACTTTTATGTTTTGTACAACTCTTCAGAGCACCTCTGTTTGCTTGATGGGATACTGCCTGATTCATAAATCACTCCATAAAGCCAATTAAATTCAGTTTAAATTTTTTTAACTGAATTTCTGTTTTCTAACACTCTAAACACTAGGCACACTCTCATCTCAAGGCCTCATATTGGTTTTCCCTCTTCTTGAGTCTTCCCCTAGATATCTCTATGGCTACCTATCTTAATTCCTTTAATCTTTGCTCATATTTCATACTGTATTCCCCTCACCTGTTGTATTTCTTCTCTATTGTCATGCTTCTCTATTTCATTTCAATAGCTCTTCTCACCTTCTAATTTGTGATTGGTTTATTTAATATACTTATTTTCTTTCTCATCCATCTCCTCCTGCTAGAATGTAAGCTCTAGAGCAGGAATTTTTCAGTTTTTTTTAAATGATGTATCCACACACCCCCTCACCTAAAACAGTTTATGGTATAAAGTAGGTGTTAAATAAACATTTATTCAACGAATCAATGAATAAATTTGAAATGACCTTTAAAATAAGTATATTTAAAATGTTCAAAAATATAAAGAATGAGAGGCCATAAAAGAAATAAGACAACGTGGAAATACAGAGAGCTTTAAAAGTAGATTCTTTGCTGTGTGTTATGAAATATAGCTATTGGGACCAGAGAGGCCTGTGTTTGAATCCTGACTCTGCCACAATCTGTGTGACTTTGGGCAAGTTATTCAATGGCAAGAATCCAAGATTCACTATCTGTAAAATTAGAATGATAATGCCTCATACAGTTCTTGTACAGTCAAGCACTTAGCCCAATCCTTGACATATAAGTCCTCAATAAACTTTAGTTATTATTATTATTTTATCATAAGTACCATGTCACTCGGTACCCCTAACTTGAATTAGGGCTGACTTTCTTAGACCACTTTTTGGACACTTCATAAGTATCTGTTGATTAAGTGTCTATTAATATAGTAGTTGCAAAATCAACAGAAGATTACTCCCTCAGCTAAGTTTATCTTGTCCTCCCAGTTAACACACAATTGGCTTGAGCAGAGTGCTTCTGAGTCTAATGTGTGCTATGGCTCTCCGACCCCAACCAGCTTCCCGGTACATATGCAAAGCTAACCGCTTCTGAAAGCTTGCCTGCTGTCTCCAGACACAATGGATTTGGATGAAAAAACAACCTGATAATGTAAAAGTTTCAGTTCTGCCAAAATGCCTGTTTAGTGCAACATGGTTCCAGAGCAACAAATCTTTAGGGTCAGATGGCAGAATGTAACATGAGTCACCTAAAGCCATCATTAAAATAAAGTATTTGGGACAGAGTCAATTAGGAAAAAATTGCTTTGGATTGGCATTGATGCTACTACATTTGCCATTGCTGTCCAAATGGTAAAGTGGTGGTTTCATGGAAGGAACTTTATCCTCAATACATTACCTTGTTTAAAATTCCTTGCTGATTAACAGTTATTTTCAATAGAACATGCTTCATTGAATACAGGGTTGTCTGTAGTGATAGAGGACAGATCAAAATATATTGATCCATGGCAGGGGGATGGTATGCTTTGAGTGGTTTCCGTCATGTTTCTTTTGCTGAGGTTTAGTTGAGATCCTTAGATCTTTGGGTTTCTAGCATTCATCAAAAGTGGAAAATTTCTGACATTATTTAAAGTATTTTTTTCAGTACTCCCCTCTATCCTTGCAGGACTTCATTTACATATATATTTGGCCACTTGAACTTTCTAACAGCTAATTGATGCTCTTTTCATTTTTCCTGTTCTTTTAAAACTATTTTTCTCCTTGTGTTTAATTATGGAGAATTTCTATTGCTTTGTGTTCAAATCCACTAATGTACTAAAATCTACAATGTTTAACCCTGTCATCAATTTCACCCATTGTTGTGTTCACTGCTCAGATTTTGACTTGATTCCCCCCATCTTCCATATTTCCACTTAAAATTTTGAACATATGTAATATAGTTATGATTGTTTTTAATATCCTTGTCCACTAATTCTAAAGTCTTTGTTCTGGACAGATTTCTACTGGTTTTTCTCTTTAACAAGGGTCATATATCACTGATTCTTTGAATGCCTGATAATCTTTGGCTGAGTACCAAATATTTTTCATTTTTACCTTGTAGGTAGGGTATTGGATATCCTTGTATTCTGATAAACATGCCTCATCTTTGTTCTGGAATGTAGTTAAATTACTTGGAAAGAGTTTGATCCTTTTTGATCTTGCCCTATGATTTGATAGTCAGAACCAGAGCACTAGTTAGCCTGAAGCTAATATTTCCCCACAACTAAGGCCAGACCTTTCTGTGTACTCTTATACCTCATGACCTATGTATTAGGAAGCTTTCCAGTGTGGCTGATAGCAACAGGAATTATTAGCAGCCTTGTATGAATGCTAGCACTGTTACCTCTAATCCTTTTGGATAGTTCTTTCCCCTCACAGATCCTTGGTATCCTCTCTCCATGCAGCCCTCTCCTCTCTGGTACTCTGTTAACAATCTTAGACTCCCTATACTCTCTCCTTAATCTAAATTCAAGCAGTCTCCTGGGATCCCTCTCTGTTCTCCCTCTTGGCCGCATGGCCTGGAAACTTGCTACAGAGTAAGCTGTGACAACTGTAGGTCTTACTTCATTCATTTCCCATCTCTTAAGAGTTTCTTTCCTTTGTTTCTTAATGCTCATTAATTTGAAAACTTATTTCATTTATTTTATCTGTTTTATTTTTTGGCTGTTTAGGGTAGGAAAGTTAATATTAACTTGTGCCTCTAAATTTATGAGAGCTTATTATATGTGGCATGGCATGTTTAAGGTATTTGGGGGATATGATGATAAACAAGACAGCCAATGCTCTCACAGAAGCTTAATTTTATTGCAGGAATATAGATAATGTACTACTGAATGAGGTTCCTTTGAGCATTATTACATCCATATGAGGTAGCCTGGCAGATTATTGCCACTTCCATTTTACAGATGAAGAAACTGAGGTTCTCCAGGGTAAAATAACTATCCCTAGGTCACATAATTGATGAGTGGCAGAATCAGGAATCAAACTCTTATTTTCTGATGTCTAGGCCATCCATCTTTCATGCTGCAGCACTATCACCACTGCAGTGACCCAGCATAGCAGCTGTGTTACGTGCCCTCATTGAGGAGGCTTTCTCTGATGTTTCCTTCATTGAGGAGGCTTTCTGTGATATTTTTTCTATTCTTCTACACCTCTTTTCTTAACAGTTTGATCTTATCTCCTAGGATAGATTCAGATCATTTGGGTTTCATTTTTCTATTAATGTGTATCCGTATAAGATTCTCTCTAGTAATGTCTGGTGAACAGGTAAATGAATAATACATTCGAATGGCTTAGGAAGAGGATGGGAGATAATCTAGGTTAACTGAGGACTGGGTTCTGCTCATGATGGATGATGCAGTCTCACAAGTCTATTCACATAGCCTAATGCAGGAGACAGGTCAGTAAACTTTCATTTTGAAATGTACTCACAAGTCAAAAAATCCTTGAAGAATGTCTGGCATATATAACAGTAACATATAACCTTACCCTTTTTCACAGTGCTTTTCCTGGTTACTTCCCATAACTGGCATCCTCCCACCTGCCCCCCAACTTTTCTCTTTAGCCAAAGATGATATATAAGTTGGTGGCTTGGGCCATTTCAAGGAGTTACTCAGTTTTCCTGGGCATCTCCTATGTATATAGGAGGTATCCATGTTATTAAACTTTCGTTTTTCTCCTGTTAATCTTTCTATTTTAAAGACATCTTAGCCAAGAACCTAGAAGGGTAGAGGAAAAATTATTTTGCCTGTCTCACACTGGGAATGCCCATTAACTAAAGAATCCACATTATGGGGATATGGGCTCAAGCTTCAAGTTTCTGATTGTCAATATACGTACATTCGGGGCAGCAGCAGTAGATTTAGCACGCAGAGATTTCATTCTAGACTTTCTTCCGCTTTGAGCACAACTATAAATAGATAAAAAGAAAGATGGTAAGTACATCTCACTTGCCATTTAAACCATAATTTTCTGTAAATCAGTAAGGGTCAAATTAGGAAAAATATTTTATTTTCTTAATACATAACATCATCAATCTTTGGAGTGTCACTTTTCCTACAGAAAAATGTCATTCGGTACCATATCTATAAAATAAACCATCTGGACCTTCATTACAATGAAGTTTGCTGCAGGTCTCAATGCCTCTTTTTGACAGTGGTAAGCAAAATAAGCTTTAAAAAAAGCCAAGGTAAATCAGTAAATGTTCTTAATTTTTAAACCAACTGCAATTATAAAAATGCCCTCAGGCCAAATTCAATTTTATTTCCTATAATTAGAGAAATTCTCCATTCTCTGGCTCATTAACAATTTATTTCTATCAAAATTAGAATTTTGATGCCCAAGGTAAGAATGCAGCTTCTTGGCAACTCCATTCTAAATACTAGTTTACTTTTCACCAAATAAGTAGGAGATGAGAGAAAGCAAGAGAGAAAGAGGAAGGAGGGAGAGAGAGAAAATATGAATGAATGAGAACCTGTTTTTAATATTTAAATTACTTTTGAAGCCTTAAAAAGTTCATAACTGATAAATATGAAAATGTATTCTGTGTTCAAGAGTCTTTCTTTTGCAGGACAAACAGTGAAAAGCTCCTGAAGGGGAGCTGAGTTTGCCGCCCCAAAATATGCCTCTCTGGGATATTATCTTAAGCTGATTATTTTTAAGAAAAGACTAGGGAAGAAACTCTGATCTTCCCCCTAATTCCCTGAAAGAATTTAAAGAGAAGACCTGCTCCAGGAAGGGGATTATCAGCATAGATAACTATAGTTTAACATGAACTGAAATAGGGAGGAACCTAGCAAGGCCCATTTGATCAAAGTCCTCTCTGTGTCCCATTGTTAAAGATGGCCCAGCAAACATTTGTTTATCAAACATTTGCTTTTCCATCTCTATGTGAATTGCTTTCCTCCCCTTTTAAGTCCCAAACCACAACTCCCCTTTCTCCCTAGCTCAAGATGTCAGATAAGCCTCAACTGCATGATTTGTCCTCAAATCCCATGTCCTTATGGACCCCCGCCATATACATATGTATTTAAATTTGGTCATTTTCTCCTGTTAATCTGCCTAATGTCATTTGAATTATTTGGCGGGCCAGAATAACTAAGATGGGAAGAGGGAAAATTTTCTCCTCCTGCACATCCCTATTGTACCAGAAAATGAGAAACTGGAGTCTGCTAACAAATATGACAAAAAGGAAGACATAAGCATAGCAACACAGCGCCAAAATGGTATCTGTGAAACCCTCCCAATTCATTCAGAAGATAGAAAATTAACAGAATAACTAGGTTATTCTGCAGTTTCCAGAAGGTAATACTAATCCAATGGAGAGAAATTTTCCATTCTCTATTTATCACAGGACTCAGTCAAAAAATACATTAAACTTACATCATTTATTTATAATCATAGACAATTAAGAGTTTAAAACATATTTTGAATATCAAAATATATATTTAAGAATTATTGATTTAAAGAGCATGAAACAACTAGTAAATGAGTTAATTCAGTTATTTGTATATATGATGGTGCTATAAAATATCTAATATGTAGTTCTTACTGGTTTGACTTTCAACACCAAGTAACTGAGATATAAACAGTTACTTATAAATTTGCCCCCATATCATTTAAAAATAAAAGTTCTAAAAGATTATCATCTTTATTTTTTTTGTCTTTGACTAAATTTATAAGCCAGTTTAGTCTAAGAGAATATTTCCTTAGTAAGTGTTGATACTTCTTCAAGGTTATTTCTCACTGTCCTTTATATTATCACCCTTGCAGACCACTGTGGACAAAACCAGCAGTAACCTCAGAGAGATCTGATCATAAATTCCTAACTGGGCAGGTCATGGTGGGTAGTCATGCCCCATGCACATAACTTCTTTAGTAAGAAGTTAATCTTTGCCTTAAGTAAGCCCTGTCTATTGTTTCTGTGCATTTAGGTTAATACACCTTTGAAATGCCTTTTCCAGACCCCCTGGAAGCTGTAACCACCTTGGAGAGAGCACACAATCTTGTTAAGTATCCTGTAATCCAATCGGTGCCTTGCTTCCTCCCACCTTCATTTTATCTTCCTTATGTTCCCTCCTTAATTCCAAACACACAAAAGAAACTGCAAACTATCATTCTTGGAAGTATTTTTCTCTGTTGAGATCTTGCTTCCAGGTGTAGCCTCTGTTTGGCTCAAATAAACTCTAATAAACTCATACAATTTTCTCCAGCTTTGGATGTTTTTATGTTGACACTGTATTTTTTCTCCTTTGGTTTCAACTAGGGGTAACTGACATCTCTAGCTTCAGACCACTCCCTGAGCTAGACTCACATATCCAACTGCCTTTAGAATATGTAATCTGGATGTCTAACAGATACCTCAATTCAACATGGTACAATCAACTCCTTCTCATCGTCCTCTTCTCCCTCCTCCAGTATCTCCTATCTTGGTGAAAACTGCTACCCTCTATCCAGTCATTCAAGACTAAAACTTGCATGTCATCTTTGACTCCTCCCTCATTCAGTTCTCTTCTGTTCTAGATGAAACTTCATTACTTTCTATCTACCTTTCTACCTGGTGAATTTCTTGAAGACAGGGCACAAACTTGGAATCCCTTGTAACCCCAGCACTTCACACAATGAAGAACACTTACTAGGTTTTTCATGAATATTTGCTGAGTAATAAAGGAATAAACAAACTGACCAGTCAATTCAATTAAAATATTTACACATCCTTTACTACTGCTCTTCTTGGCTTAACATCATTATTTTCAAAGATAAGTTGAGGCTTCTTTCTGTTCCTTAAAAGCAATTAAATTACTCCATTTGGGCTTCTAAATAGGAAATATCTATACCTGAGATTGTGCTGGCTGGGAAATCACTGGCTATCACCATAGGAACATAGGCTACTAACTATGGTAACATAACATTTTAACAAGCGTTCTGCACACCTGACCTGTGGGTTGACGGGTAGTGAATAGAAGAAAAACAGACCTTTGTGTTCAGACAGAAGGATTTGGGGCTTAAAAATCCTGTACCTCTACATTTCGGGGCTGCTTAATTTGGGGTCTGTGTACCCCTGGCAGACCCAGCTGGCTGAATAAAGAGTGTGATTCCTATAACTCACTGGGTTCTGGTGGACTGTGTGTCTTTTGGGGGCTGGCGGTTACAACAAGATAAACAGCATGTGAACCAATGCCCAATATGGTAGCCACTAACCACTTGTAGATCAATTAAAATCAAAATTAAATAAAATTTAAAATTTAGTTATTCAGTCATAGCAGCCACATTTCAAGTGTTCAGTAGCTACATGTGGCTAGTGGCTGCTGTATTAGAATAGCTTAAAGAGCATTTATGACATTACAGAAAGTTCCAGTTGGCAGTGCTGTATCAAAGGATCCAGGGAGTTGTACAGGACAAGACACTGACAACAAAACATTGAGAATACTGTATTATGCTTTAAGTCGACCAGCTTGGGTATAAAGAAGGTAAAATAAAGAAAAGTTTTCCAAATTCTTCTGTAAATTGATATTTAATGCTTTTCTATAAGTCAATATAGATGGCAAATATTTAACTTAGAATGTACAAGTAACAAATAAGTACATACATTGTTAATGAAAAGCTACAGGAGTATTTCATACCTAACTAGTCCATGCATCTAAATAATAAATTCAGGCTCAGGGTATAATGTGCAACAGGTTTGTAGTCATATTCATTACTGGCCTTTTGTGAAGAACAGATACAAACAGAATTTTCTTTTTCCAAATTGTATTAGTTAACTTTCCAAAAAAAAATAATATATCAAAAAACTTTTTGCTAGTTATATTTACATCAAAGAACACCTTCTAATTTTACAAAGTACCTCTGTCTCATTATGTAAAATCTCAAAATGTTTTTCTTCTACTGGGCCCTTAATGTGTTTTATTCTCTCTGCATTTTAAATCTTTTCCCAAGATTTGATATTCATTGGTATTCAATATGGCTGGATTACTTTAATGAAAGGTTATTTTTGGCTGAAAAAAATCTACTTCTATTTGCTATATAAATGAAACTGTAGATATGAAAAAGATATCAAATGAATATTGTCCTTTCATATGTCAATGAAGTACAAGCTAAGGTGTATTTTGAGCAGTTGTGGCAGAGAGTCAGGAAATTGATGATAGTAAAAATATAATCCTATATGTCTCTTCTTGTTTAACTCACAGCTGAGATGATCTAATGTGAAGTAATGAAAGGAAGAAAAACCAGATTTCCCTCATGGTTATAGGTTGTGACCAAAGTTTAAGGAGCTAATTTTTAAGACTACTCTAGCTAAAGCTAGTCCATAGGTTAATAGAGAAAGCCCACTACCACCCCATTTAAAACATAAATTCTTGGGTTAAGTTTCAGGTATCCTCCTTTCCTCCATGACTAACTGCATCTCAGCTATGGATTAGTACCAGCATCTCCAGAACCTACCTACCCCCAAGAGTCACTATATTCTTATATGGTTCACTAGAGATCATACCTAAAACAGCCTCCTATTTTTTCTAGCCCCCACCATTGTGTCCAGCATTACAGAGCTGCCATGGAAGGTAGACAGAATTTGGGGTGTTTAAAGAGAGGTTCATAATACATATCTTGTAGGGTTATTGTAAAGAGAAAATAATATTTGGAAAGAGTGCTCTGTAATCTGTACAGTCCAATGCGATCATCTCAAGTGCCCTCATTAACCATTCTTCTTTGATGGTTCCAATCCTCTAAGTATCTTCTCCACTTAAATATGATTTGAGATGTATAATACTATGATTTGCTTTTAAATGGTGCTTTTGCAATTTTAATTCCCTCTCCTGTAAAATGTCTTCCTTGAAGATGAGTTCTGCATGCACTATCATTTCTCTATTCCTGTAGAGCCAAGTAACAGACTCTCCATTATTGAAATAAGTATTCTGGGGGACCAAGAGTTGCTATTGTTATAGATCACCTAGACCAATATGCTCTGTGTTTGGGGGTGGGGGTGGGGGGTGAGAGGGATACTGTATGGCTACAGGGCTCAGCATACAATGCATGCTTGTAAATACCCCTATTGAATGAATTTGCAAACTGATCCCTCCTGTTAATAAGAAAAATTGCAGGTCCCAAATGGTGTCACTCATGCTAAAACCCCATGATACAAACCCAGATTCAATACCTGATCTACCTGCAGTTTCAACTTCTCTCAGAAACATAATCATATTCAACCAGGATAGAATTTTCTGTTCAAGTACCAGAAGAGTAATCTGTCACATTGGTACTAGCCACCCCACTCCCCCAGAAAGCAGCAGCAATCGGCATGATAAAAACACTTCCCATTCTCTTCACTCTAAGCAAAGGTATCCAAGGCCGCAAAATATTCCTTTCTTTTCTGTTAATAGCTTCCTTGCTCCAGACTTCTTCTTACAACCACTGCAAGCACACCCTCCGATTGCTAAATGGGATACTTCCTAATTCATGAATCACTTAATTAAAACCAATCAGATCTTTAAATTTACTGGGTTATATTTTGTTTCTTTAACATGTTAAAATGTTCCATTCTTTTATAGTCATATGACAAGCTAAGCTATGAACATCCGAAACAGAATTAACTGCAAATGAGTATGAAGTATTACTAACTCTGCAATAGTTCGTGCACCTATGCTGTCCATTCTTTACCAAAAGAATGTAAATGTGTCCCACTACTGGCTCCTTCTTAGCTTCCCTTTTGGAAAGACTTTGCTTTTTTGTAAGGTTTGAAGAAGGCCAATTCAACAAGTCCATTCATTAACATAAAATATGCCAAAAGCCAACTTGCCAATAGACCATTTGACTGAATGGCCAATGAATTAAAAGGTTTGTACATGAAAAAGTGATTGTGGTTCTAGAAAACGTAACTTCACAAGATGATCTGATCATAAATTCCTAACCTGCAGGTCATGGTGGGCAGTCACACCCAAGACATATAACTTCTTTAGTAAGAGGTTAATCTTTTCCTTAAGCCAGTTCTGTCCTTTGTTTCTGTGGATCTAGGTTAACACACCTTTGAAATGCCTCTTTTCAGAGCCCTCTGAAGCAATAGTAAGAGCACAGAATCTTGTTAACTATCCTTTAATCCAATCCTCACCAGTTTTTCTCACCACCTTCATTTATCTTTCTTAGTTCCCTCCTTAATTTCAAATGTATAAAAGCTACTGTAAACTGCCATTCTGAGAAGCATTTTCTCAATCGGTTGAGATCTTGTTCCCAGGAATATACTGTGTTTGGCTCAAATAAACTTTTATAAAAATTTTCTACAGGTTTGGACATTGTTACATCAACAGGATCTATTTGCCAAATTGGTCAAATATACCAATTTACTAAAAACTTGCTTCTGATGGTGATGCAACCAGCACTGTGGCACGAGAGGAACCTCCACTTCTCTCCCCTTGAAGTTACACATTGGAAAGCTATAATTCAACAAAAGAAATTCCTGCTCAACACACAAACACATCTGAGAGATCCACCAACTGAAACATCTGAAGGTGGGCAAATCTAAGCAAACAGGGGAGATGAGATGGGGTAGGTGGAAGGACAGAGATGGAAGCTACGGGAGGTGTGGCATTCAACACAGCCCCAGAGTATGTGATAGCAGTAAAGGGTCGGCTGCAACCCCACTGAGCAAACCAGAGGGGCAGAGATAGCAATGAGACCTGAGCAGCCGGAACATGCTGAGGCGGGGCCTAGGTCAGGGACAGAGAAGTGGTTCAAAGGGTCACAGTGCTCTACTGCTTTCCATCACGAGACAAAAGATTCCACAGATGTGGGAACCTACCCACCCTTTCCCCCTGTGCCCTGCCCTGAAGTAAAGTCCTCACTTGGCAGATTATGAAAGGGCTGAAAAAAATTTTCCAGCCTAAGTGGTCTGCACCCATTGGAGATAAATCCACTAGGAAGAGAAGAGCCTCGGATGTGCAAGCTTGCTTCCCCTCACCTACCATAGCTGTGCAGCTTACCAGAGGCAGCTGAGTCAACTCAGGGTGGTTCTACCAGTGGCCTCTGGCTACAGGAAGGTGGTGCTGAAAAAACACAGGCCAACCTGGGAGCACCAAAATATATAAAGCAACTACTAACAGAACTAAAGGGAGAAACTGAAAAATACAATTATAGTAGAGGGCTTAAATATCACATTTACAGCAATGGACAGATCACCCAAACAGGAAATCAATAAGGAAATGTCAGCTTTAAATGACACATTAGACCACTGGACATAATCAAAATTTATAGTTTTCATCCTAGAACACCAGAACATACATTCTCTATTGCATATGGAACATTCTCAAGGAGAGACAATATGTTGAGGTACAAAACTAGCCTTGACAAATTTAAGATTGAAATCATACCAAGTATATTCTCTGACCACAATGCTTTGAAATTGGAAATCAACTGCAAAAATAAATCAGGAAAAACCATAAATATTGAAGATTCAAAACACACTACTAAATTAGACTGTGTTAAAAAAAGAAATGAGATCAAAAGATACATAGAGACAAATGAGACTGACAATAAGGCATACCAAAATTCAGAGGATGCACAAAAATGTAACAAGCGGAAAATTTATAACATTACAGATCTACCTTAAGGAACAAGAAAAATCTCAAACTAAGAAGGAGCATCTGAAAGGGTTCAGGGGAAACGGCTTGCAGAAATGACCAACTCAGCCAAAGTCCATTCTCAACTGCCCTCTCTCCCCTACCTCAAGGACTCTCCAGCTTACATCTGTTGATTCTTCATTTGCTATCCAACTAATGTTCTTATCTCTG
Source organism: Cynopterus sphinx (assembly GCA_030015415.1). NCBI lineage: Eukaryota > Metazoa > Chordata > Mammalia > Chiroptera > Pteropodidae > Cynopterus > Cynopterus sphinx. The sequence goes on from CM057388.1 coordinate 84,234,777, forward strand.
TACCTGTGGAATAGCAAGACTGTGTAAAACTGCTTCATATGTTACAATTAGAGCTCAGCCTTCTGATAGGAATCTGCTGAGAAGGTACTCGCATCAATAACTGCTACTTTCTGTTTATAGCCTCAGTGTCTCCTCTCTCTGAGAACCCTATAGCAGTGTTGATAATGCCAAGGTTGTGGGTTCTACAAGGCAAAATGACTTGTAAATAGATAAGACCAGTGGTCTGGAAATTCCTCCTCCCTTGCAGCCCCCCACCTGAAGCTCCCCCTCCCATCCTGAGTAACGAAGTCCATGTGAAATCTCAGACAAAAGATTCATGCCCCCCTTACATGGACACTGCAGAGGTATAGAAGCTGTAAGAAATCTAACCAAGAGGAGATCGTGCTTTGGGTCTGTTGAATGCCCCACGCTCTCTGTCGGTATTAAATTCTCTCCCCTCTAACAAAGTTGTTTGAGTGTCCAAATTCCTCCATTTCCTGTAACAAAACAACCTAATATTTTTTGTTAAAAAACAAGAAAACAAAAAACAAACAAAGTCTTAAGTCAGTAGAAGGAAGGAAATAATAAAAATTAGAAAAGAATTAAATGAAATAAAAAAATAGAAAAAATTAATGCAATAAAAAGCTGGCTCTATGAAAAGATTAACAAATAACACCCTTGCTTCAGCAGCACATATAGTGAAAAGATTAATAAAAAATTGACAAACCTACGGCTAGATTTACTAAGGAAAAAAGAGAAAAATCATCAAATTTGCGTAGAAGTACAAAAGAATCTGAATAACCAAAGCAACCTTGAGGAAGAAAAAAACATGACGCTTGAGTGATCAATCCCTGACTTCAAATTATACAACACAGCTACAACAATCAAATCATTATGGTACTGGCAGAAAAACAGACACACAGATCAACAGAGAATAACTGAGAGCCCAGAAATAAAAGAAACCCTCTTCAAATAAATAGTGTTGGGAAAATTGGAATGCCACATGCAAAAGAATGAAACTAGAGTGCTATGTGACACCTTACACTAAAATTAATTAAAAATGGCTCAAAGACCAACATATAAGACTTGAAACAATAAAATACATAGAAGAAAACAAACTTTTGGACCTTGGTCTCAGAGAGGATTTTATGAATTTGACCCCAAAGGCAAGGGAAGTAAAGCAAAAATAAATAAATGGGACTATATCAAACTAAAAGTCTTCTGCACAGCAAAATAAATTAGTGACAAAACAAAAAGACAACCAACTGAATGGGATTAGATATTTGCAAACAATACTTTCTATAAGGGGCTAACATCTAAAATATATATAAAAAAAACTCATACAACTCAACAACAACAACAACAACAAAAACCCAAAGAATCCTATTAAAAAAATAGGCAGAGGACCTGAACACTTTTCACAAGAAGACATACAAATGGCCAACAGATATATGAAAAGATGCTCAACATCACTAGTTATTAGGGAAAGGTAAATCAAACTACAATGAGATACCATCTCATACCTGTTAGATAGAACAGCTATAATCAACAGGACAAGGAATAACAAATATTGGAGAGGCTGTAGAGAAAAAGGAACCATCATACACTGCTGAGGGACTGCAAATTGGTACAGGCACTATGGAAAACAGTATGGAGGTTCTTCAGAAAACTAAGAATTCCCATATGACCCAGAAATCCCTCTTTTGGGTATCTACCTGAAAAATTTGAAAACATTTATTTGTAAGGATATTTGCACCATGATGTTCCTTGCAGCATTACTCACGGTGACCAAGACATGGAAACAACTGATATGTCTGACGATAGATGACTAGATAAAGAAGCTATGGTACTTTATATATATATATAATGGAATATTACTCAGACACAAGCAAGACAGGATGAAATACTGCCATTGTGACAACACAGATGTATCTTGAGATTACCATGCTAAGTGAAATAAATCAGATGGCAAATGACAAGAACCATACGATTCCACTCATATGTGGGACATAAAACAGAAAGCAACAAACAAACTCATAGACACAGAGAAGAGAAGGGTTACCAAAGGGAAGGGGCGTCGGGGGAGGACAAAGAGGGTAAAGGGAGTCAAATGTATGGTGACAAAAGGAGACTAGAATTTGGGTGGTGAACACACAATGCAATATACAGACGATGTATTATAGAATTGTACACTTGAAACTTATATGTTATTAACCAATATCACCTCAATAAACAATTTAAAAAGAAATTGTATAAAAAATTTATTTCTTTAATCTACTCAAAAATTCAAAGTACAGGATCACCAGTCAAGATGGTGTAGGTTAACATTGTGCTCGCCACCCCTCATTAAATCTAAATTACAACAAAACTACAGAAGCAGCATCACTGGGAGTCACCTGAGGTCTGATGAAACAGAAGTCCTACATACAACTGGGGACACAGAGAAGAGACCACCTCAAGAGTAGAAGCAGCAGTAAAAACACGGAGTGGCCAAGTCCCACAACTGTGTGTGGCGGTAAAAAACTGGGGGGTTATCTTGGCTGCAGAGGTCCCACCAGAGGAGCGAGGGGTCCTGGCTCCACACTGGGCTCCCTAGTCCCAGTGCCAGGAAGAGAAATCCCAAAATCTTTGGCTGTGAAAACCAGCGGAGACTGTGGCTGAGTGAGGGGAGGGCTGTGGGAGTCACAGATTCTCCTCTTAAAGGGCCTATGTGTGGACTCACCACTGAGGGACTTACTTGCTCTGAGCTCCAGCGCTGGGGCAGCTGCTCAAGGAACACCGGGGACACACGTGGAGGAACTAAGTTATCTGGCTTCACTGTGAGGGCTGGAGGCGCAGCTTACTCTCGGATAGAAATGCTGGTAGAACCCATTGTTCCTTGGTTGAGCCCTCCCCTCACTCAGAGTGCTGACGCAGGTGCCGCCATATCTGAGTCACCATCAATCTGGCTAACACAGGTTAATCCACCCAGGTGATTCCCTGACACTCCTCTCCCAACTTGCAGGCCCACAAGAGCTGCCTCCAGGTTTTTTTTTTTTTCATACAAATGCCTTATGCTGCAGACTTTCCTAAAATCCCTCAAAGGCTCACAAAACTCCAAGAAGAGCATCTGACCTTGGTGTGCCCCTTACCTCCTGCTGAACAGCCCCAAGTCCTGCACTCATGGCAGTCAGCCTCAGATCCTGGCTTGGTCTCAGGTGGCAACAACCCGCAGATTGCTTGGTGACTCTTACAGGTGGAAGTGCACAGGCTGCAGCTGAACTTACCTGCAGCTGGGCCCTTCCCAGGAGGTCCTTGGGCCAGCATGCCCAGTGACCTGCTTCTACCAGAGCCAGAGCACCACCGAGGGCTGCATCTAAGAGCACCTGAAGGTCATGCTGGACAGGCCCCAGAGCCCTGGCTCTGTACTGTCGGACCCTCACCGTCCAGTCCTCACAACCAATTAGTCCAAGGGTCCATACCTCCCATCGATGTGAAAATAGCAACCAAGGCTCAAAATGAGGAGATAAAGACAAATAGCCCCACATGAAAGAACAGAACAAAGCTCCAGAAAAAGAACTAAACAAAATGGAGACAAGCAGTGTGTCATATACAGAGTTCAAAACATGAGTTATAAGGATGCTCAGTGAACTTAGGGGAAGAGTAGGTGAACTCAATGAGAACTTTAACAAACAGATCAAAAACACAAAAATAAAAATAGAAATTATAAAATGGAACCAGTCAGAAATGAATAATACAGTAAATACAATAAAAGACATAGGGTGCCTGAATGGAGAAGAAAACAATCTTTACATATGCTGCCTACAAGAAACTCACTTCAGATCAAGAGACACAGACTCAACTAAAAGGACAGAAAAAGATATTTCATAAAAATGGAAATAAAAAAAATCTGGGGTAATAATACTTATTTCAGACAAAATAGACTTTAAAACAAAGGCTATAACAAGAGACAAAGAAGGATGCGGTCACCCCACTTTTGGGTATTTATCCGATGAAACCCAAAATACTATTTTGAAGGGACATATGAATCTATATTTTCATTGCAGCATTATTTACATTAGCCAAAATATGGAGGCAACCTGGTTGTCTGTCAAAGGTTGAATGGATAAAGAAATGGTACACATATCCAACAGAATGTTACTCAGCCATAAAAAGAAAGGAAGGAAGGAAGAAAAAAAGAAAGAAAGAAATTTTGCCATTTGCAACAATCTGGATGGACCTGGAGGGTATTATGCTGAGTAGAGTAAATCAGACAGAGAAAGACAAATACCATATGATTTCACTTACATGTGGAATCTAAAGAACAAAATAAATAAACAAAAACAAACTGTTGGGGATATGGGTGATAAAGGGGAAAGGATTAAGAAGTGCAAATTAGTAGTTACAAAATAGTAGTGTAGAAATAATGTGTAGAATAGAACAGCAATCTCCAAGCTTTCTGGCACCAGGGACGGGTGCTCCTATGAGAATCTAATGCCTGATGATCTTAAGTGAAGCTGAGGTGGTGAGTCTGGCGCTGGGGAGTGGCTGCAACTAGATGAAGTTTTGCTGGCACGCCAGCTGCTCACCTCCTACTGTGAGGCCCGGTTCCTAACAGGTACTGGTCCATGGCCCAGGGGTTGGGGATCCCTGACATAGAGAATATAGTCAGTAATACTGCAATAACTATGTACAGTATCAGATGCATACTAGATTTATTGGGGTGATCACTTCATCAGTTACATAAATGTCTAATCATTATGTTGTACACCTGAAACTAATATAATTTTGCATGCCATGTATAATCAAAAAAGAAAAATGTTTTTTAAAAATTTAAAGTACACTAGATTGACAGAGTTTAAGGTCATAGTAAAAAGTAAGAATTTCAGGGTTCTGGTACTTTACGGCACCAACTTGGCTCCTGATCTTCTCTCACAGGCTCCAGGTTCCCTCTCCACCCAACATCAGACCATGCTAGATGTTGGCACTCTCTATTTCTTTTCTCTAGTACAAATTTTCCTCTCCTATCCCTGCTCCATCCATCTGCAGCAGTAGGGAACTGGAGTACAGCAGATGCAATCATTCTTAAAATGCTAATAGGAAAACTAGTCAACCAAAATATTCTCAGCATCTTCAGAGACTGTTAAAACCTTTCAATCTACTATAAATCAATAAGCTTTATCAGTTAAAATATACAAGTTTTAATAAAACCGGTAAACATGGTAAATTAATCTGTGGTGACAACATTAGAAAAAAATGCTAGATCACTGAAAAAAAATAAATTCTAAAAGAATATTAGAATAACCTAAAAATTCCTTAAAATGCTGATAGCAAAAATACATCCATTGACTATATTCAAGGCTTAGTCCTTGCATATAATTAAGAATAATTTAGTCATATGGAAAAACACAAATTATTTGACTATATAAGGAGTCCAAACTATAGCCTGTGAGTCAAAAATTTTTTTTTGTATGAGCTAAGAATGGTTTTTAGTTTTCTAAAAAGTTGTCAAACCAACAAAGAATGTTATAAAGACCTTATGTAGTCTGTAATGCCTAAAGTATTTACTTATGTGGTCCCTTTCAGACATGTTCTTTGATAAATCGATATTTTGGGTAAAAGCTGTAAATTTACTGATCATTCAATGGATTAGTTTTGCATGAATTGATTCCTCAGAAATTGTCCACTGGACAAATTGATAATTTGAGAAAGCTTATAAAGAAAAAACATTTTTTTTAATATGAGCAGAGGCCATGCTAATCCTCTCTGTATTGTACCAATTTTGCTATATGTGCTGCTGAAGTGAGGACCCCCCTAATTTTTTTTAACATCTCCTGAAACTGATCATGACTTCTCTCAAATGAAAGACTATAAATAAAGAGACATCAAAATTTGAAAAAAACACAAGCAGGTCAAAGACTCGTTTTCCCCTAGTGACTATGGAAATCAATGGAAAACAGAATCCCACCAGAGATGCCCAGTCTATTTGCACTTGGGAAGGATCCTGATGGACCTGAAGTGGTTTGAGATCATTGTTTCTTGCTAACAAAGGGATAACAACCCCTACCTTTTTAAAACATTAGCACATGAATATGGAAACGCTTTCTGAATGACTGCTTCCAGAAACATTTTTTGGCTTAAATGATTATTTCGGTCTCAAAAAGTTTTCCTTTCTTTTCTATCTCTTTTTTTTTTTTAAGGAAGGGTCGAAGTATATTTCATTCAGATATTCTGAATTGAAGGAGTGTGCTATTTGAATCTACCTGTCTTCTCCAGTAGAGTAATTTATACCATCGTCTATCCTATATTGAAGGCCCTAGCAGTTTTTAGGTGCAAATTTCAGCATAAAGAGTATGTGTTTTCTGAACCCACTACTCCAGGGTCAAAAGGATAGAGCAGGAACAAGTTTGAGCTCATGTGTGTGTGTGTGTGTGTGTGTGTGTGTGTGCGCGCGCGCGCGCACGCGTGTGTGTACATGTGTGTACGTGTGTGTGCATGTGTGTAAGTGCAAAAGATTGGGAGATAGGCAGAAAGTGAATTAAGATGGCTTGGGAAATACTTGGCTCTTTGCACTCCTCATTGCTCCGTGGCTGAAGTGCAATGAGGATCGGTGCCCATGAGAAGATGACTTAAGGACTATAAACCAAATGAGCCAATGACATCTTCCCTTTTTTTCCTGTTCAAACCATAGGAATAGATTCTTGTAGCTCTAATCATATTCTTTGCATGGGCTAAGATATATTTAATATATAACTGATATGTCTAAAGCCAATATATCTAAGCTGGTATATAATTGAACCTATATCATACAGAATTGTTCAGATGATTGAAGAATTAAGCGTGTGAAAATTTAAAACAAAATGTCAATCTTCAACTATTTAAAATATGAGATGCCTTTAAAAATTACCTGGTAAGTAATTACTTTTATCACATAGCTAAGAAAACTCAATCTCTGACTTAGTTATATGTTAACAAACTTGCTCTCAACGCTACTAATATACAGCTAAAAAGGATCAAAACTCATGTGCTCCAGCCCTGATACATTTTGGTGTTTTACAAAGTATGGAGGCCAAATGGGAAAAATCTCCACCAAAGGCTTACTCCATTCATTTCATAGAAAACATTCCTCTCTAAAGGGCCAGTTTGACTACTCTGATGTACTTCTCTGGTTACACTATTTTCCCACAAACACATCAAAAGAGGAAAAAAAAATGGCACTCAGTGCTATTTCCTCACCAGAATGGAAAAACAAGAAATGCATAGCATTCATAAATACTTAGAAAGTCTGTACAAATCATCAACATGGCAAAAATCGTACTCTGATGTCCCCTGTGCCTCGAAAGGCAAGTAACCTATGATAAGCAGTGCCCTGATCTCAAAGAATGAAAACAAAACAGAAAAACACCAAGTAAATAAAAATCCTATTGCTATGAAAATATAGTAGATCATCAATAATTAAAAAAATTTTTTCTTCGAGGTTTTATAATCTCAAAAGCATATTGCTATTATTGGCCTCTTCTGAACAATGCAGAAATATTAAGCAAACAAAAAATCACATTTAGAATCTGATTAGTGTTCTGTGGTCTGCCCCTTTTTCAAAAGTAGAGAAGGCAACATATAGTTTTAGTTGGTGAGTCACTGGAACATGCCTCGATTCCAGCCTGGATGCCAGCTGCTAACACTAAAGACATTCATAGGCAGAATGAATGTCAAGGTTCCACAGTTCCCCATCATATATTTGTGTAAAATTCATTCCAGGAGAAATTCATAAATCAGACAAGAGACTATACTAAGACCAGCACTGTGTGGTAAGATGTAAAGAGAGTTCGCTCTATTCCCACTAACTAATAAGCCTTGTAAGCCAAGCCTTCCAATGGAAAACAGCGTGTCCTTTGGGGATGCATCTCCTGCTCCAAGAGACAGTCTCTGAAGGACTAAATGGACAACTCAGATTTGTTTTTTATAATTCATCTGGTACCATATCTACTTACATACTTTATTATTTTCATATATAGCTTTATTATCAAAGTCTTCCAGCTTGAAACGATCTGAAAACTTTATGAATGAAAGGTCATCATGGTTAAGTCAAATTGATTCTCTTGCCATAGCACTTCAAAGGAAAGAAATGTACACAACATTTTTATACTGCAAAACACAGGAGGACCAGCTTCTTTTTAATGTATCCAGAGGTTTCAGAGGTCTTGGCATGGCTACACATGTTCATGGTAAGGTTTTGCCAGACAGCCCATGTTTGATTTGGCACCTCCATCTCCCTCCTTTTAATCTACTCTCTCAATCATTTCTTAAAGGGAACATTCTGTGTGTTTCTTCTGCAACTTTTATAGGACTAGGTGGGGAAATAAAGCAACAGAAATCAATCAAGTTCCAGCTTATGTTAAAAGAAAAATCTTTTTAATGGTTCTTTCCTGCATCCTCAGTGTTGGCTGTATAAATTTAAGATGACACTAAATTTGGCCTTATTTTCCTTTTTCATTCAGCAAATCAGCCCTCTTAGTTTCTAGTGGCAAGATGGACACTGGCTAATCCCACGCCTGTATCTTAGAAATCAGAAAGTGAGTTAATTGAATAAGATGAGCTACTCTGTCCTGATGAAGACACAAGCTGGATGTAATTTAGATACATCCCTCTTGGACCTTTGGATTCTCTAGAAGAGCTATGTCCAACCCTGTGATCTCAAAGCTATGTGGAGAGTGTCAATACAAAAGTAGCAAGCAGGGATGGGGGAGCTCTTCCAAGCCAGGCACAGGAAGGACTTCTGAGGGGAGGTAGAATGAAATGGTTTCTGAATGGCGAGCAGGAATTGAGCATACAAAATATAGAGGGGCAGTACATTTTAGTCAGTGCAGAAATAGAAACAAATGTACAGTGAAAGGACTTAGACACCATTTACATGAAATGGTGACTTCAGCATTTCGTTATATGCAAATTCCCCTTAAAATGTAAACAAAATGTACTCAATTGAGGAGGTTTGCTTTTCATTATGACCTTGATTTGGTAACCTTAAAATTACTTTCTGTGCATTCTAGATTTGAGAAAATGAGTAAATATACTGAGGATAATGAGGCTAGGCCTCTCTGACTATTGAAGAGTGCTGCAAAAGTAAATGGGAAGACTGGAATGAGGCCTGCGGTGTTGGTTTAGAGTAGAAAGTATCAATATGAACCATGGTTTGTAATATTTTATACACACACACACACACACACACACACAAGTACACATACTTTTGGGTAGGTATGCAAATAAATATGTAGATCTTTATGCCTATGTATATGTGTGTATTTGTTTCTTAGCTATGAAAGTACCTACAAGCAATAACAATGTAGTGACAATGAGCACAAGTAGTGCCCAGGTATTGGTTTCTAAATATCTCCACTTAAAAAAGCCAGGGTTCCTTTAACTAAGACTTAGAGAACCAGCTAATTTTATGGCTGAGTCAGAGAGAGTACAAAATGAACCTGAAACATTATATAGTGCCAGAAAGTAAGGAATGCTCCAAGAATGGTGAGAAACATTAAAAAGACACAAGAGCCAAATGGAAGCAGCTGCCACTGGTCGATTCTGGGACAATCTGAGCATTGAAATAAACAGTAATAGCAAAATATAATCCAATGAATTAACAAATCAATAAGTAAGTACTAAATGAGGAAACACAGAGCACAGAGGGAGAGGAGAGAAAATAGAAGGAAGAAAAGGAAGAAGGGGGATGGAGGGGAAAGACAGAGAGAATAATGATGAAGCAAATGGAGGAAATGCAAACAGTTGTAAGTATGGGCAAAGGAGAATACAAATGGTTGTTCCTGACAAATTTCAAATAAGAAGTTAAAAATTTAAAAAAAAAAGTTTTTAATGGCACTAAAACAAAAGAATATCCTGGGATAAAAATGGGTAAAGCAAAAAGTATTACGTCAAAAGAGCTAAGCCCTGTTCAACTTCTTCGGAGATCTAATACATAGCCTGGCATCTCCATTACCGGATGACAAATGAAAACCATGAGAAAAAAATATTCCATTGTTAATTGTCTCAGTAGAAAAGCAGCTGCTAGCATATTTATCCAAAACTATTTTTTATAAATAGGCTAATACTCAGATAATTCATCCCAGGTTTTTCCAAACTTTGATATTTATTAGACTTCTTTTCATGAGTATCTAAAACCTCAGTGATTTCAGGGTTGCTTCAATGAGTTTTGAGTATAAACTTTTACTTAGAGCTTTTCAAAGAATATTGACAATGAAATTGCTCTTATTAATCATAAATCTAGTAAGACAGTCTAAAGATTTTATGCTTTTAGATGATAAAAAAAAATTGTCATGTAGCCGAAGATGGAATATGTGTTGGCTAGAGGTCATATGAACACAATGAAATCTAAAACCTGGAGTTCTGAGACGACTGTCCCTTCTTCTGTCTTCTGTTTTCTCTGTTGTCCTTTTTTAAGGACCAGGCCTGTACCACCAATGGGACAAGTTAAATGGAAACCAAGAGGCTGACTCCAAGTCTCACAACCACAGCTGCACGGGAATGGGCTCATGGGTTACTTCCTTTGATGCCAGGCTACTGAAAAGCCACAACTCCTTTCCTTATGTGTCAGGGCCAGGTGTCAGCCTGTGTCTCTCAGGTGGATGTGAGAGTACTGAATCATTTGACTAGATTTGGCCTTGAAGCTGGGAATTCCTTCCTGTTCAGACTTGGCCATACCTCTTCTACTCAACAAGGAGACTCAGCCGCTTCTCATGGAAAAATTTGGGTATCAACGGATATAGAACCATCTTATAAGGATGGGTTTTAAAATGTGCTGGCTTTAAGCAGAAAAAGAGAAAGACCTTAAATTAAAGAAAAAATAATATTAGCCTTAAAGAACTCACCAGACATGGACTTCAGATCACGTCCATAAGCCAGGTTCACGCGTCGTCTTTTGCACTCAATAATGTCATTTTTAAAATAAGTATTACCACTTTTATTTTTTTATTTTTTAAACGTATAAATCCATGCTACCACTTTTATTAGATTTCTATTTTAAATTTATGTATTTCTTTTAATTAGTTTCAAGTATACAGAACATTGGTTAGACATCTATATAGTTCATAAAACGATCCCCCCAATTGCTCCCTCCCTCCCCTAGCCCTCCACCTAGCCAAAGTATTAATACTAACTGCATTCCCTCTGCTATGCTCCCCATCCCTGTGACCAACTAGCAACTACTAATTTGTACTTCTTTAACCCTTTACTCCATTCTCCCAGGCCCCCAATTCCACTCTCCTCTGGCCATGATCCCCCTGTCATCAATAATGTCTTTATAACTCAGTAAAGATTTAGTATAGCTTTAAGTTACATTTCCTCTATATTTGCAAGTACTCCCTAATTGATAATAACTTGACTTTGTATAGTATTTTACTAAGCATATAGATCTCATTTACTTATCAAAGCAGATCTCATTCTCTTATTTGATTGTCATACACATTCTGCAGTAATTATCTTCACCATTTAGAGATAAAGAACATGAGACTTAATGAGGCTTCTCCAAGATCACACAACCTATAAATGGCCAAACTGAGAAATAAAACTCAAATATTGTAGTTTAAAATATCCCAAACCAATGTGGGAGGTTTTTTTTTGTTTTGTTTGGGAGTTTGTTTGTTATAACTATACCACAAGACCTCCGCAGCACTTGCAAAAGTGACAGGAGACAGTGTGGAGTCGAATTAACCAAGTTACTTGCAGAGGGAGAAAACAGCGCCTTGCCTGAGGCTTCACATAGCAGTGAAAGCAGGAAGAAATAATGGAAAATGCCTCTAGCATGGCTATCTCCTGGCTATTCCACAGGAGCACAGGCAAGTTGACACAGGCCCAGTTCCCCATCCAGAATTCTCAAGCCTTTTTGGTTGTAGTCCTCTCCACATGTTGCATGTTCTAGTCCTCTGCTCCTCTCTGCCCTCTCTCCATACTGGTTGTCCCCTGCTGACTCTGCTCCAGCCACACTGACTACTCAAACATATCCAATATGTTCTTACCTTAGGAAATTTGCACCTGCTTTTCCTTCTCTCTGGAATATTTCCTCCCAAATCCACGTGGCTTGCTCCTCCACTCCTTTCAGGTAACTAAAATGTCACCTGCTTTTTGAGGCCTTAGCTGGTCACCTTACCTTGTCTTGACATAAACAAGCCCAAGAAAATCTGGATTCCAATTTCTGCTCTAATCTTTAACCTCTTTGTGAGTTCGGACAAATCAACTGCATTTTCTCATCTTTAAATGGCTCTAAAATCTACCTTATAGATTTGTGGAAAGTAACTAGATTAATAAACATGAAATCATATCATGAAGGATCAAATACAGATAGATTTGTATTATGATGATGCTACAACAGGAATGTGGACCTCAGCTCTACATAGAATTAGCCAAACTAAAAGAATAGCTAGGTGCTTCCTTCTGACTCTAGCAGTTATAACATAGTATTTGCCTGCCCCTTGCCAACTCTCAGCTATCCCTTACTTGTTTCTATCTTCAACAGCCCAAGAAATCAAGATTTTCTACTCCAGTGTATCAGTAGCTTTGAAGGAAGATAACCCCGCTGTTGAGACCCTTTCCTGAAATGAAAGACTCATTAGCCTCAAATCTGAAATACGCAAGGACAGGGCATCCCACATGGAAACAGACCTTTTCTTCTAAACATTTCAAATTCCCTTCTTTGTGTTTCTTTCATAAGCATACACAAAGCTTTCAAGCCTTTTTGTGGGATGCTTCTCACCTTTCTCACCTTTTAAAGAACATGCAGAATACCCAAGAGAAGTTCCGTAAGCATTTTGGGAGCTCTTGGTCCTTATGACCTTTGCACCCGATTACTTTTCTAACCATCCCTTGGACTATAAAGTAGAAGCCAGATTATCAATGAGTGTTTGGTGTGCCTGAAAACTACAACCCTGACATGCCATAATCTCTTCTTCTTTTTATTTAAAAATATCCCGAGGACAAGGAAGACATCTATGAAAAAGTAAGGAAAAAAGTAATACTGGTTTGTACAATTCATAACAATACTGTGTTATGTTTGAAAGGTCTCATGGCATGGAATGGATTATCATTTTGATAAGATCATTTAATCAGTCAGTCCCTGAGCATATGTTCATTTCTGCCTATTAAACGTCAGGCTCTGTGCTAGAAGAAAAATGAGGATGACAGTGCCTCCTTTACAGACCTCAGGCTAGTGGATGAACCATATCCACCAATGATCCATCATTTGAGAGCCGAGGTAGCTGAAGCCAGAACAGTGGCCATGGTTTTGAAAGAGAGGGGAGAGATATGAGGAATAGGGAGCTGAAATTGACAGAATTTTCTTATGAAATCCATTAATTCTTTCCTAAGTGCCATTTTTCCATCTTACTGCCTACATGGTTAACAATCTATTGCCTAATTTTTGAAAAAACTTTAATAATATTTTATGAAAGTATAGTGCATTCATCCACACTGGAGTGACAATTTTTTGCAATATTAGAAAGGATATGATTTTAGGCTTCAAGTAAACACTTTTCTTATATTCTGTGGAGATCTGTGGCATAGATGTAATAGTTGGCTCATTTCTGCATTGGAATGCTTTTCATTCAATTAAGCTCTACTTAAAATTAAATGCAGACCTCCTCACTGTATGAGCTCTCACTATCTGAATATCTGCTATGATATGATAATAAACACAAAAATTCACTACCCAAACCTACTTTATAAATCTATAGGTTGCAAGCAAGAAAATGTTTAAGTCATGTGCTCCTAAGCAAAAGAATATGGTTTGCTGATATTGTATCTCAGCTATTCTCCTGAGAGTCCACATTTTTAAACACGTTATGTTTTATGATATTTTCTTCTCCACGTTGTCAGGAAAAGGTCTTCTAATAAAGTAGAGAAACTAATGAAGGAAATGGGCAAGCCTGAGAGGCCTAAATAAGCACATGCTCTACAAGAAAAGTTGAGAGGGGTAAAACATGTTAAGAGAGTTGAATGGAGACTGGGCAAAATGGCGTAGATGATGGAGGCTCTGTTCATCCCTCTTGCAACCACATTAAAATTGGGATGGAAACACAGAGCAAACAGCAAGCAGAGTCGCCTGGGGGCCTAGATGAACAGAAGCCCAACAACTAGGGAGAGAATTAAGAAATCACCCTGCAACGAAAGAAGGTGTGGGGGAGGTGAAGATGCGAGGCTGCTCAGTCCCCAGAGGCTGAGTGGGACAGAGGCCATAGCAGTGGCAGGCGCTGACATTTCTTAAAGGGGCTGTGTCTGTGAGTGAACTTTCGTGGTGATAGACCTGCTCCCTCTGAGCACCAGTGACAAGTTGGCTGCTGCGGTGGGGGAGGAGAGTGAGAAACAGAGACTTACAGGGGACACTGAGTTGTCAGAATCAGGACTGGGGTAAGGGTCTCTCCTGGACAGAAGTGGTGGCAGTATCTAGTGTTCCTGTACTGAGCCCTCTCCACTCCCAGTGTGCAAACACAGCACCAACAAAGTTGAGAGGTCATCAAACTGGATAACAAAGGTCGCCCCACCCAGAGGATTCCCTAAAACTTTGCCTCCCCCAACCCACGACCTCACTCAAGCCACATCCAGGTGTGTCCTCACTTAGTCAGGTGACCTTTGTTAAGCAGCACGAAGACCCACACTGGTGGCAGTTGACCTCAGTTTCCAGTGTCGGTTCTTGAGAAACTATAAGCACAACATCTCTGGATGGCTTGCTCAATTTTAAGCAGTGGCCTTGGCGGGGCACAGGCTGGGGGCTAAACTTGACCTGCAGCTGAACCACTCTCAAGACTGTGCCACTAGACACTTACTATACAAAATCACACTATTAAAACTGGGAGACTTAGGAATCTTGCTTAGTACATAGAAACAGACATAGAAAGGCAGCCAAAATGGGAAGACAAAGAAGCAGAAACCATATGAGAGAACAGAACAGAGAACAGGAATAATGGAGTCAAGCCATCTAATAGCTGCACAGTTCAAAACACTGGTTTTAAGGATGCTCAGTAAACAGAAGAGAAAGTGAACTCAGTGAGAACTTTGACAAAGAGATAAAAAAAAAACATAAAAATGGAAATGGAAAATATAAAAGGGAACCAGTCAGAAATGAAGAACACATTATCTGAGATGAAGAGTATATTAGATGGAATCAACACAGTGGATAAAGAAGAGGATCAAACCACTGATACAGAGGATGAAGAAGCCAAGAACACTCAATCAGAATGCAAGGAAAAAGAAGTCAATAGTATAATAATAATTGAAGGAGCCTATGGGACAAAATGAAATGTAAAAGCATCTGGGTCATAGGGTACCTGAAAGGGAACAATGGTTAAAGAGCTATTTGGAGAAATAATGACGAAAAACTTCCCTAACCTAGTGAAAGAAATAGACATACAACCCCAAGAAGTTCAGAGAGTCCCAAAAAAGATGAACCCAAAGAGTCCCACAGCTCGACTCATCATAATTAAAATGCCAAAGGTTAAGTACAAAGAGAGAATCTTACAAGTAGCAAGAGAAAAGTTGTTACTTACCTACAAGGGAGCACCCATAAGACTGGCAGCCGATTTCTCAAAAGAAACTAAGCAGAACAGAAGGGCTTGGCACAAAATATTCAAAGTGTTCAAAACCCTGGATCTACAACTAAGAATACTTTATACAGCAAAACTATCATTTAGAGTTGAAGGACAGATACAAAGCTTACCAGACAAAATAAATTGAAAGGAATTCATCAGCACCAAGCCAGTGGTATAGGAAATGTTGGAGGGACTTGTTTAAGGAAAAAAATGCATCAAAAACATGAATAAAGAATGGTAATAACTATATATTTATCAATAAGTACCTGAAATGGAAAAGAATTAAGAGCTCCAACCAAAAGATAAGGAAGCTGAATGGATGAGAAAACAAGACCCCTATCTATATGTATTGCCTATAAGAGACTCACTTCAGACTAAAAGACGCAGAGACTAAAAGGAAAGGGATGGAGAAAGATATTGCTTTGATGGACACAAAGGGTACTGTGTTGAATGAAGTAAGTCATATAGAGAAAGACAAATACCATATGATTTCTGTGGAATCTAGAGAACAAAATCAACAACAACGAAAATGGAAACAAACTCAGAAACAGAGAATATTTTGAGGACTACTAGATAGGAGGGGAGGTTGGGGGACAGTGAAAAAGGGCAAAGGGATTAAGAAGTACAAATGGATAGATACAAAATAGTCATGATGATATAAAGCGTAGCATAAGGAAAATAGCCAACAGTGTTGTAAAACATATGTGAGGGAGAAGAAGGGTACCTGATTTAGTGAGGTAACCACATCATGAGTTATATAGATCTCTAATATTATGCTACAACTGAAACTAATATATTATTGTATGCCAACTATAATTTTTAAAAACTCATTGAATTGTACAATGTAAATATGAGCTACTAATTGTCTATTGTACTTCAATACAGCTGGGACAAACGAATAAACAAACAAACAAAAAGGAAAGTCAAATGGCAATTAGTCTTAAGTTTGGCCATGCACATGTCCCCAATGCCTATGAACTGCAAATACAAATGCTGAATATCAGCAAGAAATTTAAAATTCTTGTAAAAAAAATTCTGCTTGTGCAAGTGAGTGTGATCATGGTATGAGCAGACCTGTCACATTCAATGCACAAATGCCATCTTTTGTTAGTGAGAACTGTAGAACACCAAGCAAAGGGAATGCAAAAAGAATGCCACTGTGAGCTCTGCTTTTCATCCCACTGCCTTGTGTGTAACTTTAGACAATGGTTTACAGCCAAATACCTCTTAACTCTCCTCCAGGAAAGAAAGATTCTCCCCTGTTCCTTAGATCCAAACACAGATGTATCTCAGACATTTCCTGTTTAACTCGTTTCTTCACCAGCTTTTTCTACCTTACCTCCCTCCTCCCACCACCAAATAGTAACAGTGACCACAGCCGCCAGCTCCCTCCTGTCACCACCAGACCTCACGCAAACATGTCTTGAAAAACTATCATGTTTATTTTATTTTGCTAAGTATTATTGGCAGGTAATGCACATCTTTAATGTATTATTTTGTTATTTATTTACATGTACATGTACACTGTGATGTGGAAGGCAAATGTAACACATTCCCAATACTATACACTGAGTAGAGGATAATATTATGGCTTAGTACATACAAACAAATTTACTAATGAATTTGTCAAGTATTAAATAAATAGATAGGATTATAAGTAATTTCTGCTTTATAAAAATCCTTAGTGGATTGTTAAATAGGTGTATAAAGGGGTGTTAATAATATTTGACAATTTGGCATTTTCCTGAGGGTAAAGAATGCATTTTTATTTTTCCCACTCACAATAATGGAATACTGGCTGTTCTCTGAAAATTTGTTACTAAACAAATGTTAAAGAACAGATTAGATTTGCAAAAAGAGGGATAATCTGTATAATAGCAGTTACCACAAGGCATATTTTTTCTTCTACCATTTAAGTGTTTCGAGAAAAAAGAATCAAGCACTATTTTTAAATGTACTGTCTTAATTTGAAAGTCATTAAATCTGTCAGTTAATTTTGCTCTATTAATTGCTTTTTTAAAATAAAAAGCCAAGCACTTGTATTTATATTCAGTTGGAAAAATATGAATTATATTACCTGGGAACGGGAATTCGGACTAATAGATTGGTCAGTTGGATTCGATGGTTGGTTTGTTTTCATTTTGATGGACAAAAATATTTGAGATGTTATTTCTCTTGTTTTATTTTTACTTAATGAAAGTGTGTTCTAGGTCTCCTTTACTTATATGAACATCAGCCTCTTACCGATAGTCCACAGATGATTCTTCCTCATCTGAATCTTTTATCAGCACGACGTCGTCAGGTTCTTTCATGCCGAAAAGTTCCTGCGGAAAAACTGGCATTTTAGAAACTTAAAGTGTACTTATAGAGTAAAAATACCTGCCACATTTGTGTAGCATGTAGTAAATTCAGAATCAGCCTCATATCCAATGTCACAATTAATCTGCATAGCAATGTCAGAAAGGCACTGTATTTTACAGATGGGAAACTGAGGGTTAACAGAGATATAATGATTTGGCCCAAGACACACAGCTAGCAGTTCTAGGGTCAAAGTAGATCCATTTCAAAGCTGAACTCTGAGTTCACTGCTCTTTCCACTGTGCTACACAGCCACACCGAGAAAAAAAATCTTCATCCAAAAAGCCCTCTGTACTCACAAGATATGTTTTCCGAATTAACATTAATCTGGAATAGAAATCCTAGAAACCTAGAGAAAAACTAGATTAAATCACAAATAGAGATCCTTAACTAGTGTCTGGTTGGTGTGTCAAATGAGATTTTGCTCTTTCTCAGAGGAAGTAGATTTATGGGGGTAAACCCAAAGCTAGAATGTCTGCCTTCAGATGCAAGAGCTCAGATCCCAGAGAGCTGCCAGAAAGGGACAAGGAACGAGGCAATCAGACCAAGCACCTTCCTTCACTTGCTTTTCTCTCTACCACTTGTCTCACCATCTTAAATTTGGAAAAATGATGACATCTATCACTGCCCTAAAGAGATATCTCTGAGTTTCTCCTACCAATTTCCAATACATCAGCGAGGCATTTGGGCTCTATCTTAGCCTGGAGCATTAATGCCGAGAAGTGAATTACCCACAAAATCTGGCTGTGTAAATCAGCAGGGACTCAATCTGGATGAGTTGGAAGGCTGCTGTTGATCCAAGCGTCCTCTTAATCCATTTCCCATTTGCCCTAAGAATACTGGTGGATTACAGTCCTAATCTACCCCCAAAGTTTGCCACGAAATATCTCACTTTTATTATTATTTTTGCATCACTCTAGTATAGCAACAGTCTTTGGAAACAAATAACATCATTCTATTTATAGCATTCTGTTTTTAGTAGTGGTATTTCCATTTACAAAATATAGTAATTCTCAATTGCCAAATATGTCAAATCCTAGAAAATGCAGTATTCCTACACACAACATCAACATCGTTCTTGAACAATTGTTAGCTGAAGATTCATTTGATGAATCTAAATTATATATACATTTCTGTTACATTAGAATTAAAAAGAAATTCTGTTTAGAAATAACTCCAAGAACAGTTTTTATGTTTTATTTTCACATCGAAAACCAGTCAGATTTCCTTCAACCTCAAAGAGCAAGTTTAGGTAAAATTAAATTAACAGAAGCAGCAAGTTGAGGTTTTTTCTAAACAGAAATGGGTTTAAAGGGCCCCAAAACAGACTCACTCACTCAAAAACACTTACCCTAAACTCCAGGGAAGGACAGCAGCTCAGAAAGTGCCTGTAACATACGAGTAGGAACTAAATTGTCCAGCTTCAGGGCAACCGCTAAAGGGGCAGCTCTCTCAGGAACTAAAATGGCGGCAAGTGCAATTGTTCCTTTGGTGAGCCCTCCCACATTCCTTACAGCCTGCAGGCACAGGCCAGCACAAATTCTGAGTGTCCATTAACCTAGCTAATGCTGCTCTTACCCTACCCTACGTTGGTTATTCTCTGAGACCCTGCCACACCCAATTCAGAGGTCAGCCTGAACCTCTTTCAGAGATTAATTCATTCAAATGGCTGGCCTCTGCCTGTGTTGTGGACTTTTCTAAAATCTCCCAAAGGTCCACAAACCCCAAACAAGCAGCGGCTGGCCTCAGTGTGCCCCATACCTCTTGCTAAGCAGCTCCAAGCCCAGCACTAGTGGCAGCTGGCCTTGGTTCACAGCACAGCCTCTCCCAGGTACCTGAAAACCCAGTACAAGCAGTTACCAATCACAGGTCACTTTGTAGCTCCAACTAGGTGGCCCTGGGTCGTGCACAGGCAGTAGCTGGACCTGCACAGAACCACTCCCAAGGAGCCCCAGAACCAATATACCTGGTTGCTGGCTTCAGAACACATCAGAGCACCACCCAATTAGTGCCACAAATGACATACCCAGAGGGTGGATACTGCAGACACCAGAGCCCTGACAAAGTGAACCCACTCCATGGGGTCAGGCTCCGCACAATAGCTTGTGCACTGTAGTCATGGCCAGTCCTCACAACCAGTCAGCCTGACGGTCAATACCACCCATTAAGTGTCAATGGCAATTAAGGCTCAAGTACAACAGGAGAGCACACATGTCGCACACAAGGGACACCCCTGGAGCACTTGGCTCAGGTGACCAGGGAGGCTGAGACATAGGCCATGCAAGACACCTACTACATAAGGCCAGTCTTTCAAGACAGAGATGTAGTAGATCTACCTAACACATAGGAACAAACACAGGGAAGCATACAAAATGAGAAGACATAGAAACATGTCCCGCATGAAAGAACGAGATGAAACTCCAGAAAAAAGAAAATGGACACAAGCAATCTACTAGATGCAGAGTTCAAAATACTGGTTATAAGGATACTTAATGAACATAGGAGGAGAATAAATGATCTCAATGAGAACTTCAACAAAGAGGTAAGAAACAAAAAAGGAAATAGAAAACATAGAAAAGAACTAGTCAGAAATGAAGAATACATTAGATGGAATCAACATCAAATGAGATGAAGCAGAGAATCAAATCAGCAATTTGGAAGACAAGGTAGCAGAAAACACTCAATTCAGAACAACAAAAAGAAAAATAGAATTTTTTAAAAATGAGGATTGTTTAAGGGACCTCTGGGACAACATCAATTGTAGCAACATTCACATCATAGGGGTACCAGAAGAAAAGAGAGAGCAAGGATTTGAGATTCTATTTGAAAAAATAATGGTGGAAACTTCCTTAATTTGATGAAGGAAAAAGACATAGAACCCCCGAAGTACAGAGTGTCCCCAACAAGAGGAGCCCAAAGAAGCCCACACCAAGACATCATAATTAAAATGCTCAATGTTAAAGACAAGGAGAGAATCTTAAAAGCAGCAAGAGATAAGTAGTTACTTACAAGGGAGCTCCTCTAAGACTGTAAGCTGATTTCTCAACAGCTGATTTTTCAGACTGGAAGGGCTTGGCACAAAATATTCAAAATAATGAAAAGCAAGGACCTACCACTAAGATTACTCTACCAGCAAGACTATCATTTAGAATCGAAGATAAAGAACTACCCAGATAAGAAAAAGCTGAAGGAATTCATGACCACCAAACCAGTATTACAAGAAATGTTAGAGGAATTTCTTTAAGGAGATGAAGAAAAAAAATAAAAATATGAATGAGGAAATAATGCAAAGAAAAAATTTTTTCACTGACAAAGCCAAATGTGTAATAAAAGCAGTGGGTCAACCAACACTAAAGCTAGTAGATTAAAAATAAAAGTAGAATGATCATGTGTATTTATAATTACAACAGTAAATTAAGGGATACACACACAAAAAGTAAAATATAATAACAAAAACATAAACTTGGAGCAGGTGATAAAAAAGGGTAGTGATTTTGGAATATGTTTTAACTTAGGTGACCATAACTGACTTAAAATAGACTGCTATAAACATAGCTTGTTATGTATGAAGCACATGGTAATCACAAACCAAAAGTCTATAAGAGATATATAAGAAATAGGAGAGAGGAATCCAAACACAACACTATAGAAAATCATTCAGAGAAGAGGACAATAAAATAAGGAAGGAACAGAGAAGAGCTATACAAAAAATTCAAAAAACACTAAAATGGCAATAACCACATACTTATCAATTATTTCAAATGCAAATGGATTAAATGCTCCAATCAAAAGACAAGTGGATAAAGAAGAGGCGATACAAATATACACTGGAATATTACTTGACCATAAAAAAGAACAAAATCTCATCATTTGTGACAAAACAGGTGAAACTAGAAGCTATTGTGCTAAGTGAAACAAGCCTGATGGAGAAGGCAAATGCTATATGATCTCACTTATACATGGATTCTAAAAAAAAAAACAAAAAACAAAAAAATAAGTGAACAAACAAAGCAGAAACAAATTTACAGATCCAGAGAACTGATGGTTGCCAGATGGGAGGGTCGTTGGGGGACTGTTTAAAAAAGGTGAAGGGATTAAGGAGTACGAATTGGTAGGTACAAAATAGTCATGGGGATGTAGAGTATAGCATAGCGAATATAGTCAATAATATTGTAATAACTACATATGATGTCAGGTGGGTGCAAGACTTATCAGGGGTATCACTCCATAAATTATATAAATGTCTAACCACTATGCTGTACACCTGAAACTAATATAATATTGAGTGTCAACTGTAAATGAAAACTTAATTTGAAACTAATCAGGCCATCCTCCTCCTTTCCACCACACTTAGAATAAAACCCAAACTCATTATTGTGGTTCTTATATTTAATCTGGCCCCTGCCTACCTCTTGTACCTTATTTTCTACTACTCCTTCCCTCTTTCAGAATGGTCTTTGTTCACTGGAACTCTCCAAGCTCATTACAACCTCAGGACTTTTATGGCTGCTGAACCTTCTACCTGTATCGCTTTCCTTTCTTAGCTGGGTTGGCACCTTATCATTACTGAGGGTGGGGGGCCTTTATTTAAAAGACAAGTTATCAGAGAGAAACTTACCTTGTTGTTAGGAAAATTGGACAGATACATGCAAAAAAAAATGAAACTGGACAAACCTTCTTACACCATATACAAGAACAAACTCAAAATGGATTAAAACCTTAAATGTAAGACCAGAAACCATAAAACATTTAGAAGAAAACATAGGCAGTAATCTCTCCAATATTACTACTAGGAATTTTTTTTTGATATATCTTCTCAGGAAAGGGAAACAAAAAAATAAACAAATAAGACTACATCAAACTAAAAAGTTTTTGCACAACAAAGGAAACCATTAACAAAACTACTGAATGGGAGAAGATATGTGCTTATGATACATGTGATAAGAGGTTAATATTCAAAATATATAAATAACTCATACAACTAAACACACAACAAAAATAAGCAATTCCATTAAAAAATGGGCAGAAGACTCAAATAGAGATTTTTCCAAAGAGGAAATATGGATGGCAAATAGGCATATGAGAAGATGCTCAAGGTCACTAATTATCAGAGAAATGCATATTAAAACCACAACGAAATATCACCTCACACCTGTCAAAATGGCTATCATCAAAAAATCAAAGAACAAGTGCTGGCGAGGGTGTGGAGAAAAGGGAACCCTCATACACTGTTGGTGGGATTGCAAATTGGTACAGCCACTATGGAAAACACTCTGGAGGTTCCTCAAAAAATTAAAAATGGATCTGACTTTTGACCCAGCAATTGCACTTCTGGGTATTTACCCCCCAAAAACCAAAACAATAATTCACAAAGATCCATGCACCCCTATGCTCATGGCAGCACTATTCACAATAGCCAAGATATGGAAGCAACCTAAATGGCTTTCAACAGACAATTGGATAAAGAAATTATGGTTCATATACACAGTGGAATATTACACAGCCATAAAAAGAATGAAATCTTGCTATTTGCAACAACATGGATGGACCCAGAGGTTATTATGCCGAGTAAAATAAGTCAGACGGAAAAAGGTAAATACCACATGATTTCATTGATATGCAGAATTGAAAACAGACCCACAAATATAGACAGACACAGGGGAGGGGTTGGGGGCTGAGAGAAAGTGGTGAGGGGATAAAGAAAAACAAATCAGTAGTTGATAGACTGTCACGGGGATGGGAAGCACAGCCTAGGGAATGCAGTTAGCACTACTGTAATGGCTAGGTGGAGAGCCAGAGGGAAGATAGAGTAATCAGGGGGATTGTTTCATAAACTATGTAAATGTCTAACCAATGTACTGTATACTTGAAACTAATAAAAATACTCACCCTATGATAGGAGCCTTCCGTTATCCTCCTGCCAAAATGGTCCATTCTTATGCTATAGCCTAGCAACCAGCCCCCATATACTACTTTTATATTATATGAAAAACACTTATAAATGACTGTGCATCTCTTTCAAGTATGCTTAGATCTCTACTCAAGTGCTCACCTTTAGAAATGCAGGAGCTGTTCTTTCCTCACTCACACATCCTAATACAACTCTCTGCACACATCCACAAATTGGGTGTTTTAGCCACTGAGCCCAGTGGCTGAATGACCAAAAGGGACATGGCCCTTCAAAGGAAGCCCACATTGTCACAATGGAGAAGGCATACACACAAAATACTTACCCGTAGGGTCTGAGGTTTGATTATACAAACAGTTCCCACCAAATAATACTGATCCTCTGAAGGAAGCCGACGAAAAGCTGATTCAGTCTGGGCTGCGACGGGTGAGAAGAAGCTATTCAAAACCGTCAAAGGTTCTAAGGGAGACATAGACATGCATGTGACAAACTCACAAAAAGGCAGACCAATTATACAAGTAGATGGAAAAGTAACACAACTTTCAGAATTCTGAGCCATAGATTTTTTCTTGTCTTGCTTCTGTTCCGGCCACCCTCCCCATTCTGGTATCCACTAAAATGTAAAGAAGTCATTACTGAGAAATAATTGTTGTGAGCTCAGGGTGATTTTCAGTCCTGTGTTCTTAACTTGTTGCTGCTGTTTTAGCCTTTAAAAATAATTAGCTCCCCTCTTTAAATATATCACAGGGGTATTAAATGTGTAAAATTTGTGTTTATGTAGTCAAGTAATAATACTTTTTAAAAGAGTGATGCGATTTTTAGTTTCTAACACACAAGCATATGAAGCATTGTTAGTTAATTTTTATTGTTTATTATATTTTTAGACCTTAGTAGCAAAGAACTGAGTTAATTATACTCTTGGTTCATGGAATATTATGAACAAAGATAAAGTCTCTGCTCTTTTTATTTTTTTCTCTCTGCCCCTTTCCCACCCAGACACCGTCATCTGCCACCTTTAATATATATTCTTGTAAAATATGTAGTCTGCTTGTGTGTGTCTGTGTGTGTGTGTGTTTACAATTTACCAAAGTAGCACAGAGCCACAGATCTCATTCCATTTCTTATTTTTTAATCAACAATATGGTTTTAACATTTAACTATGTTATAGTATGTACATCTAGAGTTCATTTCTTCTAACTATTATAAAGTTTTCCATGTTATATGTTTCCAAGATTTTACTTGTCCATTTCCCTAATGATATGCACCTAAGTTGTTTCCAACTCCTTCTTATCAGAAACTCCACAATGGCATGCAAAGTATAGTCCCCCAGACAAAGATCTCTCTGCAAGTTTATCTCTGGGGTATTTCCACCCAGTGATGGGATTGCTGAGTCATAGCATAATCAACATAACTTAAATTCACTGTTTTTCAGGATGGCTTATGAGTTTTACATTGCTCTCAACACTGGATTTTTTTTTTCATTTCTCATATCCATATCGATATTTGGTATTATTCACACTTCTAATTGTTGCAATTCTGATAGGTATACATACAGTGGTCTCTCACTGATTTTTAAATTTTGCATTCTTTGCTTGCTATTGGTTTGAGCATCTTTCACATATTTATTGGGCTATTTAGCTCTAATTCAAGCCCCACATTTTTAATGGCCCCAAATCAGTGTTTATGTTAACTTCTCAGCTTGCAGTTCTAGAAATCTTAAAACTAAATTTGGACCCATATTCATAGGATGCAGGTTTGATTTTCGAGTTCCTATAAATGGCACATTTTTTTCCATTCAAATTCTGAAAGAGATGGCAACCTTATACTTCCTCTAGGCCAGTGGAGAGAATTTAACTGACATTTTAAGTTTCTAGGTTTTATGTGTTGGTCCTTGAATGAGTGTTAGAACTCCTGACCCCAGCCAACGGTACCTATGTCTGATTTAAAACCTATGTAGGTTGCCACAAAATCAGTTTCCTCTTATTAGCACGGTTCTGTACTTTACCCTTTAATTTCTGACACCCACGGACGTCCCTTTCTTTTATGTGTGGCTATGCATTAAACTTCTTTTGTTATATTTTAACAATAATTTCCTTGTTTTCTTAGAAAGAAAGAACCATCCTTAACAGGTCAATCCATCATGTTGCCATATGACCCCACCTTGAAAATTTCATTATTAATTTTTTTAAAGTCCAATTAATGTCTGTAAAAGAAACCTGTGGTCACAGGGCTATCAGAGACTTTGACAGTACCAACAAAAGAAGGACATTTATGTCAGCAATGAAAGGCTGCATAACTCATGAACTTTATCTAGATCAAATTAAAAACTGAATTGCTTACCATTCCATAAGTCTTTTACACCTATGATAAGTTTCACATATTCATAAGTAGAGCCATTGGGTGTCATATTTCCTCTTCTTAAATGACAACAAAAATTAGTTTGCCTTCCCACTAAAAGAAAGCAGGTACAAAATAAGTTTACATTTGTACTTTACCAGATTCTTTGGGATTATTTCAAATGACTATTGTCTTAGACTAGATTTTCCGAAAATATTATTTTCCTTTCATGAACATTAATTAGCACTTGCATAGCTACCTATATTGTATCTGTAGAATGGGTTACCAGCCTGAACTTTATTTATGTCACATTAATGCAATTATACAAAAGCTGAAGCAATCAGGATTCATGGTAAAGAACAAGATTTAATGGAGAAGATTTTTTAAACACTAGAAATATAATTTGTGAAATTATAGTAAGTAAAATTAATATACAATCAGTAGCAATATTGGCTCTAATGTCTTCATTTTTACTACTCCTCTGAGTGATTGTTACTTGTCTATTAAAATCTAAGAACTTACTGTTTATAAAACACAATCTATACCTAATTTTGATGCAGGCGGCTTGATTGTAATTTTTCCATATATTCCTCGTTTTTCTTTATCAGGCAGAAGGCTTAATAATTTTTTACCCACGATCTCATTCTCGAGAAGGAAAGAGGAGAGAGAAAAAATGTTGTTATATGTACTACTACTGTTCACTTTATTTATCTCCTTACCTGCGGTAAGCTTATCACCTGCCTGCCCCAGCCATCTTATGTTCATACCTGTTGTAACACTTAAAGTCCCAATTCACATTATCCCACTCTGTGACCATCACCCCCTGCCTTTCTAGTACACTCACACAAGTACCACCCTTTCCAACAAGTGTGACTGAGACCTCCAGTGCATTCCTATCTCACTTTCACTATGTATTATCTCCTTCAAATTGTCACATTCCTCCTTACCAGCTCAGATTCCATAGTCAATCATTATAATCACTCTCATGTGCTCTTTCTCTCTGACTTATTTTTCCTGGAAAAATCCCAACTTTGGTTAATTCCAACTCTTCATCTACCCTATATCTTCACCCAAGCTGTGTATGTATGACGAAAAACCAACCACCATGCTGTGTATTATTTAAAATGGGAACTCAGCTCTGCCTAGAAATAATTCTACATTTCCCTAGACAATTCACTCTCCTACTCCTCAATGTAACTATCCTTTTCCTCCTTCTTCAAGTCTCCAACCCCAATTTGGCTGGGTATCTCATTTCTTATTTCAATGAAAAGCAAATGTCCATATCACCCTGCCACAAAATCTACCTACTTATCTGTTCCTGTGGCCAGACACCTGCTTTCCCTCCTATTTCAATGTATAAGGTTCTACGTAAGTCTAGTGGATTGCTTCTCATCTTTTCTCAACTATTCAAGGATTTCATGCCAGAAAATTTCCCTCACCCCCACATCATTAAGCTATTTCTCTCTACTGAATCTTTCCTATGGTATGCAAATGTTACATCAGAGATGCTATAATGTTTGTCATATCAAAAACAACACCAAATTCCAAAAATCTCAAACCTTCCTTGACAATATATCCTTTCCACCATCTCTATTTCTCTGATCCACTTTAAAACAAATATCCTTGAAAGGAACTATACAATGTGGTCTCTCATTTCTTCACCTCTCTCCCTTGAAATCACTCTAATCAGATATTTATCTTAACCATGACACTCTTGTCAGGGTACTTACTGACCTCTACATTGCCAATTCCAATAGTCAATTTTCAACCCTCACCTTACCTAATATGTCAGCATTTGATACAACTGATTCTTCCTTCTTCCTTGAAACACTTTACTTGGCTTTCAGGACACTATACACACATGGATACCTTTCACCTTTGCAGTTCTCTTTTCTGGATTGTTCTCTACCTGACTACTTGACATTGGAATGCTCAGGGCCTAGTCATTGGACCTCTTTTATTACTATACTATCTCCCTGGGTAGTCTCTTCCAGTTCCACATCATCAAATACCACCTATCTGGTAATGACTCCTAACATCTCATCTTCGGTCCACACTTCGCCCTGAATTCTTCTCAATAACTCAACTTGAATGTCTAATAGGATCTTGATTTTAGGATATCTAAAACAGTGCACCTGATCTTTTCCCTAACAAAACATGCTCCTTCCTCAGTCTTCTTCATTTCAGTAAATGTCACTATTATTTAACCACTTGTTTGTCCTTGACTTGCCTTTTTTTTCTTTCAAATCCCAATCAGTCCATCAGCAAACTCTGTTGGCTCTATCTTCAAAATATATACAGAATCAGTCTCCTTCTCACCACTTGGTCTAAGCCATCCTTTCTTACTTGGATTACTGCAATAGCCCTAACTGGTCTCCCTGCATCTGTTGCCACACCCCTGATCCCACTCCATCCTCCAAAGAGCAGTTTGAATGATCCATAAAAAACATAACTCAGAATTCTGGTCAAGAAGCTTCATCTAACCTACTGTTGATTCCTTCTAATGCACTCTTCATTTTAGTTATCACAGTCTTCATTTCTGACTGGTTATTTTTTATAATTTCTATCTCTTTGTGTAAGTTTTCACTGGTTTCATCTACTCTTCCCCTAAGTTCATTGAACATCCTTATAACCAGTGTTTTGAACTGTCTTTTTTTCATAGCACTTACTACCAGACATTATAGTCACATGTATATATTTATCTGTTTATTATCGGTCTCCCTCAGGAAAATGTAAATTGCATTAGAACAGAAACCTTAACTGTCTTATTCACTGCTACATTCTCAACACCTAGAAAACAGCTTGGCACAAGTAATCCCTTAATAAATATTAGTGGAATAAATTAATAATGCTGTATTACGTAGTTAAAATATGGTGACACATGGATAAATAGAATATCAGACATTAAGTTAAGTAATGAGTTTTGATGTGACAGGAATAAAGCAATAAAGTATTCCTGGTAGCTGAATAATGGCACTGGGTGATGAACTACAAATTCAAATGATTTTTTAACTGATTAATATTAATAATCTGCAGTCAAAACTCAAAAATATATTTTTATGGTTCATTTGTAGAAGTCCCCTTGAGTTGGCCAATGCTCAAATTAGCAGATAGACCTTGTCCAATAATAGTAAAAAAAAAAAAAAGCTTGGCTTGATTCAGGGTAGAAAATTATCTTAATTTAGCAAACAAAACATTATGAAATTAACAAGCAATACATTTTGACAATAAAAGTCACACAGTAAGAAACTGACCTCCTAAAAGAAATATAGATATTTTTCAGTAAACAATTTTTTCAACAAAAATGTTTTTATTGTTTTAGTTATAAAATAAACTTTAGGTACCAAATTGAATTATCTCTGATCAGTAGAAACCACTCATTCATTCGTCTAACACACAATCAACAACTGTTTCATGCCAGACATTATACTGGGTATGTTCATACAAACTAGCTCACTTTATACCCTGTGAGAGGAACAATTATCCCCTATTTTATTCACAAGGAAATTAAGGCTTGTCCAATTATTAAGAGGTCACAGTTTCAGAGATGAGATTCATATGTAGCACCGTCCAACTCAATGTCCATTGTTCCTTTCACTACACCATAGCGGCCTTGATTACAATTTGCACCAGAAGCCGATATGCTACTGCACCAGTTTCTCCATTTTGGACATTCTATTTAAAGTGATTCATTATTTTATTTTATTTTATTTTATTTTTATTTTATTTTATTTTATTTTATTTTATTTTATTTTATTTTACTGAATACTAATGAGGGTTAAAAAAGATGAACCTGATATGAATTCTAGTTTCAATGAACACATAGTTCAGTAGGGCAAGTGAGACATACACTAACAATTATGTGATGCAAAGTATAAAATAATACAAAGTGCTGTGGCTCACCAGTTCTCTCATTAGTAGAAGAATGTGATAGCATTGTCACTTAAAACAATGCAAAGGGAGCAGTCTTCTGATAGTGTACATTCCCTTGGATGGAAATAGTAGTAATGGGTTTCTTACTAATTAACTAAATCCTTCAAGGAAGGTAACAGTGACAATGAATGCCTTATAACTGACTACTCACTAAAAACAGTAAACCTAATGATCATTCTAGTGATCCTGCTCCATAGTTAGATGAAGATGGAGACCTAAAAGCATCAGCAACACCATATCATCTTCGTAACTGTTTGGCATTTGATCTTATTACACAAGGCAGAAAAATCAAGGTACTTAGAGTATAATGAAGCAAAGATAAATACCAGTGAAAAATTGAGATTTTTCAAAAGCCAAATTTGAGAATATCTATTGAATTGTCCCACAAATATTAGTATGGAGAGTCTCAGTCATGCCAAATAAATAAATAAACAAATAAATAAAGGAATTTACTACACTCCATGACATTTACTGAGAATCCAAGCAACAAGCATCTTTTTGCTAGCAAAAAATTGTTTTATAGTTATAATCTTTTAAACCCTGTTTTATAATAATAACTTCATCATTTAATGTTTATGTACAAGCATTATAGGTATAGCTTTACTTTTAAGTACATCAGTCTCAAGTAATCAAGTCCATGGTTTAAAATCAATCATTCAAACCCATGTCCCAAACACATCTACCTTAGGGTGACTGTGTGTGTGCATTGTACCTCAAAATTTGAAGGGTGAAAGAGTCTCAGGAGTGAACACTTCAAACCAAAATACATAAAGAAACAAAGATAATGTTATAACTAATACCATAATTTTGAAAAATCTTCATGTAATAGGAAATAGTTACCAGTCTCATTCAGTGATCAATTTGGTTTAAGTAATATCTAACACCACAAGAATTTGGGTAGTTTTCTAGTCTTCACTATAACAAAATTAAATCTGTAATGTAGAACATTCATAAATTCTTTCTTTCAATATAAATTTAATAACATTATTCCCCTTCCATAACATATGTACTCTAAAGTCCAATTCGATGAATATCTCCAATATTTGTATTTTATTCAGCTGTTTTGGTATCCTACAAATTTAAGCTGAATTTGAAAATGTAAAACTGTTTTCTAAAAGAAAGAAAGAGAATGACAGATAAGGAGATGGATCATAGTATATGTAAATAAAAAGAGTAGTAAAGCTCTTTGAGTTTCCAAGTGGGTCATGGGACATGCCAACCAAAACAGTATAACTACTGGAATAAGCTTCGAATCCACTTCTAACTTAAGGATAATTTAACAAAAATTCTATTAATGTGCATATTTTCTAAATTTAAGTACCATAGGTCTCTAGGTCAGGGTTTGTCAAGTTCCTGAAACAACTTTGTGGAGTGAGGAATACACAAAGAAGGCAACAATCCAGATATGATTAACACAGGCAGCTAAATGACAGAGATTTCAGGAGTTATTATGGTAGTAGATGCATTCTACACAGCCCCTCTTCACATACATACAGGTTGAGAATGTGAAGGTATATAGTATTTTCATATTTAAGTGATATAGTTATTAGGTGTGCATCTTGAAGATCCAGGAAAAATATTAGGAAATCATATATTCTAAATAAATAATACTAAGAAGATAGAAAAAGCTTTCCTGAGGGGGTCATAGTAACACAAAAAGTCTCAGGACGAGTGACCATTTTGGACACCAGAGACCCTGACAACACTGACATGTAGGTGTCTCCAGCAATACTTACAAATTGCTAAGCTGTGAATCATTTTTATATGTTTACCTAAATAAAGTCATAATTTGTTCTTCAATATATAGAAACAAGAAGCAAAAGCAAACCTGGAAATGGATGCCATGAGCCAGCATGAACAAATCATGGCATTTAATGTTTAATCAGTATGTGGTGTACTCTAAAGAAATGGACAAAGTCAAACATATCCATCACAGTGAAAGCTGCCTCACAAAACAGTCAACTTGGGGACCATCCATTGACTCTAAGGAGATTGCCATTTCAAAAAGCACATTCTTATTTGAAAGACTGTCTTCAGGGGTAGTTTATAAATCAAACACACACACACACACACACACACACACACACAATGTTTCATTACCTCATATTAGAGTTTGTTTTTTAGAGATTTAAAACTTAAACCAATGGAGATGACAACAGAACAGGTACACATTTAGACAACACTGAGGATGTCTTGATGAGTTATATGTTCCTGAAAACAAATAATGAACCCTTAAACAACAAACCAAATGATACTCTTTCCAAAATCTAGAAGAACTTACTGGTGAATAGCCAAGGAGATAGGAGACGTTTTCATCCACAAAAATTATCACTCCTTCTGAGCTCAGTATTATCATAAAACCATCTAATAACTAATAAAGAGAGAATAATAATGTAATTAAATAGTGGAACAAGAATAAAATGATAGCTTTATTTCTAAATACATAAATAATCTTAATAGTACACTAAAGATGTATTGTGGTCCTTAAATATCAATGAAGCAGGCACAAACTTAATTAAAATTATATTATTTTGCCTCTTACATAGAATCTACTTAACCTTAAACATGAGATATTTATCAAATATGTCACTTAAGCAAATTTCAATGTACACCCAATTAACACAAAACTCTCCAATACACACTAGGAAGATTCATTTCCATGTTTAGGCCGTTTCACATCTAATTCAAAATTAATTTCAAAAGAGTATTTTGGAGGACATTTTCATTTGTGGTTAATTTAGTCATCTACTTATAAATATGGATATTGCCATCACTTTCTTGCTACACAATGGATTCGATATCCAAATAAATGCCTCCTGGTAGAGAACACTTAAATTAAATAAAAACTTATATTTCAAAACAGGACTGAGCATATGGTAAAGTAAGAGAAACAATCTGATATCAGAAATGAGTAGAAAATGGGAATGAAGATGTAAGGAGATACTGGAGCCTATTTTTGCCTTGGAAATACTGCACAGCACTTACGACATAGTGCCCTGTTCAAAGTAGAAGTGAAATCAGAGACTCTTGCATAAAGCCAGGCCTCCCAAAGGGTGACACTCACAGCAGGCAAAACAGACCTTATCCAGCAATGGGAGATGAGGAATGCACATGCCTGCCTAAGCCTCAGCTCTGGCTAAAGAAGGGAAAGAACCAGTCTCAGCTGGTCATTGCTAAAAGGAAGCCCACACTCACATAGATTTGGAGCTGGAATTCACAAACTACCTGTGTAGTCCTTAACACTCTGATCCTATTATTTAGTTTAAAGTTGTCCTTGACTGCAGATAGCTAATAAAAAGGAATTGAAATCAGCTCCAGAGAATTCTTTTAAAACCAGAGCTCAAACAATTCATGCAGATAAAGTTCCAAAAACATGTTTATAATAAAATATTAATAAACACAGGAAAAAATAAAACTGTGAATAATAATGCAGTGCAAGTAAAAAAAATACAAAATCAGATTCAAACAAAAGCAGGGCTGGAATTACCGAAGGTAGACTATAAAATAAGTATGCTTAATATGCTTTAAAAAGGGAATTGAAAATATGATGGAGCAAAAGACTTAAAACCAGGTATATGTAAAAAATAAAATGTCTAGAAATGATATTATCATCAAAAATAAAATATCAATGTATAGGTTAAACAGTATGTCAGAACATAACTGAAAAGATTTTTTGAACTGGAAGAAAGAGCTAAAGAAGTAACTCATACTACAACAGAAAGAGACATAAGAATTGAAAATAAGAGAAATCCAATGACATGGAGAAAAGAATGAGAAAGTGTATAAGACATTTTACACATGTTCACCTTTATTCTCAAAACGACTCAGTGAAATATTTATTTACCCATTTCACAGAGGAAAGAAATCAAGACTCAGAGAAAGGTCACTCTCCAAGGACACATAGCAAGTAAGTGATAAAGGTACAATTTATATCCCTAGCTGTTTGACTCAAAAGACCATGGTCATTCAGGCTTCAGCTTGTGGCCTTTGAACTTAATCAAACTAACCAGTTCCCTTGGAGATAGAAACCATAAACATCTCATGTCCTTAAGGGAAATAATAAGACTTAAAGGTTTATTTTTTAGTGTCTAACAGCCTATGTTGAATGAGTCTACTAGATGGTTACTTAACTTGCCACTTACCTATTCAAAGACTTTTTTGTATTTGTTGTCACTCAAGATCAGTGGCCTTGAAAACTCAGTTGGCATAACAAGTGTCGGGGCCGGGGGAACCTGTTAGAAATGCAGGCTCTTGGCCCTACCAGGATTGAGATTCTGATTCAGGCAGTTTATGGTGGGTCTCAGGAGTCTGTATTTGTACCAGGCTCCCTAGGTAATTCTGTTATGCACAGTTTGCTAGCCATAGTTTGAAAAATACTATTCTGTATCCTTGATTGCACTTATTCTACATATGAAGTAATCAAAGAACAAACCGCCTCTTACTTGTAGTGCCATACGCTGGAAGTCTTCAAAGCAATGAAGTGATGGAATCCAATCAGAGCTTTGTCTACGCACTTTTTGTTTGATCTCATCTTTTTTAAAAACAAAAGAAAGGATAGAAAATTAGCTATGGGTATTAGATTTTTCAAAGCTGTAATTAACTTTATAGAAAAGATTCATGAGAAAATGCTTAGTACTAATGAAGAATCTGATGTAGACGTTTATAAATTATCATAAACAGAAGGGTTTGGAATTGAAAAAGACCTTAAAGATCACCCAACTCAATTTCTACTATACACATTATGACCTCTCCAACAACTTTATAATTTTTTTACCTCTAGTTCTTTCCTTTTCTTGACTTCTTTAAGTCAGAATTTTATCAAAACATTATTCATAATATTCCAGATAAGACAGACCTGTGTCAAGGGCTCTAGGTGTATCCAGACACCTAAAATCTCCTCTATCCCCTGGCTAACATAAGGAATTCCACAATTTAATTTCATCTAATAGTTAAACTGATAGCCTTTAACTAGAGTATCTTTAAGCCCCATCTTGTATCTCTTCAAAGTCACCAACACCATTCTATCTCCCATCCAACCTTCTCCATTCTTCAAGGTTTTCTGATTTTCCCAATGAGCAGTGCTTTTGCTCCTGTGCTCACTCAGAGCCTCTGTTATCAACACTGAATACCTTTTATTTCCTCCCCCAATTCCACCTACTCCATCAACTTCACTAACTTAGGGACTTCACTAATATAGCCTTCCAATCTCCAGTTATTGTAACACATGTCAATAAACACTAGCTTATTCTCCTTGCAGAAAAGTTAGAGACCATGGCATACAACTTTGATCCCTATTAAAAATGGTAAATCCTTGCCCAATTAGAATAATTCTGATAGCGATACTTGCTTCCTTAGTGGGTATGAGTCTCAGATCTTTTATGTGTAAATTTGGATCAGAAGGAGGCCAGGCATAGACAGAAGAGTTCCAGACCCCTCACAAAAGGGACTATGAGAAGAAGGTATATAACTACATGGGAAGTAGAAACAATATGGAAGATAAACCTCTCCAATTGCACAACTGTCTTAAGATCAGTATTCCTGACCACTGCCTCCAGTCTGAAAACTCAGTTCTGGTCACAGTTCTTCAAACTCAGTTAACAACCCATGACACTCTTCCACAGCAAATTTCTGAAGTTATTTCCCCATTGACTTTCAGCTGTACCTAGTGACTTTCATCTCTCATACTTTTTCCAAGGAAATAAAAAAGACGGAAGAGAGTCCATATATTTCCAAGAAAAGAAAACCAGTGTATTTTATCAACCAAACATAAAAAGCTTTTCTACCTTATTATTACTCCTGAACTTGTTTTGTTTCTAGGATAGGTATCATATCCAATTCTTCACTAAAACCCCAGTGAACAGCATTATATTTAACTCACAATAGGGGTTCATTCATTTATTTAATTAGTCTTTATTGAGCTTCTACTATGTATCCTATTCTCTTTTCAAGGCTTCAAATTAAGAGATTGGATGAGATTAACTTGGAAATTAGGTAGAATATAGAAAAAAAATGTCCAAGGACTGGGCCCTGGGCCATAACAATATTTAGAAATTGAAAGGGAAAGTAGAGAATGCAAACAATGAAAAAAGAAAAAAAGAAAAAAAAACAGTGGAGTGGCCAGAGAGCTAGCAGAGAAACCTGATGAGTGTGTTATCCTGGAAGCCAAGAGAAAAGTGTACCACAAAAGGAGGGAGTGGTTACCTGTCCCATGTTTTTGAAAAGTCAGGAAAGATGAGGACGTTTAAGGGACCAAAGAATTCAGTGATAAGGAGGTATCTGTTATTCCAAACAAAAGGAGTTGTACTGGAGTGTAAATTTGCTCCAGCTTCAGTAAAGTGAATTGAGGAAAGAATGGGAATGAGGAAGTGGAGAAAATGTCTATACAAACATTTCAATAACATTTGCTGTGAAGGAAGGGAGCACAGAAATATTACAGGGTCAAGAAACTATTCTTTTTAAGAAAAGAGATTTTTTACAGCATAATTACATGCTTATGAACATAACCAGCTCAGATGTTTTGAGTTAAACATACTTAAAAATTATAAATACTATTTTAAATTCCATTTTACACTCTCGGAGCTATGTTTCCTTTAGCAAAATTCAACATACGCCTTCAAGTGCTTAAGATACAGAAATTTGCATTACTATTGCCTAGTATATGTCTATTAATTTTCATTTCCTTGTTCCACTTTTTCATGAACTTCAATAGTATTTTCAGTATCAACCACAAACTTATGAATGGAGAGAAACTAAATATCTCTGTATTAGAAGGTGCTTCAAGAGATCTTGTAGTCATTAATCCCTCCCAAAGATGTCAGTCTGAGGTGAAGAGAGAGACCTAGCTATCCCATCCACCACCAATTTTCAATATGTGTAATCAAAAACTATAAAGATCATGGGGATAGGGAGCATGGCATAGGGAATGCAGTCAGCATTAATTTATTGGCTAAGTAGAAAGCCAGGGGAGAGAAAGAGCAACTAGGGGGATCATTTTATAAACTATATAAATGTCTAACCAATGTACTGTATACTTGAAAGTAATAAAATAAAATTTTAAAAAACTATAAGAATGGGTTAAAGTACTCAGATCAAACCTTTGTCCTTGTGTGAGTGAGCTTTAGGGCTCTGCAATTTTTCAACTCTGTCTCCTTCTACATTGTAACTTTTGGGTTGTACCACAGTACACAGTTCAGTGGAAAGGGTACTTGAATTGTCCTTCTTCTTACTTGCACGTATATTAGATGCATCCCTAATTTATAAAAAATAATCAGGGTTATTGATGGTGAGAGTTGAAATGGAAATTCAGATAGTACGACAATGGATAGGGATAAAAAAGAAGAGAGAAAGGGAGATATCAACATTTGAGCAAAAATCTAACCCCTTTATCACTCGTAGGACAATAGTAACTGTCAATATTAAAATAAGAAAATGAAAGCCAATCTCATCTTCCTTAGACTAAGGCTCTTGAGGGTAGGGACCAGATCTGTCCCTATGTCTTCCATAGCAAAGCCCAGCAGTGTATCTAAAACTGTAGCTTAATAATTATATACAACAAATTAAGTCCAGATTAATTTTGATTTAATAATTGGTCTTGGTTCTACCATATGTTTTTACCTGCTTTTACAGGTAAAGAAATTTACTTATTAAAGAAAATTCTTTCTGAATCATCTATAATTACTCAAGAGGCTCTCTCAAAATCATTGCTCCTCAGAGAGAAGGCTAAACAATAACAACAATTTTTGAGCTTTTTTTTTAACCTTTAGAAAACCTAGATCATAGAAAAAGGTAACGGAGGTGAAATATATGGTGATGGAAGGAGATTTAACTTTGAGTGGCGGATACACAATGCAATATACAGATGATGTATTATACAGTTGTACATCTGAAACCCATAATTTTATTAATCAATGTCACCCCAATAAATTTAGTAAAATTTTTAAAAAAGATCATACTGAAAATGTTTGACAAAAATATTTTCATTAATGCACTACTTCTGATGTTTGAACTGAAAAAAATAAGGCAATTTATCCTCTCAAACACAAATGAAGTTAAGCTCTAGGCAAGCCAAAAGCTCTAAAACAAGCTTCTAAACCTATCAGGGACTACAAAACATTTACTTTTTGTTAGCTCTGGGCAGCTGCT
The DNA here is from genome assembly GCA_030015415.1 of Cynopterus sphinx. Lineage (NCBI taxonomy): Eukaryota > Metazoa > Chordata > Mammalia > Chiroptera > Pteropodidae > Cynopterus > Cynopterus sphinx. The sequence goes on from CM057388.1 coordinate 84,273,000, forward strand.
GTGCAAAGGCATGGAGGATACAATATGATGAAGGAGATATCAGGTACGTAGGTAATGTAATTAGTATTATAATAGAGTTGGGGCCAGGGGTTGTGGAAAACTCACTGGAGAAATTAAATTTCCCTGAATGAGTCAGACATGCTCAAGAAAGTAGAATTTTGCCTGGTGTGAAATTGAAACAGATAATGAAAGAGAGGGTTTTGATAGAAATATCACTGAGTTATAAATTCATACCTCTTCTTTTTTCTTCTTTTATTTTTATCCATTATTCAGCAATCGAACAAAGAATTCTGAAATCAAAGTAGAACAACATTTTACTAAGAAATCAGCTTATAATGCATCATGGTAAAGCAATAAGACTAATTGAAAATGTCAATTGTATGGCACCTCTACACCAAGGAACATTTACTTCTTTTAAAGATAGAGTTTCATTAAGTACCAATAACCCTCTCATATATTATGTAGATGTTGAAGACTTGCTTTATTGTGTGATCCCTAATGAATATTTGCCATAACTTTGCAAATAGATTTATTTGAAAAAGTTACAACATTCTATGAAGTTATACACTTAATCCAAAAATCAAGTATTTGTAGGTTTAACACCATACCATTAAATTCCTTTAACTTTCACTAATTTCAAGATCACTTAATGAAACACAGACAAATGTGAGTTGAAAGATTCATATCTACCTGCACACAATACCACATAACACAATAGAAAAAGTCTGCATTTATCATCGATATCATAGAAATCCCAGGCATACAAAAAATAGACCTAAAATCACAGAATATTCTGCTTTGAACTGTATAATTAGATTCACATATTCCTTCTGCCTAAAGGAAGAAGTCAATGGCATCCAAATATATATGTGTTAAATGAGAAAATTAGTTAAAATATGACAAACATCCTTTAAAAATGCTCAAGAAAGTAAGGGAAAGCTCTGGAGTCAAATACTGGGAAGACAATGAAAAACAAAGCCAGTTAGAACACCAGCCTATGCTGCTATGGGGATGGGGTGCATGGCTATGAGACAAAGGAGCTTGAGTACCATCTTAGGTAAAGGAGAATCAAAGCAAGAAATTGAAACTAAAGCCCATTTTATCTTCCCTATGTATAGCCAAGACTTCAAGGACTATAATTTCATTCAAAAATTGTCCCACCAACAAAGGAAAAAAATAAGAAAGTTTTTCTGCATCACCATGTTCTCTAGGTAAGAAAAAAAAAAAGTACTACTAGACTGCATCAACCTTAGGGTTTCAGATTCCACAGAATTTTCACAGATAAGGCACAAGTGAAGATGAGTTCACCATTCAAAATTAGAAAGTATATAAGGAAATAATCCACCATATGCCAAATTAGGACACAGACACCCACACTCAACCCCGCCCCACATACCCAGCAGTATGAGACCTCTAAGAACTTCAGATAATTCAAATATCTGAACGCCATAATAAAATCATTGTTTTTAGAAATAATAAAGACAAAATAGATGAAACAAGATATGAGATAAGATCAGGTAGACATAGAACAAAATACATGTAACTGGATTTCCCACAGGAGGAAGAAAAAACATTTTTTTGTTTTTAAATAATGGACAATTTTTTCCATACTGGATGAAAAATATAAACTTCTGTCTTCAAGAAGCTCAACAAATGCAAAAATGAAAAGGACAAAAAACTCAATAAGGAACATCATACACAAATTGCTAAAAACCAATTATAAAGAGACAACCTTAAAAGTAAACAGAAATAAAGGACACAGTTAATATAGGAGAGAAGAGCCAAAAGAAAATAAAACATCTTTAAAGTGCTGGGGAGAAAAAATCCACCTAGAGTTCTATATCCAACAAAAATACACCCTTCAAAGAAATTGAAAATAAAATAAAGACATCTTCAGATGAACAAAATCTGAAAGAAGTCAAGGTCAGCACGTAAGCACTGGCAGAAATGTTAAAGGAAGTACTTCAGGTAGAATGAAAGGATACCAGGTGGAAACTCAGATGCACATAAAGAAGTGAAAAGCACTGGCAATAATATAGATGTGAACAAATATAAAAGGTGGTTTTCATCTGTAATTTCTTTAAAAGATAACTGACACAAAAGAAAACTACTATAGGGTTTATGGCACATGTAGAAGTCAAACTTATGCCAATAACAACACAAAAGACAGGAAGGTAGAAAATAAAAATCTACTGTTGTAAGGCTCTTACATTACACATGAAGAGGCACAATATTAATTCATGGCAGACAGCAGTAAATCAAAGCTGTATACTATAAGCTGCCCAAAGCAACCAATAAAGCACACACATAAGATATAGATTACAAATGAAGAGACATAAAATGGTGTACTCATTAAATACCCATCATTAAATAATCATTTAATCCAAAAGAAAGCAGAAAAAGAAGACAGAGAGAACAACGATCAAATGAGACAAACAAAACAGAGAGGAAAATGGTATACTTTAACTTGACCATATTAATAATTATAGTTTCAGACATAGACACAAATGTAAAGTCTTGGATTGTCAGAACTGGAGAAAAAGTAAGACCCAACTATATGTATCTATGGGATATTCATCTTAATTACAAACACATACCAATGTTATATTATAAAGTAGTAGGATTGGATTAAACATAGAGGCATGACAGACATTCCTATATCTCTCCCCTAGAATCAGCAATAAGCTGAACATCTAAAACTCAACAAAAGAAACACCCAAACTTCACACCAGCACATCTGAGCGTGGGATCTGCATATAAGAGCTGCCACAGGTCAGAACCCCGGGTATCAGGCGGTGAAATTGAAGAAATAAAGCAGCTGCCTTTTGCAGCTCCCTGTAGGAGGAGGGGGAGGGGAAAAGAAACAGCGAGTTCCCTGAACAGCCCTGCCTGGGAGTGCTATGAGCTTCACAAGGCCGGTGGCATTGCCCAGTCATCAAGGAAGAAGGCAGAGAAACAGGGATGGCAGGAAAGCAGAAACGACAGAGAAACATCATTTGATTTTTACCAGCCCCAGCTGCAAAACTGAGGCTGAGCTGCATCCTCCAACCCCCAACCCAGAGGGCCTCTCCACCCATACCTTCCCAGAAGGAATGCCACAGGGCCCCAGGGGAATCTGAGCAAACACTGAAACTATCACTAACACTGACAGGAACTGAGAATGAGGGAGTGAGCATGATTAATTGTCTATAAGGAAAAAAAAAGACATCATTAAGACTTTATATAAAGCAGAGATCCAAGAGGATTAGACGCCACCTACTGAAAATCAAAAGAAAAACACCTCATTTGCAACAGGCTAGTGACCATTATATAATAAATCTTCTTTGTGGGAAAAAAAAAAAAGAAAAAGAAAAGGAAAGAAAAGAAAAGAGAAAAGCAGAACACTTCCATTAATGCCCGGGCAGAGAAGTTGTCCATTAAACACCATGAACAATCAAGATGACAAGGCATCTCAGAAATTGGAACTAGACTGTTGTCTATCAAAATACCACAAAATTAACTCAAAATGACTTAAGGACCTGAATATAAGACCTGAAACAATAAAATGAATAGAAGAAAACATAGGAACTAAACTCAAGAACCTTGGACTTAAAAAAAGATTTTATGAATTTTACCTCAAAGGCAAGGAAAATAAGAGCAAAAATAAATAAATGGGACTACACCACACTAAAAAGCTTCTGCTTGGCAAAAGAAATCATCAACAAGGTAAAGGGAAAACCATCCGAATGAAAAAATATATTTGCAAGCAACACTTGAGACAAGGGCATACTATCCAAAATCGACAAAGAACTCATGCAACTCAGTAACAGCAAAAAGCAAACAACCCACTCAAAAAGTGGGAAGGGAACCTAGACACTTCTCTCTAGAGGACATACAAATGGCCAAAAAATATATTAAAAGATGCTAAACATCACTCCCTATTAGGAAAATGCAAATGAAAACTGCAATGAGATACAATATCACATCAGTTAGAAAGGCTCTAATCAACAAGAGAAGTAATAACAGATGTTGGAGAGGATGCAGAGAAATACGAATTCTCATATATTGCTGGTGAGACTGCAAATCGATACGACCGCTAATAAATGGAGGTTCCTCGAAAACTAAGGACTGATTTACCATATGATCCAGCAATAACTCTACTGGGTATTTACCCCAAAGGCTTTAAAACTCCTTTCGAAAAAGATATTTGCACACTGGTGTTCAAAGCAGCACTGTTCACCGTGGCCAAGACATGGAAGCAAATATCAGAAAAGCTAAATGTGGAACCTTCAAGAAAGTGTCCTAAAATAGATAATTGGCTCAAGAAGCTCTGATATATATATACAATGAATATCACTTAGCCATAAGAAGAGATGAAATACTACCATTTGCAACAACATGGATGGATCTTGAGATAATCATGCTAAGTAAAATAAGCCAGAGAGAAAAGGGTGAAAAACACGTGATATCAAATATGTGGGACATAAACCTAAAAGTAACAAATGAACGAGACGAATAAACAGAGACTCATGAACTTCGACAATGGATTGGTGGTTACCATAAGGGGGATGGGGGAAGAGAGAAGATGAAAAGTAGAAGGAGAAAAGTGGAAAGAGTAATGAAGAAGGGAAAAACCTAGAATGTTAAAAAATTTATGAATATATACTATGAAAAAAATAAACAGGCATTTTAAAATAGTTGTACACTTAAAATTCACATAAAGTTATTAAACAATTAAAACAATAAGTTTAATTAATAAAAGCACAGATAGGTAACAGGTAAAATGAAAAAAACATATAAAGCATGTAAAGCAAATGAGAAAAAGATTAAGGAGCTAAATGGCATAAAAGTAGAGTCCAGATAAAAAATAGGAACAGGCTAGAAAAACAGGAACATTTCATAAAGATAAGAGAGTTGATCAAGAAGGCATAACAATCCTTATTCGGTATAAAACTATATATGAAGCATTAAAATTAAGAAGGATTGAAAGTAGAAATAAACAAACCGACATTTACACTCCTCGATCAGTAATCAATAGAGACAAAAAGTATGTACCTAAGGACATCAAAGTCTCAGTATGCTGCCAGCACACTTGGGCCTGTTTGTTTACAGGACGTCGCCCCTGGCAACCACAGAAATCACGTTTGTGATGTCATATGTAACGGTCACAGAGACCCCAGATGGGTCGGCCATTAATCCAGATTCAGTACATTTAAAGCATTAAAATCACATAGACTCTATTCCCTGATGACAAGTAAAGCGATAAGAACATATAGACCATGTAACCCTAATGAGAAAAAGCTTAAGTTGCTAATTGACATCAAAGGAGAGTCCAGAATAGGAATAGTACCAGGTTTGAAATACAGGGACATTTCATAATGATAAGAGAGTCAATCCAGTAGGCATAACTATCCTAAATCGGTATACACCTATTTACAAAGCTTAAAATGCAGTAAGGACTGAAAGAAGAAATAAACAAACCCACATTTACACTCCTCGATCAGTAATCAATAGAGCCAATAAGTATGTACCTAAGGACATCAAAGTCTCGGTATGCTGCCAGCACACTTGGGCCTGTTCGTTTGCAGGACGTCGCCCCTGGCAACCACAGAAATCACGTTTGTGATGTCATATGTAACGGTCACAGAACCCCAGATGGGTCGGCCATTAATCCAGATTCAGTACATTTAAAGCATTAAAATCACATAGACTCTATTCCCTGATGACAAGTAAAGCGATAAGAACATATAGACCATGTAACCCTAATGAGAAAAAGCTTAAGTTGCTAATTGACATCAAAGGAGAGTCCAGAATAGGAATAGTACCAGGTTTGAAATACAGGGACATTTCATAATGATAAGAGAGTCAATCCAGTAGGCATAACTATCCTAAATCGGTATACACCTATTTACAAAGCTTAAAATGCGGTAAGGACTGAAAGAAGAAATAAACAAACCCACATTTACACTCCTCGATCAGTAATCAATAGAGCCAATAAGTATGTACCTAAGGACATCAAAGTCTCGGTATGCTGCCAGCACACTTGGGCCTGTTCGTTTGCTGGACGTCGCCCTGGCAACCACAGAAATCACGTTTGTGATGTCATATGTAACGGTCACAGAACCCCAGATGGGTCGGCCATTAATCCAGATTCAGTACATTTAAAGCATTAAAATCACATAGACTCTATTCCCTGATGACAAGTAAAGCGATAAGAACATATAGACCATGTAACCCTAATGAGAAAAAGCTTAAGTTGCTAATTGACATCAAAGGAGAGTCCAGAATAGGAATAGTACCAGGTTTGAAATACAGGGACATTTCATAATGATAAGAGAGTCAATCCAGTAGGCATAACTATCCTAAATCGGTATACACCTATTTACAAAGCTTAAAATGCGGTAAGGACTGAAAGAAGAAATAAACAAACCCACATTTACACTCCTCGATCAGTAATCAATAGAGCCAATAAGTATGTACCTAAGGACATCAAAGTCTCGGTATGCTGCCAGCACACTTGGGCCTGTTCGTTTGCAGGACGTCGCCCCTGGCAACCACAGAAATCACGTTTGTGATGTCATATGTAACGGTCACAGAGACCCCTGATGGGTTTGGCCATTAATCCAGATTCAGTACATTGAAGGCATTAAAATCATAGAGACTATGATCTCTGATGAACATAAAATTAAATTATAAACCATTAATAAACATCTGGGAAAACCTCAAAATAACATGCTTCTAAGTAGTCTCTGGGTCAGAGAATAAACCTTTGGAATAAGGTTAAACAAAAGACATCAGACAATATTTCTAACTGAATGATTAAAAAACAATTTTTAACTCCAAAACTTCTGTGATATGGTTATAATTTGTTAAAACTGCATTATATATATTTTTGGTGTTATATAGTTCCATTGAGAAGATGATATCCCTATAATTATTCAAATCCCGTTTTCATGTTTTCAAATAACATTTATCCTCATTAAAGTAAAGAAACTAAACAGTGTTTAGTACTTAATCAACAAAAATGTGCAAAAACAGCATATTCAATAATGGCTTTATCAAAGCATATAAAAGTTCTTATTAAATGGAAAGATATGCCATAGCCAGTTTCATCTACCATAGCACTGGAGAGAGAGAGAGAGAGAGAGAGAGAGAGAGAGAGAGAGAGAGAGAGAGAAGGAGGGAGAGGGAGGGAGAAGGAGAGGGAGAGGGAGAGAGAGTGAGAGAGACAGGTGTTTATTGCTATAGCCCTTCTGCATGTTAAGGCAACAAAATTTGCTTGGAAGTTCTTTAAAAGCAGGGGCTATGCTTTGTATATTATTTATATTTCTTCAGGAGGAGTAGGGGATGAGGTTTGAAGCTGTAAGGGCCCTTGATTGGTTCAGGCACTTCCTTATCCAGCCTCATTTTCCCCACTGCAAATATCAGAAAAGCAAAATGTGGAATCTTCATGAAAGTGTCCCATGACAGATGATTGGCTCAAGAAGCTGTGGTACATATATACAATGAATATTATTACTCAGCCATAAGAAGAGATGAAATACTGCCATTTGAGACAATAGAGATGGATCGCAAGATAATCACGCTAAGCGAAATATACCAGACTAAAAAAGTTGAAAAACATGTGATATCAAATATGTGGAACATAAATCCAAAAGCAACAAGTGAACAGGACAAAGAAACAGACTCATGGACTTGGACAATGGGTTGGTGGTCACCATAAGAGGGGAGGGGGAAGAGGAAGAGGATATTTATGAGGAGGAAAGAGGGGAGAGAGGAGGAGGAAAATAAAAGAATAAAATGTTAAAAAAGGATGAATATATGGCATGAAAAAAATAAACTGGCATTTGAAACCATTAAGGTGTACATCTGAAATTCATATAATGTTATTAACCAGTTACCCTAAGAAACTTATTTAAAAAATAATGACACAGATAGGTACAAGTAAATGATAAAAATATATAAAGTACGTAACCCCAATAATAAAAAGCTTCAGTGGCTAACTGACATCAAAGGAGAGTTCAGAATAGGAATAGTACCAGGTTTGAAATACAGGGACATTTCATAATGATAAGAGAGTCAATCCAGTAGGCATAACTATCCTAAATCGGTATACACCTATTTACAAAGCTTAAAATGCGGTAAGGACTGAAAGAAGAAATAAACAAACCCACATTTACACTCCTCGATCAGTAATCAATAGAGCCAATAAGTATGTACCTAAGGACATCAAAGTCTCAGTATGCTGCCAGCACACTTGGGCCTGTTTGTTTACAGGACGTCGCCCCTGGCAACCACAGAAATCACGTTTGTGATGTCATATGTAACGGTCACAGAGACCCCAGATGGGTCGGCCATTAATCCAGATTCAGTACATTTAAAGCATTAAAATCACATAGACTCTATTCCCTGATGACAAGTAAAGCGATAAGAACATATAGACCATGTAACCCTAATGAGAAAAAGCTTAAGTTGCTAATTGACATCAAAGGAGAGTCCAGAATAGGAATAGTACCAGGTTTGAAATACAGGGACATTTCATAATGATAAGAGAGTCAATCCAGTAGGCATAACTATCCTAAATCGGTATACACCTATTTACAAAGCTTAAAATGCGGTAAGGACTGAAAGAAGAAATAAACAAACCCACATTTACACTCCTCGATCAGTAATCAATAGAGCCAATAAGTATGTACCTAAGGACATCAAAGTCTCGGTATGCTGCCAGCACACTTGGGCCTGTTCGTTTGCAGGACGTCGCCCCTGGCAACCACAGAAATCACGTTTGTGATGTCATATGTAACGGTCACAGAACCCCAGATGGGTCGGCCATTAATCCAGATTCAGTACATTGAAGGCATTAAAATCATAGAGACTATGATCTCTGATGAACATAAAATTAAATTATAAACCATTAATAAACATCTGGGAAAACCTCAAAATAACATGCTTCTAAGTAGTCTCTGGGTCAGAGAATAAACCTTTGGAATAAGGTTAAACAAAAGACATCAGACAATATTTCTAACTGAATGATTAAAAAACAATTTTTAACTCCAAAACTTCTGTGATATGGTTATAATTTGTTAAAACTGCATTATATATATTTTTGGTGTTATATAGTTCCATTGAGAAGCATGATATCCCTATAATTATTCAAATCCCATTTTCATGTTTTCAAATAACATTTATCCTCATTAAAGTAAAGAAACTAAACAGTGTTTAGTACTTAATCAACAAAAATGTGCAAAAACAGCATATTCAATAATGGCTTTATCAAAGCATATAAAACATCTAATTAAATGGAAAGATATGCCGTAGCGCTGGACAGGAAGGCCCAATATCATAAAGTTATCAAATCTCCCCAACTAACCTACAAATTAATGTAATTGTGATCAAAACCCAGTAGCACTTTGTTTTGGTTTTGTTTTCTATTCAACCTCACAAGTTCATTACACAATTGCCATGGAAAGCAGCCAGTCAGAACTATCCACAGAATTTCTGAAAGTTAACAATCTTTAAAAGATGTGCCCTCTTAGACATTGAGGCTCCTTATAAAGCTACAGTATTCAGGTAAATGCATGACAGAGCAAAACATGGGTATAGAATAATAATGCAATAGAAGAACTCATGAAGAAACACAATAGTGTATGAACTGAAATTTGATTTATGAAAAAAGAAGCATTAGAGTTTTGAAGTTTTGAAGTTTCAGCCATGGAGAGAGGCAGAGAGAGAGAGAGAGAGAGAGAGAGAGAGAGAGAGAGAGTGTTAATATAGCTCTTCTGTGTATTAAGGCAACAGAATTTGTTTACAAGTTCTTTAAATACAGGGGCTATGCTTTATATATTATTTATATTTTTTTGAGGAAGAGTAGGGGATGGGTTTGAAGGTGGAAGGGCCTTCGATTAGTTAAGGCAATTCCTTATCCAGCCTCATTTTCCCCACTTCAAATATCAGAAATGCAAAATGTGGAACATTTATGAATTTGCATGTTATCCTTTTGCAAGGACCATTCTAATCTTCCGTGTATCGTCCCAATTTTAGCATATGTGCTGCAAAAGAGAGCACTATTTTTGATATTTCTAACAGCATCCAGCTCTGCTAAATATCTGACTTATCCCCTGAACAATACATAGAACGTAATGTACTTTGAGTCTTTTCCATTCAGTAATCCATTCTAAAGCAAAGACATAAAGTTATTCCAGTGAAAGAACACAGAAAGATTAAAGCCAAATAAAAAATTGTCATGCCAGCATGTGGCCATGCTACCCTGAACAAGCCTGATCCAGTCTGATCTTGGATCTAAGCAGGGTCAGGCCTGGTTAGTGCTTGGATGGGAGATCAGCTAGGAAGACCAGGTACTGAAGGCAGAAAAAAAATAAGGGATTGTAAACTGACAAAATCCTGGCAATCTGTGAGGTCGACCAAGGCTTGCCTCACCTAATAAACAAACAAACAAACAAACAAACAAATAAATAAAATTAAATAAATAAAAATTAAAAATTAAAAATTCTCAGGCCAAGATTAGCCAGCCTTCCTTTTCAAAGTAATAATTAATTTGTTTAGAAGAGCAGAGCTTGCACTGAGTGCATTTTACCCAATTCAATGGGGAAAAACATCTAAAATCTCATTAAAGTTTATTACTAAAGCATAAATATAAAGGTCAAGGAGTCATGCTTGTAAAGTTTTCTTCTTTGGGGGAGGTTAGGGAGTGGCGTTTTGCTCTACCCTCTTTCAATTTTCTGCTGTTTGGAGAGATATAGATATAAATATATAGATATATTTATTACACAAAATAGATTATGTACTATAATATGATTTGATTTCTGTTATTAGTCACTTTCTTTTGTTGAGAATCAGGTATGCAGATAGTTTCTAGTGTGATAAGTATAATGACATAGGTCATCAGTGTTCAGTTGAGATAGGATTCACGGTCACAGGAATCTTCACTATCAATCTCTCAGTCTCAAAACTGCCAGAACCCAATTAGTTATCTGGTCAGGCTCCATGGCAATGTACATCTTCTCTGAAGAGAACTGACTTGTAGATCAATTCTGGGCTCCCACTGCTAATCTTCTTGAAACATTTTTAGGGGCCATATCTGAGGTCTGTGTAACACACATACATGCCACCATCTCCCAGGACAAATAGGTCAGAACTAAATTACACTAAAGTTTTAATACTGAATTAGAATCAAAGTGAACACTTCTGAGAGCTATTCCTAAGGACTATTCCAGGACTCAGACCTAAGTTGTTCAATCTTCCATCATCCTTCGACTACTTTAAAGTGTCTCCGAGTTGTTGCACTCTGCTGCTGAGGAAGGGGAGAGAAAATGCAGAGGAGAAACAGAAAAGCAAGATCACACCTGTCTCTGGATGCAGACCTGGGGTTAGAAAAGTCTCAGAATAAAAGCTACAGCATTGCAATTCGACGAATTTACTTACATATTTGTATTCTGATGACCTTTCCAACAAATTCTCTACATATTCAGATAAATACTTGGACTCATCCACCACTGCCTTTTCTGCTTGAAGATTTATAAAGTTAATGAAGTTCTGTGTGAAATGTCTATATTTGTCACATTCTTCAATTTGAAAAAGCAACATTTGCCTGGGACTAGGAGTCCATGCTCCTTTTATCCCTCCTCCAGAGATCACATTTCTTATTTCATGCAAAGTCTCAGCATTTGTGACACCTTACATAGGAATTTTCATGTTTTTCTTAATCAATAGAGGTCACTGAAAAGCATGTTTGTAAAAAAAAAATCTGTAGTATGAAGTAATAGTTATAATATTAGCTAAAAACTAAGGTCATGATATTGGATGTGCTGTATCAGCTCAATCATGTAAAACACAAAGGAACAAATAAAATACTATTAGAAAATAGGACTAGAGAGGAAAAATTCAAAGATGTTTTTGGATGATAGAACTATGGGTGATCCTTTTTTTGCATTTTTAAGTTTGCTATAATTACTGTGTGATATTCAAAATTGAGAAACACTTATCAAAAATAATATGAGAGCCAGTGTTGAACAGTGAAGTCTGGGGTTTTGAATCAACTAGACCTAGGTTCAAATTCCAACTCTACCTCTTTACAGTTGTGTTACCTTCGGTGAGTTAGTTCCTTCACCTTTCTGATTCTCAATGATCTCAACCATAAATCTGGGTTATAATACCTACATGTCAAGATTTTTGTGAGAATCAAGTCAATGTACACAAAGCGTCTAGCACTGTGTCTAGCACATAGTAGTTGGCAAATTAATAGTAGCTTTAATTAGAGATATTAATATTAACAGCAGCACAAAATCTAAGGGGCTGTAAGGAAGATGCATTCTTCTCAGAGAGGGAAGCGATGGCAAAAATTGGCAATACAAAGAGGTCTTTTGATGCCACTTGTAGCAAGAATGAGAGAACCCCAAGGTCAGTCTTCATGCAGTGAGAGCTGGGTAAATCTAACATGCCATGAATAAGTCATATTCCAGGTCTGGGTAGAGAGCTAAGGTCATGGGCAACATGTGGTAGAAGAGAACGACCTTGTAGTAGTACTGAGCTGCACAGAAGCAACATTTATCTCCAGCAGCACTCAGCAGCCCATATGTAAGAATGGAAGAGGAAGGAGATTAGACTGAACCTCAATCAGAGTTTTTCTGGGCACAAAGGAGGACATCGAGCACTAAATATATTGGCCAGAAAATGTAGTTGAAGTGTAAAGATGAATTAAATCAAGAAATTATGGGCAGGGATGGGAAAGGGTCACTGAGAAAAAAGTACGGCAGTCAAAGGGCTGGAATAAATTTGAAGACAAAGAGCAAGGGCATTAAAAGTATCATAGAAAGAGCAATGGAAGAATAGGAGGCATAACTGGGGAGAATTCAGTTGATAATATCACTGGTAGTTTCTGGTGATACCAAGTACAATCATGACAAATATCCTTTCAGAAAGAAACAGCGAGAAAGAGAGCACATCTTTACCCTTCCACATCTGAGGAGACTGAAGTTAACTAGCTAGTGCTCCACAACCAGGGACGTCATTTTGTTGTGGCCTCCTGAATCCTGGACAGTCAATGGGAATCCTAAGGAGCTGTTGGGCAGATTTAGTCCTTGTCAGCAGCAACCAGAAAAGTGTTCTGCATATCAGCCTGTCCTCTTTGCCTCCCTCCACCAGTCTGTCAGTCAGCTCAGCCAGACTGACAGAGAGAAGGAAACCACTGTGGCCTCTGCAGTGCAATAATGGCCAGAAAATCTTTGGCTCGTGTAAACATCATTTAAAATGTTTATATAGAATTTTAAAGACAACCAGAGAGAATCTCAAGAAAAGTGAAATGTTGAAGTGGATACATCTTTGACTATCATTCTGGTTATGATACTTGTTTATTTTAAACTAAAAACCACAAAGTATTTAAAATGCCATCGTGAAATAGTCATGCCATATATTTGTAGTTATAAAATGTCCTGTGCATTACCAGGGATCAGCACTTACTTTATACAAAGAAAGAGACACAAACACACAGTTTTTATAAAGAATTGATGAAGGAAAGTGGTTTTTCAAGTCTCAATATGATTGAGAATTTCTTTAAGTTTATAGGGGAAAATGCATGATGGCATCCATCAATTTGAATGTACTCATACCACGTTTCTTAAAGATATTTAATCAGTAAGAGAATAAAGTATTTGCAATTCTGATGTAGACAGTAATGAAGTCACACGTGTATGGCATAAATATGTCAACCAAGTCCGTGGAATTTTCTAATTCATTTTCAATCAAAACTTCAAAAATTGTAACTCATAAGACTATATTTCACCATTCACTCATCCATCTTAAGGAAACATCGTTTTCTAATGGATTAAATCAAGATCAAAATTAACCTAGACAGGACTATGTATAATATGTATGCCACATATCATGCCAAGTAAGCCATGAAAGGGTAAGTGGCCAATTCATGCTCCAAAGGACATACAGAAGCAGGATCAGGCTTCTTGATATCCTTTGGAGTATCCTTACCCAGTGGCTTTTCTTTTCTTGAATCTGAGTTCTTTCAACAAACTCTCACTGCACAGGCATGGGCCTTGGCCTGGGGGAAGTGATGAGGAAAGTAGACAATGAAGGAAACGAGCTCATTTGTGCAGAAGTATGCACATTTACACAGGTTAAGTGTCCACAGTTCACTGGACCAAAGCTGAGAGGCTCAATCTGCAGTCCCTTCTGAGGACAGAGTCAGGTCAATTGGGTCCACTGTTGTAGTCCCAGCACCCCAAACTGTCTCTAGCAAAAACCCATGCTGAATAAATATTTGTTGAATGAATAAATGAAGAAAGAAACACTGAGTTTTACCTGGTAAAATGGTGGCAAGCAGCAAAAGGTTGCTGAACACCTCTCACCCAGTTAATCCTGTTCCAAAAAGATAGGGGGAAAAAGGCAAACCCAGATCCACAGAGAAGCAGTCATATCTAAAAATGTATCTTATTGATTTTGACCTTTTGAGAATTCTGCATGGCCTGGTCTCTTAGCCTGAGGCAATAAATATTAAGAGGCAAAAGGTTTTTTACAACCTTCGACATTCTGGCCAAATATTTCAAGTTTCTACAGGACACAGTAAAGGCTGAACCTAGCCCTGAAGGAGATCAGCAGTCCATTAAATTCATAGTCCACGTCTTATTCTAATTAAGTCTCTGGATGTTCCATAAAACCCTTCCATGGTCCTGCCACTTCTGAAATTTCAGCAATTTCTTCAATCCCTGTCCCCTCTACACCTTGGCAGCACACAGGCTTACCAGGAAGAACAACATCTACATAAATCCACTGATTCCAGGCAGAGATATTATCACTACTGGACTAGAAACTTCACAGTAGATGGCATCTGAGATAACTGCATAATGGATCCAGAAGTTATCTACTGGTGAACAGGGAGGAAAGGACATCGCAGGCAGAAAACATCAGGATATTGTGACACTGAACTGTCCTTACCGCTTCCTAGTGTGTGAACTCAGGCAAGTTACTTGTGCTTTCTTGGCCTGTTTCATCATCTATAAAATGGGAATAATAATAGCACTATTTTACACAGGGCTGTTATGAAGATTCACTGAAATAATAGATAGCAAAGTGCCCAGCCTAGTGCCAGATATAAAGTAAGGCCTCAATAAATATTTTTACACCAAGTGTGATAACAGACAGTGAAACAGTGGTTACCAGGGGCTTGAGGGAGCAGGGTTTGGGGAGATATTAATTAATGAAGACAAAGTTTCAGTTTGAGATGGAGATGGAGAGTGGTGATGGCTACACAGCACTGTCAATGTATTTAATGTCACTTAATTGTATTGAAATTGCTTTAAAATGGTTAAGTTGTCGATTTTATGTTATGTATATTTTAAGATGACAATAAAAAATGCAAAACAAAAACAAAACTACAGTTCAAGTCCTGCTCAGCAAACAGCACAGTATAAGAATACTCAGGAAGGCAGGTTGGGGTTAGAAGCAAAGACCTTTGACTCTCAGGCTGAGGAAACATGTGAATTTGATCTACCCTAGTGCCCCACAGGGACACTCGGAAGTGCTATGACTTGAATTAGTATTTTACAAAGATAAAATTGATATTGATTTTTATAAAGATCACCCTGAGGTTAGATTAGATAGTTAGAAAGAAGTTGAGGCTGTGAGAAGGGATGCCAGTTAGGCTTCTGCTATTTAAAGTGTGGCCCCCATCCCAGCAGGATTCCTCTTATCTGAAAGCAAATTCTTGGCCTGCACAGACCTGGTGAATCAGAATCCCTGTGGTACAAGATCTCCAGGTAATGCCCATGCACGTGAAACTTTGAGAAGCACTGGGATCAAAGACCCAGAGTCCAACTGGGGGAGTTTGAGGACTTGCGATGGGACAGTGGCAACAGAGATTGAGCGATAATCAACATTTATGGAACTTACTACCTACAAGATAGGTTCTGTATATTTCAAACACCAGCATTTAATCCTCACAACAGCCCGGTACGATATGTGCTTTTTATTCCCATTTCCCACATGGAATACTATTCAGCTATGACAAAGAAAATCCTGTCACTGGCAAGAACATGGATAGATCTTGACTATTATGCTAAGTGAAATAAATCAGATGGAGAAGGACAAATACTGTGTGATCTCAGCTACAAGTGGAACTTAAGTAATTGAAAAAAAACTAATAGAAACACAGCAGAATGGTGATGTCAGAGGTGGGGAAAATGGGTGAAGGGGTCAAAAAGTACAGTTTCTGTAACAAAACAAATAAGTCTTGAGGATATACAGCGTGGTGACTATAGTTAACAATACTGTATTGTATATTTGAAAGTTGCTAACAGTAGTCTTAAAATTTCTCATACAAGGAAATAAATTTTTGTAGCTGTCTTTTGACAGATGTTAACTAAAGTTATTGTGGTGATCATTTTGCAATATAGACAGAGGTCAAATCATTATGTTGTATACCTGAAACTTATATAACATTGTGTGTCAATTATATCACAATGTTATGTGCAAAAACTAAAAAAATATTTTAGATTTGAGTTAAAGTAACTTGTGTGAGATTACACTGCTAGTACCTGAGAGAACTGGGATTTGAATCAGTCTGTAAACATTTGCTTCATTATCTCTTCTGTACTGCTTTTCAAACCTCAGGGAAAAGGAGCTTTCCCTGTCTTGTTACTTTACTCACTTTCTCTATTATTAAACTCAGATAATTACTCTGGAAACTCTGAAAACTATTTTGGAGGCCCAATTACATATGAATAAATGGGAAACTTCTGAGCTCTCCAGCTTCCCACTCAGATGTAATCTTCTACTTCCTATCCCCCAGCCTTTGCCTGGTTTACACACAAAGCCTCCGAGTAATCTGCTTTCTCATCCATGGTCAAACTGAACATCCCTTCCACATCTCTGTCCTCCAGAATCCCAAGGCTATATAGGAATTCAGCTGATATTTAATGCTTTTTCCTTTCCCTTCCTTATTTATCAACAGAACTCAACACTGCCTTCCCTTGGTTGTAACAAGAGAATTCGCCAGAACTAAAATTTCATGCTATTGTACAATAATCCTCCAAAAGGAGTAGAAAGTCAAATTCTTCATCTTTACCAAGGCATTAGCAGAGAAACTCCTCAAGCGTAAGCATCATCGACCTCTCCCTGCAAATGAAGGTTGCCAAGTTACCTTTCATAACTCTCCCTTCCTTCTCTGCCCTCATCTGGGCCCATCTTATCAGCATCCACAGTCTGACTATGAGTACTACCTCAGCACTGCAGTTCACTCCTGCCTGCTCCTGCCTATCCTCCATGACAGACCTCATGCTCAGGCCTTTAACTTCAGTTCCTCATGGTGGGTCTCCACTCTTGTCCCACTCCAGTCCACTCTCATCTAGCAGCCAACATGATCCAATACACAAACCTAATCCTGTCCCCTCTTCTAAGGCCCTCCCTTGGATCCCCCACTATCCCAGAGTTACGGAGAGGCCCTGATCTCTGCAGCAACTGACTTGTTTGATTCTCACATTTCTATAAAGTATGTTCTGATGTTATCATCTTAGATTCTCAGAAGACTGAGGCACAGAAAGGTAACTCAAGATAATCCAGCTAGTAAATGGTATATTTGAATCCAGAGTCTTACATTGGAGTTAAAATCTATGATAGACTGCCTTCCACCCCATCACTATCTCTAAGAAGTCTTTCCAAATTTCCCCTAAGTCTTTCCTTTGAAGACCCCTATACAAACTGTGCACTGTATACACGAGAATGTAAAGTTCCTCAGGGCAGACAAATCTGACTGCGCTTTCTATACCTTATATTACCTAACCATTCTCAAATTACTGGATATTTATTTAGTCCAATTTAATGTGCATAAGTACAAAAGATGATATAGAGAATTGGAGAATTGATGTTACCTATCATGAGAGTGCTGGAGCAAACTATTTCACCTTAACATATCTCCCTTCTCTTTGCAAAGTTCACAGTGACTGAATATGGTCCTATAAACCCAAATGACAGAAGAAACAGGAAGTTAGAATGTCAAAAATATTAAAGGGATGTGGTCACCAGAAATCCTAGGATTTCAGAGAAGAAATGTTTCCAGAAAAATCTAGATGGCCAAAGTGAATTTTGTGTGAGGCTTATGAACCCTATCATGTCTTAAGCCATTTCAAAGGGTTAGAGGGTGGGTAATGGCCTATGGAAGCATTTACAAGATAAATGGATTCCAAGTTTCTGGCATTTAATGCTTAAAGGGCTGTATAGCACTATCTTCAGCTATCCAATGCTACCTTCACTCCCAACAGGTAAAAGGAAGTTCAGCATTGGGCTGATTTCCACTAAAAGAACAGGCCCCTCTGCCACACTTCACTTCCTGGAAACACAGAATTGATCCAAAGTCTCTGCTGCTCTGATGTGCCCATTATATTTGCTAGCCACAATAGCTGGACAACAAAACCTCGCAAATGAATCCTATATATATCCAGGTGACCAAAAAAATTTTAAAGATTTTAAATAGAATTCAATCAGCCTGTAAAACTTAATGTTTTTCATTATTCCCAAAGAAAATTCTAGTATTAAAAACAGAAATTGATCAGTCTGTGAATTTCCAAAGATATGTAAAACTGAAAAATATTGCAAACTTTTCAATTTAATTACCAAGAGTATGTTGCTATCCTTCCTCTTTTAAATCACAAAGAAACTAGGGTGGGACTTACTAAGAATCTGTCTTCAGGCCCTTTGCTGTAAGAGTTTCTTGGAGATGAAAACATCCGCATTATATTATTTTTATATTGAAACCATAAACCTCCCTTGGGATGGGGTGGAGACTCAAGTAAATTTACTAGATTCAGCTTTCTAGTAGTAGGAAGATAGATTTTTTGAAAAATTTAACATAATAATATTAGGTGACATTAATTAAGCACTTACTACATCCTAAGCTCTATTATTATCTTCCCCATTTTACATATGAGCAAAATGGGGTGCAGAAAGGTTAGCTAACTTTCCCAAGACTTCCCTGAGAATCAGTGCCAGTGCCTGAGCATTTACTCACTAATGTACTGACCTCCATGACTTAGCACTGGCCTTCTTCTGACATTCCTGCCCATCTGCTAATGCCATATGTTGTCTCCCACCTACCCTCCCTCTGCCCACCCCCCTCCATTCTCCATCTGTGACCTTCCAGTGGACTAGGAGTATGCACAAATATCTCATGTTTCTCCCAACTCTGGTTCCCCAGCCCATCAAAAAACTACTTTGAAGTTCTGTAGCAACCACATTTATGTCCAATAACCTTTCTGCAATTGACCATGTCCTTGCAAACTCACCAAAAATCATAAATGTGCAGGCAAGCTATCTAAATACATCAATGGCCTTCACTGTAAAACACAAGGGAATTTAGTTTCCATCCTCATGAGGGCCCAGTTCCTTGATAGTGATTTGTAAGACACAAGATTTGAGCATTTGGAATCTGCTGCACAGCAAGGAGTGACAGTCCAGTATACTTTGAGACTCTAGATAGCAACAAGGCTGAAATGCAACAGCACTCTAGCTTTGCAGTGGTAAAAATGTGAGGTGCATTCAATCAACTTTTTCTCAACTCTCCTCCATCAAGTGGTTGAAGATGATGGGTTCCAAGCCCATGCATCACCTCTCTCTCACCCAAGGGTTCTCCCAGATCCCCTTTGGTTATTTATTGCTGTCATCATCTAAGTGGCATTCAAACCAAGGTTAATATTCTTAGGCTAACTCAAGACTCAAGAACAGATTGTTGAAAATACTTTCCCTGAAGTCTCCTCAAGTCAAATATTTACAGAGAAAATTTTTCCTGTGTATCCTTCATACATCATAACTCTATCCTATCCATTTCAGCTACTCATTGACACTGATACTGCACAATACTGAGCTACCAGAGCTGGCTGTGCATTGCCACTCTCTCCAGGCTTACACAATGGACATTTTCCTCCTCTACCCTGCTCATTTCCCCTCCCCTTTTTTTATCATTTATTCACCATGTTCCAATACTGGTCCATCTATAAAGAATCAACCCAAGAATTTACTAAAAATGAAGAACAAGAAACTCCAAAGTGTAATCGAAAATTCATCAGTTAAAAAAAATAAAAAGGAGTAAAGGAAAGATATTAAAGGGAAAAAGTCAACAGGAGAAAATCTTATATTTTAATATCCTGGTTCTCTATCAGACAACTCTTATGTAAAAGGTAGACATTTAATTGTGGAAGTAAAGGAATGCCTCCCCTCATCAGACAGCATCTTTCCTGAAGAGTTGTAAGTCAAATCCCATTTATTCATTTGACATTTAAGAGTCATTTTCTAGTGTGGACTCTATGGTAGACTCTGGGACATAAAGGGATCAAGTTGATATTAACTGTCCTTTGAGAGATCAGACTTGTAAATAGATAACTAACTAGAATGCAAGGGCAAAATGGGTGAAATTTAAATTCACAGAAAGTGTTCTGAAAGCTGGGAGGAGGGAAGAGAGAGGAGGAGCATAGATACAACACAGGAACAGAGGCACAGAGACCAGAATCTGATGTTATAGGCCGGTAAGAACTCAGAATAAAATGATCCTACTTTTTCTTAAATGCAACTCCCTTCTGCCATGGTGAAGCTCAGATTTCCCTGGCTAGTGGTAAACTCAGATAGTCATTCTTAGGATCACAAGGAAAGTGGACTTGAAACCGCTACAGGGGAGAGGAGAGCAAACCGTTATCAAAGACACACACTTTTAATCCATTATGTTTCAATGGAAGTTCAACTTCAATCCACTGAAGTAAACCAATAGGCATAATCCTGTCTACCAATCAAAATAATGTAAAGCACTACAGTACAGCCTCTGACATTCTAGAAGACATTCTTTCCTTTCTTTCTTACCTTTTTTTCTGTGTGGGGAACCACTGGCCCCAGGAAAGTAGACTGCTGCTAATGAATGACCCCTATCTAAACAGGCCTAGAGGTTCTGAGTGCCTGAGGGCATGTGTGATGGTGGAGTACAAGGATAGGCCAAAAACACAAGCAGGGGCTTTCCAGGCTGCCAGGGTCCATACTGCTCCTAAACTAAATTGCTAATCAAGAAGCTTTTTTCTTGCCTACACATCTTCCCTGGACTTCTTATTCTCACTTTCACCCCAAAATTGTTATTAAATGAGTGAATGAGTAAATGAAGTAACCATACTTTAATATTATTTAAAGCATAGGAATTTGCAAACGACTATGTAAAAAACTGGAGTTGAATCAAGATTATCTCCATGTTACTCTCATGTCCATTTTAGTATTTTTCCTTCCCTAAAATGTCCATGGCTTTCAGGCTTCCTGCAGTTAGTCCTTCACTCCTTACAAAGGCTTACCACTAACTTATCCTTGACATCTGCATAACAGTTTAAAAACTCTTTCACTATTACTCATGTACAGGCAAAACTTTATTGTACATTATATTCGAATTTATAGGAAATAAAGGCTATTTTAGTCACTCACCCAACTCAAACATTTAATTTAAATGACCAAAATACACCACAACTAGATAAGAGGCTTATGTTAAACTTTGAAGTTTGTCACTTACGAGCTTTTACTGGCTCATAAAACAAACATTTGCCATGAAATTGTCCACATTAAATACACCTTACATGCAATATCAACACATGCTGACTTCCAAGAATTATGTATGAATATGGAAGCAAGCTAGGTGTCCATCAATATATGAATGGATAAAGAAGATGTGGTATGTATATATATGAAGAAATATTATACAGTGATAAAAAAAACAAAATCTTGCAATTTGTGATAACATGGATGGATCTAGAAGGTAGAGTGCTACATTTAGAGTGACCAAGTAGACTCTATTGAGATAAAACATAATTTGCATTTGAAATCTGTAACTGGTGAAAATCAAGGACATTTGTAAACAGGTATTTTTTTATTCACACTATAGAATTCTACATATATTTAATTCACAAGTATTAAGAATAGATTGTGACTGCTTGAATGTTTTAAGCTGTGCTTTAAATCTAACTGAGCATGTCTCGATTGTATGAACGGTTGATTAATTCAGGTATTACTTAAAAATGCAGCTCATTACTTATATTTTCCTCAGTCACTTACAGCTTGCCAGTTTCAAAACACAGAGGCCTCTTACTTTAGATCACAAGTGCACAGTAACATACAAAAGTTAAGTAAAAAAAATACAAAAGATAAAAAAAGCATTTTTTGACCCAAGAATGAGATGAAGAAATCAATGAGTGTTACCTTGGACATTAGATAGTCTAACCAGATGACCTATTAAGAAATAGATGTTTCTAAATAAAAAATAGCCCTGCTAGAAATAGAAGTCAATAATCATGTAACTACACATTTAAAATAAAAATAAGAGACCCCTTTTTAACTATCAAGACTTTCTAGGTTAGAAATGACCTTTCCATACAACACTATGGTTCTCATAGCAATGCCAGGGAGTGGTGAACCAGGGATTGCGCCTCACCCAAGAATGTTCTTAAAGTGCTTCTGCATGAAGTTGAATTTCCTTAATCTCCTCCTAATTCTGGTCCCCTTCAATCACATCATGCTACTTGACAAAAGGAGATGAGCTTTCTTATGCTGTCTTGTCCAGTGGCCTTGATACAAGCCCTAGAGGTGATGTTAAACTCTGCCTCTATTCAAACTCTCCTTTTTGTGCAATTAAACAAAAGCTTTTATTTGTAACCATTAACTTGGTTTATAGACATAGAAGTGAACGCTGACATTCATGAATTCCTTCACAGGTGTTATGGACTTAGTTCACATTAGGCATAGAATATTCTTGCCTCTTTTGAGGGACACACAATCCTCACACTATTTGAATAATATCAAGGCTAAAGTCAAATAGCGATGCCCCCAAATAGAAATCTGTTTCTGATATCTGTCAAACATACCCCTATAGTATCTATGAGGCCTGAAGGTATCTAGGGATCTGGATCTATGGGTTTGGTCCCCCAAAGATATCTTCTTTCCAAGTTTTTCCAGATTCATGTAGAATGCTCTCTCGTGCATGCGCTCCTAAGATTCCTCCTACTCGAGCCCTTTAGAGCTCATTGTGTACCTCTCAGGATGCTTGTCACTTTCTAGGATGCCTGGTCACTATTCAAGCCCTTGTCAGTCTCCCCCACTGAAGCATGACACAAGGCCAGAATCTGGTCCCATTATTTCCTGTCCCCAGCCCCCAACAAAAACTAAAAGCTCAAGAAGCATCCACTGAAGGGAATCAGGGCTATTCAACAGATGACCTTGGTTCACATTAGTCCAAGAACATTTGCAAAAACCAGGTTGTGCACCTGCAGTGACACTCACGCACAATGTTCATTCCACTGGTGACTGGCACCCAGAACTACTTGTTTGGTACAGTTCTGATCTTGAGGAAGATCCTCTGACAAGATTTGTCACTTGAAACCATGACGAAGCAAAATTGGTGGTAAGGACTTTGACACCCACACAGTTTGACAAGTTTGGATTTGGTTTAGTTTCCTAAGCTGATTCTATGTTGTTACCTCATTGCAGGTAAGATCATGTTTTCAAAAGAATATAAAAGGATCGATTTGTGACTACTCAATATATATCGAATGTGCTCTCATGTCATGGTCACATGTGCTGTCCTCTTTGCAGCTAGCTTTTAAGCATCATCATAGCGAAATTGTTTCAGTCTGTCACCCAAGACCCTCTATAAATGCCATGACTCACCTTTTCAGCTGTACCACTGCTCGTCTTCTGAATTCCAAAAAGTACTCGCCATTACCCATACACACATTCTTTTTTCCCCCATCCAGCCTTTGCTCATGATAGCCGTCCTACCTAGAATGCCCTTCCCTATATATTTACTGACTGCAGCCATATCTGTCCTTTCAAGGCACATTCCCCAAAGTACCTTTTCCAAGAAGCCCTTTCTGATTCTTTTTCCTATACCCTTGATGACACCTGCCTCTTGGCACTGTATGAAAGTCAGGTGTTGTCAGTTTTTCAGTGCAGGGGAACAGGGTTAGTTCCTGTCTAAACACATGACTGTATGAACTTAGCCTGTAAATCACATTCAGCTGGTTGACAATTGTGACAAGAGCCTGCTCTTTCTCCAGAGACCCTAGGATTCAGAAAAAAATGAAATGACCTAAAACACAGAAAAAGATGTGAGAACATGTAAGAACAACGACCTAAGATGTGGATAGCATCTCTCTTTACACAAAGATATACTTTAAGCAAGCCATTTAAAGAGCTCTTAGTGAATTGTTTAATTAGGAACCTAATTAGGTAAGTTTTCTCTGTCATCAGTTCATTTTCAGTTTAAAATATTGAGAGCTGATTGGTGAAACAAATCAAAGAAAATGATGCTGGAAGACTCATATACATAACCTCACAGAAATATCTAATTTGAATCAAGAAACTGAAGGTATTACAGATTATCTTGGTGTAGTTTAGGCCACTTTTAGTCCATATTTATTAAGGTTCACTCTACAGCAGGTCCTCGGATAATGTCATTTCACTCAACGCCATTTTGTAGGAACTTAAGTCTTGTTTTTACAATTAGTCTATGGTAAAATTGGTTTTGTTATACGTTGTTTCTTCAAGTCACGGGACCTACTGATTACATTAAGTGAGGACTTGCTGTACTTGACTCCATAGGACGTTGCCAAGGAAACAAGAATTCTGTTTTCAGGACGTTGAGTCCTACGCTTCAGGTTTCCGGGCAAATCAAGGTATCTACAGTGATTTTGAGTCCTTCCATTTATTTATTTGGTTATTCACGTCCAAAATACTTATCTAATAGGGGCAAAGCACTGTGCCAGCTGTTTATTATTGCTGCTGCTTCTGCTGTTGTTGTCATTATGCCTTAAAGATAAAAGACCTACAGAGAAATAATAATTATTGTTTCAAAGATGTTACCTCATTATCAAAAGAATTCTCTAAAAGTTGAGTAGTGTGAATGTTGAGAAATATAAGAATCAAATAGGAAGATCAACGGGGTCAGGCAGGCTGGGTTCCTTAACTGAAGACATTAAGATTTTTATTTAATTTGTTAGATAACTGGCCACTACTGCAAATTTCTGAGGAGGAACTAACAAGATCAGACCAGTTTTGAGGCAGATGATCCAGGGAGCTCAAGCAGACAGGCTGAGGAAAGGCTTGAGTTTATTTTTATTTTTTAAATTTATTTTAAATTTACTTTTTAGGTTTGAGATCAGAAGGTAGTTATCACAGATGGAAGAAAAAAAAGTTGCAGAAGATAGATTTCAGACATGCTTGTGACGGAGACCGACTAATATGAGAAAGGACAATAAGAAAGGTAAGAGGCAGTTGTGATACTACCATTATGGGCTGGGGACAGTGGAGGCCGAAGTGGCTGAAGGTAAAAAGGCCAGAGGTGCTCATTACTAAAGGAAAACTGGGTTATGGAAGAGTCTGGAGAGAGAATTCACCAGATTTGGGTTCTCTAGCATGTTTAGGCATAAATGAAACATGCAGGAAAACCTACCCTGTATTTGACAAGAATTGTCAATTTCACCCCATAGACATGACAGATAGTTGGACAGATGACTCGGAGATCTCTTCCAAGTAATTCAACTAAATATCAGAGTGCCCTGTGACAGTGACCTGAGGATGAAAAGATAAAACCTTGGAAATATTCCCTTAGAAGGATGGAGGGAGCAAGGAGCGGCAAGGAAAAGAGAGCCAAACCGAGGAGGTGAACGTAGAAGGAGTAGCTTCCCCATTCTGGACAAAAAAATAGAAATCCCAGCATCAAAAAGGAAACTGGGAGATAAGTGGAAGCAACAGTTAAAAATTCAATACATTTTTCACAATGTCAAATAACAATTTCAGCATTACTGAACTCTATGCCACTTCAGTCTGTTCCATTTGAGGAATAATTTGTCCATTGTAAATAATACCTTAAGCACAGGAAAGTTTTGCCAATGTTCAATTTGTCAGCAATGGCATTTACAATCCACTTTTCCTACTAGAAGGAAAGATCACCTAACCTGGGTGATCTCCTTCCCAGTCCTGCACAAAGCCTATCTGCCCAGAAAGACTTAGCTGGCTTCTGTCACAAGGGGGGCCTCTGGACAAGGAAGATGGATTTCTATAAAGGTGGTCGGTTGAGTACAGCCCCATTTTAAGGCTGTACAGCACTGAAAAGGTCATTCTCCAACCTGGCACTGTAATCCTAATGGAGACCATTGGTCCCAGAAGTAGTGGTGGTGCCGTTTTATTCAGCTGACAATCTACAGTAAAAGAATGAATGAGCTGCCTCCTTTTGGTAAAGCTAAGGCAGCTGTCAGCCCACAGGCCTGACAGCTTACTGAATTAAGAGGCAGGACAATTGTCAGCCTCAAATCCAAAAGATGCTCCATAAGGAAGTGCCCACGGCTTGTGCTCCTGGCTGCATGCTGGGTGTTGAAGACACAGGTCCTGGAGACCAGCCTCCACTTAGGAAAGGGGCTGTGGGAGCTGAGAGCTCCCACAAAGCTTTTCCCCAGAATACTTCCTAAAGAGATCAAAAACCTTTCATCACTATGTCACCCTTTCAACAGTTCTGGAGAACTCTATAATCATTTCCCATTAAAATGCTGAGGAAGAGCCAGGTTTATTTCTTTTGCAATTTCGTTTTTTATAACAAATTATTTTTGTTTTTCTGTTTTTGAGAGCGTTAAATTTACAAAATAGAACAGAGACTAATTCTACCACTCAGAGGAAAATGTTAACATTTCAGATGATTTCTTTCTAGTCTTTTTTTATGTAACTGTGAAAACTCTGTAAATACAACTTGTTCTCAAAGCAAGTTGAACTGATTTCCATTTTCCAACTAACGGTTAGGAACAAGCTCTTTAGAAATTAGGTGTTTCCTCCTAGTTTATTTCGGCCTAATCCTTGCTTTCAGGTAATTCCCCAGCCTACCTCCCAGTTCTCCTGAATCCTATTCCACTTTTCCACATACCTTAGACTGCCTTATCTAAAAAAGCAGAGAAATTCTTTCCCAGAATTTCTTGAATATTTTTAAAGGGAACTATATCCACTAATAAAAGCCCGTGTGCAATAAAAATAATTTAAGATCAATAAATGAATTATGTGCCAATGTCAAATAAAAGATTAAAAAATATATACATCACTTTAATAAAAAGGTTCTGTATTTATTAGCCACTGTTCTCAAATTAGAAATAGAGGCCAAAGAAATCTCCATTTACTAAATGAAAGACTGTGGACCTCCTCACCTAAAATGATCTCACTAATTGTTGCTGATTCTTGGCCACACCCGTGTCAGACCCCCTGCTCACCATCCCACCTCAGCCCTGACTCCCACACAATTCCTTTTCCCAATGCTTATGGTTAAGACATAGCTACATTAAAGTGAGGCTCTGCAAACGCCCTCTCCAAAAGTCTAGTACACTTCAGATACATTTTATGATCACAGGTGTTGGCACTTGATACAAAAAGTTCCAACTTGTTTCTGGGGAATGCATAGAAAAATAAATTAGCTCTGAGAGTTTCTAGATTCTTCCTGGTGATTGACTCTGTATGTGAATTTCATCTCAAAGTATAATTGTTTTTTGCAGACAGGCTTTTCAATTTCCTAGTCAAACTGCTGACTGTTACTTTAAACCTTTATCATTTCAAAGCGCTATGTGGTCCATGCAATAGAGCACAGCTCATACCTACTTTTCTTGAGATCAGCAAATCGAGCTGATACTAGAGAATGTAAAAGAGTAAACAGCCTAAGCTCTGTCTGCAGAGTACCCAGAGATGTTTCAAAGTTCTCTTAACCCAGCCTCAGGAAGAGAAGGAAGCTCCCACAATTTACTGCCTATTCTAACTATGCTTAATGCTTTCTATGAGGAAACAACTAACTTACAAGCCCATTCTCCCAAACGGGGGACCTGAAGTTAGAGGCTAGCAAATCAAAACACAAACTATATATAAATATATTTTTTCTCCCTTTAATTCACCCTTTAAAAATCATTAATCCATGAGCTTATCTTGGGGAGGTTGCAAAACTACTGGAAATCAACAATAATCTTGAAGGCAAAATGCTTGGGATCCAGTCCCAGCTCTGCACTAGCTATGTGACCTTAAGCAAACCACCTGGCCTCTCTGAGCACGTGTTAAATTGTGCTAATTCCTGACCTCCGGACCCCATATGGTCACTTTCACAAAGATCAGACACCATAAAGGAAAGGATGTATGATGGAAAGTCTAAGGCACATTGAACATTCATGTATTTGGTGAGTATCTCAAATGATAAAGTTCACCTTAACCTTGAATGTTACATTTCACATTAAGAAGGAGAGAAGCAGCAGGATAACACACTGTGAGTTCAACACACCTCCTAAGCGGCCATCTCCTGAAAAACAATAGCATTTATGAATTGGACAAATATTGCCACAAGAAAAACATACATTGTCAAAAAAATAAAAACAAAAAGGAGAAATCTTGGAACATGTGTGTTTAGATACATTATGTTAAATATTCATGCAGAGAGAACAACACTATTCCAATACATAAATTTATGCTTTAATTTGCAAAGCTAAATATTAGTTTGATTGAATGTCTTGAACTCAGCAGTATGAAAGGTCTGACTGCCCTTAGCTCCCCGCTCCCCCAGCGGTATAACTCATATATTTAAATATAGAGTACATTAATTAGCAGTTATGAACACTCTGTAATAAAAAAAATTGTTAGATTCACAAATATAGATGACAATCTGGTGACAGCCAGAGGGGAGTTAAGGGGCTAGGAGAAAGGGGTGAAGGGTTAAAGAAGTACAAATTAGTAGCTGATAGATATGGTCAAAGGGATGGGGAGTACGGCATATGGAATGTAGTCAGCAGTGATGTAATGGCTAGGTGGAGGGCTAGATGAGAGAAAGAGAAATCAGGGGGTCATTTTATACACTATATAAATGTCTAACCAATGTCCTGTATACTTGAAACTATGTACTTAATTGTTAAAAATAGAAACAAAAATTCATCAACATCCAAAACATCCTTCCATAGTGGTACATTAACTAGACTCAAGGCAGGAAGCATACTCCATAAATATGTATCAAATAACAGAAATAATCTATTTCTCATAAACAACATTTATAAGTCAATTTAATATTTATGTGGTGTTTGGAGAAAGCCTTACAGAGATCTTAAGCTCCTGACAAAGGACAAAGAGACATGTAAAGTTTCTTTGCAGAGTGTAAACTGGGAGGCCTACTTTAAGGCAGTTTATGTGCTCTTTTTTTTTAAACTGACAGTTGTTTGGCTCTTTCAAGAGACTGATGTTCTACAATTATCACTTTAAAAACCCAGTGGGGGCATTTGCCATACACAGCTTGCACCTATCAACATTCAGACATGGCATAAGTGACATGGGTATGACAGATGACAGAGCAACTTTTTATGGCTGTACCAGGTAGGCACAACTCGGTTTCCCCATACTAGAGCCATAAAGAGGTACCAAGGGTCCACAGAAGCCTCTGCCAGTGGGAAACCTCGACTCTGGGTCTTTATTTCCAGCATAGATTGCTCCCTTGAGCTGTATGCATAGCCAGTGGTTTCCTAGGTGTCCCACCAGCACCCCACACTCAGGTTCAAAACAAAACTTACCTGATCTGTTGGTGCTTCATTTTGTGGCCCCATCTCAGTGAGTAGAACTAGTCATACAAATCAGAAAGCTGCAGGGTCATCCTTGTCAGCTCCCTCTTTTTCGTCATCCCCCAAATCCAATCCATCCCAGAAAGTCCTGATGAGCCCCACTCCCACAAGATGTGGAATGTTGAATGACACTCTCTCTTAAAATCCTGCCTAGTTCCCTAATGTCCAAGAAACTCCTCAAACTGCCCCATCCACCAGATCCTGGCTCCCCACCTCTCCACCGCCAAAGGCTTCAGGACTAGCCACCCTCACGAGATCACCTCCTGTTTTGGAAAATACCATGCTCCTCCTTTGCTTCTCCTTACTTTTGTTCATATACACCCTTCCCTCTGCCTTCTCTTACTGAGTATATGCATGTCATCCTTCAAAGCCCAATCTAAATCTTCCTCTCTAAGGAATATGTGCTAAGGCCCATCCCTCAAGGTAAGTCAGTTTCTCACTCCTCTATGCTACCAAGGACACTCAGTCACATATTCAAGCACAGTGTAAGAACTTTGGAGATAAAATAGCATTTTTCTTCCCTTAGCCTGTGGCCTTCCTAAAAGCAGAACCAGTGTCTTAGTCTCACTTGGCTTTTCCCCAGTCTCCAGCTCCCAGAGCCCCTGTAACAATGGGAATGTGTGTTGAAAGAAATTTGAGTAGAGGCTAAAGAATTAAACTATACTTTTATCACAATCGTATGTTTTACCACCAATCATAATTACCACATCGACCTAAACAGCTTTCGGTTAATTTAAGAGGAGTAGAAAGTTTTTAGTCCCCCTCCTTATCACTCAAGAATCTGGATACCTGTGAATTTCTTTGCAAACGAATTTGCACACGATGATCCTGACTTGATGTGTGTGGGGGCTGGAAGGGAAGACAGCTTTCTATACTTGCTCTGGGCAGGTAAAAGGGTCCAATTCCCTCCCCTCCCCGAAAATGCCAGGACTGCCAGAAGTGGTGGATCTCAGAGGCAAAGATCTCTCTGTGTAATGACTGACTGGCTGACTGTCTGTGGGGAGGAGTTTCTCATTACTAAGCCCAAGGCCTCTCCAAGTACTTGGCCCAAGTACTTACAAATTCATGAATTAGATGCTTTCCACCTATTCCCTGGAGTTTAATGGAAGGCTCCTTTTCTGTCTTGGTATTAACACCTCAATGCTCCCCTTTCTTCTATAATAGGCAGAGAAATAAGCAAAATAAAACTATGAACTTCAAACACAACTGGACAATTTTCTAGAGCAAGCACTTTAGTCAGTAGTATGTGATAATTGTTAATGCCTTCTAGAGTAATTAAAATTAATTGGCTACTTGACTGCAGAATTACTTAATTAAAAAAAAGAGAAATTCATTATTACCCAGGATATTACATTTTCTCTGTACAGCTGCATCCCTGGGTGAGAGATGGACACTGTTAAGAGGTCCTACCAGTGTTTGGGATGGATTTTTCAGCCTGAAAACTCCCCTGTGCCAAGGTACTCAGAGTCAAGTGACTAACTTCGATGTAAGAAAAAGTGGATCAAAGTAAGAGTTCATGATATTAAGAAAAACAAGGAGTAATTTATTACTATGCTATTTTATTTATGTATGAAGATATACCATACACAGAAACCTTTCCCAGAACTTTTTAAAAATGGATTTTTTTCTGTTAGAAATAGCAACACCAAGGCAAGGATCCACAAGAGAATCATTTAGTAGTAAAATAACCAACCAAGATGAGAAAAGCTAAGTGTCCTTCCCTGGGTCATCACAAACCCCCAGTGGCCTTATCTACCATCCAAGGTCCCAATGTCAGAGGTAACCATATTTCAAGCCACTGAGGTATACAAGCAAAGGGCCATCTTCATTTTAATTCAGTTACACATGTAATAATAACCCCTGTTGCCTAGCCAGAACCCTGGATGATTCACTAGCCTGCTTGCTCACACTGCTCTCCCACTATCAAGCCATTAGTACTCCGGGGCTCCTCATCTGCCATCTAAAATTTGAAAAAGGAAAAAAAATGCACTACTTTGAAGGGTTAATCACTATATAAAAAGTCGATTCTCTCATTTTATTTTACTTAAAGAAATAAGTTGAAAAATAGCAATGCAAAATTTCCCTAAATTAATGCAGTGAAAAGTATTTTTGCTTTCATATCCCTTCTTCATGTGTGGGGTCAGAGAAACTGGTGATCTATGACTGACTAAGCTGCAGAAAAATGGCAGGGAAACTACACAGACCTTGCTCCCTCCTTTTTCTGTCTCCTCTTTTTCTCTCCAGGTTTTACCAGATTTCACAGGTATACTCTTCTCTTTCAGGTTTTTGCTTCTACCAGAGAAAGAGCAAAATTTCTTGAAATCTTAATTATTTCCTACTTTGCTTACAACCTTCAAATCACTTGACACCTTTAATCTGTTTCCCTAATTTGCTGCCACCACAGACAGCGGGTCATCTAAGCATTGTTTTCAAATATTTAAGAGCTGACCAGATTTTAAGTATACACTTTTTTTTTTGTTTTTAATATTTCTATTTTCAAATTCCTAGCTTATGGATTCCTGGTAGTTTTACTTTCAGATTTATCAACTATGTCATTACTTTGAAGCAGAATTTGAATTTATAGAATGAAGCCAGTATATGTTTGTTGATAACAAAAATTAGGGACCAGTGGTAAAATAACTCATTAACTTCCTGTAGCTATACATTGTGTTAATGTGGTCCAATTATAAAATAAATACTCTATCTCTTAAAAGCCGCTGCTGTCTTTCCCTAACCAGATTCAGAACATGCCATTCTATGTTTTACTGACAAAGAATTCAAAACTCCATGAGTGCCTTCCCTTCTTCACCCAACTTGGCCATATTCCTCAAAGAAAGGACAGTTTCAGAAATACCGATTTCGACACCAACATAAATTGTTGTACTGATCGTAAAAGGTTTCTTTTTTTTTTTTTTTGTTTCACTCTCAGATACACATCACCAACGCCCTATCCCTGGGGATGGAAAGACCTCAAGTGGATCCTTTGAAGATCCACCCTTGCGACATGGCCTTCAAAACTGGAAAATCTGGGAGTTCTCAGGGCTCTAACTGCTGCTCGGTCTAGTAAAGTCAGGTAAAGGCCCCTCCCCCCAACCGTGCTAACGGCCATCCTCCCACTGCCCAGAATAGCTTCTGCTACTCACTCCCGTCGAAAACCTGTTTCCGAGGTCTAGGCTACCGCAGGCAACGTTCGTATCTTTTCCAAAGAAAAAGTCAACAGGTACATCCCGCAGGCGACCTCACGGAGGACGGCGTCCGAATGCAGGGTTCCCCTAACCCCACAGGCACGCGCTTAACCATCATCGGAACCAACGGTCATTCTGGGTGTTCTGCAAAATGAACGTTGCAGATGATGTCTTTCTCAGGGGGATACTGCCTGCACCTCAGCAGCAAGAAGAGGCCAAATGACTCCACAGCCCTCACGGCTTTTTACCTCAGAGAAGCACTCCTCTGTCGTTCCCTAGCTCAACTGCACTCACCTTTTCAGAAAATCCACTGCGTGCTGGCAGCCTGAGGTCGTGCGGATGGGGCAGAAGGTCTCGAGGTTCCTCCTCAGCTCCAAGTGCACACCAGAGTCCTGAGGCTTTTGCAACGGAGAGTTGCTTCTGACTGACTCCTCAGAGGATGGAACGCCCACGAGATGGAAACCCCTAGCGTCCGAATGGGGTATTGCTCCTGAAACTGGAAACGGTAGGTTCTCCCAGGATCTTTCTAGTCCGGGGTTGGGGGGGAGCTCCTTCCTCGCGGCACTCAGCTGGCAGCGTGATAACACTTCCCTACAATGTGGACCCAATGCCCCACCCCCGCTGCACTTGCTGCACCCCAGAAAACTATCCTGGCAGCAGCAGCCAATGAGGTGAGTGCAGCCCCAACATCAGAGTAATATGGAGTGAAATCTGGGTATCCCTGGACTCACTCAGATCGCATCCTCTTCCAAACGACCTTGGTAGCTGGATGGCAACTGAAATTTCATGACTGGTTAAGTATCTGGTTGAGTATAAAGTACTGCAGGTGGGTTCAGCAGGGCGGACTCAGGGGCCCCCCTCAACCCAAGAGATCAAATGGAGGGTAACTATAGGGTGTTCCCTTTGCCCCGCCATCTCATTGGGCATGGAGATACCAACCCAACCGCAAGGCCAGCTTGCTTTCTCTTTGCAATCTGCCCTCCCTTTCTGCCTTTTCCTGGAAAGACATCCAGCAGAGCTTTGCAAAAGTGCCCTCCGTCACACCCTTTGACTCCTCAGATCTGTTTCTGAACACTCTCTGGGAAGAGAATTAATTCCACAACCTCCCTCGGTCATTTGCTGCACAATTAAATAATCCTCACTGCGGGATAGACTTTACCCTATGTGTTGGTTTGTCTCATGCCCATTTTTTAACAAGTTAGAAAGGCCTTTGATGTGTTGAAAGATCTAAAATCAGCTTTAATTCTGTACCCCACCTGATGAGGGATGAACAAAGTAAATATTAATTTAATAAGATCATTCATATTAAACTATATTCATAATAGTGCCAACCCTTGCCCCCCAACAAGGAGGACATGTCACATAAAGGCCTCCAGAACTTTCTATCTCCTACATGATACTTCTGATTTCAAAACTGGACCACCCAATCATTTCACAATGTATACATATATCTAAAAAGCATCTTGTACACCTTAAACATGTCACTTATCAATCCTACCTCAATAAAGCTGGGGGAGCAGGAGTGGATCACTCTTAGGGATAGTCGTTGATATATTCTTTTCTCCATACTAAAATTAAAGAAGAAATTCCAAATGTTTACAGAGTTTAGAAAGAAGCCCCTAAACTCAGTTTCAGTAGGGATTCATTGTAAAATGTCATGATCCTTTCCAAGGGGCAGTTTAAATAGACCATTTGGATTTGTAGCTGTATTACAGCCTTCAGGCACCATAAATTTTAATTATGATGTTTAAACCCTTCAACATGGCATAACATCTGAAAGAACCAGGAAATGATAAAGCAAAAGTTCTGGTGAGGCAGACATGTATGTAACACTTCCAAAATCCTAAAGCATGATATGGCATAAGGGGCAGAAAGCCAGGTCCAGTCTTCCCCAATGTTCATGTTCTTGTCCTTAAACAATTCAGTTCTTTCAGTGCCAGATTACCTGCAAAGGAGTAGTAGTAATAGCAAAGGAGTAGTAGTAATAGGATGTACATATGTAATGCTTGTCATTTGTTGAGAATATCATTAGCATTAATTAACTTTAATTATGTAATTAATAGTGCATTGTCACAGACAATATTCGAGAGGCAGGGATTATTAAATACATTAATCCTAATAGTGATCAGCCAAGATTCCGCCAAAACAAGGCATGACTCACTCTCGAAAGCAGAGAGACTAGCAGCAGTGGAGCAGGGCAGAAAGAGCTTTGGCTGAAATCCTGGCCTGCTTTGGAGAATGTAATTAATATCTCTGAAGCAATGGTTTCCTCTGGCCAATGGGCCCAATAATAAACAGTACTTGCCTCCCAGATTTGGGAGGGTTCAGTGAAGTGATGCCTACAAAGTGCCTGGCACAGGACCTGGCAAAGAAGCCCCTGGTCAGGGAGGCGGTAATTACCATCAGGAACCACAGTGGAATACTCACCAAAGGCAGAGAAGGCTTCCAGATGTCCACCCCTCTGTAACATAGCATGCAGGAGTTGAGGGACTTCCACCTGAGATTTTTCTGGTCTCGCTTAAAGGTACCATCTTACCTCTGCTCTTTCTCAAAAGGGGTCAGCCAATATCAGAGACTAGGGCACTCTTCAGCAAAGAAAGGTCACGAGCAGCAAGCCTCCACATTCCATGAAAATCTCCAAAGGAATTTCTGGAAAGACAAAAATCCAAGTGATGTGAGGTTTTACCTCTATGGGGTCATCAAACTGCCATTGTTAGATGAGTCCCCAAGGAAGATAAGTGACCTCCTTTTCACATTTCTTTGGGGAAAAGAGAACACACTTGCAGAAAATTAACATCAAGTCACTAGTAGCTTATAAAGACACTCACATCCTTGTGCATCTCCAGGTCCACACTATTTTGTGGAGTTCTGGTAACATTTCTCCTATATCTGAAATACACTGATCAATGTGTGATTTTTGTTTCCTTGAAAAATCCTCCATTTTCCTTGGTATGATATTAGTATATAATGGTCTACTTTATTAAACTATGGTTTATTTTACTTGTTGAAAAATGATAAATACGTGAAAGGAATTTAAGGAGTGCTATTTTAATTCATTTTGAATTTTAAAAAAATAAATAAATTCTAGAAGTCTCCTTTATGTCTATATACTTTTCAGCTCTATCCATCAAGTAGAATGTGGATGGCCTCTATTTTGTTATCTACCACAATCTCCATTAACCCAGGAATAAATGCCTGAAAAAAAGATTTACTTCTAGCCAAGCCTCTCCTATATAACACAACTCTTGCTCCCTAGTAAAAATCTCAGAAGCAAAGTCAGGCTATTTGGTGCTAAAAATGCCCTTTTAAGCAAAAACAGTATGTAAACTGTCCTCTCCCATCACTGGCAGTTTTGGTCTGTGTCGCATCAGCTCTAACCTCTACTCCTAGCTGGAGTTCTTGCTACCCACTCTTGTCTCCAGCAGCCAGAGTAGTCTCTAAAATGAAGTTCATGTCACATCATCTCATTGCCAGAGTGAGAATATTGTCAGTTTCCTCCTCCCTACCTCTACTATTTCTGGATATTGAGGCAGACTCAATCCCACTTTCATCTCCTCTAATACCCTTCTCAGTCATAATGGCTGCTCTCCTCACCCCACAACAGACGGAAGATAGGTAGATATAACTTTGCTATAGCTTTTATTAAATATTTTGCTGTGACAAACTATGAAAGAGATTTGTTCTAGCATTGGAACCCAGAAAAAAATAATGTTCTTTTCTGGGAGGTTATTAACTAAAAAGAAAAAACATGATGTTAAAATATGTTCTGAGAACCTAAAGACCTATAGTTTCTTCTTCCTCTACTCTCAACTAAATAAAAATAAGTTAGTGACCCCTAAAGGATCTCCCCCAAGGATGAGAGAGGGGTGGGAGCAGGGAACTTGCTGGCGGTCCTGCCTTAGTGATCTTGCCATATCTAAGCTGACTCTTCTAGATAGTCTGGCCCAAACCCCTTGATTAAAAATTTTTTTTTCCAGTCTCTTTTTTTATTTTATTTTATTTTTTTTGGATTATAGTTGACATTTAATATTACATTAGTTTAAGGTGTATGGCGAGTTGTTAGACATTTACATAATGTATAAAGTAATCCCCCCGATAAGTCTTCTATCCACCTGACATCAGTTATTACAATATTATCAACTATACTACCTAAATAGCACTTTACTTCCCTGAGACTATTTTGAAGCTTTCAATTCATGCTTCTTAATCCCTTTACCTTTTTCACACTGCTTCCCCAGCCTCCTTCCCATCTGACAACCCTCAGTTTGTTCTCTATATCTATGAATGTGTTTCTGTCTTGTTTGTTCATCTATTTTGTTTTTTAGATTTCACATATAAGTAAAATCATATGGTATTTGTCTTTCTGTCTGACTCATTTCACTTAGCAAAATATCCACTAGGTCCATCCATGTTGTTGCAGATGGTAAAATTTCATTCTTTATTTATGGTTTGAGTAGTATTGTATATATTTTCATTGTATATATGAACCTCCTTTTTTTCCATTTGTTTTTTGATTTGAGTATTTAATCCATTTAAAATTATAGTGATTAATAGGTATGTAGTTATTGCTATTTTGTTAATTGTTTTCTAATTGTTTTTGCAGCTCTTTGTTCTTTTTTTATTCTCTTCCTCTTTTCTCTTGATAATTTTCTATAGGGTTTGCATTCTTTTTCTTTATTTCTTGTATATCTCTTGTAGATTTTTGGTTTGTGGTTGCCATGTGCTTCACAAATAGCAAGCTATGTTTATAGTAGTCTATCTTAAGTTGATGGTCGCTTAAGTTCGAACACATTCTAAAATCACTACCACTTTTACTCACCAGCTCCAAGTTTATGATTTTGTCATTATTTTTTACTTTTGTGTGTGTGTGCGCAGCCCTTAATTTACTGTTGTGAATTCACATGACCATCCTACTTTTGCCTTTTAACCTTTGTACTAGCTATAGTGTTGGTTAACTCACTGTTTTTGTTACATGTTCACCTTTGTCAGTCACTTTTTTGAGATTTTTTTATTCATATTTTTTAGCATTTTATTTTATTTTATTAGTTTCAAGTAGACATTTATATAGTATTCATATTTTTTATTATTTTTATTATTTTTTCTTCATCTCCTTAAAGAAGTCCCTTTAACTTTTTTTATAATATTAGTTTGGTGGCAATTAACTCCTTAAGCTTTTCCTTGTCTGGGAAGCTCTTTATCTGTCCTTCGATTCTAAATTATAGTCTTGCTGGGTAAAATAATCTTGCTTGTAGGTCCTTAGTTACCATCACTTTGAATATTTTGTGCCAAGCCCTTCTGTCCTGCAAAGTTTCTTTTGAGAAACAGGCTGCCAGTTTTATGGGAGCTCTCTTGTAGGTAGATGTTTTTCTCTTGCTGCTTTTAAGATTTTCTCGTCTTTAACCTTTGGCATTTTAATTGTGATATGTCTTTGTGTGGCCTCTTTGGGTTTCTTTTGTTTGGGATTCTCTGCACTTCCTGGGCTTGTATGTCTATTTCTTTCACCAGGTTAGGGAAGTTTTCCGTCATTATTTCTTCAAATAGGTTTTCAGACCCTTGCTCTCTCTCTTCTCCTTCTGGTACCTCTTAAAGGTATTATACATGGTATTGTCCCAGAGGCCACTTAAACTATCCTTATTTTTTAAATTATTTTTTCTTTCTGTTGTTCTGATTGTTTTCTGCTACTTTGTTTTCCAATTTGCATATTCAGTCCTCTACTTCATCTAATCTGCTGTTCATTCTATACAATATATTCTCCATTTCAGTCATTGTATTCTTTATTTCTGACTGGTTCTCTTTTATGTTTTCTATCTCTGTTGAAGTCCTCACTGAGATCATCTATTCTTTTCCTAAGTTTATTGAGCATCCTTATATCTAGTATTTTGAACTCTGCATCTAGTAGATTGCTTGCCTCCATTTTGTTTACCTTTTTTTTTTCTGAAATTTTGTCCCATTCTTTCATGTGGGACATGTTTCTGTCTCCTTATTTTGGCTGCTTCCCTGTGTTTGTTCCTATGTGTTAGATAGATCTGCTGTATCTCTCAGTCTTGGAAGAGTGGCCTTATGTATTAGGTGCCCTGCGTGGCCCAGTGGCGCAGTCTCCCTGGTCACCTGAGCCAAGTGCTCCAGGGGTGTCCCTTGTGTGTGTGACATATGTGCTCTCCTGTTGTACTTCAGCCTTGATTGCTGTTGACACTTAGTGGGTGGTATTGACCTTCAGGCTGACCAGTTGTGAGGACAGGCCAGGACTACAGTGGACAAGCTGTTGTGTGGATCCTGACCCCATGTACTGGGATTCACTTTGTCAGGGCTCTGGTGCCTGCAGAGTTCACCTTCTGGGTGTGTCATTTGTGGCACTAATTGGGTGGTGCTCTGGTGTGGTCTAAAGTCAGTAACCAGTTGTGTTAGTTTGGAACTTCTTGGGAGGGGTTCAGCTGCAGGCCAGTTTCAGCCACTGTTCGTGCATGGCCAAAGACCACCTAGTAAAAGCTACAAAGTGACCTGTAGTTGGTTGCTACCTGTGCTAGGGTTGGAGGCATCTGAGAGAGGCTGCGCTGCAAACTGAAGCAGCCTGCCACTAGTGCCAGGATTGGGGCCACTTATCAAGGGTACAGGTTCTTGTTTGGGGTTTGTGGACCTTTGAGAGAGTTTATTAATTTCTTCAGCACAGACTTAGGCCAGTTGCTAGTGTGGCTTAGCCTCTGAAAGAGGTCCAGCCTGAGCACATGAATTGTGTGGTATGGCATCTCAGAGTTATCACCAGGGTGATGAAACAGTGGTGTGTAGCAAGGTAATGTAATTCCTTACTCCCTGAAGACACTGACACCTATTGAGTCCTGTGGGTGGATTGTCTAGAACTTGAGGGCTAAAGTACAGTTATAACCAGATTAGAAGCCCTGGCTGCTATCACTTTATCACACCCACATGTTGTTTTTCCCCCACAAAAAGCTTGCTTTGAAACAAGGGGCAAACAGGTTCTTAATACTCTTCCTAAATACCCCCAAAATAAAAAAAATAGACTTAAACTAAAGCACATCAATAATTACATTAAATGAAAAACCTCAATTACAAGATAAGAATTGTCAAACTGGAGAAATAAAGCAAGGCTAAACTTTACTCTTGTCTTCAGGAAATGCATATAAATATAAAGATGAAAAGAAGCTAAAAGTAAAAGGATGGAAAACTAGATATTATGTAGACAAAGTAGACTACAGTAATATAACAAATTAAGAGTAATATCTCATAATGATAAAAGAATCAATTCAAGAAAACAACAGAAACAATTCATTTAAAATAGCATCAAAAAGAATAAAATACTAAGAAATAAACATAACCAAGGAAGTCCCTTTTCTCCCATACCTTGCCCTATTCATCCCTTTCATGTGGCTGTTCCTGAGCTATATATCCTTTTATAATAAACGAGTAAAATAGTTTAAAAAAGAAAGACGAGAAGCGCATGCTCCTGGGACATCTGCAACAGGGAACACCCTGGTTCAAGTTGACCACAGAGTCTCCCTGGCTCTGTGCCACTGAAGATATCTTTTCCTCTTGTTGGAAACTAAGTGGTCTTTTCCATGGGTACGTGATGTGTGCATGCCCACACATAGCTGGGTGGTTAGTGTTTCTGCCTACCAAACTCTAAGCAATTCTTAGGTTAAGTTCTTAGATAAGGAAATAAATATACTAGGCAGAGGAATCTTCCCTTATAAACAGTGCATTCCAGTCAATTTAAGTTGCAGGTCCCTGTCCTTGACCTGAACTGCTGGTGTAGGCCTCTGGGTTAGACTGTGGCAATGGTCCTTGAACTGTTGTGGCTTTTTCTGGCCTCTTCAGCTATCAAAACTGGAAAAGGGGTTGTTTCCCTTTGCTTGGAAAATAGTGGACTTGAGAGATATTAATTCCTCTTTGCCTCCACAATTTAACCCAAGGTCTCCTTTCCAACTTCATGTCTCCTGCCTTCTGTGGTGGTACCATCTTGTGCTGGCCATACCATATTTCTCACCTGCTTAAGGCTTCTCAACTCTGACCCTCTTCCATGCATCTCCTGGTTGGGTGCAGAGTTATGTCTATGACTATCTGACAGCTCCCAGAGAGGAGGGTCCATATGGGGGTTTTTCACCATCAGACCCAAATGTGGTGGTGGACTGGGGTGGGGTGGGGTGGGGTATGGAGGTGAATTTAATTTCATGATTTGATGCTACAGTAGGTCAGATAAATTTCTCCTCTGAACTGCATCACAATCCCACCTTTTATATTTTCAAACGACCCATGTACCTTTGCATGGCAATGAAAGTGAGTGTCTCCTTAAATTTTGTGCCCTAGGCACCTCACTTGCCTCACCCTAGTTCCAGCCTTGTTGGTCAATTTTTTTTTCTATGTGAGATCTCGGGCAAGTTGGGCCATCCCTGACCTTTTCCATCTTTTTAAACTGGTTAGTATAAGCTTCTACAGATGATTACACCACATCAAGTTAAGAGCCCTGGACTCCGCTCCTTTCTATTCTGAAAGTTAGTACTGCCTAAGCAATCCTGGGGCAGCTAAAACTAAAAATACACAGAAACTTAAGATGCTTTTACAGGAGACAATATCTTCACCTAAATGCTGTGGGCAAGTCATGTTTATGTCCTCTGATCATTATTTTCTCACCATTTGTGTAAATTGGTGGCTTCAGTTGCTATGGAAATAAAACACCAGTTGCCATGACAACTGTGACACCCTAACGTGCTCAGCTTGTCTCAGACTGTGAAGTTTCAAAAACACTGACATGTGTAGGGTTTTAATATCCCTCCTTTAAACAATTCAATCAAATATTCTTCTCCCCAGAAAAGCCACTCAAATATTCTCTACTTTCTCTATGTTATCGGTCATGAAAAGCCAGCAGACTGCAACAAAAAATACCCAAGGATCAAAGGAAATTTTAGTAACAGTTTGAGTTTTTAAAAAGGTTGGTAAGAACCAAAGAACAAACAAATGGAAATGTACTGTACCGGATGTGTGTAGATTCTATTGCATACATCTGATTGTGATCTTACCTCATTTTACAGAAGAGAGAAGCAGACCCAGGAAAGTTAAATAACTAATCCAAAGACACAGAAATGGGGTTCAAACCCAAGGTGGACTGGATCCACCTAGCCTACCACAATATTGTTTATTCAAGCAGTCCAGTTACCTGATGATTATTATCAGTCAAAAACTGAAGGTTCAGAATGAACTTTCTTTAAAAAAAGAAAATAAACAGTTTTTACTTAAGAAAAATTGATTCAGTTCCTGGCCTTCTTGTCAGTATACTGTGAGAGTATAGTTCCCTCTGATCTTGCTCATTCTGCCCCATCATCAGATCAGAAATCATGAGGGTAGGCAGTGGTAGGGGATCCCTGCTGCGACCCACTAAGATGGCCATCAAAATAACAGATAAGAAGTATTGTCACAGATGTGGTACAATTGGAACCTTCACACACTGCTGGTGGTAATATAAAGTGATGCAGCCACACTGAAACAGTCTGACAGTTCCTCAAAAGATGAAACAAATTTACCATAGGATGTGGAAATTCCACTCCTCAGTATATGTCCAAGAGAACTTAATATATGTCTACAGAAAAACTGGTACAGGAATGCTCATACAGCATCATTCATAAGAGCCAAAAAGTGGAAACAGCCCAATGTTAATCAACCAATGAATTAATAAACAAAATGTGGCGCATCTATACAATAGAATGCTATTCACTCATAAAAATGAACAAACTACTGATGGTTGCTATAGTATGGATGAAGCTTGAAAAAATTATGCTAAGTGAAATAAGTTGATCACAAAAAAAGACACATACTGTATCATTCCACTTATATGAAGTACCCTGAGTAGTAGTCAAATTTATATACACAGAAAGTAGAAGACACAGGGGCCTGGAAAGAAGATAGTGGACTAGGTAAAAGCGGGATTCGCCTCCTCTCAGGTCCGCATTGAAATTACAACCAAATTATAAAAAAGTCAATGTGGAGAATCACCCACCTGAAGTCCAGCTGATCCTAACACGTAGGTGTGATGATACAAAAAGGAGCCACATCAAAGCCAGTGGGAGGGAAAAATTCACGAATCGTGCTGGACCTGCACCTGTGCGTGGTGGAGGATCACCAGGAGGGGAAGCGAGGCTGCAGAGGCTCCCCTGAAAGAAAGAGGGGTCCTGGCCTCATTAGGAGGCTCCCCAGCCCAGTGTCCCAGCATAGGAAAGAGGAGATT
Source organism: Cynopterus sphinx (assembly GCA_030015415.1). NCBI lineage: Eukaryota > Metazoa > Chordata > Mammalia > Chiroptera > Pteropodidae > Cynopterus > Cynopterus sphinx. Next base: position 84,316,037 of record CM057388.1, read on the forward strand.
CCAATAACTCTGACTGTAAAAGAGAAGTGAGATGGAAGGAGACTGAAACCCTAGATGCCCCTTTGGAGGACCCACACGCAGGGTCTCTGACCTGCAGACACTTACCTGGGACACAGGCAGAGGGTCAGAGGCTCCCGTGGGATCCATACTGAGGAAGTCTGCATTACCTGGCGCCAGATCGAGGCCTGGAAGGGCAGCCACCTTTGTGCCTTAGTCCGGCCCCCTACAGGACAATCTACAGACAGCACCAGCTTGATTGTGCAGACCCCTCCCACAGGACCATTAGCAAGTGCTAGCCTGACGGGATAGGCCCGCCCCACCCAATCTGCAGATCTCCAGGGGGCTTTTGTTGCTGGATGTCTGCCACACCCTGCACCCTTGCAGGGCCAAACATTCACAGCTGGCGGCCAGCGCTTGGAGCCGCATTTCTGAGAGAGGGTCACGAGGATTACTGCTGCCAACATGAACCTGGGTGGATCTTGGGGATCTGTGGGCCCATCCCAGACAGAAGCTGGTCCTGTTATGATCTGGGACTTATTTCTTTATACAGTTCAAAACTCTTCCTTGACTATCAAGAACGCTTAGAGTAAAATTCAAAATTAATTCTTACTATAGCCTTCAAGACCCTCCATGATCTGATCCCTACTGCCCTTCTGGATTCATCCTACTCTCTTCTTCACCTTCTCTGCTCCAGCCACACTGGTGTCCTTACTGGTCACTGAATTGAACATGTTTTCACTCTGGGGGTTTCACCCTTTCCTTTCTGCATTTAGGAAGCTCTTCTCTGAAGACATCTGCATAACTCACTCACTACTTCACTTCCTTCAGGTCTCTATTCAAATGTCACCTCCTCAGAGGCCTTTACCAAGAACCACGAATATAGGCCTTAATTGTCTATCCCTATTCCCTTCTCCCATTTTATTTTTTTTTTGTGATAGGACTTACTATCACTTAAAATTGTATACACTTACTTGTGTGTTCTGTCTCCTCTAGAAGGTCAGTTCTATGAGGATAGGGATTTGTTTCATTCACTGCTGTCTCTCTGGTACCTATAACAACAGTGCCTGGCACTTACAGTCAGATAAGGAAAGTGGATGTTGGAAGAGATGACAAGTCACTTCCCAGAAACTTCTGTAATTTGAAGCAAAAAAAAAAAAAAAAAAGGAGTTCTCATCAGTCAGAGAGAAACAGATGGACTTTCACAGAGCCCCGAACCTGTCCTAGCCACCCCGGAATTTATGGGGGAAGTCCAAGCATGCAGCAAAAAGGGAGAAAGAGTTCTTAGAACATCTCTCACCTTAACTGCAGAACTAGTTCCCCCTAAAGGCATTTCAGGCGACTTCTCAATAGGATCATCTTCCTATGTGGCCAGAAAATATACTCTTCATGAGGGTTACTTTTTCTAAGTTTTCTTTATTTGCATTTTGTTCTTTCATGCCCAATTATCATGAATAAATTAACTGCATGATTTAATTAATTGCAAAAGTGTAAATTTTGATATACAAGTAATTAGTGACACAGATAAACTTTCGTTCCTTTAGAATGAACAGCTGGTAACTGTGCTCACAATGACCTAATTATAAGTTTAACAACTTCTGGACATGTTTTATATTCAAAATAGATTACATATTTTTAATTAAAAAATTGTTTGGAGTGCCTTTACTCTGTCACTGTCCCTCTCACTCTCTGCCTCTGAGAGGAGACCACGCTCTGTGAATGTTATCCCTTTTCTAATAAACTTTCCTTTTGACGCTAAAAAAGTTGTTCTTAATTAAAAAAAGAGTACATATTAGTGAAAGGTTATAACATGATTTTGTAAAACATGCAGAGGAATACAATGTGGAATAAAATGTAATTAGAACGCAAATTAATGTACCATTGAGTGTACATGAAATGGAGTTTAGGACTGACTGTGTTCATTGTTGTAGTTAACAGATTCTATAAGATTGACAAAATCTAATGGGAAAAGATATGTAAACAGTCACAGAAAGTAAAAAAAAAAACAACAACAATGTGAAATAAATGAATGCATGCCCAGGAGGTACATATATTCTGGGGGCACAATGAGGAAGAACCAAAACAAAATCAGGTTAGTAAAGGGTGCTAAAGAAAACTCTGTAACTAGAGTAAGACTTGGGGGATCCCAGGTATGCAATGTTAGGGGAAATAAAACATCTTGCTTTTCCCTCTTTTTTGTAGCTAACCATTGGATGATTCATTCTGCTAGCAAGTCGGGCAATCCTTGGAAAACAATATGATGGTATGTGTGATGTTGATCTTAAACAAATAGACAGCCAGATATTTCTCCAGAAAATTTGGGTTTATTCAGGAATAATAAAAAACTGCAGTTCTGGACATTTGTGAACCAGGCACAAATCCTGAGAAACAAAGGAGAGGAAACTCTCATGTTGAGGAGAAAAGGAAGTTGAGAGGCCTATAATAAACAGGGTTCTTCCAATTAAGCTCCTCAATCAACATAGGGTGTGAGAGCTCCCCCTAAATCTCTCCCATTTCCAATTTAAATGAGATTTCTATCCAGTAAGCTTCACAGTGAGCAGTCTTTAACAGTCATCTCCTTCCTGATCATAATTTCCAAAGGGGAAAAAAATCTAAGCATAAATCTACTCTTGTTGTTTTCACACTATATGAATGGTTCCAGGAATGAATAAAACATGGTAAAATGATTATTGTCTAACAAATAGATGTTACAGATATTTTAATAAATAGGGAAAATAAAAAGTTTGCCTCATTTAATATCACATTCCAGGTGTTTTCAGAAAGCAATTAAAGCCAATTTAAAAGTTTAAAAATGCCATTTTTGATACTGAATCTTCTACTTTGACATAAGAGAAACAAGAGTTAATGGAACATCTTGTTTAGAGAAAAGGCAAATGTTTGGCAGTTTTTTTTTGTTATGCTGATTTTATTGTTTATGGTCAATAAATGTCCTAATCAGCATTAATTCAATGATGTAGTTTTCAGTATTTTGAATGAAATTGAACCAAAATATTTGTAAATCTTTGATTTTATTTATTTTAAGATTTTTAAAAATATTCTTATGGCGACATTGATTACTGAAATTTGATAAGTTTCAGCTGTATATATATGTATGTATATATATATATATATATATATATATATATATATTTACACTGTGTTACTCTTTGATTTTTAACACTAGTATGCAGATCATTCTTTTAAATCCTGTTATGTTTTAGATAAATTGTGTATTTGGTCATGGTTTTCCTGTTAAAAGCATCCAAATTTTTAAAAAATTTACAGAGATTTTAAAAATCTCTCTATGTGTATTATCTATATCTATATCAGCAACTGAAAAGCAAAACCCTTATCCCTAACCATAAAGTCATGCTCTCATATCGTTTACTGAATATTTGTGAAGCTGAATCTCTTTCTTCTCCACTGATTTATTCACAACCATATAAATTAAGCTAGTGGCTTGAATTCTCAATTCAGTTAAATTCTATAAACACATATTGACTACTATACACAAAGCAATATATTTTTATTAGGACATTTCATCAGAAGTATTTCAGCAGCCACATTGCAGAGCTATTTCCTCAGAGAAATGCAAGGCTTGTTAACATTAGAATTGCTTCTTTACTAAGAATGGTATTTAGGTCTCACAAGTTGGTATTTACATATTAACCAAATGAAATGCACCATTCTTCAACAACTCCCCCCCTCTCCAGTTTCTAGTCAAAATAAACTATATTTTTTTAATTAGAGGAAGTATCATTTTCCCAGGTGCTTGATATAACTGTTCTTTTTGTGTCCACATTCTCAATTTTCAATTCATTTTACCTCCTTAATTAAACTCCCCATTCATTTTGCCCAGCACTTACTTTCACTCTTCTCAGACTATTTTTAATACCAATTCTCTATTGCATATGTGTTTTTGCTTTGAAATTCTCTATTTATGATTATAAACTTCCTTTAAGACTTTGTTCTCCTGCCAGATGGTAATTTTGCAAGAAATGGAGACCAGTGCTGCTATTTCAATGCTTTTTTTACTGTTGGGCATGCTATGAGAACACAAAATGTACATTGATTGCTTGTTATCCTGTGGTATTATCTGCAAATAAACTGTAAGTAGCTGATAAATGTATTAACTCCTTAAAATTCAGGAAAACCAACAATCAGTCATTCAAAAATGTGGTCAAGCCTCAGAAATCCTGATAGAGGCCACGAGTTTTCCTACAACATTCAAAAATTAAGCTTAAAGAATGTTTTAAAAAAGAGACACTTTCCTAATTTTCATGTTTACAAGTAACACACGAGAATGTGGGAAAATTAAAATCTACCAGGAACCTGCACCAAGAAAGAGATAAAAATGATATATAAACAGGATTCTACTCACTTGGAAATGGATGATTTTAAATTTCCTTTTTCATTGTGTTCACCTATGTCTCTTCCCTACCCACTTTCTTAAATTTATGCACATGATACTTAGCAAAAGTCACCCTTAGTTACCAAGTATGAAATTTCAGTCTTTCTTGGCCCAATTCATTATAGATTCAGAATGTCTAACTTAACAATTTGTAATGTTTGACTGTAGAGGAGTTCATGGCTGGTTAAGTTAAAAAAAATCTGGAGAGCTTAATTTAGTGTTTCTCCCCTGAAGGAAAATGACCAAACCCTGCTTCATGTTGGCCCTAGGGAAAACAGGGAGAGACTTGAGAACCAGGAAGAAGGATTTACAAAATTTTAAAATTACCCTCTGTTTATACTTTAATTATGGAGACTCAATAATTCCTCTAAATTCTGCTCAATGCCTTAAACAGGATGTTTCCATATTGAAAGCATTAAATGGAATAGCTTCTGGCTGGAAAACACAAACAAGTTGTAGTCATCTCAATCACTAAAACCTAGAGAATAAGGCCCACCATGCCTGACAAACAAGCAATTAGCATCTTGGAATTAGGCGCCAGTTGAAAATAGTTAATGAACTTGATAACATTCACTGCCTGCTGAGGAATTAGCAGATTTCCCAGCCCCCACAGAGGCATTATGTGAGGTGGAAACTCTCAGTCATGCTGTTTCAGCACTTCTGGATTCCAGGAGTAAAAAAAAAAAATCACTTGGTGGTCTATGAGACACAGACAGAACATTCAATTTTAACAAGCATCTCAAAAGCCACAAGTTGCTCAGTGCATATGAACCCTTCAAAAGAGTGTCTCCTTTAGGGGCTGATTTCCTAAAACCTCATGGCTTTACATTCTGTGGAAGGGAATGAGCTTCACCTTGTCGGTCAACTGAGTTTTATCCTTGGCTAATCTGCAGTATTGCACCGGGGGACTGGATAATGTTCAGTGTCAGGCGAAAGAGTGGAAAATGATTCCTTTTGAATTTTTTCAAATTGTATATTTCCGTACCAATGTGGTAAAACAAGCTCTCATTTAGATGGCCCTCTGCATAACATTGCATATTGGTACGTTGTTGGACATCCACATATCTCTTTTCAACTCTAATTCTTTGTTTATTTGAACCAATCTTAGCTATGGACAGGAGTGAAATGTGAAGGGCTAATTTCAGCAGATGTTTGAAGCCAGCTCTGCTGAGAACTCAGCAGTGAGCCTCCACACGGGACCCCCGTGTGGAATGAGGGGGAAGAGGCTGAAGGTCAGGGTCATAGGTAAATCAGCATCAGCTTCAAGGAGAGAAAGCAGAATAAAACCAAACACAGGCCAGGGTCTTGTACTGGAAATCAAGAAAGAAAGATGTCACATAGAGAATTAGAACATAGATGGAGGAGATTCAAGAAGGTAAGGACTGAGTAGGTGGGGACAAAGAACAAGGAGATGCTAAAACAACAAAGTTTATGGATGGGTTGAGAACAGGGCCAGACCAAGGTTGATAGTTAATTGGTACCTTCAGTGACAATGAGGTACAGGAAATAGGAAGTGTTTACTATTTCCCTGCTAATCATTGCTAGCCAGACACTGTCAACCTACATTTTGGAAATTCATATCTTTGATCAGAAAAACAAGTTGAGAAGAGAATGGGCAAGACTGAATATAGAGCAGGACAAGCAGCACCTACTGCCTTTGAGTCAGCAGCACCTTGTTGCCTACAGGGGGCCCTCTGAGCATTCATTTCCATGCTCATCTCCTAAGGAAGAGTTCAGAAAGGACCCTTACCCCTTTGTTCATTTCAAAATAGGTTGATCTGCACCTGAGAGATGTATTTAGCAAATAGGCACAGATGATCCATCAACTGATTCATGGGCTAGTAAGGCACTTAGGACCATATAAATATTGAGAGTGTTCAAATGAAGGTAACTATTTTGTGCAAAAAGGTCCCTGCCAATTAAAATGTATAAATGTTGTCTTTGTTCCTTTGGGGAATAGCATGGTTGTTAAATAAGTGCCTGTCCATTATGTTGAACTTTAAATTAAAATTTCAAAATATTTGTGTAATACCTCTTCAAACTAAATCGGAAATTTCAAAAATGTATATATTTAAACTACAGTGTCATTGTGCAAAATTAGAGGACATGGACAAAATGTTATTTTTGCTGGAGAGTAAGTGACCTTTTCATGTAGTAATTTCAAAGGGTCACTTAATCAACAGAGAGGCTCTAGACTCTGGTTTATCATTTGTGCTTTTTACCAATATTACCCTGGTGTTATATTGGCAACCATGTGAAGACTATACATGGTGCTTTTGGAAAACAGGGACTAATAGGAATTGTTTTCCTTATAAAAAATGCATTACAAAGAAAACACAGCCTTTTTCATTATTATTTGTCAAGTACTTTAATCATTTTGGAACGAATAAATATACATCATCTTTGTCTCTTAATAATTATAAAAGTAATGTGTGTTTTTGTAGAAAAATAAAAAGTGTGAAGAGCAAATTTAAAAGAACATAATTTCATCAGGCAGAAGCAATCATGATACTATCTTGGTACATTCCCTTTTACGTATATTTCTTTTACATAATTAAGACCACATTGTGCATATAGTTTTATATTCTGTTGTTAGAAATTCACATTATAATAAGTCTCTTGTTCATTCTACAACCTTATTTTAATGGTTGCATAAGAACATATGGGATACCATAATTTATTTAAACATATCTCATACTATTGGAACTCTAGGTTGTTTCTACTTTTTCCTATTACAATGTGATAATCATCTTAGTACATAAAGCTTTTGCTTTAGAATAATGTCAAAAAAATAGTGTACATAAAACTATTTTCTTAGAGTCAGAGAAATAGAATTAATTGTAACATCAAGAAAAATCTCATGGTCCTTGATACACATTTCCCATAGTTTAACTAAGGACAGCTAAAAAGTTACCTTTAATAATGACTAAATTCTTCAGTTAGATTATTCTTGGGCCAGTTCTGAAACAGAATAGAACTTGAATAACTTTAAAAAGGGTCCATATTTACTTACAATTTAGCTTTGTTTTCATCTTTTAGTCTTAAATTTTCTGATATCAAATAACCAACAATTTAATGCATATGAGAGTATTTCTAGAATTCTACATTTAGAGCTTGGACGCATCTTGGTGAGCATCTTGTTCCAGCTCTTTTTACAGAAAGGAACTTGAGGAGCAAAGAGGGCATGGGACATACCCCCAGGGCAACACAGGGAATCTTGGCACAGTTAAGATCAAGCTGTAAGTCTCCAGAATCACAACCCAGGGTTCTTCTAACTGTACTGTGCTATATTGCAGGGTTTTAACAAATATTAAAATTTTCTATAATTTGATTTTAAACCTTGAATAAGCCAGTCAATTTACACCACTTTATTTCAAAATAACAAGCTAGATACTTTTATTACTATTGACCAAAGATTTCATACAGCAAAGGGATTGAAATGAATATACATGATTGTTCACTTTCTGACCCTTTTTTTGAACTGTACTCACGGTTTGTGAACTTTTCTCTAAGTACTTTATACCTGAACACATTTAAAAATCACATATTATGTAGAAGCAAGAAATCTCCAACTCAATCGATTAAGTATGATACAAAAATTATTCTCTCATCTGCATGCATGGAAAACTGTCTATATACAGGTTGGAAAATAAAATGTTCCATGTTCTATATTTTAATTAAGAAATAATTGCATTCACATGAAAATTGAAGCAGAAAGAAAGTATCACAAGAATTAGATTGAAGAGGCAACAAAGGGCAAATCAAAATCATAGACTATAAAATAATGAAAGTGATATAGTTAATACTAAATCTACAAAGTGTATCGAAAGAAGTTTTCAGAGGTAAATAAGTGCTTTTTAATATTTTTTAACATTTAAAAAGTGAAAATAAAATAAAATTGCCACTATATTGAGGAAAATCCTCATTAAATCCAGGGAACCATTTCTGAGAATGGTGGGGTGACAACAGCACCCTCAGATAATGAGTCTGTGTGATTTATGTTATAACCATGGGCTAGTATCAGGTGGCTTGCATCCAAATGTCAAGTCTGTCATAGTCATGGTGGTATGAAGTAGAGCAGGTTATTGAACTTCCTGGATATTTAGTGTTCTTATCTGGAAAAGATGAGCTTAGCAAATATTCTCTGTAAAAGGCCAGATAGTAAATATTTTAGGCTTTGTGGGCTACATATACAGTAGCTTCCCCCTTATCTGTAGTTTAAACTACCTGCAGTTTCAGTTACCCCTTGTCAATTGTGATCCAAAATTATTAAATGGAAAATTCCAGAAAGAAACAATTTATAAGTTTTAAATCATGAACTATTCAGAGTAGCATGAGGAAATCTGGTATTGTCCCACTTCCCCTCACCCAGGACATGAATCATCCCTTTGTCCAGTGTTTCCACGTTTTCTATGCCCTATGCTCCGCTCCCATTAGTCACTGCATAGCCATCTCGGTTATCAGATGGACTATCCTCAGTGCTTGTGTTGAAGTGACCCTAATTTATTTAATAATGGCCCCAAAAGACATGAGTAGATGCTGACAATTTGAATATGTCAAAGAGAGGTTGCAAAGTATTTCCTCTAAGCAAACAGGTGAAAGTTCTGTGCTATCTAGGTTTTAGGCATCCTCTTCCAGTCTTAGAATATATCCCCTGGGGATAAGGGGTGACTACTGCAGTCTCTGTCTCAACCACTCCACTCTGCCACTGTAGCACAACAGTAGGACATGCAATATGTAAACAATGAGTGTGGCCATTTTCCACGTGTCTCACTAAAACTTAGTTAACAAAAACAAGTAACTGAAGGCTGGATTTGGTTCCATGCAAGTCACGGTTTGCTGACCTTTAAATCAGTGTTTCATAATAATTAGCCTAATAAAGTCTGTGAAGTAATCCATAGAGAAATTTAGGACAGTGTAGAAAACACACACACACACACACACACACACACACACACACACACACACACACTGCATTCCTGGGCTAAATCCTATATGATCATAGTATATAATCCTTTTTATGTATTTCTGGATTCAATTTTGTTAGGAATATTAGACTGTAGTTTTATTTTCTTACATTTGTCTTGTTTTAATATTAGAGTAGTTAGTACTGGCCTCAAAGAAAAAGTTGAGAAGTGTTTCTTCCTCTTTTATTTTTTAGAAGTTTGAGAAGAATTGCTGTTAATTCTTTTTTAAACGTTTGGTAGAATTCAGCCATGAAGCCATGCTGGCCTAGTCTATTTATTGTGGGAAGTTATAAATTATTAAATTTGATCTCTACTATTTATATGTCTATTTAGGTTTCTTAACTCTTCTGGAAGTTTTGATATTTAGTGCATTTCTGGAAATTTTTTCATTTCCTCTTGGTTATCTAATTTGCTAGTACACAATTGTTCATAGTATTCTTTTATAACCCCCTTTTTTTTTTGTCAGATCGGTAGTGATGTTCTTTTTCATTCCTGATTTTAGTAACTGGAGTCTTCTCACATTTTTCTTGGTCTACCTTTGTAAAAGTTTGTCATTTTGTGTGATCTTTTCAAAGAACCAGCTTCTTTGAATAGTTTTCTCCCTCCCTCACATTTGAGTTCCAAATCTCTGTCACAGGGAACTGGAGAGTGGATGATGAATGCTGGCAGCCTGATTCTCCTGGGGAGAAATCTTAACCATAGCCTGGAAGCTGGGGGTGCAGGATTCCCGTGGTCCTGAGCTGCAGGTGGGACGAGTTGAGCTTTCAACATGCTGAGCTGGGGGTTGGGTAGGGGAGCAGATCATTGTTCTTACTGAGACCTAGTAGATTTTTCAAAATAAATATTTCCCAATTTACTGAATTCTTTCTGCATTTCCAGAGACTTAAAATGGTTGTTATTCAGTAATATTCACTATTTATGTTTGTTTGGCTGGGAAGAGGGAACATGGAGCTCCGGATGTCACTACTCTGTAAATTGCCTCTGCAGCCTGGCTTTCCTTTTGATACCCAGATGAATCCCTTCCATTTTAAACAAGCCTCCTTTCTTGTGCTGGGTCCTCTCTACACTGGTCTAGCTCTCTGTGGGTGTGTGTCATGGAAGCATGTGCCAGGAGAGCCCCAGGTTTATCCCTGTCAACTTGATTCCTGTTCCAATTTGGTTTTATTTCCTTCTGCCTTTTTCTAGGGTCTCTGTCCTCCCTCACTTTAATTTTTCTTGCTTTCTAAGGTGGCATCTGCTACACTGCAGAAGGCACCCACATCAGTTGGGAACGCAGTGAAGTGAGCTGTAACTTCTTGCCAAGTAGGACATAAAAGTACACTTACCAGCTATTTAATTGCCACTGTTTTTTTTAAAAAAAAAAAGGATGGACATTTGTTATCTGAAAAGTAGGAAGACTTCAAAATCTTAGAATAAAGTATTTTGAATACACCTTACTTATAAAAATCTCTCCACATCGTCCCATGGCACACATTCACACACCAAGCACTGGTTCATGGGAATGCAATTCGGTAAAGAACAAACACATCTGTACCCTCAACCCTTGTCCCCACCCCCACCTCAGCAACTGCACCATGCATGACTCTCCTAATACCCCCCTCTTCCCTGCTCTCTGGTGCATTCTTATAATCAAATGTTTACTAGTGAGTCAGACTACCCCATACAAGACAGGAAGCATCTTGAAAACAGCATCCCACCTTCCTCACTCTGGATGCCTAGCCAGAAGCAGGTGTAGGATCTAGCAGAAAGTAATCTCTATAAATGTGTGCTGACTGGCTGGATGAATTGGTGCACGTTGTCAGAATCATAAAATCCAATCTTTTTAGCCAGGCTTTCAGAGCTCTGCTGATCTGGCCCCTTCCAGTATTATCACCTGGAATTCTTCTTCCCCACATGGACTCTCCATTCCAGCCTAACCAGTCTGCTCCCTTATCCACAAAAGTGCTCTGCATTATTTCACTTGCTCACAGTGGCTGTGTCTTGCCCACAGTTCCATTTATTTGATTATTCTTCCTGCCCTATTCAAAGTAACTCTTCAAACTGCCCAGACTTTTTCTTAGAAATAGGTATGTCCTCAGAGCAAGCTAGGCCTATTTCCAAGAGGGCAGGTGGCGAACATTCAAATGTCACCCACTGGTATGTATGACATTGAGGGGGAGCAGAATATGTGACCCCCCAATGTCTTTTGGGCATAAGGATTATTTTGAGCTAAAAGCAATCAAAACCCAGGAGATTCCGGAAAAGATCTTTATCTCCTCCTCAACTGACTAAATTTACATCAGAAGGGGACTTGTACCAGGAAGAGAGCTATTACCAGAGATTCCTAAGAAACTTATCTGCTTAGCAGGCCATCTTTTGTTTTTCAAACATCTTTTCTCACATTCCTGTGAATGATCTTCCTCTCCTTTGTATTCCCAGATACTTACTCTTTTCTTTAGCTCAGGATGTCATATAAGCCTTAATTCCTTGATCACCTTTGTTTATCATATTTTTATGGGCTCCCCATAGGTATGAAATTTTTTTGTTTTTCTTATGTTATTCTATCTGATATCAATTTAAGATTAGACCAGCCAAAGGACCTAGAAGAAAAGAAAAAGTTTTACTCTCCTACATCTTCACCTATGGTATGGATAGAAACTGTGACAAGAACAATGCCAGAAACAGTCCTGTGTGGTGTGGCACATGTCATTAAAAAACTGTTCTTCCAGTCTGACAGCAATTTGTAATCAACTCATTTTTGGAACAGATATCCAACCAGTTTTCAAAATCGTCCAGTCTTTAGTTTCTGGAATTTGTCTCTTACTGTTTATGGAAAATCATAATAACTTTTATCTCTTTTAAATCTCACTCTTCATGATTGTGCAAAGAAATTTGTTTTTTGTTCAACAAATATTTAAATGATCATCATGAGCCAAACAGGTGCTGCTGTTACAAATAGTGTGTTTGTTATTCCATCTAAAAGTGATTTAGGCCCAGAAAATGGATTGTGTCTGGGCAAGGAGACTTTAATTCCTTTAAAACTGCTAGGTGTTCTACTTTGTTCTCCTTAAACCTAGGCTGTAAATCCCTCTTTACTGAGTGAGGTGGTTGAGTGTAGCATTTCCTGGATTGGGTGTCACTGCATTAGAAATGAACACCTACTCCCTTTACGACATGATCCATTCTTGGAATTAGACCACAGCAAACTTTCTGCATATTGAGTGAACTATTAGTCCCTCTGGGCCATCCCTGGGTCCATTATAAGCATGCTGACATTGAAACAATGAGTTTTTGCTACAAAATGTCCCATCCTCTGTTAAACTGCCGTAATCTAGCATTTCAGGAAATAAAAACAGTGTAATCTGCTCTAGGGGGCAGAGTTGGGCTGCGCATATGTGTGCTTTCTCTAACAAGCACCTCTTTGGGCTGCACAGGAAGCAAACAACTCACTCCAGAGGCCCAGAGCATTGTACGTGCTTGATGGTGGGGAACCTTAAAAAAATCTTTTATGAGAATAACAGTGACAATTGAGGTGGGATATTAATAGTGATAGCTGTTCTTTATATACACACATTATTTATGAATGCACATCATTATTTGCAAAGGGGCCAAAGGATATCTTGTCTCACTTGATTATCACCACAGTACTGTCAGGTAACTAGGACCAGGATTACTATTCTCATTTGCCAAAGGAGGCTACTGAGCCACAGAGAGGCAAAAAAACTTGTTTAGGATCACAAAACTAGTAACTGAAATAACTGGAAGAATCTAGGATGTCTGACCTCTGAGCCAGATCTGGCTAAAATGAAATTACAAAAGCCCTGAGTACCTAGGGAGTCTGGGTAAAAAAAAAAAAAAAAAACCAACAGTTGCTGACCCTAGAGCTTAGCATAAGTGAGATCCCCTGAACAGAAAGTGACCAAAATAATTACAAATTGTGTGTGTATGTATGTGTATGTATATAATATATATATTATGAAGGAAAAGTCTAGGGTGCTATGAATCAGAGTAAAAAACGAACCTCATCCAGTTTGGAAAGGTCAGAGAAGGCTTCTCTAATGAAAACATATTTAATAAGTTGAAACCTAAAGGATAGAGTAGGAGTCACAGAAGAGTTTCTTGAGGATGGTCTGGCAGCAGGGATGAGGGGTGTACTAAGCAAATGTAACAGTATGTCTGAAAGGCCTAGGGACAAGACAAAGCTTGCTGTGTTAGAGTGACCAGAGTGAAATGACTACAGGAGAAACTGGAGAAAGATGAACCTGGAAGGTGAACAGAGGATTGATCATAAAGTCCAAGGACTACCTTCTTTTCAGCCTGCTTTGAATATACTTCACTGAGACTGAGACACTTGAGGACCATAAGAATGTTTATGGATTTATTATTCAGGCCCCTTCCCTTTCAACTTAGATGCTCTGGAGCCACCTATAGAGCCCAAGACACAGTGCCCAGTGGGGCAATTAAGGCTAAGTGTTCTCTGCTACAGAGACAGAGGGTTAGGGATTGTATGAGGCACTGACTTTGGCTGGCAGCGAAGACATAAAGGGAAACTTATTGGGTTTTGTGGTATTTGTTCTCTGGCAACAAAAATTAAAATTAAAGCCAACTGAATGGAGAAGTCCTCACTTGGGACCTAAATAACAGCATACTATGTCTTCAGCAAGTATTTCCTCCCCAAATGAACAGCAACTCTACCTCTGCACATGGCTCAATTAAGCTTGGGAATTTGAACTTCACCCTGCAGGAAGAGGCGGGCAGGGATATTTCTGCAAGCTGGGGAGATAACAAGGTTTAGTTCCTCTCTTCTCTGATGTCTGAACTTAATTCAGAAAAATAAACAACTTGATGATGGGGAAAATAATGTGTCCATTAGCTTGCCTCTCTCCACTGGATGATCTGAATACATTTGGAACAGGACTACATTGCAAATACTTTCTGATTGAGGCAACTGAGTAGTACTGATAATGTGGTCCACAGATGGGAACCTAAACCACTTAGTCAATAAATTAGTACAATTTCTCCATCACTGTTTGAGAAAATAGCACATTCTTTTAATCCTCCAGAATTGATGGTGGAGCTTCTTGAGGTGACAACCTCAAACCCTGGACCAAGTCAGCCGGATTTCCATAAAAATGGAAATCTTAAGTTATTGTTAGAAAATATTGGGGAAGCCTGGGGATCCTTGACTGAAAGGCAGACATGGCTTGTAGAGAATTAAAGCTGGTGTTATAAAAGCCAAATGCCATATGGACACAGAAGCACATAGTCAAAGATATTTGTACCTAACTGGCTAAAAGCTCCAGCTTAGGCAGGATGGCTGTACCTGGCATGGACTGAGATATGACAGAAGCAGAAATACCAGCATTGCTGATAAATGGGGGTTCCTTACCAATGGTACCTCTGTATTCCTGGAACAGGGTAAGGATAGACAGGAAGCAGACAGGAGGTAGGCAGGGCTAGGCAGGCATGTTTCAGGTTGGTCACAATCAGGGGCCCAATGGGTCCTCATGGATGGAATAATAAAGAAGGGGCTACAACACCTTCCTCAAGGAATGAGGTGACTTTGGCCAAGGGATGACTCTACAGTGGGCCTTACAACTGCATGTTGTAAGGGCCACCACTTGAGCATAGGTTCAGGTATTCTTAGGATAAATATGGTTCACTTGATCAAAGACTAAAGAGAAGCCAGAGTATGAACATGGAGGATAATTAGTCTGGGCTCAGATAGGAGAGTATAAGAATTCCAGCAAGAGCAGTAGGGTGCAGCCTAGGATGGCCATCATTTAAATGGCAGGCCACGAAGTTCATTAGACTCTACACTCCTTCGGGGCAGGGACTGGCTCTATTTACTATTGCATTCTCAACACGTAGTATTATACCTTGCACATAATAGATTCTTGAGAAATATTTAAGGATAGAAAAGAAGATTCCACAAAGAATACTGGGACAAAACACAGAAATGTGAGAAGAAACCAGATGGTGCAGTGTCCCAAAGTTAAAAGAGCAGAGGACGCCAAAAAAAGAGGCAGAGTGAACTGTCAGTGCAGCAGAACGCCAAACAAAGTCAGGAACATGTTGTATATATCGATGAGACAATTCCAAGCTGATGGTCCACATACCACTCAAAACTTGCCCTGTGAGTACAAAACCTGAATCCCCAAGTCATTGCTGACCTTCTCTGTCTCGATGCCTAAATACAGATAGAACTTGTTCCACATTATCCCATGTTCCCAATGAACAGATATTTTTCTTCCAACTCTGGGCCTTTCTGTCCACTCAGATCCAATTCCTCTGTCATAATCCTGGCCCAGTCCACCATAGTCTCTCATTGTGGAAAACTGATATAACTTCTATTCACATCTGCAATGGCTTCCTCAGCCATTGTATTAAAATTGTATTTATTTAAAAAACAGTTAAAGGGATTTTTTTTCAATTATAATTTTATGTTAAATCTCTTTTGACTTAGCTTAAGAAACAGCCACTCTTCTGATGTATGGTTTGCTGAGCTTTGACAGCCATCAACGAAGAGTCACGCAAACACCACCATATTCAAAACACAGAACAGAACTGCAACTGTCCCCAAAAACTTATCTCGTGCTAACCTTTCGTAGTCAAACTTACTAACCAGGCAACTCCTGCCAGCCACTGAATTGTTCTACGCCTTACACTTGTGCCATTTCCAGGATGTCCAAGGAATGAAATCATAGAATATGTAGCTTTTTCAAACAGGCTTTTTCACTCAGAGTAATGCATTTGAGGTTCATCGATGTTGTTGAATCAGTAGCTCATTCTTTTTATGACTCAGTAGTATTCCATTGGACGTTGTGTCACAGTTTCTTTATCCATTCCCCAGTTGAGGGATGTTTGAGTAGTTCTTCGTTATTTTTTTTTGACAATTATTCAAAACCTGCTGTAAACATTCATGTGGAGGTATTTGTGTGAACGTGTGTTTTGATTCCACTTGGGTAAACACGTTGGAGTAGGATTGCAGGTTAGAGGAGAAGTGTAGGTTTAACTGAAAAAAAAAACTGCCAAACAGTTTTCCAAAGTGGCAGGATAATTTTGCATTTCCACCAGCACTGTATGAGTCTTCTAATAGCTTTACAATCTCACCAGCACTTAGCTTTTCAATTTCTTTTCTCTATAAGTCAATACAGTTTGAATGTTAGTTATTCTAATAGATGAATAACGGTCTCATTGTGGTTTTAAATTGCATTCCAAACTGACATCTTTTCATGTTCTTGTTTAACTATATATATATATATATATATATATATATATGTATATATATGTAGATATATTTATATATAACTATATATATAAATATACATATAGTTAAATATATATATACTTAAATATATATGGTAAACTATATATAGTTAAATATATACGGTTAAATATACATAGTTAAATATACATGGTTAAATATACATAGTTAAATATATATAGTTAAATATATATAGTTAAATATACATATACATACATACATACATATATCTATATATCTATATATAAATATATAGATATATATATTCAAGAAGAGTTGGTTTTTCAGTCTGTTCAGCTTTTTACCTGTTAGAGTAGCGTGGTGACTTTTAAACTCCTTACCTGTGAACCAAAGCCAGAGGTCCCACTGTTATTTTTGAACGGTGGCAGTAGAGATTATCATGTGCGTATGTAGTATTTCAGTCTGCTTAAATTGAGTATCACATCTCTTCAAGTAAAAATGTAGAAGCCGTACAATTTCATAGGCCCCTTTGAACTTTCTTATTTATATTATTCCATGTATGGCATCTACATATATTGAAATGCCCCAGAAATCATTTTCATGTCGGTGCCATTGCTATCTTAATGAACTGGAAGATAAATGACTATTTTTTTCAGCTATTCACCATTTCTTTTGCTCGTCCTTCGATCCTGGTACTTTAAGTTCCTTTCTGGAGTTATTTTGCTTATCATAAGGAATCCCTTTAAGTGTCCCAGTTAGAACCGGTCTGTGGGCAATGACTTGTCTTACTTCTCCCTCTACCAGTGCCTCTGTTTCACCTTCACTGTGAGAGGATATTTCCACTCAGCATAGAATTTTAGGTCAACCAGTCTTTCAAAGGAACACATTTTCAGCCACTCAAATGATCATTTCCCTATGTATAATAGGTCATTTTTCTCAGATGACTTTCAAGATTTTTCTTTGCCTCATTTTTTTTTTCAGTTCCATTACAATGTGTCTAGGCACAGTATTCCTTGACTTTACCCTGTTTGGAATTCATTTGCTTCCTGAATCTGTAAATGTATGTTTTTGCTAGAATTTGGGAAGTTTTCAGACATGAGTTCTTTAACAGTGTTGCACAGTAATGCAAGATCTTCATAGGATGGGAAACTGGGGGGAAAGGAGTAGATGGGAAATCTGTGTACTGTGTGCTCAATTTCCTATGAATGTAAAACTGTTCTAAAAATAAGTTTATTAATCAAATCACTAAATATGCAACGATCGTACATGCCACCAGTTGGACTCTGGGGCATATTTTGGAGAAAAAAGTGAAAATTTGTTCACTGAAAAACCTGCATATAAATATTCGTAACAGATTTATTGTCAATAACCAAATACGGGAAACAGCATAGATGCTTTTGAACCAAGGTAATGGTTCCAGAAGCTGTGGTGCATCCATTGCGTGGAATACTACTGCATGATAAAAAATGAAGAGTTGACGCACATGACAACCTGGGGGAGGCTTCATAGAATTATGCTCAGTGGAAAAAATCAATCCCAAAGTTTACATACTGCATTAGTCTATTTACATAATGCTTTTGAAATGGTGACATGATTAAAATGGGGAAAAGATTAGTGCTTGCCAGGGTTAAGGAGGAGAAGGTAGTCAGCGCCATTTGCTATCACAAAATATCATAGACTGTGAACCTGAATATAAACTTCTTTCCCCTGGTACTGGAGGCCGGGATGTTCAGAATCAAAGCGCCAGATGATTTGGTTCATGGTGAGGACCGCTTTTCGGTTTGCTGAGCAAGCTTGGACCTCTTTATTCCCTGACAAGGCACCGATGCCATCGTGATGCTTCACTCCTATGACCTCACCTGAACCAAATGACCTCCCAAAGGCCCCACCTGTAAATACCATCACATGGGGGATTAAGGTTTTAATATATGAATTTTAGGGGATACAAACATTCAGCTCATCACCGGAGGGAATGTGTCTCTGAAAGGGCAACATGAGTTTTCCCGTGGTGATGGAATTGTTCTGTATCTTGACTGTGTCAGTCTCACTATCCTGGTTGTGATACTGTATTACAGTTTTGGAAGAAAGATATTACCGTTGTGGAAAATTGGGTAAAGGGTACAAGCGATCTATCTGTATTATTCCTTACAACTGCCTGTGAATCTAAGATTATCTAAAACCTTTAACTGAAAAATTGTTGGCAGACAATGCTCCCCCTTATTCTCGATATCAGGTGTGGCCCACTCCCACTGCCCCATCCTGAGAAGCCAAGGGTTCCATCCCAAGTTTTCTTCAGAAGGTGTTCCAATCAGTGTTGGGTTTGTAGCCTCCAAACACTACTAATTCAGTCCTGGGGGTGGCTGTCACTGACTAACAGTTGGGTGAACATCTGGGTCCTTTGAAGGGCCTTTGTTGCCCAAAGCATAGCGCATGACACAGCAAAGACCATTAGGAGGCAGGCGGCCTAGAGGAGATGTATGTTTCTAACTATGGAGGAGGGTGACACTACCATCCCACACGCTTTAAACAATATCGGTTCTGCAGTCCACGCCCTGCTGTTCCTGCCCCCCCACAATCTCCACTGCCAACACAGGCAGACACCCCAGATCTTTTCCCTCTCTGCCTGTGTGACAGTGTCAAGGAAGAAAGTAATTTGTCTTTAGTGCTCAGACCTCACCCGGTCCTGATTCCCAATGTCCTGCTTGTATACTTTTGGTCTGACCCCCAACTCCACAAAACCCCACCCCTCCCCTTTCTCACACACCCGCCTACCCCCTTCCTCCCTCCTACCAGCAGAGAACCCACAGAGAAACTCACGAATTTTCACAAACAGGTTGGTTTTTATTGCATTCATCAGCATGTGTGTGCCCTGTTGTGTGGTCTGGTGTCTAAGCAGTTGGCCATTTCTCAACGGCCAGGCCTTGAGCACCTCACAGAGCGCTTTGAGGACTTTTGCTTCCCTCTATAGCTCTGGCTGCCCAGGGGGTTGCTTGAAGTGCTGGGTTGCTGCTCCTCATAATCTAGTTCTTGCTCTGGCTCCTTTCGGTTCTCATTCGGTGCCTCCGTCGGGATTTGATGATGGTTGCAGAAGGTTCCACATCCAGCTTTCTTTGACTTATTCGAAGGACTGGGAGTTTTCAAAGAGACTTTCTTCTTTAATGACTTCAAAGCTGTCTTTTGACCCTTGTGCTTGATCTGAACATCTGAAAAGACAACAAGATGAGCAGAGAAAGACATGAGTTTGGAGGAAGAGTGTGGGCTATGGATGGGAACAGGGTGTTCAGGAGAAGGGCAGAATCTTCGGAGTGGGAATGTGTCAGGCAAGGACAAGGAAGGAGTTTACGGGGCAGGGAGTCAAGGGAGAAGAAGAGGAGGAGCTTGGTTGAATCAACTCACTTTGTTGTTGCTTGTGGACATGAAGAGACACGCTGTCTTCCTCTTCCTTACTTCTTTGTTTTTTGGGGGTGGATTTTCCACGGCTGCTAGGTTGAGGTTTTCGAGTCATCCTGGCCATGTTGCTGCATCCCAGTCTCCCCCTGGTCTGGCTTGGGCCCCCCAAGCGCCCCTATATATATATATACCCGTCTCCAGGTCAACGAGGGGCCACACCCTTCAGCTTTGTTTGCTCAGCAAGCCTGTCCTCCAGGCAATAGCAGCCCTGGAGGCGCTGACACATCACAGAGCACCATCATGACATGGCCATGGGGGAGGGGAGCGGCTGCAAGGCCATGAGGCTCTGGTGAAAGAAAGGGGCCATTTTCTTACACCCCGATCGTGCCTTCCAAAATCACCTGTCACCTTCTTCACTTCCCCATGTCAATTCTGGTGGATCACACGGCAGAGAGAGGGTGTCTCCTCCAAACCTATCCCCACAACCACCCTGTTTAGTGGCACATTTGGTTTTCTCTCACCCTTCACCATTATCAAGTTTTTTTTGTTCTTATCTTCAGTCCACCCATGGTCATGTGGTCATATTTAAGAATAGGTAGAGATGGAAATCATCTCATTTTCTCCTACACATTCCTCTACACACTTTGAAGACCACTCAATTATTGGCCACTACCAGGGAACTTTTCCACCCACTTCTTTGCCCACGTACCTCTGCTCAGTTTTCTGTTTTGCAGTCTTCAATCACTGCCATCACTCTGTCTTTAATGAACAGTGTTGGTCTGCTGGGTACCCTCCTCTTGTTTCACATGTGGGCATGCTGACATCTCAGTAGGTGTCCTAACAGGCTTAGGTTTTAATCATGTTGGGGACTTCTCTCTCCAACACTCAATCTCAGGGCTGGCTGCTTCTGCCAGAGAGCTACCCTTCCACCACTCACCCTGATACCAGACAATTCGGTCCCTCCCCATATGTCCCTGGTCCCTTTCCAGCTACTGCCATAGCACGGAGCTGAGACCAAGTCCCGCATCCAGTAAGTCGGTGTGCAGGCCCCTGAAGAGGAATACCTGATACTCTGGCCACCCTCTGACTACTCAGCCACAATCAATGCTGGTTTTCTTAGCCAGGGTAATGGGGACTTCTCTCTCCAACTCTGAAACCCTGGGCTGGCTGTCTGGTGTGGTTTGGGACCCCTCACACTTCAGGGGGAATCTCCGCATTGAGATATTTCTCCTGATTTTTAACCTCCTCACATGGGTGTTGGGCCAGTCCGTTTCATGTCTCTGCCTCTCCTACAAGTCTTGAAGTGCCTTCTTATGTATGTCCTTAGTTATCGGGCTTCCATTCAGCTAAACTTCCGATGATTCTCAATGATGATTGTTGTATAGTTATTTGTAATTTTGATGTCGCGTGGGAGGAGGTAAGTACAGCATTTACCTACTCCGCCATCTAGATTTCAAGTTTCCATTAGGTCTTTATCATACATTTGATTGCGCACTCAATTGTAGATAAAACAAAAAGGAAACCAGATATTTTACAGCCTTGGGGAAAAGGTTCTCATTGCTTTGCAATGACCAATTTCACTTTCAAAAATTTTCTTGTTTCCCCGTGAAGATGCAAAGTCATTGCCCAAACTCAATCCTGCTGAGAAATATTGCAGCAATATTACATAAACGTTCAGGAGGAGCACAGTATTGGAATAGGCAGGAAAGTAAGGAATTTGGCTCTGACTTTTCCTTCCCAAGGTACGGTTGCTGTAGAACGGGAGCAGGGTGGCAGCGGAGAGTCGCAACATCAGGTGAATGATCCTGGGTATCTGGGGAGCTGGTGAGGCATCTTTCCCCTCGCGTCTGAAGGCTGACGCAGGAGGAAGACAGAGAACACTGGGTCATTAGTGTGAGGGAATCATGGTGAGATGAAGCTACTCAGCCCGAGGACAGGATAGGGGTTGGACTACAGAGAGGGAGGCACTGAAAGGCCAGGCAGGTTAAATCAACAACAGCCTGTCCTCAAAGATTGGGCGGGGGGGGGGGGGAGCCGCAGGCGGAGGAATTAGTAGCTGAGCACCCTGAGATCCTGACCTGAAGTTGTTCTAGTCTTCCTGAGTCGCACGTTGGGTCTCAGCATCCGGGAACCAGTGGCTTCAACTGGCAGGAGAGGAAGACGGTTCTCTAGGCAGAATAGGATTCAGCATTGTCACTGGTGCCTCTGACTCTTTGCCCAGCGTTGTCTTGATCGTGTGCATTATTTTCACAAATGTCACTGAATTTCATCATTGTGGCAACCTTGAGAGCGAGATTTTATTGTCCGTATTTTTCTGAATTTCAGACAGGTGACACGACCTGTCCATGATTCCCCTGAAGGCCTCTCTGACTGCACAGCTCAGGCCCATTTGTTCCTCTATGCATCATTCACAGGGGTTTCCTGAACAATTTGGGGGGATGTTGGGGAGAAGACTCAGGCATCACATGGAAGGTTGCTGTAGATAAATTCCATGGTAATCCAAACCAGAGAGCTCCGAGTCTTTCAAAAGGCAGGGAGGAACAGCTGATGGAGATACTCAAATGCTAAGGATGTTAAGCGCGAGAAATCGAAGTGACGGGTGCCAAGGAGTTATAGCAGTCTTTGTATAGAACAGTGACCTGGGTAACCTCTTCATTCCAAACAAGGTCTCAAGAAGTAACACATTTTAAACGTTCGTCTTTTTACATGAGACATGAGCCTTATTGCAATGGTTTATTACGCACTTCTGTTTCATTGGATTCCATTTTAAATGTTATGGGTGACTATATTTTTGAAAAGAACCTACAGCCACTCATACTGAGAAGGGCCTTCCCATAATTAACACAATCAAGAGTTATTTATTGTGCATCTACTAAGTACGAGGAACAGCTCTAGGCACCGGGGAACAGAGCAGGGAATAGGGCAGACATGAAAGCAGCCGGCATTCCTTAAAGAGTCAAAACACATGCATGTTCACCAGTTTATAAACTTAGTTATTCAGTGGGCAGGCTCCCTCATAGTGCTCTAGAAGTGTTTCTTTGGATTTGCCATTTAGTAAGTGTGTTGCACATTATGGAATCATGCCCTATGGTCAGTATACCTCGGCTTCATAGAGCCTGCCTGCTTTTTAAGGCTGATATAGTCGTGACCGCTGAATACACATAAGGCGCCTCATATCTTGATGGTGATACAAATCTTTGTTGAATTCAATGAAAAGGGTAAGAGCACCAATAGTAATCTTACTTTGCATTCACAGTTTCAAATTTGAAAATATTCAAGATGATTAAAACTTAGAGATATCAAGATTACTAAAGAAGTATAATTTAATTTTAAAGCAGTATATATCGTTCAAAACAGAAGAAAGTTTGAATAAAATTCTGCCATAAAAGTAGATAATGTTTGGATTTTGTTTCATAAAAAAGAATAATCATAGCAATACTTCACTGAGAAATTCAGCTCTACTGATAAAAAGTTTTTTTCATGGAATTCTTATCCTTATCATCATAATCTCTTAAAATCGAGAAGGTAGAAAATATTCCTTCATTTTCTCTATAATTTTACTGAGAGTTCTTCAAAGAATAGCCTTGATTATAGTTATATACAGTTTCATATATGTGTGTGTGTGTGTGTGTGTGTGTGTGTGTATATACAGTGGAAGCTCATCTAAAAGTCCAAACTGCAAAAATATAACTGCAAAGAAAGTATTCCTTATCACTATAGTCAATATAATTCTAGAAGTAAGAAAATTTCATCGCTTATTTTTGTAGTCAAAATTTCTATCAGTGTCAGTTAACTCTCAACTGCCTTGCAGAGCAGTAGCCAAGTTTTTTTCTTTACATATTTCACTTCTATCTTCTTGAAGTAGATTGGAGAGCCAGTGAAATCCTATAAATGTAATAATGTAAATGCTTAGGGAGAGAGATGGAGACGTATGACTTTGAACAGCAGGGCTAATTCACCAGTCAGGAGATTTATGTTTCTACAGGCCATATGTACTGAGATTCTCACCTGGGTGGGAACTTGGACATCAGCTAGCTCAACATTCTCAATCCCTCAGAAGGTAACTGTCTCTGGATAGTCATTTGATATGGAACAAGAAAATGGGCCCTTCCAGTATGAATAAATCCCACTCTCATAAGGCCCAATACAGGAAGTCAAAACATCTGGATAAGAGATAGGTAATTTCTTCTGACTGCTGGAATACTTGTTTATTTGCCCAAACCGGGATCTTGTTTCTAGTCCTAGTGACCATGCCACGCTTGGATAAATCCCAAAATAGGGGAGTGTCACATATTTTGTCAAGGCCCACAAATGGATCTCTTGTAGACATCCATGCTTGGGGTAATGCTCAAATTAGTGGTGTAATGGCCAGATTCTGAGTGCTGGCAACCCAACTTTCCAGTATGGTTTAAGGACTGCACCTTCTTGACCTCTCTGCCACAATGTGGCAGAGGCATTCATTAAATAGTAGATGCTGGTTCAAATGAAGAATAAAGAAGTGAAGCTAAGGGATATTGTTTTAATAGAATATGTTCAATGCAAATGAGGAAATTGATAGAAGTCTGACATTTTCTTGTTTGACTTTAACATTGAGTCATCACAATGACAAGGTTAATGCATCCAGAGATATGAAATGCCAGAGGCATTTTAAAAATATTGACACCATGTCAGACTTTTAAGTTGTTAAGTTCTTAAAAACTATAAGGTGTGGTTACAAATAAACTCAATAATGAACAAGGACATAAAACAGTAGGAGAACTGCAACTTAACTATCTTCATTGTCCAAGATTCATTGACAGAAAATAAAACCATATTTTAATTATCTCTAGAGGTAAGAATTAAGGCCCCAGGTGGAGCAGGGACTTGCCCAAGACTGTAGCAGATATGAGACTGGAACCTAGACCTTCTTGGACACTGAGCCAGTGCTTTGTAATCCCTGATGAACACATAAACCAGCAAGGAGTACTTTCTGTTATTAAAGGTGTATGAATTCTAGCACATAGCTCATCAAAATTTATTGAGCCATCAACATCTGCAATAAAAAGCTCAGCTAGATTTCCTATTTGATGAAAGTATTAAAAACGCTATTTGAGAGAACATTGTTTATTTGCAATATCTCCTCCTGTTAACTTTGATTTAGTGTTTAAGCAGGGAGATTTAATATTATATAAATCTCGACAGTAAATAATTCAGGTTTCAAATCAGATAAGGTATGAATTCAACTTCCAGATTTGTGTTTCTTTCTCTAATTGACAATGCAGCCTTTTGTTGTCACCTATATAGGGAATAGTGTGTCTCACCTGTAATTAAGTGAACTCTTTAAATTAAATACGGCTCAGTTCCCCCCTGCTTTGACGTTTTCTTTAAACAATCAGAATCCACAAGTTTCTCAAATTCAAGCAGACATTTATTTGTGTTTGTTAAAGTGCTGTTTTTTTTTTTTAATTCCATGTGGAGGTGGAAGAAATCTATAGAGTTTTGAAGTCTTAACTGTAACTGAAGTTTATATATTGAAATTCTAAACAGTTAAAGAAAATATTAGATTTGGATGCTGCATGGCATACACTCAAAACTTGTATGATTTCCCAGGGGCTACTGCAGAGAGCAGCTTTCAATCATTTGCTCATTTTGACTCCTGGCTGTTCACCATAGCAAACATTTTCTGATTGCCCATTCTGAGTAGGGCACTGTGGTAGATCCAGAGATGAGATGTGGAGTAGGGGGTATGGAAGGGAGAAGAGGGGACTGTTATAGGTATGACTAAACCCTGTCTTTATCCTTCCATCATTTGTGGTCTAGAAAGAGTATTAAGACAGGGACACATGTGTCACTCAGGAAGGTCAATGGAGGGAAGAATTGTTTCAAGGCAGAGTTTCAGGAGAGCATCCCAGAGGAGAAAGGATGAGAACTTGGCCTTATAAAAATGGGAGAATTTCAGGAGACATGAGAGGGCTGAGAGCAAGAGAATATTCCAGGGGGAGAGAGCAGCAACAACAATAGTACAGAGGTGGGAAAGGGCAGATAAGACTGGGGACTGAATGGAAATACGCCCATAAACTTTGATTGACTGTGTTTGGTAGGGCTCATGTATGCAGCAAAGCCATATGGCTGGCTAATTAGAGGCACTCATTTCAATGTCCCTGTGGTATTGAGACAAGATATAGGCAGCTCGAAGTCCAAGGCTGATTTTTGTGAATGTAATCCATATAATGGCAATGGCGTATGGGCTATTGTCTAGCTAGGCCCCACTGGAAATTTCTATCAAAACTAATAATGAGAACTGGGAGCTCTAAATACCTGGTACAAATGTAGAGCTTTTCTCTGTGTTTGACAAGGTACCATAATTGTAATTTTCTTGAAATTTTGCAAAACCAAAACAGAGCAGGAGAGCAGAGGCCAAGGCAGGGTGTTTCCTTTTGATGGGGTCCATAAGAGCTCTGGGGGAACCCTCAAACTGCAAGACTCTAAAATAACAGTGACTGATTTTAAAATGTGCAAAGATAACATCTGAAAGTCTGAGGCTGGGAACTATAATTCTCTACAGCTGCTCTCTAAATAAAAACCCACAGATGCGAACGGGAGCAAACTATTTAGAAAAATCAAGAAAAGTCTGTATGGCTAAATCTGTACAATTGGCAAATTACAAAACAAAAACAAAAACAAAAACAAACAAAAAAAAAACATCTTTCCATCTTTCCAGCGATTTTCATTTTCCATTTCCCATTCAGGCACAGATCAAAGCTGTCCTCTTCTACACATGAAACACAACTGCAAACTGCACAGCAGTAAGGAAAAGACCCAAGAAACATTGATCATACACCTACTGCCAAATGCTCTGTGTGACTGCTTTCATTCACTTGCTCTTTAATCACTAAGAGTCTACGATGATCACATATTGTGCATTTGATAGTAGTGGCCAAGATTGGTCACTACTTTTAGACACTAGCACTTGGAATCAAAATAAAGGGTCTTGACTACTTTATAAGAGACCTAGGAGCAGAAACTTGTTTCACAAAAGGCAACTGCTCTTCCTTACTACAAACACTGCCTCATGTTTATTGATTCATTTATTTTCATTCAACTAATATGTGTTCTACCACAGCAACCTGAAGAATGGACTATATAATATTTTAACTTAGTTTTATTGAAGTATAATTTATATACAATACAATTCACCCTTTTAGTATACAGTTCTATAAGATTTGATGAACATAAGACTTGTGTGACTATCACTACGATCAAGATACAGAACATTCTCAATACCCCTAAAAATTCCCTTGTGCCCTTGTGTAGTCAGTCCCTACCAACATTCCTTGACAACTATTAATCTGTTTTCTGTTCCTTTAGTTATGCTTCTTGCAGAAAGTTATATAAATAGAATTATGCAATATGTAGCCATTTGAGCCTGGCTTTTTTTCACTTAGTGTAATTCATTTGAAATTCATCAGTGTGGTTGTGTGTATCAATAGTTTATTCTCTTTAATTGCTGTATAGTATTCCATTGTATGGATACACTAAAATGTGTTTATCCTTTCATCTGGTGAAGGCCATTTGAGTTGTTTTCAGTTTTGAAAGTTATGAATAAAGCTTTTACAAACATCCACACATGGGGCTTCATGTGAACATAAGATATTTCAAACTTAACGTGTCTAACACTAAAGTATTGATCTTTTTCTCCAACCTGCCCATCCATGACGTTCCCCTTCTTATTGGATGGTAATTCTATCCTTCAAGTGGGTCATGCCAAAAATATCTGTATCAAACTTGTCACTTCTCTCATGCCACAACAATCTTTCTGCAAATTCTGATGCCTCTACCTTCAGAATACATACCAAATCCTACCACTTCTCACCATGTCCACCGCTACCAACCTGATTCAGTAAGCCTTGTCTCTTACCTGGATTATTGCATTAGACTTCTAAATGTCTCCCTGCTTTGGCCCTTGACCCTTATAGTGTATTCTCAACCCAGTAGTCAAAAAATCCTTCTAACATGTTAAATCAGATCAAGTCACTCCTTTGCTCCCTATTTCACTCAGAGGAAAACTCCAATTCCTTAAAATGTCCTATAAGGCCCTATACTATATGGTTCCTTCTCCTGTTACCTGTCTGATCTTCTTCCATTTTCTTTGCTCTTTGTTCCATCCACACTGGTCTCCTTGCTGTTCTTAAAACATGTGTTTCTCACTCCTGCATCAGTGCCTTTGATTGATAGTTCCTTTTCCTAGAATGTTATTACCTTAGAATTTCATAAGGTAAACTCCTTTACCTCCTTCAAGTCTTTGCTTAAATGTCACTTTTTCAGGGAAGCCTATCAAGACATCCTGCCCCAACCTTACCACATCTCCCTTCACACATACATTGTACTCTTCATCTTACCCTGTTTGACTTTTTTTCATTTTTATAAATATTTATCACCTTCTAACAAATTATCATAAAATTCATGTGTGGGTCATGTTTATCTGTCTTCCTCTGCAAGTATGTATGTTTCAGGAAGGAAGAACCTTTGCTTTATTCACTGATGTATTTCAACTACCTACCACACAGCCTGGTACAAAATAGGCGCTCAACAAAGATTTGTTGGATGACCAAAACAACTTCCTCAAGAATGATCCTCTGTGAGCAGTTTTCTAATACCCAATTCTAAGCTGGTCTTTATAAAGTTTTTCATGTGCTGCAGCATTCTGAGTGTCATGTGAAGAGTAACTGTACAATTTGAAGAGCTGGAGAAAGACACTGTCAAGAATTTACTGCTACTAAGCTTATGAGGGAACATCAGCGAGGTCTCTGACTGTCATAGTAGCAGGCCCTGGGACATTTGATTGATCTAGATCAAGGTCTAGCCTCCAAGCTGCAAATAACAGCTATCTTTAGTACCAGGGACTTTTTTGAACTGCAATATCAAATGTATTCCAAGTAATAATTGTAAAAGAAGAAAACTATTCAGTATGTACAGTGCCTCCAAGGGGACATTAAGCCAGCAAGCCCAGAACTTGCAAATATCCAAATAAACACTTGAACTAGGCTAATCCAATGGATATCTTAGTTGGAATGGCAAAAATATGAGAAGCTTTCCACCACAATAAATGAACACTTCTGACCATGTGTCAATTCATACAAAAGAGTTTTTCAAGAAAAAAATGACTTATAGGTGACCACTTCATAAGTTATATAAATGAATAATCACTATGTCATGCACCTGAAGTTAATATAACATTGAATGCCAACCATGATTGAAAAAAAAAAAAAAAAATATATATATATATATATATATATATATATATATATATATACACACACACACACACATATATATAAATGACTTATGTGGTTGGTGATGCTTTCTTGAAATTGTCTGCTTCCCCTAAAACACAGAGCCTGGAACACATAATCAATTAGTATTGGTTGAGTGAGCAAATGAAACTCTAGGATTATTGAATTTAGTATATGAAGTGGAAATGGCACTGGATTTAGAAAAATAAAGCCTGAGTTTGAGCCCAAATACTACTATTATTAGCCTTGTAATATCTTGTCCTTGAGATTCAGTTTCCTTACCTGGAAAATAGCATAATGATTCTTACTCTGGCTACCATGCAGTTATCTGGAGGAGGAATAGATGAGAAAACGAATATAAGAGTTACTTGTAAATTGTGACGCATAGGACACATGTATGTTGTCATGTACTTTAGAACTGCAGAGTCATCTAGACGATCCTCTTGTTAAAAAAACATTGAGATCTTGAGGCTCATTGGGTAGATGCATGATCAGGGTCACACAGTGAAGCAATGTTATGGCAGAGTCTAGATAGAAACTGGGCCTCTTGACTCACAACATAGTTCTCTTTTTATTACACCACCCCTGTTTGGTGTTTCCCTGAAAATGAGGAAAGATGCTGAGAGTCTGCAGAGACCAAAGCAGCTAGAATTAGCTCAGACAGAGTACCAAAGAAGAAAGACCTACACAAAGAGAAAATTATGGAGATTCACTAGGAACCCTACCAAATATTCAGTAGAATACCTGTCAGCACATACATATGAGAAAACTAGCCAAGGCTAGTTCAAAAACTTGAGAGAATCTGTACTTGGAATTCTAATAGGGCTGGGGATAGAGCCACTCCTCATCAGCACACTGGAAACTTCATAATTCACAGAACATAGGGTAGAATTTTCAGAAATGTCTTGCCTCGGTGGTAGGAAATAACTAACTGAAACAAATGCTGCTCCGCTAACTGAAACAAATGCTGCTCTGTTTCCTCCTAAAGGTTTAAAGAAAGGCCAAAAAAGGTCAAACTATTCCAAGTAAGCTAATTGTATAACAGAAAAAATTCTTCAGGAAAAATGTAAAAAATATCCAGCACAAGTAACAAAATATAAGCAAACCAAATCTAGAAATACACACACACACACTCTCACACACAATGATCATGGGGATTTAACTCAGGAACGCGAAGTTGGCTAAACAACCGAAAGGCAATTAATGTAATACGTCATATCTATAGAATAAAAAACAAAAATTACATAATAATCTCAGTAGACGTATAAAAATATCAGACAAAATCCAACACCCCTTTATGATAAAAACACTTAAACTAGAAACAAAAGGGAACTTCTTCATCTAATAAAGGGCATCTACAAAGAACTCATAGCAGAAAAGACAAGTCACAGACTAGGAGGAAGTAGTCAGGAAACATATATCTGATAAAGGACTGTTATTTAAAATATGCAAAAAAAAAAACCTCTTAAAACTCAGCAATAAGAAAACAAACAACCCAATTAAAAACTGACCTAAGGATTTTAACAGACATGTCACCAAAGAAGACATACAAATAGCAAGTAATCATATGAGATGTTCCACATCATATGTCATTAAAGAATTGTCAATTAAAACAATAAGATACCACTACACACCTATTAGAATGACCAAAATCCAAACTGATAACACCAAGTGCTGACAAAGATGTGGAGTGACAAGAACTCTCATTCATTGCTGGTAGGAATGCAAAATGGTACAGCTACTTTGGAAGACAGTTTGGCAGTTTCTTACAAAACTAAACACTCCTACCATATGATCCAGCAGTCACATGCCTTGGAATTTACCCAAAGGAGTAAGAAACCATGGCCACACAAAAACCTGCACATGGATGTTTATAGCTTTATTCATAATTGCCAAAATGTGGAAGCAATGAGATGCCCTTCAACAAGTGAGTGAATAAACAACAGTGGTACATGAAACAGTGGTACAATGAAATATTATTCAGTGCTAAACAGAAATGAGCTATCAAGCTATGAAGAGACATGAAAGAATCTTCAATGCATAATGCTAAGTGAAAGAAGCCAATCTGAAAAGACTATTTACTGGAAAAGGCAAAACAATGGAGACAGCAGAAAGATCAGTGGTTGCCAGAGGTTCATGGGGGAAGAAGGCAGGAATTAATAGGCGGTGCCCAGGGGATTTTTAGGGCAGTGAAACCATTCTGTATGGTACTGCCATACTGAATATATATCATTGTACATTTGTCAAAACTCACAGACCATCCAACACAAAGTATAAACCCTAATGTAAACTATGGGCTTTAGTTAATAATAATGTTTTAATATTGGCTCATCAGTCATAACCAATGTACCACACTAATGAAATATGTTAATAATAGGAGAAACTATAGGGCTTGGGAGGGATAGGTTAGGGCACATACAGGTACTCTCTGTACTTTCCACTCAAGTTTTCTATAAAACTAAATCAGCTCTAAAAAAATAAATTCTATTATGTTAAAAATATTTAAATTATTTCAAAAAATAAAACTCTTAGTAATAAGTCTAACAAATTATGTGCAAACCTTTTATGAAGTAAATGTTAAAACTTTATTAAAACTTTTAAAGTACATAAAAATGGAGAAACATCATGATCTTGGTTAGGAAGATGCAGTATTTTAAAAATATCGTTTTTCTCCCAAATGAATTTATCTATATATTAAATTAAATTCCAATAAAGTTTCTAAAAGTTTTTGTGTTGTCATTGTTGGTTCTGTTTTGCTTTGTTTTATTTTGTGAAATTTAACAAGTTAATTCTAAAATTGATGCTGAAAATCAAAGGGCCAAAAGTAGCCAAGACAGTCCAAAAGAAAGTGATCCAGATAGGAAAATAAACTGCCAGATATCAAGATACATAGTAATCAACAAAAATAATGTGCTATAAACAGTGTGTTTATGATTGACTTCTGGTAACAATTAAAGCATAATAATAGAATTATAAAATGAGAAAATTGCTCCCTGATGTTACACTGATGCCTAAAAATGATTTTGTTTCTTCTACATCTTCTTAATAAAAATAATCTAAGAGAAAAAAAAAAACTATAGTAATTAAGACCCTGTGGTTTTAATTCATGAGTAGTCAAAAACTCCATTGGAATAGAGTCCAGAAATGCACACACACACACACACACACACACACACACACACACACACACAGTATCTTAATTGATGACAGTAAAGGAATTGCAGATCATCAAAGAGGATGGACTATAATACAAATGGTTTGGGGAGAACAGTTTATCTATATTGAAAAAAAGAAAAGAAATGCTTACCTCACACCATACGAAAATCACCTATGGATGAACTGAAGATTTATATGTATAATGCAAACCTATAAAATATTTAGAATACCACATACAGGGGTTCAAATTTATGACCTTGGATTAGAGAAGGAAGGGCAAACCCAAAAAAATGCACAAAATAAGAAAAAATGATAAGTTCAACTATATTTTTTAACTAAACTTAACTGTATTAATCATTTTGAAATATATATATATATATATATATATATATATATATATATATATAATCATTGTTATATACCTAAAACTAATGATATTATATGTCAATTTTATATCAAATTAAAAAAAATTGTTAACCACAATCAGCATTTAGACTAAAATTTAATTTGGTTATTCATTAAGTGAATAATTGACTTAACTTAGAACTAAAAGAGAAAACAAGCATTTGATTGTCAGGACAAATTCACACATTTCCACAAACATCCATGGTTTCCCTACTAAAAGTTTTTATACCTGACGATCATAATAAGTACACCATAAGGCATATCCATGCTGTTTTTATTATTCTTCATCAATTAAGTAATAACTCATCAATTCTATTAAGTCTAATGTTAGATCATTGTTTATTTTTGCTCCTTCCACTTATGTATTCCTCTACTATATATTCTTTTTCATTCTCTGTTTCTCTCTCACCCTTTATACACCAAGAAGACCATTGTGCTATTCATTCACTCAGTGGACATTCATTAAGAACCAATTATGTGCTAGGCATGGTGCTAGTCACAGGCAATAGAAGAGAGCTTACAGTCTAGGGGAGGCAGACATTAATAATAGAAGGCTCAATTATGTTAAAATTAAGAACTTCTGTTTATAAAAAGAACCTTTAAAAAAGTAACATAAACAAGTCACATGCTGGAATAAGATATTAAGCATATAAAGTTAATAAAGAATTAATATCTAGACTACATAAAGAATTTCCAAAATCAATAAGAAAATTATAACCTAATAAAAAAAACTGGACGAAACACACATTTTGTAGGAAACAAACTGCACGGGGTTCATAAACATATAAACATATGTTTAAAATCATTTTAATTTTAAAAATATAATTTAAAATTAAAATGAGAGATATTTCATACCTACCAAATTAGCAAAGGTGAAAAAGTGAGAGAATATTTGCTGACAAAGTATGGGTAGGCAGGAACTTGCATCCATCTCTGGGAGTAATGTAATAACAACTTTGGAAAAGTATGGAATTGTCTGCTGAAATTGGCATGCCCTTACCCTGTTACCCAGCAACTATATTCTTTGTTTTTTTGGACCTTGAAAAATAAGATACCTACAGAGATCCTGGTAGCTAACTGTGCTCAAATTAAAAACAAGGGAAAACAAAGTAACAGCATAGCAGCCATTTCCTAACAGGGAATTCTCATGCTGTTTCAAGGAGAAGTGTGCACTGAGCAGTCTGCCTGCTGCACTTAACTGCCTCCCTGCACTGTGTTCTTGCACGTTGAGCCAGCCCTAATAAAGGAGTTCCTAGAATCCTATTCCAACCAATAGGATTGAGACTTTCCTTGTCCAATTGGAGCTGCACAGGTATATTCTCATTAGCATCTTTGCTGACCAACCAGAGCAGCTCCATTCTGACCAATCAAGACAGTGCTTTTTGGACCAATCAAACTGCAAGGATTTGGAGTCCTCAATTGCGTGGGGAAAGACCAACCAGGGACCAGGGTTAAAGAATAAATTATCTTCTCTCTCGGTTGGGGAGTGTACTTTCCCTTTCCAACTAAGACTAGGGACCGGACTGTTTTCACTGACTGGAGCTGAAACACAAAAAGACTTCTGCAGGAGCAGAGTGGAGCCGACTGGTTCAGTGCAGTGCAGGGCAGAGTAGAGCAGGGTGGACTAGAACATATGGAGCTCAGCAGACCAGACCAGAGCAGAGCAGGGCTGTCTAGCTGGAGAGGGGTCTCACTCACCCCAGTGCCCCTCGACACAGGGCCGCCTCACACGTGTGCTGTTCCACAGCCATGCTGCTTTACAATTGAGCTGTTTTCACTGAATAAAGTTTTTTTTTTTTCTTCACCACAGCCCAAATTAGAGAGTCTTGTTGGTGTTGAATTGGCACCAAGAACTTCTGTTGACAGTTTGGAGAAACTTTCCTATGTGCATCTAAAGAACAGTCATTGCAGTAATTGCTTGAAATGTGCAAAAACTTGAAATGATTACTCAAGTGTCTATTAAGAGTTACTACATTGTGGTTTAACCATACAATGGGATACTATACAGTCATAAAAATATAGTTGCATGCATCTTGCAAAACCAAATTTCAGGAATAATGAGTGAAAAATACAAGTCACAAGAGAAAACATGGAGAAAACATATAATGCAGTTCCATTCATATAAGAAACAGGCAACACCAAATAATATACGGTGGGGGTACACAAATAATAAAAAGCGGTTGACATTAAGCTAACATTAAGAAACAGGGTTTACTTGTAGTCTTTAGGGGTTGAAGAATGATGTGATTGGGTAGAGACTTACAGGGCCTTCCAAGGTACTAGTTGGGTGTTCATTTTATAATTTAAACTGTACATAAATAATTTATATATTTTTGTATATATTATGTATCTCATAATAAATTTTTAAGAGTAAAGAGTTATAACAACCAAAATATTTTGAAAGAGAAAAAACAGTGAGGGAACTCAGACTAATGGAACGAATTAGAAAATCTGGAAACAGCTCCTCACGTATATGGGAGGAAATGATAGTGCATTTTACTATATGATCTTAGGACAACTGGTTACCTTCATATAAAAGATAAAAATATAAAACCATATATTTATCTAACATCATACCAAAAATCTGTCAATTTTCAGGCAGATTAAAGAACTAAATATAAAAATAAAATCTTTAATACTCTTTTAAGGAAATTTATAAAAATATTTTGATAACTTCTGGGTAAGGAAGAACTAAATAAGTAAGACAAAAAGTGTAATCTGTAAATAAAAGAATGACACTTTTGATTACATTAAAATTGAAAATTTCTGTGCATCAAAACTCATCTTGGGAAAAAAATGAATGTCAGGAAATATTATGGAAGAAATATTTAAGACACTTATTCCTGACAAAGGAGTAGAATATAAAACAAATACATTAAAACTCATTAATACTGAAAAAACAAATATATTAAAAATTGTGCAAAAATAAAAGTAGAGAATTCGCAGAAGAGGGAACCTAAATAAACTTATGAAAATATGTTCAGCCTCACTAATAATCAAGAAAATACAAATTTAAAACATAACCCTTAGATTGGTAAATTTTTAAAAGTCTGATAATACCACATTTGACTCAAACGTGAGAAACTAGAACTCCCAAACACTGCTGCTGATTCTATAAACTGCTGTGACCACTTTGGAAAATAATTTGGAAACATTTAGCAAGGTTAAAACATTCATACCCTATGACCCAGAAATTATGGTGTTAGATATACACCCTAGAGCAGCAATCCCCAGACTGCTGGGGGTTCCTGAGAGCTCTTAAGGAAATCTACTAGATCAAGACTACTTTCTCAATAACACTGAAGCATTATTTGTTTTCTTTTTCTCTTATGAGTGTACAGTGGAGCTTTCAAGAAGCTACATGACATACGATATCACAATAGAGTGGAGAAAAAAGTAAGAAAATCCAGATGTCTTCTATTAAGCCAAATGTTAAAGAGATTTGTAAAGATATAAACCAATGACACTCTTCTAAATTATTTTTGTTCTGGAAAATAGTTTTTTTCATTAAAATGTTATTTCGATTGAACAAAGAAATGTTTAAAATTTCTCAGCTTCAATTTCTATTATGTTAAATAGCAATAGATATAACCCAAATAATAATAATAAAACAACATTGGGTCCTCAATAATCAATGAGTCTCCAATTGGACTTATTCATGAAATGGATTTGAGTGCTGGACTATCTTGTGACTTTGGGCAAGTTATATAACTTCTCTAAACTTCAGTTTCTCCTTCTCTAAAGTGCTAACAAGTATATCTTAACTTCTGTTCCTCCTTTTGCCTGTCAAAATGGTACCCTTGATCCTATTGGATTAAGATCCTCTGTTACATATAATGCTCAGAACAAAGAAAGATCAGCTGAACACCTGAATTCTGTCTTTCAAACAGATGTCCATTAATGTAATGCTATGGTAAAGAGACACTGAGGGTGTAACCTTGTCCAAGCTATTTAACCTCTCAAAGCCTTAGTTTCCATATTTATAAAATGGGGATGATATTCACTCTTATCTCACAAGGTTACTGTGAGGATTAAAGGAAGTGAAACATGTAAAGTGCTTAACACAACAGCTGTCCCAGTGTGCTTGATAAACTGCAGGTAAAATCAAGGCAGAAGGTAACTTGATCAGTGTTTAATTTGATATTATTGCAAAACCCTTGTTAATTATAATATTGATATCATTACAAAATGATGATTCATTTATTATATATCTCAAAGGAAATCAAAGCAATGCATATTGGGGCCTAGGGCCAGTTAAAGCCCCCAAAGGGTTAAAACCTAAGGAGGTTCCACAATTGATTTTAGACAAATGTGCAAAATAAATCCAATGGAGGAAAGCTAACCTTTTCAACAAACAGTGTTGGAAAAATTGGACATGCATAGGCAAAAAATGAACATAGACCCAAATCTCACACCTTATACAAAAATTAACTCCAAATGGATCATGAATTTAAAGGTAAAACATAAAATAAACTATAAAAAATTTAGAAAAAATAACAGGACAAAATCTTTGAGAATTAGGAGTAGGCAAAGGATTCTTAGACTTGACACCAGAAAGATGATCTGTAAAAGAAAAAATCAATAAAAAAAATCAATTTGAACTTGATCAAATTGTAAAACTTTTGCTCTGCAAAAAAAGCCCATGTGAAGAGGATTGAAAGACAAGCTGCAGCCTGGACGAAAATATTTTAAAAGCATATATCCAATAAAATACTTATATCTGGCACATATGAAGAGCTTTCAAAAGTCAACAGTAAAATAACAACAAATCAGTTAGAAAACGGGTAAAAGACATGAAGATCAATTTCACAAAAGAGGTTATACAGATTGCAAAAAGCATGTGATAAGATGCTCAACAACATTAGCCATCAAGGAATGCAAATTATAACCATAATGAGATATCAGTGCACACCTATTAGAATGTCTGGAATAAAAATAGTGACACCATCAAATATTGGGGAGGATGTCAAGAAACTGGATCACTCATACCTTGCTGGTGGGAATGTAAAATGCCACAGCCAATCTGAAAAGAAATTTGGCAGAATCTTGTAAAACTAAACATGAAACTTCCATACAACCCAGCAACTACCCTCATACAGAGCTCCACACATGAGTGTCAATATCCTTGTTGTAAAATTGTACTATAATTTTGCAAAGTTTTGCTACTGGGGAAAATGGACAGCATTCTGGACAGATCCCAAATATAAGACCCCTGTATTATTTCCCAAAATTGCATGGGAATCTATAATGATCCCTTTAAAAATTAAAGTCCTAGGGGGCATTAAGGGCTGTGAGAAATACAATTTTAAAGCTTTTGGAAGAAAACAAAGGAGAATATCTTTATGACCTCAAGGTAAGGAAAGATTTAGATTAAAAACACAGAAGGAGCACAGACCATAAAGATTCATATATAAGTGACTACATTTAAATAAAAATTCTGTCCAGCAAATACCATTTTAAAAAGTGTAAAGACATGTGCACCACAGGTATCTGACAAAGGATTGATATATGGAATATATAATATGTTGATACGTTTTTTAAAAAATATTTTTTTAAATGGGCAAAAGATATAAAGAGGCAACCTAACCCATGGACATGTCAAAAGGTACTTAACCAGTCTAGTTATCTGAGTGCTGGCTGAACACCACAAGACACCATTTTACACCTAACAAATTGGCAAAAATTTCAAAAGTCTGACAATATCAGATGTTGGCAAGGAAATGGGACAATTGGGGTTTCATACACTGCTAGTAGTATGCCATTTAGTGCAAACACCTTAGGAAGCAATTGGCAACACCTAGTAAAGTTAACATAGTTTCACTCTCAGATCTATAACCTAGAGAGCAGCTTGAAATATTTTTTGGTCATGAGTCATGCTATGAAATAATTTTAAATTGCATCACAATGGATACTTATGTTGAAGAAAAAATTTTCTGCAAGTATTTTTATCCTGCATGCAAAGCTCTGTGACATTTTCTATTTTATTCCATTTTGTTTTTTAATGCTCAACACGATTAATTAAACTGATTTTATTATCCACTAGTGCAGTTTTCTCAATCTTGGTTACATAATACAATCATCTGGGGAGCTTTTAAACCTCCATTGCCAAGGCCACTACCCAAACAAATTAGAATATCTGGGGAGTGAGGCCCCTGCATCAACAGTTTTTAAAGTTCCCAGGTGATCTCAATGAGTAGTCAAAATTGAGGGCTGCTACATTAATGTGACACAACATGAAGTTTGAAAAACACTGCTCTAACTGCTGTAGTTCTATAAAGTCTGTAGGTTAGTTAATACTATTTTGCCAGTGTTAATTTGTGGGGGTCAGTGATTATTGTACTATAGTTATGTGATATTAGGGGAGACTGGATGAACATTATACAGAAATTCTGTACTATTTCTGCAAGTTTTCTGTAACCAAAATTATTTTAAAATAAAAATGTTCTTAAAAAGAAAAAAAAAACTGCCCTAGAGAAAATATTGCACCAGGAGACATGTATGAGAATGTTCAGAGCCACAATACTTGTAAAAGCAAAAAAACTGGAAACACCAAAATGTCCGTCAATAGGAGAATGGATAAATACACTGTGCTATATTCATATGATGGAATACAAAACAGTAGTTAAAATACATAAATCAAAAGTGCATATACAAGAATGGATGGATCTCAAGAATGGAAATTGAACAAAGCATAATTTACATTGTGATACCATTTTGTGAAACTTCAAAATGTGAGACAAGATTATATATTTTTTTATGGGTATGTACATACGGAGTTAAAGAATAGAGAAAGGCATGGTGATGAAAACCACTAAATTCGGAACAGCAATTTTCAAGGGAAGGAGGGAGGCAGCAGAATGAAGTTAGGGTGGGATGGGGAGGAACTTCAACTGCATTTTAATGTTTAATTACTTAAGCTGAGTGGTGAGTGTATAAGCATTGACTGTACAGTATTATTCTTTAATTCTTGCTCATTCGTATGTCTGACATATCATTTAATAAAAAAAAATAATCCAAAGTATTAATAAATTACCAGGTGGGATAGAAAAGAGAAGGGCAGTACAAGAGCTCTGAGTTTGGGAACAAGTGAGTGGGAGGGGTGCACCATTCTTGCTCTCTACCCAGCCTGGGCATCTGCCAATAAGCTTGACTGACAGTGTGCATAGAAAACTGACAATATGCCACAGGAATGCTGAGCCCTTGGTGCTATGTTTCATTAAGGCTTTGAATAGAAATAAGCTCAGGTGACAGCCCAGTTCCTCTGACCCCACTTAAGAGACAAACTCCTTCTTGTTGGCATTCTCTTGGGGTAGAGATGAGACCAGAGCACAGATCCCTGGAAACAAAGTCCATCAGTGCAGTTACCATCATCATTGACCACAAACATTTCTCTAGTACAGCCCAAACTCCAGAGACTAAAGGCTGGTGCAGGAGTAAGAAAAAGAAGTGATAAACCTTTTCCTCTGAATAAGAACCATTCCCTGCTAGTGCTGTGAGTAATCAGACATTTGTCACAACCATTCTTGGGTGTAATCACACTGTGGACCTCCATTGCCTAGCTGAGGTCACTCACCATCCCACTGAAGAAATGAATAATGGAGGAGGTGAAGGAGTTGATTTTGGATCCAGGACTACTTTGAAGAGGTGGCTCCGGCAGCAATCAGTGGTCATGGGCACCTAAAGCCAGTATGAGGGTACTGAGTACCTAGAGGAAGAGAATAAAGAGAGGAAGGTGGGAGGCACCAAACACAAATCCCATCTACTTCCTAATTTAGGCTCAGGCCCTATCCTTCCTCCCACACTTTTTCCCAGATAGCAGATGGGAAATGCCTCTCAAGCAGGAAGGGTGGATTTTGGCCCCTACTCCATCTTCCCCTGGTGGAATTCTAGGATCTAGGGGTGGAGAGGGACAGTGTACCAAAACCATTCACCTCACTTCCATGCTGCATGGCAGAGTTTCTCCCCTGCCTTTTGCCCCAGACCTCCCCTCCAGAATAGAAGCCCATTCCTCACAAATGCCAGGAACAGCACTGAGGGATGCTTCCCCTCAGAAACTTAGGGAGACCCAGTCATGAATGGGGTCGTTATGCAAATCTTCCACAGTAAATTTGAACTTCAGATGGGTAACTCTTTGTTCAGGCAACACTACATAACTGGAGATAGTGAAGACAGAGTGGGTAGAAGAGATTTAGAAGATTGAGTTAACAAGTTTGGCTACTGATATAGGGAGGAAGAGAAAGTCACTGAGGATAGGAATTGAAGGAGTTGCAGACTATGGCAAATCAGTGGGTGCCATTTTCTGAGATGTTAGGTAGTGAAGAGGAAGCAAATTTGGATGGGGAAAAGATGATGGTGGTTTTGATTTTTCACTTGCCTGTTCAGGATCAGTTTGAGGAGTTGAGGGGACAATTGAGTGGATGTGTCCAAAAGGCAGGTGGCTCTACATGTCTGGCATTGAAAAGAGAGGTTTGGCCTGGAGAAATATGTTTGGGCATTACCAGCACAAAAGTGGTAACCGAGGTGTACATGATGGCCTAGGACAGAGTGAGTGTAAAGAGGGAAGAAGACTGAGCCACTGAGGACAGGACAACTTAGGAAACAGAGCACTTACTTGCTGCTTCCCTGTAACAGTTCTTATATATAAAAACGGGCAAAAATCTTTGTGATCCCAGTAGAAGATCAACATGTTTGATTTAATTTCCAATATGATATCTTTGCAACCATAATTGCTATACATTTTACACAAATTCAGGCAGTAGAATTTTCTGGAGAAAAATTAAACCAAAAAGGATTTGTGAGGCAGTTGCTGTACTTTGATGAAATGAAGTTTGTTCTCTAAACCATTTTCAACAGCTCTTTGTCTTATTTGTCAGGATCAACCTTTTTAGACAAAAAAACTATTTTCGTGAAGTCTTCAGACAGTGGATTGGAAAGGGCTCTGTAACTGATGAGGCTGAAGAGAATAATCAGACAGTAATTTCCTTGGTCCTAGTTGAAAAATTATGATGAGATGAGTGGAGGTGCTTTCACCAACTATCTACCAAGCATAATTTTATGTTCAAGCTACTGATGACAGTAACATTTCCCAGAATAGGCACTCTAAGTGCATGAAATAATAATCTAAGATGAGGTGAGAGGCTGTTGATGGACTTACTAAAACCTTAGCAGTAGCTAAATGATACTGATTAAGGAGATTTGAGTGTCCATATGACTAAGTCTTTAGCACTTAAAGTTCCTTAGAATAGCCCCTCCATCTCAGCACTGAATTTCCTGTCTCTGTAAGTGACAAGAATGCATTAAGACAGGGGTTGTTTAATTCAGAAGTTACCCTCTCCCAGGTAGGTTCTGGTGATGAATCACTGAGGTGAGGACACTTGATGCAGTCCCTGTTCCAAGAAAGGTGTTTAAAGCCCTTTAATAAAGAAACCCTTTGTCACCAGCCTTCTCTCTTTCCTTCCATTTCTAGCACCTGCCTGTTAGAAAGAGACAGGAATGATCACGGAGATGAAGGCCTCCTCTGTAGAATGACTCACACTCCGTGGAGTCTCTAATGCCTGCTGTGTGGGGGACTCAGAGGTGAAAATGAAAGAAATTTTGGGAGGGGGATCTCAGGAACTAAGAACAGCCATAGGTCACACTGTCAGCTCCCTGTAAAGGAAATTCGGGGGAAATCTGCTTTACCTGCTGCATTATTTTTCAGGGCTATTGTAAATTTAAAAGTACGACAAACTGGATGGTTTCCCAGTGGTCCCTGATCTCTTTGGCACCAGGGACCACTGCTCCTATGAGAATCTAATGCCTGATGGTCTGAGGTGGAGCTGAGGAGGTGAGGCTGGTGCTGGGGAGTGACTGCAAATAGATGAAGCTTTGCTCGCACGCCAGCTGCTCACCTTCTACTGTGAGGCCGGGTTCCTAATAGGCCACAGACTGGTACTGGTACTGGTCTGTGGCCTGAGGGTTAGGGCCCCCTGGTTTAAACAACAGAAATCTTCTATCTAAGTTCTGGAAGTTAGAAGCCCAATATCAAGGTGTGGGCAGGGTTGCTTCCTTCTGAGGGTTGTGAGGGAAGGATCTGTTTCAGGCCTCTCTCCTAGGCTTGTGGACAGTCACCTTCTCCCTGCGTTTTCACATAGTATTCTCCTAGTGTGTGTGTCTGTGTCCAGTTTCCCCCTTTTTATTGCATTAGGAACTACACCAAAGACTTCATTTTAACTTGATTACTTCTATTAAAACACTATCTCCAAATGAGATCACATTCTGAGGTACCAGGAGCTTGGACTTCAACATATCTGTTCTGGGGGAACACAATTCAACCCATAACATCTGTCAAGCTGTAATCTGGTCCTTGAAGAAAGCACTATTCCCATACTGCAGGACCACAGTGGCACCTAGAGACCATATAGTTACACAAGAGACTAGTCCAAATTTACAAGTCAGTGTTTGAGTTGCAGCCACCACCTTGTTATTAGGAAGTGCCAAAAGGCTGAGGCAGAGGCCATGGGGAAGATGGCAAAAGAATATTTTTTTTCCCAATGACTAAGCCACAGGGCAAGAGCCTCCCTAAGCTTTTGCTCTTATGGCGAGTGAGGGCACTCCTGGCCACGATGTTCAATGGTCATCCTCCCTCCCCCATGTCCTTCACCCTGCCCTCATCCACTCCTGGTGCCCATGAGATGTGAGAGTGAGTTCACTGAAACAGGTTCTTTCACCAATCTAAGTGCACTTTAAATCCATTTCAAAACTAAAAGAAACGGAAGGAGGAAAACAGGAAAGATAACTCATCCATTACAAAATATGATTGAAAATTACAATAACTTCGACATATACTGTGCTTTCTCTTTTAATAATAAAAAGACAGATTAAATTTATCACTCAAATTCATGCAGTTTTCTCTCTCTGAGGTCTGCAGAGCAGTCTGTTACTCCCTTTCCCCCTTTTGTTCTAATTGTACTAAAATACATATAATATGAAATATAACATTTTAAGCATTTCTAAGTGTGCAGTTCAGTTCTGCTGCCACCCCTGGCTCTTTCGCACTACTGAGTGCTCCAAGAAGCACTATAGCTAAAAATTCGAGCAGGAAGTTTTAGAGTCAGCCAAGCCTTGGCCCAAACCTCAGCTGCCACATACCGGCTGTGTGACGTTGGACTAGCTGCTTGACTTCTTCTCTGACCCTTAATTTTTTCATTTTTAAAATAGGCCATACCTCCTGGGGTGTTGGAGAGAGAGTAAAAATGAGCATCTATGCACATATCGCTTGGCACAGAGTGACAGCTCAGAGTGTCTAATCTAATAAGCTACTCTTTCATAAGAAGCAATAAAATTTAGTCTATTATCTGATAAATCAGTTGTGTCACCTTTACATTATGGAAACTCCAAGAAAAATAAATCTAAGCTACCTCCTTGACTTCTAAGATACATGGAATTTCCCACTTCCAGTCCCCAGCCCTTGCTGCTTCTCGCTCATCCTTCTCCCACCTCCACAACCCAGCTAGCTG
The DNA here is from genome assembly GCA_030015415.1 of Cynopterus sphinx. Classification (NCBI taxonomy): domain Eukaryota; kingdom Metazoa; phylum Chordata; class Mammalia; order Chiroptera; family Pteropodidae; genus Cynopterus; species Cynopterus sphinx. The sequence continues at coordinate 84,360,340 of CM057388.1, forward strand.
CATTTCGTCCTGCTGGTCTCTCTCCCAGTCAGCCCTCCAACCCTAATCCCAGCTGAGTGCAGAGGAATGACCACTTTCCAGCCCTGCTCCTAAAAGGCCTTGAAACATTGTCGGACATGCGTTTGAAGGCACACAACGTGGTTATCATCCTTTTTGGACTTCTTTCTGGACTCTTCTTCTTTTACCTGCCCCTTGGAGCTGGGGGCCCTGAGGTTCTGTCCTGGATCCTCTTCTCTCACTGTCTACACACTCATCCTGGGAGCTCACAAACACCCAAGCTTTACCTCTCCACCATAGCTTATGCTCTTGATGCCAAAATGTATACTTCTAGGCTTTCCCTATCCCCTGAGCTCTAGAGCCACCAACGACCTACTGGGCATCTTCCCACCTCCTCAATATCCTGGCAAGTACCTCAGGTTTAATGAAGGTCTAAAGTAGAATGAATTCTCTCCTCCAACCCCTATAAATACCTGTTTCTCCCCTAGTCATCGCAGTCTCTGTTGCCCACACCAAAGTCAGGTCAGCAACAAACCTTGTTAGCACCACTTTCAAAAAATAGAAATTAAGATATCTATGCTTTTCTGCCCCCTTCAGGACAGAGGTCCAGCTATTTCATATAACATAGAGTTGTTGTCTCTGGATCATGGCACTAGACGTGATTTTAACTTTTGCTTTTTGCTGTTTTCCAAGATTTCCTCCACAAACCATCCCTAACCATCCTTCTAAATCCTTGCTGTAAAAAGTGTGGTCCCCAGGGCAGCAGCAGCTGCATCACCTGGGACGTCAGGCCTGACCTACTGAATTGGCATTTGAGGCAGATTTCCATGTGATTCTTATGAGCACCCAGTTTAAAAAGCACCAGTCTAATTTCCTGGCACTCTCGCCTCCCTCATTCTCATCTACCTCCTGCGATTTCCCCGTACATCCCACAATGGTCCTCTGCCTGCAATTTCATGGCCTCTCCCCACCATCCAACCCTGCTTTGTGCCTTTACGCCTCACCTCAGGAAAATCAACACTCGGGAAATATTAGGTTTATGATGGGCAAAAAGTTAATATTCTTAACATATGAAGATTGTCAGATCAATAGAAAAAAATGGCCAATACTCTAAAAACATTCAAAGAACATAAACTAGAGAAGAAAAATAGTCAATAGATATTTGAAAAAAAAACATACACCTCACAAAAAAAACCAAATATATAAAAATTACAGCAGAAGTGATATATTGCATTAGTTATCTACTGCTGCATAACAAAATACTCCCAAACTGACTGACTTTCACAGACAAATATTGTTTATCTAATAGTGTCTGTGGGTCAGGAATTTGAGAGTGGTTCATCTGGGTGGCTCTGGCTCAGGGTCTCTGTGTTAAGATGTCTGTTGGGACTGCAGTCATCTTAAGGCTTAAATGAAACCAAAAGACTTGCTTCCAAGATGATTCACTCACATGGCTGGCAAGTTGGTACTGATGGTTGGCAGGAGGCCTCAATTTTACACCATATAGATGCCCATAGGGTTGCTTGTGTGTCCCTATGACATGGTGTTGGCTTCCCCCAGAACAAGTAACTGAAGAGAGCAAGAAAGAAGTGGCAATGCTGTTTATGACCTAGTCTCAAAAGTACATACCTTATATATACAATGGAATATGATGCAGCCTTGAAAAAGAAGGAACTCCAACCATTTGTGACAACATGGATGAACCAGGAGGACACTATGCTAAGTGAAATAAGCCAGACACAGAAAGACAAATACTACAATATCTGATGTATATGTGGAATCTATATGGTGAACTTAAAGAAGCAGAGATCATAATGGTGGCTGCCAGGGGCTGGGCCATGGGGGAGATGGGAAGATGCTCGGTCAAAGTGTGCAGTTTCAGTCATGAAAGACAAACAAATTCTGGATATCTAATGTACAGCAATGTGGCTATAGTTCACAATACCATCTTATATATTTAAAATTTGCTAAGAGGGTAGGTTTTAAGTGACCTCACCATACACATACAAAAAGGTAACTGTGAGGTGATGAAGGTGTTAACTAGCTTGCATGTGATGATCACACAGTGATACATACAACATATATGCATATAAAAACATCAAATTGTACACCTTAAATATATGCATTTTCTATTTGTTAACTCTACCTTGATACAGCCAGAAAGAAAAAATGTCCAAAAAATTAATTTAAAAGGAAGTATATACCTGTCACTTCTGCAACATCCCATTGGTCTTACGGGACAGCACTATTTATTAATGAAAGGGGACCATACAAAGGACCATACATAAATTGACATCAGGCAGTGAGGATCATTGGAGTTTCTTGCAGTCTAGCTACCAGAGATAGTTTTACATGGCCCATACTTTAAAATTACCTTGTATCAGTGAAGGTAGGAAAAGATGGAAGTTCTCACACACTGCTAGCTGGTATTTAGCCTTAAAATGTACATAACCTCTAGCCCAGCAATTTTCCTCCTAGGAATCTGTCCTAAGAAAATAGTTATAGATATGCAAAAAAATTAAGTGTAAAGATATTCATCATAGTTAATAATTGAGAAAATTTTGCAACAATTAAATTTTCATAATAGAGAAATCAGTTAAGTAAATTAAGGTACCCGAACAACAAAATATTATGTAGAAGAATACTTAACAACATGAAAAAAATATTCATTGTGATTTTTTTAAGGAAGCAATAAATCACTCACTATTAAGAAGATTTTAAAAAGCATTTGTGTGTATATATAGATGATAGATAGACAAAGGATATACTTTAGGTGTAAGCAGTGCTTTTTAGAAATAGTAATTCTCTGATAAGAAAAAAAATGATATATTTTGATTTTCTCTAAAAGATTCAGCCCCAGGCATCACCACCTCCCAGAAACTTACCCAATCCCAGATTTTGCTGCCTTTATCCTCCAGCTTGAGTTAGCTTCTTTCATGGACCCAAAGTGCCCTGTCCATTCTTCCTGTGGTATATATTATTGGCTTGCTTGTCTATGCTTCTGTCCTTCTCTTTTCACTAGACTCAGATAATGCCTGTTGTCTCCCTCTGCATATCCCTGTTGCTGCATAGGGCCTGGCAAACCATAGGCACTCAGTGTGGTTTGTTGAAGGGAAGTGAGGCATGTTCACCTATAGCCAAGCCAGCTGGTGTGTATGGGCTAGGTTCCATTATGATTCTTCAAGGCTGTCCTGGGAGAACCAAGGACATTGCAGATGGCGTGGGGTGAGTCAGCTGTGCTTTGGGCCCAGACTCCGGCACCTTCCTTTGGAATGGCCCAGAATCAAGGAGAGGCCATTGCACAGTACCTCTTTAATGGTTCTCTTAGCAAGAGAAATGAATTGGTGGGATGTTATTAATCCTGCTGTTTGGTTTCAAGACAATAGACTGACCTACAAATTTAACCTGAGCTTTATTTTGATAGGCTTCAGTTCTGTCCCAAGTTTCATCAGCTAAATACTGGTAGGCCAAGCACTTGAATTGAAGTGGAGATCGACTGATTTCAATTAATAATGTTTCAGAAATGTACTAAAAATAGCACATGATCCAGTATCTAAGTTGGCTCTTTAACCAGCACCCACACAAACAGATCAGATAATGCTGATCTGAAATGTGACTGCCCAACTTGGCCAAAGTTTCTACATTCCAAACAGTTATGAGCAATTTAATTGAGATGACAGTCATTTGGGACAAGAACATATGGCAAAGTTGAATTATCAATGTTTTTTCCTTACTGAAAAAAACTGGGACATTTTAATCAAATCTTGAATTATGTTTATATTTCTAAAAGAAAAAAATTATTAATGAGGAAGAATGTTTCAAGCATTTAAGTTTCCTCTCTAGAATAAATGTCACAAAATTAATCAAGGACAAAAAGATCATAGCTTATCCATACCTAAGACTTAATTCTGACAGGATCCACATGCACAGTAGAGCAAAGAAATTTCTTAGCATCTGAAAAGGGGGCTGGCTAATAATAGCAATACCTTTTATTGGCCAGAAAAATTTTCCTCTGGCAAAATGGCTAAGAAAAAAGGAGAGTGTGAGGACATTGTCACAGATCAGCTCAGCAGCCCTGCCTGGGTTGCATGGGCCTGCCTTGGAAGGGTCCGCTCTGCTGTGGCTCGGGTTTGCCTTGGTGACCTCAGGCCTATCCTGGGCCAGCTCTGAGACTCTGAGCCCTCCATCACCAGCAGAATTTGGAAGAGGCCAGTCTTTTGAAGCTCCTCAAGGCCATGAGTTTCCAGGACAGGTGCTCAGGGGCTACATATGGGTGTAGTGGGGGTAAGAGAACATCTCTTGATCCCCATCCCATATATATGTGTATGTGTGTGCATGCAAACACACGCACGTGCATACACTGCAACCAGGGTAGCTGTGCTGACAGAACTTTTTTTTACAATGACCCCCCACAATACATTTTGGTAGGAAAAGATGTTCTGTTTAAATTTTTTTTTCAAAGAACATTAAGAAACTTCTAGACTCATTGAGCTCAAAGATTCTATGATCTCTTCTGTAGCTTTGTTGGTTCCATGCTCAGATAAAAAGTCAGTGAAAATATGGTCAACTGATTAGAATTTGGGTGGCAACTGTTCTTCATTTTGTTTTTTCTTTTGTTTTTTGGTCTCGTTTGTTTCTTTTCACAACTGCCACCTGCCTCCAAGGCTCCCTTGTACAGAATCCAAACAAACTGCTCAGGTAAATGACAGCCTGACACTTTCATATTTCTGATTCACTTGACATTAATCACATTTTTTCCCATTGGGAAGATCCATAGTTTTGTGACAAGCAGTTCATATTAATTTTAAAAGTGGATTCAGTGATGTCACAATTTCTCATTCTGTTCAGTCTTGGAGCAAATAGTTATTCCCTGTAGAGAAGGGAGATGCATTCCACCAGATAATTACTGTCGTTTATTACGGAGGCAGAAAGAACAATAGCTTCTTTTTTTACCATATTCCCCTAATTCATAATCAGGAGATTAATAAAAGATTAAGGAATGAGGGGGTAGTTATTATATTATGAATCATTCTTTTATTTACTGTTTGTAGGTACTTGGTATGAAAAGATAGTTAGGCTTTGAAAGAACTAGAACTTTTATAGCTCATCCCTAATATTTGGTGGCAGTTTTGTATCCTGACTTGGCTTGGGGGTGGTGATGAGATTCACATCTCAAGTTCACCAGGTAAAAACCAATGTCAGGCCCACTGGAACTCAGTAGCTATGTAGAAGAAAATACAGGCAGGTAAAAGAGAGGGGCTGCTGTTAGCCAGAAGACACAGATTGGAGGAAAGCTCAGAAGGCTCTCTTGGGAAGAAATCTTTTCTGTGGAAGCAGAAAATGTTGGGCTTCTTTTAGAGTTTGCTTGAGCAGTGACAAATACACATCATAAGAATAAAGTTTCAACTCACCATCTGAGTGTTTGGCCTGGTAAGGAGCATTCTGACTTGCATGTATGTATCTGTCTGTTCCCAGGCTTGCAATTAATAAATGTTACTAAACTGCTCATGACATACTGTTCTGTGGCTGGGAGGGGAACAAAGCGGGTACAAGCTCCAAGGAGGTGCTATTGGAGGCTCATATTTTTAAATTGTAGTTACTTTCTATAAAATGTAGCATTTGAGTGAAGTCTGTGATTTCACAAAGCAGACCAGGCTAGCAACTGGAGTGGATTTTCATTTTGTTTGGGTATTTTCTTTTTCAGAATCAATTTTAAAATAAGCACTATCACTCAGGAAATAGGAGTAATAATCTAAATAAGGGCACCTTGAATTCACCCCTGCAGTGTGCAAAACAACTTACAAGTGTCATCTGGCTGGCCTTCACTCAAATCTGTGTGCAACAGGTGGGTGTTGTCTTTACTTGCCAATGTGGATATTAAGGCACAGAGTGCTTATGGAAATGAGCCAAAATCATCTCCCAAAACTTGTGATATACTTTCCCTAATATTGCTTTTCCATGAGACATGCCTCTTGAAAATGAAAAAGAGAATTGTACCCAAATTGTCCCCATCAGGCTTCAGTCCCTGGGTACTACCCACCCTTGTATTTCTGACAATCAAGGAGAATCACATCTCTAAGTAGGAGTTTGTTTATGTCTATTGCATTTTGAGACAAATTGAGCTATCTGTGCCCACCTCTATAAATCACTCTCCATCTTTTTCCCTATCAGTGAAATTGCTAGCAAAATCACTGGAGCAAGGAGCTAAGTATGTCTCAACAAAAAGCAAGAAAATGAACTGACTGCATTTCAGATGTGGGCATCAAATCCCAATGTGTGTGTTGGTGGTGGGGGAGCTCAGGGGTTTGGGGTGATGGGACAGATAGAAGGGAATGGCACCATATTTCGGTATACCTGTTTTGCTGTCTTTCTGGAAAAACAAAAAACTGAAAGGCTGCTTGGACAGTCTCCTAACTCCAACTGCCACTAGAAGCAGCACTGGGTGAAATGCTCACTTGGCTCAAAGACACAAATTGTAGCTAAGCCACAATGGTCACATAGAATGCAGGCTCCAAGTTCAAAGACCGTCTTCAAAGGTCTATATAAAGGCATCTCAAATCCCTCCCATTGGTCTTCCTTTCACTGCACTCTGTCATGCTCAAGTTCATTCATTCATTCATTCATTCATTCGGTGTCTGTTGTGTGCTAGGTGCTATGCTTCTAACTGCTGAAAAGGTTGTTATTATAAAATGAAAAGTGATTGGCAAAGCAAGCACTTAGTTCAGGACACTGTTTCTACTCAGGAAGCTCCATCTTTCTGCCACCCTGGTCTCCTGTGGCTCAGAATGTCAAGGTTCCTTCCTATTCCTTCACTATGCCAGGACTGTGCACTGTGAAATAAAACATCCTTGACTCTCTCACCCCCACATACACCACCACCGAGCAGCCTTCTCTGTGAGGTGATCACATCCATGTATGAAGAAACTCACTGACACTCAAGCCAGATGGTACCAAAGCAGGGCATCTTGGAAGATCAGAAAATGCTTCCTTGTATTGGGCCAATATCTACCTTCCCTGCATCATTTATATAACCAAGGACAGGGAGATGACAGCTATCAATGCTACTGTCAATAGGAATGCTTGATACTGAAAGAAACACGGCAAACTACTACTGCATTACTCTACTTTCAGGATAACTTGTCAAAGAGGCAAGCATGGGATAGTTTTCTTTGCGTGTTTGTTTTCCTTGTTCTTTCTTTTCCTTTCTTTTTAACTCACATCTAAATTACTTGCTGGGGGAGGAATACAAATGAGACTGAGTTGGACCTCATGAGTCATCGGTTCAGTGGGAAATAAAGCAGCCTTGCTTCAAAAAGCAATTTAATTAATTTTGTTATATGCTGTGGAAATAAGCTTTTAGAGATGATTCAAAACACTTACGTACAATTGTCTAAAAATAAGCAAACAACTCAAATTACTGTCTGGTTGCTCGGTATGGATGGAAACATTAAAATAACAGGAAGATATTTTAAAATAAAGAACAATGTAAAGTTTGAATGTCTTTTTAAAGGAAGTCTTAGCTGAGTGTACACAAGTAAACAAGAGCAAACTGGTACCTGTGAAAAACAAGGCTTAGTTTTAACAGCCCCCTTCTGACCTAGAAGACACATGTTTCCATTCCAGCCTTTGAACTTCCCTTCTGCATCCCAGTTTCCTCACCTGTAGAATGAGAATGAATCCTGTCATGCCAATTTCTAGAGTTGAAGGTCAAGTGAAAAGGTGGGTATGAAAGCGCTTTGTAAACTACAAAATGCTGGACCCACATGTGACATCGTTCCACTTACTCATGAATGATTCTATTTCTTCAGAGTAGAAAAATAACACTGAGTTATAACTCTTTTAAACAAAAATACTGCTTTTATTTTCCTACCTCTCTATTACTTGGAGATACAGTGAAACTGAGGACCTAGAGACTTGCTCCTTACCTCTACACGGAAACTATGTCTGCTCATCTCCTGGGATGACACCCAGTTGCCCAAGCCAGAAATTTTGGAGTCCTGCTTGATTCAACTTGTTTCTCCAACCTCAAGTCCACTGACTCATCCTTCGAAATATCCCCCGAGTCCAACCACCTCCACTCCGTGAAATGTCCCTCATCCAAGACCCCATCATTTCATCATTTATTTCCTGGATGATGAATGGCCCTGGCCACTGGCCTCCTAAGTGGTCTCCCCACATCCATTCTCACCCCTTCCAAGCCAACCTTTTCATTTTTAAGTTTATATTTGGGGCAGGTACTATTGCCTATCCTTCATCTGCTGCTCTATCCTTTCCTTCCTCCTAACTGAAGCTTTCCCCTGGACTCAGCAAATCTGGCTATTAATCAACCCCAGAATGGCCCTGTGACCCACTTCTGACCATTGGGATTTAAGGTGAAATCTGCTGAAAGCTCCTGAGAAAGAATATCCTCCTTGTTATAAAGTGAGAGGCACATGAGGCAAGTAAACCCTCGCCCTCCCTCACACCCCAACTCTACCACAACGTTTGGATATTGTCATGTGCTTAGAGCTATGGCAGCCATAGATGTGGCAGAGATATGGCAGCTGTGCATATATAGCTGGAGAACCAACTGAAGCCCCCGAACCATCACACTACTGAACTAACCACTTTTGTTAAATGGCAGGAGTCAGCAAACTCTTTTCTTTTTCTATTCATAGGGAGAATATATATATATATATGTTTTAATTTTTATTTTTCAATAAGGGTTGACATTCAATATTATATTAGTTGCAGGTATACAGTGTAGTGGTTAGACATATGATTTACCAATTAGTACCCTCCTGGCACTATACATATATTACAATATTATTGACTATATTCCATATCCTCTTCTTAACATCCCCATGACTGCTTGTAACTACTAATTTGTACTTCTTAATCCCTTCATCTTTTCACCCTGCCCCCAACCCCGACTCCCATCTGACAATCACCAGTTTGTTCTATGAGTCTGTTTTCATTTTGTTTGCTCATTTACTATGTTCTTTAGATTACACATATAAGTGAAATTATATGGCATTCGTGTTTCTTCTTCTGACTTATTTCACTCAGCATAATAATCTGTAGGTCCATCCATGTTGCAAATGGTAAGATTTCATTTTTTATGGCTGAGTAATATTTCATTGTATATTTATCCAATCATCTATTGATGGGCACTTAGATTGCTTCCATATCTTGGCTATTGTAAATTGTGCTGCAGTGAACATGGGGGTGCATAGATCTTTTCGAATTGATGAGCAAACTCTTTCTTAAAGGGCCAGGCAGCTCTGTGGTCAATCTGTGCCTAAATTCAGCTATGCCCTTGCAGGACAAGATCAGCCATAACTAATACTTAAACAAATGGCCATGGCTGTGTGCCAATAAAACTTTATGGACACTGAGGTTGGAATGTCATATAATTTTCAAATATCCCAGAATATTATTCTTTTGATTTTTTTCAACCACCTAAAAATATAAAAAATATTCTCAGCTTGCAGGCCATATAAAAACAGGCAGCGGCCCAGATGTGGCCCACAATGGGCTATCATTTGTCAACCCTTGATACGATAATAAAAAAGCCTATCCTTAAGCCTCTATCTTCTTTTCTTCCATGCAGCCAAGAGTATATTAATTGATATGATGACCTCTTTTTTCCTTTTTTCTACTTAAAATGTTTATTTTGAAATAAATATTTGAAACACCCTGAAAAGTACAGAAAATAGTAAAACAGGCACCTATGTCCCAACTACCCAGATTGAACCCATGTTAACATTTTACCATCCTTGCTTCAGATAATTTTTTTTTTGGCAAACAAAATATATTTAATGGTGGTAAGTTTGCAAGAGAGGTAAAGACAGAGTTATTCCCTAATGCTGACCTTTTTTTTTCTAAATAAAGTTTATTGGGGTAACATTGGTTAATACAGTTTTATAATTTTCAGGTGTACATTATAATTTAACATCTGTATATTCTATTGTGTGTTTACCACTTAAGCTTCAGATAATTTTTTAAATAAAGCCTTACCAAATCACTGAAGGCCAAACCCCACTCCATCCCTCCCTATAGAGGTAGCAGATACCCAGAGGCAGATATGTGTTCTTTTATGCATGTGGTTCTTACGCACATTTGTGCATCCATAAACAATACTCCCTATTGTTTTGTGTGCTTTAAAAATTTACATAAATGGTAGTGCACTGCATATAGCCTACTTTCAATTTCTTTCCCCTCAATATCGTCCATGTGGATACACACAGAGTTGCTTCATTCACTTTGGCTGTTGTGTGAATGAGCCACAATTCATCCAGCTGTTTCACAACAAGGGAGCAGGTTGGTTGTCTTTTCTATGCTTTACCTCATGGGTGACAGTGTTCACTGCAGCACAGTTCGTATGGACAAAAATTTGGAAACTAGGAGAGTATTCTGACACTTCTTGCCACTGGTTGGTAAGGGAGCTTTCTAATGGTACAAGTTTCATTATGTCCCTCTCCTGTCCAAAACCTTTTGCTGGCTCCCTATTGCCCAGTCTCCTCACCCTTCCTCCTGTGCTTCTGCCCCTATTTTCTGCACTTGAAGCTTTGCAACTCTGCTCCAGCCATATTAAACTTGCTTCCACCTCTGGGCCTTGGCACAGGTTTTTACTGCAGCCAAGCAAAGTGCTCACAAGGCCTTCTGTGTCCTGAGCCTGCCATCTCGCCAGCCCCAGGCCCTTTTAGCCTCTCCTACCCTGATATCACACCTCCTGCTCTGCCCAGCACCTGAGGTGCCCTCCTCCTAGCTCCAGCCCCACCTCCACTGCCCACTGCCAACCCCTTTGCTTTCCCTGCACAACTAGGTATAATCTCACTTGTGAAGCCTTTGGTGGGCTTCCCCTGACCCTATGGAAACCGACTCCTGTGTGCCTCCTGTACAGCACTTGCAGACACCTATGGGAGCATTTATAAAAAGGAAGTGTCCCAACTTGACTTGACTACCCCCAACACACCCCGATCTGCTTGCATTCAGACACCATGTCCTTGTGTCTCTCTGTGCTCCTCCCCACCCCAGATCTGGCACATGGCGGGTGCTCTCTAAATAGTTGATAAATTAATATCTGGGTGAATGAATAAAATTCTGATCTCTACTGTATTAGCTCCCGGAAAAATGAGCTCATGAATCGTGCAGACTGGGATGTGACTGAGGGAATGCAATCTGATTGACTCTTCCCTGTGGAGCTTTGAAGCCTGTAAACACTGCTGTTTATAGCCTCAGAAGCTTCACTTTAGTTTGATGATTCAACTAATCACTGAATTGCTCGAAGTTTTCTTACAATTTATTTAAAACTATTCTGAAACTTGAACAACTGACTCAATTATTTAATTTTAGCCCAGGCAAGCTTCTTGTGAATGTATGGAAACTTTTAGAGAGAGAAAAAAAATTGTATCTACTAGGAAATGAATTTATAAAAAGAATACCAGACACAGCCTAGTAAACTGACCAGGGATAAAAGAATTAATATTATGTCTAAAAGGTGATAATTGGCCCCTTATTTACCAGAAGGACTGGTTCCAATGATTACACATTAGTAATTTTACTTCAGCTACTTTGAGGGAAAGACCTTCTTAGTACATTATGCCAAAACAGAAGTCCAAATGTGTTCCATGAAGTTAAAACACTAAATTTCTCATGTCTTTTATGGAAATCAATCTTGCTGATTTATAAACACAGCATGAATCTAAAAGCACTTTGTTTACTAGAGACCAAGAGAATTCTTTAAACATCTAAATTTACCCCCTTAAAACTCCAGAGCTTATAAACTGGGGCCTTTGGGAAAACAGTGTTTCTAAATATACTATATAGTTCTTAAGCAGATGACGCAAAATATGATTTAATACTCTCTTGAGCACTCAACATTATCCCCAAGGACTCTGTGATATCTAGGGAGTCAAGCCTGGGAGGTAGAGATGGAGGTGCCGCCTGTTTTTTCCATGACTGGCTGTGTGACCTTCAGCAAACTACTTCCCCATTCTGGGCCTCGAATGTACAATAAAGATTGAGACAAGATGATTCTGTGAGATAGCTGCTGTCCTGCAGTGTGAGGTTTAACAAGTTGTCAAGTACATGTAATTTCATGTTTGTATATTACAAAAGGAATATAAGCAGTTACATCCAGTGTCTTCTAGAATTTGGTAGGTTAGAGAAGTGTGTATAAATTAAACATGAATGGCAATTATTATTATTAAATATTATTATTAAATATTTTAATTAGACTAGGGTATGTTGAAATAAGCCAACTGTCTAATTACTGGGTCTTAGATTTTTCTAAGATTTTTTTTCTTAGATTTTTCTAACTCCTAGATTTTTCTTCCCCTTGATGTGCTCCTTAGATAACTGGGAAACATCATTTCAACACTCTTGTCACTCAGAGTATCCACTTCCACAAGTGCAGACACACAATATCTATCTCTATCTAATCTATCTCTATCTCTTTCTATATCTAATCTATATCTATCTCTATCTCCATCTAATCTATATCTATATCATCTATTATCTATCTCTAATCTCTATCTATCTATCTATCATCTATCTATCTATCTATCTATCTATCTATCTATCTATCTATCATCAACTATATATCTGTACAGGGATCTGTGTCCATAAAGTATGTATGAAAACGATTCTAGAGCACAAAGCAAGCCCCCTAAAAGCCCCTTCCAATTACAAAGGCAGTAATGCTTAACAACTGATTCTGTGGAAAATTCCTTTGTGCAAAGCCGGAAGCACCGCCAGAAGGAGAATCAACAAAATGATATGGTCAGGCTAGATTGAATGCACAGGACATATTATAGAAGAGGCCCTGAAGTAGCTTAGCAAAGGACGTAACTGCTCACCAGGGAAGTTAATAAAAGACTGAGATTTCCAGGATGAAACTCTGCTAATTTTCTCAAGAAGAATCTGTTCCAGTGATGAGTCACTGTCATTTTACTGGCATAATTTAAGTGACATGAGATAGAAGAAAAGGTTACAATTTAGATTAATGTTGTCTCTGGATGACAGAGTGGGTGAGTCACCAAATGGGATTAATACTGAATCGTGGTTACCATTTTTGCTGTATTTACTCTCCCCTGATACACTCTACGTATAACACATTCAATGATGTACTTCGGGATGGCTGGTTGCGAGGTTTCAGCCTCACTCAAAGCTCTTTATTTCAGAATAGAAATATGGAAAATTTTCAAGACGGCAATATTAAATTTACCACGAGGCAATCAAAGAGCTCAGATGTCTGTATATTGACAGGGGCCACTCTAGTGACTAATGTAAAGTACAAAAAGCTGCAAAAACTTGAGAAATCACTTTAGTCATTCTCCTTACTTTAGAGAAGACACCGAGATTCAAAGTGAAGTAACTTGCTTAAGATGACACATTTGGTGGCAAAAAGGGAACAGAACCCAGACGTTCTGTCTCCTTGACCAACGTCCTTCCCCCAAATTGGGCATTCTTGATTTATATATTTACTTTGTAAACTTTAGATTTTACAAAATGTTTCTTATTAAATGGGAAGCAGAGGCCAAATTAACAGGATTTGAAAAGTTCCTCGTGTTTTTAATTTTTATTAAAATATTATAAAGACGTGCTTTAACATCTCACCAAAGAAGATACACAAATGGAAAATAAGCACATGAAAAGCTCAAACTCACACATCTTCGGGGAACTGTAAATGAAAACGAGATACCACAGCACACCTATCAGAATGGCCAAAATCCAGAACATTCTCAACACCAGATGCTGGCAAGGATGTGCAGCACAGCTGTTCTCATTCATCGCTGCTGGGGATGCAAAATGGTGCAGCTGCTTTGGAAGACAGTTTGGCAGTTTCTCACAAAAACTAAACATACTCTTATCATATGATCCAGCAATCACACTCCTTGGTATTTACCTAAAGGAGTTGAAAACTTATGTCCACACAAAAACCTGCACAAGAATGTTTATAGCAGTTTTATTCATAATTGCCACAATCTGGAAGCAACCAAGTACTTCAGTAGGTGACTGGATAAATAAACTGTGGTCCATCCAGGCAATGGAATCTTATTCAGCACTAAAAAAAAAAATGAGCTATGAAGCCATAAAAAATGTGGAAGAACCCTGAATGTATATTGCTAAGTGAAAGAAGCCAATCTCAAAAGGCTACATTTGTGTGATTCCACCTCTATGGGATGCTGGATAAAGCAAAATGATAAGACAGTAAAGATCACTAGTTGTCAGGGGTTCAAAAGAGGGCAGGAGAAATGAATAGTCGGACCACAGAGGATTTTTAGGGATGTGAAACTATTCTGTGTGCTACTATAATAATAGATACATGTCATTAATACATTTGTCCAAACCCAAAGAATGGACAACACCAACAGTGAACCCTCATGTAAACTATGGACTTTGGGTGATGGTGATGTGTCAGTGTAGATTCATTGATTATAACAAATGCAGCAATTTGGTGGGGAGTGTTGATGGTAGGGAGTGTGGGGTAGGGGGGTATATACAAACTCTCTATATACTCAGTTTTGCTGTGAACTTAAATTTTCTCTTAAAAATAAGTCTAATAGAGGTTTTTTTTTTTTTTAATATGCTGTGGTTTTCATTCAGGACCTTGTAAAACTCACAGATTTGGGAATAGGAATTTCAACACAGCCCTCTGGGCCAGTTTATAAGGGACAGGGTGATAGCTTCTCAGAAAACCCACTAACCATTCTTTAGAACATGAAAAATGACTTTGTCCTAAAGGGAGATCTCTTTAAGCACATAAACCACAGTGCATATTCATAATAAAAATAGTTAAATATTCAACACACTAAGGCTTATTTTGTTAAAATAATTACATGCATTTTAACATATGATCAGGGTTCGCGAAGCTTACTCCTTGAGTTCAATGTGACAATTAAAACATCTGTTGTTTATGATTAGAGGGGTCCTCCTAAAACAGCCACAATGGTTTATGTTAAATCTCTCAGATTAGAAATAATCATAAAGTTATCTGAAGGTTATAATAAGGAGGAGACTGATTATTGTTAGTAAAATCAAAGCTAAATGAAACAGATAACAAAAATTATCACTTATTATGGAATTGCTGCAAATTAAACCTTTAAAACTCACTGTATTAACAAAAAGAACACACACCTACATTTCTGATATATGAAGAACCATGTGTTTGAATGATATCAAATACAAATAATGAGTATTTTGTAGAAAACATTGTGTTGATGGGAGATATGGGGCCTAATTCTGGAGGGCACCATGGAACTAGTATGGAGTGAACCTTTGGCAGGGCTGCACCCGCCCCCCCCCTCAAGACCCTCCCCACCACCATGGCAGGCCCAGCTGTATCAGGGACTCCAGGAAACAGAAAGCATGTACTAAGTTCAAACCCAATAGAAATAATTCATTCATTCACTCAACACGTGCACAGCACCCTATTCTGTGCCAGGCACAGGGCAGGGTACTGGGTATAAGAGCGTGAGAAAAGTGGTTGATGTGGTACCTATCTGCATGGTGATGCATGGGCCACTAGCACTCACCCAGGCAGAAACTGGGGGTAGGGGTCCAGCCAGTTGAGAACCAAACCATAAAGCTCCCTTGAAACTCTCTTAAGAGACACACCATCGGGCAGTTGGTGTTTTAAGGGGCCGGTGACCTATCCAGAGAACTGCAGTCATAGGGTTCCAGCTTCGAGAGGCTGCCCACAACATTCCCCGGCTCCTGGCTTTCTTCTCCCATCTTGAAGGTGAGAGTCCTTCTCACTCCCCACCAGTTTCTTGTGGCAGCCTCAAGGGCTTACCACAAACCTGGTTGTTTGAAACAATGAATATTTATTCTCTCCCAGTTCTGGAAGTCAGAAGTCTAAAGCCAAGGCATTGATTGGCAGGGCTGTGCTCCCTCCAGAGGCTCTAGGGGAGAGTCCTCCCCTGCCTCTTCCAGCTTCTGCTGGCCTCAGGCTTCCTTGGCTCATGGCCACCATCACTTCAGTCTCTACCTTTCTTCACATCGCCTTCTCCTGTGTGTGGGTGTTTCAAACTCCCTCTCCCGCTCCCCTCCTGCTGTTAAAGAGACCAGTGAAGGCATTTAGGTTATCAGGGATTATATATTTAAGAAGATAAACTCTTCTCAAATCCTTAATCACATCTTTTCCCATATGAGGTAATATCTACTTTTGCTATAGAATAGTAGCAGGTTCTAGGAATTAGTAAGTGAATATATCTTTGGGGCATCATTTTTTAGCCTACCACAAGACCCTCATGATGTTGGGCCCACCTAGATAACCTAGGATAATCTTTCGATCTTAAAATCAGCTAAATAGCAACCTCCATTCCATCTGCACCTTTAGTTAATTCCCCTTTGTCAGGTAACACATTCTCAGGTTCCAGGGGGTCAGATGTGAACATCTTTGGGGTTCAGTATTCTGCCTACAACACTATATAGCATAACTGTCATGGGATGAAATGTGTCCCCCCCCCATTCATGTTAAAGTCCCAACTTTCAGTACCTCAGAATGTGACTGTATTTGGAAATAGGGTTTACACAGATGTGATCAAATTAAAGTGAGTTCATTAGGGTTAGCTCTAATCCAGTATGATCAGGATCCTCATAAGAGATTGGGACACACAGACACAGAGGTACAACTATGTGAGGACACAGTGAGAAGACAGCCATCTACAAGTCAAAGACCTCAGAAGAAACCAATCCTGCCAGACTTCCAGCCTCCAAATTGTATATCAGCTGTGTGTGTATATATAACAATCTGTATACTTAGATACAAAGATGTCTCAAATCTTTTTTAGAAGTGAACAGGATTAATAACAACTCGCCGGAGCCCTCAGAAATCCAGAAAGCTGGAATATAATTAACAGGTGGCTAGAGGACAGAGGACAAAGGGCACAGGCGTGAGGGGTGACATACTGAACATGACCAGGAATTGACTATCCACACGGTTAACTAGCCACGAGTATTTCTCAGTCTTCTAACAGTATTTGAAGCCCATTCACCCCCAAATGAAAATTTTAAAAAGCCACAGGGAAAAGAGCTGCTTATTTTTCTCTACTGCCATACAAATTCTGATGGGCCTATCACAGGTGGGGTTTAACTGGCCCTTCCTGTGTGAGCGCCCCACATAGCCATCCACCACTTAGAGCATATCTAGTCTGCATTTAGTGGATAAAAGCTCACCCTTGACAGCTCTGTACATATTCTATATGATAAAAAGAGGAAAGCAAATGCAAAAAAAAAATGTAATAAAATTACTATTAACTGAATCAGGACACATCAAAGTGGCATTATGAACAATTTTTTAATGACAACAGATGGTAAATTTATACAAATTACAGGCTAGAATATAATGAATACAAAACCCATCCAGATAACAGCTAAAAAAAAACATCACTCAACAAAAAATCTAAATCAAGTGGCTAAAGAACTCAAGCCCCCCATTTTACACACAGCTTTCAACACAGCGCATCTAAAGCCTGCCCCAGTCTGGGCACTATTCAAAACTACAGCAAATTCAATGACTAGTGATTTAAAAATTCTAACACATTTCAGCATTGATGTCAAGAGACATCTCATAACAGGTTCACTATGCAAAACTCAAATGCGAATATGTGAACGTTCTTTGCAAACTGTAAGGTGCTGTGCAGATGTTGTTAGCTATTGCTATTATCACTGTTCAGTGAGATTTCACTGAACTTGAGAAAAAGGAAGACTAGTCTGTGTAACTGACAAATATGACTTGTAAAATATCTTAAAAGGAATGCAGGTATTACTTTCCATTACACATAGCAATGAAACAAGCAAGAAGGGCACGGCCAGGAGTGATGATAAATTGAGGAATTCCAGACTATTTTAATAAATAGTATAAGGGATTAAGCTGTTTAGATTACATGTAACAGATTCCCAAAGTTCCTGAAAATAATTTAGTAGGGTGACCCTTTACTCCTACAAAAAGGAAATAAAACTCTTGTCAAGTTATTAATGTGCTGTTTTGGCCCACCTCTTGCAAAATTTATCTGAAATACAAGAATCGAGTCTGAATGGTGGAGGATGCAGAGCAACTGACAGCAGAGAAATCTGCTGCTGACCTTAGACAAGTGACAAAGTCAGTGCCATAATCATTTATAAAAGAGGCCTCGCAACAAGTCTGCGACTTCACTTCAGTGTAAATAAAGCAACATGAACCTTTCTGGCAACAAAACACACCAGATCCAGCGAAGACAGAATTTTAATCCTTTGTTTCATGTACCTTCAGCTTTCACCTTTCCTTGGGCACACCTTATTTGCTTTCACTGGTCTCCTTAAGTGTTCTAGATGTATATATAAAATTTATGTGAAAATAGAAAATAGACACCAAACAAGTCAATCAAGTTGCTTCTTTTGGCAAAGCTGATGAGATTTTTATGATGAAAGCAATCTAATTATTACCATGTATTTCAGTTAGATTTCCATGGAGCACATTTTTTTAAATAAAAGGTTTAAATTTTTTCAGTAACAACTCAAAATGGAACTTTGCTGCTACATGTCAAATGGTATCCACTTGAAGAGCTAATGACATTAGATGCATTCTACAGCAGACTTCTCAGTTTTCAGCACAATGGGGAAAAAGATTAATTCCAGGGGGCAAAATGGGAGGTGAGGTGAGGAAAGTAACATGTTACAGTAAGTGGGGTTAAATCAGTAGCTTGTACTGATATTTCAAGTTACTTCCTAACTGAGGTTCTTCTTACAATTAGGTTTCAAACAATAATGAACATATTCCTACCTTAAAAATAAAATAGTATTAGGGCTCAATTGCAGCTTTCCTTTCTAAACATCCTGAAGTATGTACACTGTGTAACAGGAAACTAGTGAGACATCTTAAAAAATAAGATGTCAAATACCATATGTTATTTCAACAGCAGCAAACTAACAAGCTAATAGTTAAAACCCCAGGAAAAAATTAACTGGTTTGAAAACCAGCCTATACTGTAATAATCCTCAATATCAACTCTAGCATCTGATTCTAAATTTCAAACATTTGGTATTTTTTTCCAAGAAGAAATTACAACTGCTTTTGCATGAATCCCTGGTTAAGTATTTGCAGAAAAATATCCATATCATTATCTACTCAGCAAACATCTTAAGTCAAACAAAACAATCCAACATTGGACAGTACTATTTTACAGTGTAACAGCCCCAAAGTACAAAAACTTTGGCATTACAGAAAAGGAAGTTACGTGCACAACAATTCCAAGTACAAGGCATCTAAAGAGGGGACTGTCTGGAGATCCACAACACAGCACCCCAGACTCAAACCGGACTTTTCTACAATTTTATAATAAATTTGCACAATTTTATATAAAAATGTAGTTTTTTTTAAAGAAAACATTTTACATTTAGATAAACTGCTAAAAGACATTTAAACTAGAGACATTTAACTATAAGAACCCAGTTCCACAACATTAAAAATAGAGGTGGACAAACAAGTTGGTAAATGGCAAAAACAACAAGGGTCACTGTATTGGGAATTAGCAATAACAGGAAACTTGAACAGAGATTATCTACTTTAAAGAATACAGGTAGAAAGTGTGTGTGTATATTTGTTTGTTTGTTTTAGAAAATGGCCACTAATCACTCATATAAAAAAATGCAAACAGATGTCAGGTAAAGTTGGCAGAATTTGAACTTAATCCAAACTTTCAGTGCATATGGTACCAGCATTATGAAACTCCTACAGGATGTAAATCAAAATAGTGGGTATCTGCAGGTGGCAAAATAACAGGAAAGTTAAATCTTCTTGTTTTAATATGTACCTTTCTGTGTGTGTTTTTAAATTGCATACAAGTAGTACCAAGTGGCTAGAAATAACACAGACTGAAGATACTAAAGTAAAATCATAGGGTCTTTTTCTATCAGCAAAAACCTCAAGGATTATCTAACTATATACATATGAGATACAAGGACTGATTAAATAGACTAAAAATCCCAGGAATTCTTCCTGGGTGATAAAAACAATCTATTTTCAGAATGGTTTACACTCCCTAAGTATGCAAAAAACGAACATTTAAATGTAAATTCCTATCATATACATTATAAAAAACAGCAGGAAAAACAACTTTAAAAGGAATTTACACAAACCTGGGAATTAAAGTGTAACTTCACTGCTGAACAACAGAGCAAAGCAGATTATTAAAGAATTGATCTGCAAGCACAGGCAGGTCTGCGAGGGGTCTTTAAGGAAGCAGGCCAGTGTCCTGGCAACTAGCTCTGCTTTGCTATTGAGATCCTTCAATAAACCAGTTGATGTAAAATGGAATTCACCCTAGATTCCCTCTGAAATAATGTAATGCAAGATTCCTACTGACTAGGGATTACACTTTCTTTGAAATTTTCATTGACATTCAGATTAATTCTATTACCCACATTTAAGTGATTTTCCATAGGAATTTGCAACCTAAAATCCAATGACCTGGCACTTAAATGAAAGTTTAGGGGAAGTATTCCAGAGAAAAATAAAGTTTAGATTTGCTTGGCTCTGTATATCTTAAAATAACCAGAAAAGTAGAACTCAAAAACCAACCAAAAGACAAAATGCTATAAAACATTTTCTGTTGTAAAATAATCAAATTCTTCCCAGAATAATGTGTAATTAACTCAACATACTTATTTTGTAACCAATTTCATTTTACCAAATTCTGTTGCAAATGAGAGGCTCATACAATTAAAATTGATGCAAAACAATGTATTTAGAAAGATCAAAATTTACATTAGTCAAACGTGACTCAAGATCAAGTTTAACATGTTCTTGTAACTTTAGGGAAATCATCAGTATCTCAGACATATTTAACATTTAAAAAATGAATTTAATGCTAACAAAAGGGGATGTACACTTTAATCCTGTTTGCCTTCACGCCACTGTCGTGAGCCTTCATTCCAGGCCACATAGACAAAAAGGGCCAGCACCACATGGACGGCAACCACCGCAACAATAGCAGCATAAAAATAGCTGTCCCTATTGGACATCCCAAAGGCGCCTATCAAGAGAAAGAGAGTTTCCATTTTATTCCTAAATTCATCAAAGTACAAAAACAAAGCATACTAATTTTATTAGCTATACATTTATTTAATTAGGCAATTAAAAAGCAATACTTTGGGTGGTGATAAAACAAGTATTCACTTAAAGATCTGAATGCCTTTTATACATGAAGACTATTATTTTGAAGGAGAACCGTAATCATCACTTCATCTAAGGACTTTGACTGACATAAAAAAGGGAGCTTTATTTTCTCTTCCTTCCAATGTCTGCCACCAAAGGTACATTCCCCCAAATTCTTCCACCCGTGGAAGTCAACTCTTGCTCTCAAACTGCTATTAAAAGAAAGCATGTGCAAGCTACTTCACAGAAAACCATAAACAAATATGTCTAGCTGAAATAACTGATGTAAAGTTTATTTCATGAAGACTCATGATGAGCAATGTGATATTTGAAAAGCAAAGTGGAAGGAGCAAACTTAAGAATGTCCAGTTTACAGTTATAAAGGTCATAAAAGCAGAGAACCTTAAATATAGTAATATGTCTATAAAAACAGTAAATATGGTTTAGGATTACCTTCAAAAACATAAGATTTAGTGGTGAAATACAACCCAATAGGTACAGTGATCATTAAAGCTGTGAAGAACAGCAGCGTCTTCAGGGTAGATGCTAATGAACTTTCATTTCTGGAATAAAGTAAACAAAGAGAAAAATCAGAACCTGCACAGCCACTCTGAACTGTTCTTATGTCCCTAAACATTACAAACACCCACAGCAAAGACCTTGGAAGCAGAGGCCAGAGGAAGAAGCACAGAGTCAAGGACTCAAAACTGGAAGATCTTAAGACACCCCACTGCAGGCCCAATCCCCAAGAGCCTGTCGTTCAGATTCAGTGTGAAAGGAAGTGGCAACGTGTGGAAGCTGTTTGCAATCTCCAAAGTGCTATGCAAATGTATACAGTAATTACAGAATTTACAATGGAAGTGGCGAGGGAGAAAACACAAAGGAAACAGCTAGCTGAGCACAGTACAAACCAGGTGAGACCCTCCAAAGAAAAAAACAGCCTAGAACAATCTGGATGCAGCTGAAGGAAATTTCTTTTAAATAGCTGTAGTACAATTTAGATGGCCTTCATGTAACATGGATGCATTGAAAGTTTGATGTCAAAACACTTTCTGAATTCTATTTGTCCACAGACTATTTTAAAATCAAGGAAATATTCCAATGGAAAAAGTTTTGTTCCAGAATACAATAAAACTACTCTGAAGAATGTCACCAAACTTCTAAAATTATATTCTTAAAGGAAAAGTTCGATGAACTGCTACTTAAAACATTAACGATATAAATATTAATATAATAGCACAAACAAAGCTGGGTAACACGAAAATGTCCAATAACAAAAACAATTTCGGGAACAACGTAGAGCAATATATGGAGACATTTAAAAAATTGACAATTCTTCAGAAAATATTCACGTGACTAATGAACAAGGTAAATTACAATGCATTATGCATGTCAGGAGTCTGCAAATTAAGGCCTGAGAACCCACAGCCTATTTTGGTAAATAAAGTTGAACTGGAACACAACCATATCCCTTTGTTTACATATCATCTAAGACTGCTTTGGAGCTACAGTGGCAGAGCTGAGTAGCAGACCACATGGCCCGCAAAACCTAATACTACCTGGCCTTTTACAGAAAAACTTTGCCAAGCCCTGATGTATATATACTATTCTGATGTTGATATATACATATACATATATATACACACACACACACACACACACACATATATATACACACATACACATATCTATATGTATGTATATTTGTGTGTGTGTATATATATATATATATAATGTGTGCATAAAACTTTCCATTTTCAAAACGTTCTTTAATAATCTTTTACTGACTTTTTAATGTCAGTATTTGCCCTATGTGTTGTTACCAATGAGCAACACTCATGAAAGTGAAGTGGTAGTCAGCTTCCCACAACCCTGAACATGTACATACCTCATACACATCACCTGGTACATTATAAAGGCCGAACCCTATAGCTTTCATCTTCTGTTTATGGTCCTATCCCCCTTAAATCTAACCATCCTCAGACTACCTTCACCTACTGTTAACTTTATGCTCACAGTCCACACTTGAACTTAATTCTCTTTCTGGTCATCCTCAGCTAGAGGTGCTGGGTTTTATCTGTATCTTAAAAAAGAGATAGCCCAGCCTTCAAGGTTCCCCCAAGTAGCCTCTCCTCCAGGCACCTTTCCTGATTACACCCCAGAAGGAGTCATTGCTTTGGGATCCAATCACACTTCGTTCATACTTGTTATTACAGCACTTCATGTGACAGCTTGCTTCCTACAGTCCTGCACATCCCTATGTACCCTTAGAAAACCCAGACACAGGAGTTCTTATAACTGTGTACACGATTACTGGGAGGTTTCTGGCAGCCTGAAAAGGAAGGGAACATCTCAAGTTTATATCAATTGTCTACAAACTTTTGTGAATGCAATCCATCACTAAGTAAAAGTTTGCACACATGCCCCCGCATAGGCATTTTGATATTTTTAAATAGATTATCTATACACAGACTACTAATACCTTCTTTAAAATGTAAACGATATGCAAAAATAGATACTAAAAAAGATGAGGTTAAAAATAAATTTATGCAGAAGTTCTAATATTTTCACACTTCAATAGAGATCATCTTTTTAATATTTTACATTTTAGCATTTATCACTTTCGAGATCACTGAGCTGTACAATTCTCATCTAATATACACAAGTTTCCTTAAACTGTCTCTAGTAGTAATTTTTTAGAGAAATTTATTGTGTAATCTTAATGAAGAATGAGTGCCTGCAGCAGCTCTTTAAAAAATACAAAAAGTCAGCATTTGGCCACTGTTGTACACACGCGCACGCGCACACGCACACACACACCCTTAACTTTTGGGGTGTTTCTATGGTGAGTTAAAGTATGTGTTTTAGGGATGTGAAGTTTAGATTTGACCTGATAAACAAAGCTCGAGAATCAAGAGAAAGGGTAATTAACTAGTTCTCTTGTTTTAGATTACCTCTCTTAAATATATATTATCTGGCCTGGCTTTGAGAAAAGTTTATTATTAAAGAAGATATGCCATAAAAATGTTTTAAAGCAAACAAAATCACTGCCAATCCCACCACCCAAACACAATATTTTCTGCATGTTAATTTCTAGCCCTACACACTGTACATAGGACATATCTTAACAATTTGTAGCTCATCTTCAACTCCTTCACTTCTCTTTACCTTAAGGTCCAAAAATTTGACTTTTACTCTGGGCTATGACCTCATAAATATGGAACTAAGTATAAAGTTAAGCACAAAAACTTTTGAAAACTAGCAAATTTCCTCTAGTGTTTATAGGGCATTTCTCCTTGGTCTCCAGCCACAGCCCACTGCAGCTGACAGTTCTGTTGGCACAAACCAGCCTGGGTACAACCAGTGATTTATTCTAAAACAAAGCAACTGATGGCATTCAATTGATTTCTTTTGTGTGTCTCTGAATGAATGTTACTGAGATTTGTTAGAAACAAAGAATGGGGAAACTCAGAATAAAAGTTGGGCTCACACAAAAGAAATAATTCAGGAGGAGCCTTATTGTGACTTAGAATACTTAGAACCACTTAGAATATACCCACATCATATAAACTTCTGCATCAAACACTGAGCAGATAGAGCTTACCAAGTTCCCATTTGTGGCAAGCAAGACTACATGCACTCCACGAAGATTTCACTGCAAATTCCATTAGGGAACACGAAAATCAGTCCCGGAGGGCTAGACTGTGTTCTAAGTATACTTAATGAATGGAAATACCTGTTGGAATTGTCACTGGTGAAGAGTAAAAAACTAACAAAACATCCAAAACATCTACAATGACATTGTGACAGAGGAAAAAGAACAAGCTCCAAAGATGTGTAGTAAGTATGGAGCTGTCATTTGACTAAGCCCACTGACTCCGGATTTGGAGTAATTGTGTGACCTGTGTGGTATTAGGAAAGTCACTTATCTTGTGTCAACTTCATCTTCCTTAAAATCAGGAAATTAAGCGCTTTCTTAATTCTGATAACGTCTGTAATAATAAAGCAACTAAGTTGAACTTGGCACACAGTGAGACATCTCTGAACAGTAGCTAAATCCTTTCCCAGCCCCTTGCCTATCCATGGCTAGGCTAGTCAGCCAGAGCTACCTGCTCTCTCAGATTCCTTCTGCTCAGCCACCAGACCCTAGCCCACTGACACCTCAAGGGAAGCAATCTCACAGCAGGGTCAGGCCCTGTTCCCTTCCATTCATTCACTCACTCACATATTCATTCATACAGCATACACTTATTAAGCACCGAAGACGCAGGCCCTGTAGACTCCACGGAGATGGCAAAGGCCGGGTTCCTATCGTCAGGGAGCTCACCCACTGGCAGAGAGAATGCAGACAACAAACCCCAATATAGACGACAGTGAGAGAAAGTGCTAGGGAGGAAGCATGAGCTATAGGCTGGCCGGCCCCAACCTCTTATCCGCACTCCCACCCCGCAGGTCTAGACGTCACGCCCACCACGACCCAGAGTTCCCTTATGCCTCGCTCCGGGCCCGGCCAGGCCCGCATCGCGGTCCAGTCGCCGGCCGCGCCCGGACCCCGCTGAGGACTACCTGACTTCAGGCGGCTGCAGCGCATTCAGCGCCACTTTATCAAGGCGCTCCATGACGTCGCCACTCGCAGCAGGTCCTGAGAGGCGGGCTGGAATCGGCGAACACACTTGCCTAGACCAGAAATGCCGGCGAGTGCCGAGCTCTGAGACTCAGTGCGCAGGCGCGGCGCGCGGCAGTGACGTTAGTTGCGGCAGGCGCATGCGCGGCGCGGCGCGCCGTGGTGATGTAGACTGTGGTGGGTGCGGGCGCGCGCGCGAGCGAGCGCGAGCGCTCACGTGACTTACCGTCCGGGGTTCCGCTGCGTGCGCCATGTCGGGGGCTGCCTGCACTCGAGGAGCAGCCCCGGCGAGTAGCCCAGCCATTCCACGTTGAGCCGGGATTTGCCTCGCAGCATGGTTCTCCGGAACGGTTGGCGCTTTTGCCGCCGCCCCCTGAGTGAAAGCGGGTCCCTTCTGTCCCTGTCCCAGCCCCTGTCTCCGAGCTGCGGTTGCGAGGCGACCGGAGCAGCTGAGCCAAGAGGAAAGACGAGCAGGCAGATGAATGTGGTGCTAGGCAACCGAGCAGTTTCCTACGACAACAACAGAAAAAAAAAGCAGTGCACATTATTCTCCAGCCCCTTGAGCAAATGGTTCATTAATTACTGCCCGCAGTGAAAGTCCAGTCGTGCAAAGCTGGGAGGAGTTCGTTGAACACTCACCGGAGCCCCGTAAAGCTTAGAGAATGTCAGGGCTGAAAGAGCCCTTGCTGAGAGTGACTGTTCCAGGCCTGACGCCGGTGACCCCAATTTCCACTTAAAGTTAAAAACATATTTTGCAGCTGCTCAGAAAGCGCCAATGAGGCAACAGGGACTCAAATAGTAAGGAACAGATGGGCCTCCCTGGCCTGCACAACCCGAGAGATATAAACGAAAAAGGTGCGTAAGCCTAGGATCAGGCTTGACAAAATTAGGTTGCCACTGGCTGCTTATAAAAGGACAACCCTTACATGGGCAACTCCTGGAAAGGGCCACTGACCACACATCTATTTTTTGCACCAATGGACACAAAGCCCACATCTGAAATCATGAATAAACCAGCAGCTGAGAGAGGTGTTAAGGGCCGTGCACTGGGCAGCAGGAAGCCTGGGTTTGAGTTAAAACTTAATAATCCCTCTCCAGGCCTCATCTAGACCTTTAGGGGGAGATAACCACTTAATGAATGCCAGAACTAGGGCCAAATTAGACTGTAGCTCTGGGGTGGGCAAACTGACCTGTTGGCCAAATACATAGAGCCAGCCTGCCTACCACCTGTTTTTCTATAGCCTGTGAGTTAAGAATGGTTTTTCCATTTTTAAATGGTTTTTATAAATAAAAATATATTGACTCAAGTGAAAACCAAATGAAATTCGGATTTCAGTGTCCATAAATAAAATTTTATGGGAACTCAGCCATGCTTACTTGTATTGTAAGCTGCTTTTGCACTAAAATGGTGACAGCCTTGAGTAGTTGTGACAGAGACTGTATGGTCCACAAAGCCTAAAATATTTACTGTCTGGACCTTGACAGGAAAATTTTGCTGACCTCCGCACTAGCTGATCACCCTGTAATGAGGTCCTCGAACCCCTAGGGATCCATAGATGTATTAATGGGGATTCTGAGAACAATTTTCAACATTTAAAAAAATCTAATAAACTGGATATATTTACTTACTATGAGGGATCATCAGCTACTTAAAACACTGCCTCTCTTTGATTTTTGGCACTAATTATATTGATGAGGTAATTCTGTTTTTTGAATGAGAAAATACACATATTACTAACCCAAAATAGACCATTGTAGACTTGGCTGACTACATCTTTTAAAACAGAAGAAACAGAAGAGGAGGGATCTTTGCTTTGTGACTCTGTGAATATCTAAGGCCTAGAAAAAGAACACTCACTAAATATTTGTTAAATAAGTGAATTGGGTCCACAGATGGGCAAAGAGCAAAAGGGTTCTTGGTAGACAAAAGATTGGGAACCACTGATGTAGTTTATTAGCTTGCTAGAGCTACGTTAACAAGGTACTGTGAATTGAGTGGCTTAAACAACAAAAATGTATTATCTTACAGTTCTGGAGGCTATAAGGCTGAGATCAAAGGGTTATCAGAATTAGTTCCTTCTGAGGATGGTGAAGGAGAACCATCCAGCTCAACAATCCCCAACCTTTTTGGCACCAGGGACTTGTGCTCTTATGAGAATCTAATGCCTGATGATGTGTGGTTGAGTTGAGGCAGTGATGCTAGCACTGGGGAGCGGCTGCAGATACAGAGGAAGCTTTGCTTGCTCGCCCACCACTCACCTCCTGCTGTGCGGCCCAGTTCCTAACAAGACACAGGCCAGTATCAGTCCATATCCTGGGGGTGGGGATCCCTGACCTAGCTTCTGATAATCTTTGATGAACCTTGATTTTTAGAAGCATCCACCAGATCTCTATATTTCTCTTCCCATGGCATTCTCCCTGTGTCTGTATCTGTGTCCAAATTTCTCCTTTTTATAAGATGCCAATCATATCAGATCAGGGGCCAACTCTACTCCAGCATGCCCTCATCTTAAATAATTATACCCACAACTATGCTGTTTACAAATAAATTCACATCCTGAGGTAGTGAGCTTAGGAGTTCAACATAGGAATTCGGGCCCGGGGCACAATTCAGCCCATAACAATAGTCTAAAGTTCTCCTTGTACAGGTGAGGAAACTGTCCTGGAGAGGGAAGGGACTTGTCAGAAGTCACACATTTACCTAGTAGGGCTTAGCTCATCCCTTACTTCCCAGACCAACACCTTCAGACTATCACATTAGCAGTGCTGTGCGTCAAGCTTCATGATAACTTAGACTTGACATGGGACAAAATGCCTGGTTAATTTCATTTATATATTAGTGGTTTTTTAAAATAAAACACTGATATCTCTTTTTCTTGCTGACTTCTATACTCTACCCACATTTACTGTGAGCTCACCGAGGTGGATATCGAACTTTTAAAGTAAATTCAGAAGCTGAAAGAAATTAGCCAGCACTCTGGCCCCTCAGCAAAGTCCTGAAACCTCCTACCTACAGCAGATGACAATGGACTAGAGGCCAGTTGAGTCCAAACAGAGCCGTTGCCATGGGAATGAAATGGCATGTCAGGCGACATTCAGTAGTGCCTCCCTTATTCCTTTGAGAACTGGAAAATGATTCTTAGATGGAAAGAGCCCCAGTCTGGCCCTTTCATTTTAGCTGAGAAAATGAAAAGCGAAGGATGGCAAGTGACTTGTCCCAAATTCACAGGATCAGTGATAGGATTAGAAAATTTAGAGTTCCTAACTCTCAGTCTACTGTTTTCTTTAGGTTATGAATCTCAGTATTATAAACCCAATGACATAGAAAGTGTACACTCAAAGTCGGGTTTGGCAACAACCCAAATTTGCTTTACTGATTCACAAAACCATGACACCCCAAGCCCCGTCAGTCCCCCCTTGGGTAGCTGGCAGTGGGCTTAAATGGGAACGGCCATAGCTGAAAAATTAACTGGTACTTTCTGAAGCCGATGCTTGCACAGCCTGGTGTATTAAAAATTAATCTACGAGGAAAATAGAAATAAGCTCCACTACATGATTAACAAAACTCATGCTTTAAAAAAGAGAGAGAGATGGAAACTCTGGCTTCTTTATAATGTGGAGCAAGATGTCTTTATTTTTCTAAAAATACAAATTGGTAAAATATGCCCCCTGGTGAAAAAACTTAGTTCCTCTTTTAGAAAGAAAAGAAAGAAAAGAAAGAAAGAAAGAAAGAAAGAAAGAAAGAAAGAAAGAAAGAAAGAAAGAAAGAAAGAAAGAAAGGAGGGAGGGAGGGAGGGAGGGAGGGAGGGGGGAGGGAGGGGGAGGGAGGGGGAGGGAAGAAGAAAGAAAGAAAAGAGAAAGAGAGAAAGAGAGAGAGCGAGAGCGAGAGAGAGAGAGAGAGAGAGAGAGAGAGAGAGAGAGAGAGAGAAAGAAAGAAAGAAAGAAAGAAAGAAAGAAAGAAAGAAAGAAAGAAAGAAAGAAAGAAAGAAAGAAAGAAAGAAAGAAACTAAAGAGTTTTGAGTTTTGGCTGGAAGTTATTTTAGTAAAAACCTCTGTCAGGATCCCTTGGGCAATGAAATGCAAGTTTCACTCAAGGATGAAAATTTTTCCTTGAATCCTGCCTGCCTCTTTCCATTACCTTCACTGGCCTCTGGCCACCACCATTGCTCAAAATCATGTGTTCCATCCTTCTTTGTACAGTGCCTATTTACAGTCCCTACAATTTATATATCATCACCATTTCACAGACAGAAAAACAGACTAAGGAAAATTTTGAAGTTGGGTGAAGACCTCACAGTACTCCTTATCTCCTGACTCTCGATCATTTTGCTAAAATTTTCATCATGCTGCCTTTCCTAGGTCTATCTGCGGGAGATCATAGAGATAGTGAAGAGATTTGCTAATGGAGTCCATGGCTGATGATTACTCTCAGCCACCTGAGCTGGAACCCTGGCGTTGAGACCTGTAATGCGTTAAGCAGAGCCTGTGCACCTTCCGGCAAAGCAAAAATAGCTGCTGGAGAGCAGAGAAACAGGCCTCACCACCTGTCCAGCATGATGCAGGGCCAGTTAAGGGTCTTGCATCCCCTGGCACATCACAGGGTTTATTGCTGTAAGAGGAACCCTGGCCCAAGAAGGGCAGCAAGGTCTCAGTTGCCAAGGCCAAGGTGAAGGATCCTGGCCCAAGTGCTTACTAGATGGGCTTGCCACTGCAAGCTGTGCTACCGGGGAAGCGGTACTGGACAGGGAAACCCTGAGAACTAATGTGACAGGGTCACATCCCAAGATATACACATGTTGTGCCTTACAAGGGCCGGGTTCAAAGGAGGTGCTGGCAATCGGTTGGTTGAATGAAGAAGCGAGTCAGCACGCAAAAAGTGAGACCAGGGCTCTTGAAGACCCTGAGGTTCGGAAACAAAGCACCTGAGACTGAAGAATCCTCCAGCTCCGGGGGCTCTGATTGGTCATCAGAAGGCTCATCCACCACAGAGTGGGAGCAACAATATTTCCCGCCTGCAGAGAGCGGGACCTGGAGGGGCGGGAAGCTCCACCCACCCACTGCCACGCATGGTTAGGGATTCAAACCTGGGGCCCACGCCTCCAAGCTGGGGCTCGCAGGTGAAATGTGGGTCTCCAAGTGGTCCCATCCCACTGAGGCTGGCACACCCAGCACAAGCCACACTCCCAGTATTCATTGAATAAAATTAATACATAGTTGATAAATGAGTGAGTGAGCCAGAGAAATCCAAGGGAAAAACTAAAGTTCTAGCAGCATGGCAGAGCAAAAGAGCATTAAGTTTTGTTTGGGGTTGGTTTTTGTTTTTGTTTCTGCCTGTTCTTGTTTTCATTTCTGCTTTCCTGATTGGAACGAAATAGTTAGAAACACCTCAGAAAGGAAAAATACAACAGCAGCGAGTAAATGAAACCCAGGAGAAGCAAGACACAGAGGGGCTGGTGGTTTGGGCACCATAGAAAAGACAATAAAAGGTGAAGAGAGCGCTGGGGCCCAGCTGTGTGGGGCTTTGGCCTTCCTAGCTGAAGATCCCAGGCTGCTTCTCCTGCGTTTGTCCTGAAAAGAAGAGACTGACTGTCTTCTAGGAAGGAATGAGTGAGCAATCTGTGCTCCAGTGTATGTGTGTGACTATGCATCTGTGAGTTTGTGTACTTCGCTGGGGAAACAAAACAAAACAAAACAAAAAACAAAAACAAAACAAAAAACAAAAAACCGAAATCTCCTAGCCCAGGAAACCTCTCCACAAAGGTAGAAGAAAAAGAAAACCATTTTATCATTGAATAGGCACGAAATCAGAATGTACTATGCACCACAGGCACCCTGCTGAAGGGATTGCAGAAACAGAAATCTCATATAGCTAAATGGATACAAGCTGTTACATTTGGTACATTTAACAATTTTGTATCAGGCGACAGTGGATGGTAGGTCCATCTTCTCCCAAGAAACTGGGACATAGGGCATTACCCACCTTGATGATTATACACTGTAAGGATTTGGCTACCAGGCCCTCGAGGAAATTTAGCTAATTTGCAAGTGAGACTAGCAACAGGCTTATTTAGCCATTAAAAAGATTTACATACATTTGAGAAGGACAGAGAAAAAAATTCTGAAAGAAAAGGAGTCTCTTCCTTTATTTTTCAACAGGGAGAACTAAGCCTCTTATTTTAAATTTGAATTTGTTCTTATATTACCTATATGCTAAAGGCCAAGAATTGTGGTGCGTGTGTGAGTGCATGTCTGCCTGTGCACGTGTACATGTACACACACTTGTGAATGCATGCTGCCAAGACAAAGCCCCATGTAGCTCCACCATACCCATCTCTCCAGTGTTCTCTCTTCCCCGACATTTCCTCTCCTTCCCACCAAACTCC
Organism: Cynopterus sphinx; assembly: GCA_030015415.1. Lineage (NCBI taxonomy): Eukaryota > Metazoa > Chordata > Mammalia > Chiroptera > Pteropodidae > Cynopterus > Cynopterus sphinx. The sequence continues at coordinate 84,392,468 of CM057388.1, forward strand.
CACTCCCCCAAATGGCTTTGGACAACTTTGTAGGACATCTAAAATATACCAGTCATGAATCGGTTTGCTCTGTGTTCCCTCTTGGAGTACTATTCTCTTCGTTTCTGCCATCTCCCAAATGCCGCCCCTTTTTTCAGTATGTCCTGTGGCACTTCTGGCCTACATGAAACTTCAAGATCTCTTCTATCTCCTATTACATGCTGTTGGGGCTTCTAGTGTCTCCCATTAGACCGTACACTAGTGGGAGAGAGCAGTACATGTCGTCAGTCATAGCTACACTGAGAATCTGTCTAGGGCTACTTCTCTGTCTTAGCTTCTCCCTCTCTCTTCTGTTTATCTGCTCCCTAAACTCTGCTGTAAGACTATTAAAGCCAGCTGGATGAGGACTTACAAGATCTGTTTTCAAACAGATCCCCCGAAGAGTCCTTGGAGTACAGAGCTGACCTTGTGCACTTAAAATGTGTAAGGGCCAAGCTTCATACCTCCTCACCTTGCCTGCCACCCTCCAGAATACCAGAGCTCATCGTGTAAAGCCCTAAGGAATTTAGGTTGTCTTGCAGAGAACTATGTCCAGCACTCCCTTCTTATGGATAGGCTAGTACTTCAGGCCTGAGGAATACAGGAGGGGTGAGAAAGAGCTTTCTTCCTGGAGAGGCCTGTCCAGACAGGCTGTCAGGGCCTTTGTCAACCAAGAAGGCCAAAGTTTACACCATAAAATAGCTGCTCTTTTGGAAATCATGATTTGGAGAAGTTATGCGCTTAGTCCTCCAGGTCAGGCTGAGGTGTGATGGCAGAAGAGCAGTAGTTAAAAGTTGTCTTCTGGGAAGTTCTATGCCAAGAAGGCAGCCTGGCAACCACCCACCGCCCACTTTACCTTGGGTGTGTCACCTCCATTTTGGTGCCTCATTCTTTATTTGGACACATGGTACTGATATCTGGCTTTCCACATGTCTCAGGGCCTAGCCAAGACAGCCACCATTCCCTACCTTTCCTTACAAAAAAGTCCTAAGCCTCACCAGAGAAGTTAGAGCAAATGTTCCCCTGGGGACAAGTGAGGCAGTGGAGGCTCACATCATCACAGAAGAAATCCTTCCTAGACTTGCAAAGTGGTAATTTAGCCTCTATTGCCCCTCCAGAAACAAGGAACTCAGTGCCTCCAGGACAGCCAACTCATTCTTCTTGCCTCCATAAGTAGCCAGAGATCAGTCTAACTATCCCCACCCCTGTTCTGGATGCTGGCCTTTGTTAACCTTGCCAACACTTCGTGGCCATTTCACTGCTGAAATGTTCTCATCTCTCAACAATCCCCCCAAATCTTCCCTACAGAGACACTGCCAAGTCTTCTCTGTCCTATCTCCAGTGGATTTTTGAAGCCAAATGTATGTCCCCATATTGATCACTGTGGTGTCTCACCTATGTGTTCACAAGGCAGACACATAGGACCCAGTGGGGAACAGCTGGGTTATGGTGGAATGAACAAGACTTGGAGCTGAAGACCTGCACTTGAATCTGGATTCCTCCACCACTTCATAGCTGTGGGACCACAGACAGGTCAGTGTGCCTTTCTGGGCATTTGTTGAACTCATCTGGAGATTGTTTGTTATGAGGATCTGATGACCAAATGAGTGTAGTAGTCACTTGAAAAACTGCAAACTCATGATGTGGCATGGGGGAAAGAGAACTGGACTAGGGATAAAAAGATCTGGGGACCAGATGTGACTCTGCTCGAGACTCCTGTGAGCTCTTGAGCAAGCCTCTTCACTATCCCATCTGTCAGTGTCATAACTAGATATCAGTGGGACTAGAGAGAACTCTAATGGCCTTTCTGGGATAAGTGAAGAAAGGTGGCTATTGGCGACTTATGTTTTCGAGAGCATACATTCTTTTCTAAGGACCAAGGCATCTCTTTCTACTTTACAATCTCAATGCAACCCATGGTATCATCTTTAATCCACTGACAGAAATGTGATCTGATATACGAGAAAGATTTCCAAGATGAAATATAGCAAGCTGCTTCAAAGAAACAGGAGCAAAGAGAATATGGTGGACAGCAAGTGCCAGACACAGGTGTCACCTGAGAAATGGCTATAGAAACAGAGTATGTAGCCTGAGGAAGGAAAGACCAGGAAGAGCTTTGTCTTCAAATGTTTGAAGGACTTTCACCAGAAAGGGAGATAAAACTAGCAATAAGTACAAAGCAAAGGGAGCTGGAGAAATAGAGTCCAAGGGCAGAAGCCATGGGAAGTTTGCTTCCTCCCATTCTAAAGAATGGCTTGCTACCTGTGACAGTATTGGAGCTGCTGGAGGAGGGCATTTGCCCCCTTGGTGGGTGCTCACCCTGGGGCAAAGGTGGAGGTAGATGGTAGATGGCTTTTCAATGACTAGTCCCTTTCTCTCCAAAATGGATAATTTTGTGTTCTCCAAGCCGTGGTGAGATCAGGTACATTTTTTTTATAGCAACTACTACAGATTTGTGTACACAGTTGGGCTTAGCTGAATGAGTGAATGAATCTTTTCTTACATAACAGGGAAGGCCTGTAATGGGGTGTTGTCTTTGGCCCTTGACACTAGAGCTATGATGGCATCCCACAGTAAAACATTTTTGTGTGTAAATATCACTTAAGTCTGCACAGCGGTCATCAAACAGCGGGGCTCTGACAGAAGCCAGTGCACCAACCTGGAAACATTTTTACAGTAATTATTTTCCTACAGAACTCAGAGCTTCAAAAGAAGGAAATTCAAATACTCTCCTGGACTGTTGCAGCTGGAAAGAGCTTTCAAGATCACAGAATCCAACCCTTTCATTTCCTAGATGGCAAAGCTGAGGCACCAGCTGATGGGGTGAGGGGAGGGGCATGACTTCCCTGGCCCAATGCCTGGCATGTGTTGGGAACCTACCAGAGCCTTGTTGCCTGCCTGCTTGACAGTGGGCCAAGCAAGGCAATGGCAGAGTGGAGTGAGAAATCAATCTTTGCCACCACCCAGGCAAGACAGCAGGGCCCAAATTAGATGCAGGGCTGGCTGGAGGTAAGAAAGCTATATAGTCAGGAGCTGGAAATGAGACTGTGTGGTCAGAAAGGGGAAAAGCAGGAAAGGGGGAGTAAAAGAAAGAAAGGAGGGAAGTCCATTTGGGTAAGATCACCCTGTGAGTCCCTGTGATATGACATAACTAAGGACACCTGCCCATACCTCTCTCAGGAGCAATGTTGAAGTTCAAGGAAAGACATCATCCCTGTAGAGGAGGGCGCCATTGAACATCAAATGGGTCCTGAAGTTCTGTTACTTGGGGTAGCCCCTTTCTTGGCTGACAAGCAGGGCCTTCAAAGCCTGGGCTCCTCCCTGCACCGGGAACATTCCTTTCGGGGATGCCCTGTCTCAAATTTACAATTGCAACAGCCTTCTTGGGTCCCTGATTTTTCCCTTCACTTGGAATACACTTCTCACTGCTATCTTTTGAAAACACAACCCTAGTTCAGTTAAAGTGCCACCTCTTCCAAATCCAATTCCAAGTCCGAAATCTTCATCCCCATGACCCTAGCTGTCCCTTCTTTAGCACTCATCTCAACCTACTTCATATCAGGAGTGATATATCATGTCTCTCCTTCACCCAGACCTCCTCTCCCATTGTTCATTTATTGAGTTCAGAGAAATTGTTTTACAAATATTTGTGGCTCCTCTAGACCCTGGCATATCAAGTACTCAGAGAGCATTTGTGGACCAGTCGAATGCCCAGAGGAAAGAATGACTGAGGAGGGGGCTTGCTGCTAGCTGTACCCTCTTCATAAAGTAGCACTCCCTCTCCAACATCTCCCAGAGGGAAGGAGGGGAGAATGGAATGGAAAGAGTGGAGGGGGAGATGAAGATAAGGAAAAAGGAATGAGAAATGGAGAGAGGAAGGGTTGTTGAGAAAACAGGTTTTTATTGTCCCGAGGGCCTCCTGAGAAGAGACATGGTGGCGATGATGGTGGTGGTCAAATAGCAGACCAGATTCCACACAGCAGAGGAGACGGTAGGGAGAAGGGGGAGAGGGAAAAGGAAGGGGAAGGGGAAAAGTGGGAAGGGGAGGTAGGAGGAGGAATTTAAATCATTTATTCAATGAAACAAATAATAAATTAATTAAAAATAAATAAGAAAATAAAAAAATTAAAAAAATAAAAGTCAATATAAAAAAAAGGAAAAACTGTAATCTCATCACTGCTAACATTTTGGAGATATAATAACTTGGGAACTATTTTCTGGGAACATGTAGAGCTTACTTTATAAGCTTTATCAAGTAAAGAAATTGAATTAAAAATTCAAAATGTTCCACAGAAGGAAATTCTTGGTCCAGAGAGTCTCACTGGTGAATCCTATCAGACATTTATGGGAGAAATAATACCACTTGTATGCAAACTCTCTCAGAAAATAGATGTGTCAGGATTATCTCTCAACTCATTTTATGAAACCAGTATTACTCTAAGACTAAAGCCAAACAAAGAAAGTACAAAAAAGAAAACTATAAGCCAGAGGAAGCAGAGCAAATCTTACATTCAACATTTTAACCTACCTGGAGCTGCCTGAAGGACTGATCTTTTTTGTATAACTTGGATCTCAAGCAGGAAGATTTCAGAAAAATTGAAGGGAGACTGACTCGCAGTCTCCTGAGGTAAGAGATTACGAGTGATGGCCCGAAAGAGAGACACCATGGGATACTAAGACATTTAAAAGCAGCTGTGTACACAGGAAAATCAAAACAGCCATACATGGGCCCAGGCAAGATGTGTGTTCAGTAAATACCTAAAAGATCTTGTCTATGGCCATGCCACTCTCAACAAGCCCGATCTCGTCTGATCTTGGAAGCTCAGCAGGGTCAGCCCTGGTTAGTACTTGGATGGGAGACCACTGAGGAAAACCACGTGCTGTAGGCTTAATGAATAAAAAAGGATCTTAAGATTTCTCCTTGGGCTGACCCCAAAGCTTAGAATCTAGGCTCAGCTAATTAATGAAGCCCTTCCCTGACACAGGGCCGGTCCACAAAGACTCCGAAAGGTGGTTGTTTTTCCAAATGCACAACGTTTAACAACAATAACAACGAAATGACAAGGCATACAAAGAAACATGAAAAAACAACCCATTCAAAGGAAGAAAATAAAGTGGCAGAAACCAGCTCAAAGAAATATACACAGCACACTTAAAATACAAAGACTTTAAAATAACAGTCTTAAATAGCTTTCTATTTTAATATTATTATATAATACTAATGCTTTAGTCAACTTAATGGTTTTCCACACATTACTACTTTTAACAAGAAACACATTTTACAGCAAATAAAGGCAGCAATGGGTTCATGCTCAAAAAAAAAAAAAAACCCAAAACAAACAAAAAAAAAACAGACCAGATTTTCCACAGCAAGGGGAACACTTCACAGTTCCACTCATTGATTCCATCATTTATTCTCTTATGGAGTGCCTGCTTTGTACAATGTCCTGTTTCACTTTTGGTGGTATACTCTAGTGCTTAAGTGTAAGCAATGGTTCAAATATCAATTCTGCCACTTACTAGCTATGTGATCTTAGACAAGTTACTTAACTTTTCTGTGCCTCCATTTCTTTATCTGTAAAATGGGGATCATAACAGTACTTTCCTTACAGGTTCTTGTGGGGATTAAGTTATTTAACTGATACTAAGTGCTTAAAACAGTGCTTGGTACATAACACGCTCCCTATATACATTGGCACTCATTTTAGGCACTGCAGATATACACATCAATGAACAAAACTGACAAAAATCTTTGCCCTTATTAAGTTAAATCTGGTAGAGGGAGATGAACAATCCACAGCAACAACAAAGGAAAACATGCTAGGAGGTGATAATTAATGTGGGAAGACAGAGAACAAGGATGAGAAGTTGGGGGTAGGCATGTAGGAGGTGTGATTTTAGATGTAATGGTCACTGTGGGTCTCACCTAGAGACAGACCATCAGCTTGAACCTGCAGGTTGAGGCTGGTCATTCACAATCTCTCTAACACTCACTAAGGCACCCAAAGTAGCTTGTACTTTGGGGACAGGAGGAGATCCTTTAGAGAAAACTCTCAAGAGACCAGGTGCTGCCCTGAGGGCAAAAAGCTGTTTGCTGTGGAGTTAGAGAAGGCGCCTGTGGGACTCAGGACTCAGGGCCTTGGCCAGCACAATGAGGTAAACACTGTGGCCAAGTCTAGCAGCTTCTGGGCTTCTGTGAAGCAAACATGGCCCTTGCAGCTGGCACAGAGGTGGCTGGGGGAGCCAAAGTCCTTCAGCAATCTTAGCTAATGAAGGCCTGCAGAGGGAATCTTGGTTTGGTCTTGCTGTTCCATGGGTCCGTGTCACTTTTTTTTCTAAGCTAGGATTCCTCTTACTTGAGAAGGCTGATAGAACAAACTAAAAGTACCCTGAATCTTTAATGATGCATGAAGTACAGAACAAAATTCAGATAGGCTTTTCTTGGTTTCTTGGGAGAATGACTCCAGAAAGAGCTATAAGATCATGCTGTACTCTGAGGGCAGGGTTTCTTGTGGGAGTCCCCCCAATCTGCACCCCTGAAACCTGTCACTCAAAGGCTATTTTCACAAGTCACTTTGCCAATCCAAAGTCCCCTCTTCACTTCCTGACTCAATACCTCTCCTTCATTCTGTTTCAATGCTCTTGTGGTGACTCAAGGGGTAGCCGTTTTGCTTTTGGATTCTGTCCCTATAACTGGATTGTAAATTTCTCAAGGTCATGAAAATTTATGAAGAGGTGATCAATTTTGGAGGGAATCGCACTGGAAGATGTATTCAGCCATTATTCAATAAATATATTTTTTCAGATCCATAAATTTATTAATTAGTTGTATGTGGAGAATAAAGAAGGAGGTATAGTCTTTCCTCTAAAATTATCCTTTAGTCTTAGTTCTTCCAGGAATCTATACATGTTAATAAGTCTCCATCTGTCTTTATGTCAATGTCTATTAATTTTGCTTTTTTGAAGCTCATTCTTTTTTTCAATTATAGTTGAAATTCAATACTATTTTGCATTAGTTTTAGGTGTGTGGAATAATGGTCATACATTTATATAATTTACAAAGTGATCCCCCAAAGTCTAGTGCCCACCTGGCATCATACATAGTTATTACAATATTACTGACTATATTCCCTATGCTGCACATTACATCCCCATGATGTATTTTATAACTGGCAATTTGCACTTCTTAATCTCTTCATCTTTTTCACCCATTCCGCCAACCCACTCCCATCCAGCAATCACCAATTTGTTCTATGTACCTGTGTCTGTTTCTGTTTTGCTTGTTCATTTATTCTGTTTTTTAGATTTCACTTATAAGTGAGATCATATGGTATTTTGCTTTCTCTGTCTGACTTCAATAAATATTTATTGATCACCTACTAAGTATTATGCATTGTTCTCGGTGCTTGGAAAACAGCAGAGAACAAAATAGACCAGAGGTCTTTTTTTCCTTATAGAGGTCATATTCTCTAACTCCAGAGACAATAAGCATAATACAATGGGGAGGAAAGACATGGCATAGAGGATAGAGGGTCCACTTATCCCTCTGGTGACCAAATCAAAGTTGTGACGGAAACAAGAAACTGCAGCAAGAAAAATCACCTGGGATCTAGATGAAAAAAGCTATACAACTAGGGAGAAATCCAAGAACTTACCCTGCAATGGCAGAAGGTAGGACGATGCGAGGACACGGGGCTGCCCAGTGTCCAGCGGCTTAGTGAAATGGAGGCTGTGGCAGTGGCAGGGGCAGTGGCAGTGGGAGCGGCAGATGCCTCTTAAAGGGGCCGCGTCCACAAACGATTTTTGCGGTGATGGACCTGCTCGCTCTGAGCACTGGTGCCGATTCGGCTGTGCACAGGGGGCACCAGGGACTTATAGGGAGACACTGTCAGAGTGAGGGCTTAAGCGAGACTCGCTCTGTACAGAAGTGCCGGCAGTAACCATTGTTCCCTGTTGAGCCCTCTCCCCTCCCAGTGTGCGGACACAGTGCCTCCATAACAGTGATGTCATCAAACCAGATAACAAAGGTCGCTTTGCTCCGCCTCTCCCAACTCACGACCCCACCCAAACCACATCCGGGTATATCCTCAGCGAGTCAGGTGCTCCTTACTGAAATTCACACTGGTGGAGGCAGCTGGCCTTGGTTTCTGGGGTGGCCTTTTGAGGCAACTATAAGCAGAGCATCTGTGGATTGTTTGTTGAATCTCAACAAGGGGCCCTGGAGGGTCACAGTCTAAGGATAAATTTGGCCTTCATTTGAACTCCTCTCAGGGCTGTGGCACTGGGCACCTACTTCACAAATCCACACTAATAAGAATGGGAGACTTAGGAGCTTTGCTTAATACATAGAAACAGACACAGAAAGGCAGCCAAAATGGAAAGCCAAAGCAGAAACCATAGAACAGAACAGAACAGAGATCCAGATAAAATGGAGTTCAGTAGTTTAACAGATGCAGAGTTGAAAACACAGGTTATAAAGATGCTCAATGAACTTTTGGTTAAATTCAGTGAGAACTTCAACAAAGAGATTAAAAAAAAACCATAAAAATGGAAATGGAAATGGAAATTATAAAAAGGAAACAGTCTGAATTGAAGAATACATTATGTGAGATGAGAAGTATATTACATGGAATAAACAGAGTGAATAAATAAAAGGATCAAATACCCTATCTAGAGGACCGGAAATCCAAGGACATGTAATCAGAATGGCAAGAGATAAGATGCCAAGACTATAAAAATAATTTAAGGAGCCTATGGGATACTATTAAGGGTCCAAATATTCATCTGATTGGCATAACTAAAGAAAATCAAGACTTTGAACAGCTGTTTGAAGAAATAATGATGTAAAACTTCTCTAACCTGGTGAAGGAAATGTATGTAAAACCCCAGGAAGCTCAGAGAATCCCAAAACCAGGGATCCAAAGAGGCCCACAACAAGATTCATCATAATTAAAATGCCAACGGTTAAATACAAAGAGAGAATCTTAAAAGCAGGAAGAGAAAAATAGATAGTTGCCTAAAGGAAACACCCATAAGACTGGCAGCTGATTTCTTAAAAGAAACTGTGCAGGACAGAAGGGCTTGGCAAAAAATATTCAATGTGATGAAAACTCAGGATGTACAACCAAGAATGCTTTATCCAGCAAAGCTATCATTTAGAGTTGAAAGACAGATAAAGAGCTTCCTAGAAAAAAATAAGCCAAAGGAATTTATCACCACCAAGCCAGTATTATAGGAAATGTTGTAGGGACTTCTTTAAGAAGAAAAAAACATGTATCAAAAAGAGGAATAAAGAACGATAACAACTACATTCCTATCAATGAGTACCTCAAACAGAAAAGAATTAAGTGTCCCAATGAAAAGAGAGAGTGGCTGAAAGGATAAGAAAGCAGGACCCCTACATATGCTGTCTCCAAGAGACTCACTTCAGATTAAAAGACACACACAGACTAAAAGAAAGGGGATGAGAAAAGATATTGCTTTGATGGACCTAGAAGGTATTTAAGTCAGACAGAGAAAGATAAACACTATTTGATTTCACTTATATGAAGATTCTAAGGAATAAAAAGAACAAACTAATCAAAAACAGACTCACAAATATAGTGGACAATTTGGTGGTGGACAGAGGGGAGGGGAGTTGAGGGACTGGGACAATGAGGTGAAGAGCTAAAGAAGTACAAATTAGTAGCTGGTGGATAGTCACGAGGTTGGGGAGCAGAGCATAAGGAATGAGTTAGCATTAATACATTGGCTAGGTGGAAGGAGCAAGCAATTGGGGGGATCATTTACAAACTACATAGATGTCTAACCAGTGTACTGTATACTTGAAACTAATTAAAATAAATAAATTTTTAAAAAGAGAATATAAAACCATAATACAATGCAAGACAATGTTGGGCAGCGATAACTGCCATTAAGAATAAATAAAGCATAGTAAGGGGATCGACAATGATGGGGACCTTTTCAGTTTTGATAGAGAAGCCTTCTTGACTGGTGAAATTTGAGCCAAATCTGAATGACACTATGGGTCAAGTCATGTTCTAGGCAAAAGGAAGAACAAACACAAAAGCCCTGAGATAGAAATATGCTAGTGCAGTTCTGCCACTTCACTGATGCAAAAATTAAAGTCAAAAGAAAGTGTTCTTTCCAAGACTATATATAGAGGAAAGAGTGAATTACTTAGCAATCCTGATACTCATGGATGACCACAATTAATATATTTTTATTTGTGTGTGTGTGTGTGTGTGTGTGTGTGTGTGTGTGTATAAATCCACACATTGTTTTTTTCTTTTTCTGTAAACTTTCTTTTTCACTAAACATATACAGGGCCAATTTCCAATGTCCATGTACATTGATCTAAATTGTCATTTTTTAATCTTAGTATTTGTATCAATTTGAAGTGTCCTTTTTGTTTTTTGAGATATAATTTGTTTAAAGTAAAATTGGTCTTCTTTAGGTTTACAGTTCTACAGATTTTTCAAAACTTATACAGTTATGCAAATATCACCATAGGAAGAGAATAATTTTTTTTCATTATCTCAAATAGTTCTCTCATGTTTCTCATAGTCAAATTGCCTCCTCACAGCTCCAGATCAGATCCCTGGCAACCAATCATTTGATTTCTGTCCCAACAGTTTTAATTAATTTTTTCAGAATGTCATATAAATGGCATCAAATAGTATATGACTAGTGAGTTCACTTAGAATGATGCTTTGAGATTCATCCACATTATCGTATATCAGTAATTTATTATTTTTATTGCTGAATAGCATTTCATTATTTGTGGATTCATTCACTAGCCAAGAGACACTTGTGTTGCTTCCAGCTTTTAGTGATCACAAATAAAGCTATTATAAATATTCATTTATAGATTTTTTAATGGACATGTCTTTATTTCTTAGGTAAATGTTTAAGAGAGGGACTGCTAGGCTGTATGGTAAAGGTGTGTTTAACTTTATAAGAAACAAACTATGGCCCAAAGTGTCTGTACCATTTTGCATTCCCATCAGCAAAGTGTGAGAAGCTTAGTTACTCCATACTGTTATTTCTTTTTAAAATTTTACCCACTCAAATAAAAAATGTAGTGGTATTTTCTTGTTGTTTTAATTTGCTTTTTATGTAATGACTAATGATGGTGAACATCTTTTCATGTGCTTATTTGCCATTCTTATTTCTTTTTTGGTGAAGCATCAGTTCAAGTCTTTTCCCTATTTTCTAAACAGACTGTTTACTGTTGTGATATATTAATTTCCCAGGACTGCTGTAACAAATCACCACACCCTTAATGAGTCAAAACAACAGAAATAAATTATCTTACAGTTCTGGATGCGAGAGTCCAAACTGAGTCTTATAGGGTGTCTGTCAAGGTATCAATCAGGGTTAGTTCCTTCTGGAGGAGCCAGGGGAGAATCCATTCCTTGCCTCTTCTAGCTTCTGGTGGCTACTGGTATCCTGTAGCTTGTGGCCGCAGCATTTCAGTCTCTACCTCGATGGTCACATTGACTTCTCCTTTTCTGTGGTCAAATCTCCCTTGGCTTCCCTCTCATTAGTACACTTGTGATTATATTTAAGGCCCATCCAGATAATCGAGTATAATCTCTACATCTCAAGGTCCTTAATTTAACCACAGCTGCAAAGTTCCTTTTTGCCATATAAATTAACATGCATAAGTTCCAGGGGTTAGGGTCTGGATAACTTTGAGGGATGTTGTTTGGCCTACTACATGAGCTTAGAGATTTCTTTGTAGATTTTGATTCACTGTCCTTTATCTGATATGTGTTTCTCAAATATTTCCTTCCTGTCTGTGGCTTGTCTTTTCAGCTTCTTAAAAGTACCTCTTAAAGGGCACAATTTTAAGTTTTGTATTCTGACAAAGTCCAATTTATACATTTCATTATCTTTTTCTATTATCATTTATACTTTGTCTTATTTAAACGATCTTTGCATAAGCCAAGGTCACAAACATTTTCTCCTGTGTTTACTTCCAGAAAATTTTGTAGTTTCAGGTTTTACATTTAAGCCTATGAACAATTTTGTAAGTGGTACAAGATGTGGATCAAAGTTTGTTACTTTGCATGTGGACAGTCAATTGTTCCAGCACTATTTTTGTAAAAAGATTATACTTTATCCATTGAACTGCTTTGTCAAAAACCAGTTGGCTATTTATTTCTGAACTCTGTTATGTTCAATTAATTTATGTTTCAGTTCTTTCACTGATACTACGTTGTCTTGATTACTATAGCTTTATAGTAAGTCTTTAAATGTAATAGTGTGGCTACTCTAACTTTGTTCTTCTTTTTAAATTTGGTACTTTTGCTATCTTTTTTTTTGCTATTATATAGAAATACATTTGACTTTGAATATTGGCCTTGTATCCTGGTATTGTAGCTTTTCTGTAGATTCCTTGGGATTTTCTACATAAACATTCCTGTTTCCTGTGAATATGAACTGATTAATTTTTTTCCATTCCAATCTGAAGGCTTCGATATCTTTTCTTGGGTATGATGTTTAATAGGAGTGATGAGAGTGCGCATCCTTGTTTGCTCACAATTTTAGAAGAAAGTTTTCAGTTTTTTCATCATTAATTATGATGTTAGGAGTGTTTTTGTTTTGTTGTTGTTGTTGTCATTGTTTTGTAAATGTCCTTTTTTAAGAAGAGAAAGTTCCCTTTTATTCTCGGTTCGTTCAGAGTTTTAGTGCTAAGGGATGTGTGATCATGTAGTTTTGCTTGTTTAGACTATTAACATGATAGATTACATTGGTTTATTTTTGTATGTTGAACCAAATTTGCATTACCAGAATAAATATCACTTAGTTTTTTATCTATTCACTTGATCAGTTTGCTAATATTTTGTTAAGGATTTTCACATTATATTCATGAGGGATATTGGTTTTCAGTTTAGTTTTTTTTTTTTATAACATTTTGTCTGGATTTGGTTTCAAGGTAATGCTGGCATCATACAGTAATTTAAGAAGTATTCCCTTATCTTCTATTTTCTGGAAGAGCTTTTATAGAATTAATATTCTATAATCCTTAAATGTTTGATAGAAATTGAATATGATTTCATGTGGCTTTAATTTTGGGGAAGATTTTTCATTCAGAATTCTATTCAATTTGTTTAATAGATGTAGGACTTCCAGTCATTTATTTCTTTTTGAGTGAATGTTGGTAGTTTGTGTCTTTCAAGGAAAGACATAGTATGTTGTTGGTAGTCCCTTATTACTGTGTTAGTGCTTGTGGTATATTGTCATTTTAAATGGTTGCTTGATATTACATTATATCAAGTATCATAATTTATTTAACCATTCTGTTATTCTTAAGCTTTTAGGTTACTCTTTTTTTTATATGATCACATACACACACACACACACACACACACACACACACACACATTTTTGTAGAGATGTCTGATTTCTTTAGATAAATCCTGGAAGCAGACTTTATATTTGTGTCTACTGCTCCATAAAACTCACTCCCAAACTCAGAGGTTTAAAACAGCAAACATTTATTATCTCACAGTTTGTGTAGGTTTGGAAACTAGGCTGGCTTGACTGGGTGCATTGGCGCAGGGTCTCTCACAAGACTGCAATGAAGTATTGGCTGAAGCTATGGTCATCTCAAGGTTCGTATCAGAGAGTATCTGCTTCCCAGATCACTTACACGATTGTAGGCAGGATTTCATTTCTTCCAGGCCTTTGGACTGATGGCCTCAGCTCCTCACTGGTTGGCTGCAGACCAGAAGCTGCTCTTAGTTCCATAGACCTCCTTATAGGGCAGCTCAAAACATGGCAGCTGACTTCCATTTGAGAAGCAAGAGAATGAGAGGACAGAAGAGGGCTAGCAGGACAGAAGCCACAAGTTTTTAGTACTTAACCTTGGAAGTGGCATCCCATCACTTTTGTTGGATTCTATTTATTGGAAATGAGTTACTATGTCTTGCTCACATTTAAGGAGATGGGACTACACAAGAACACAAATACAAGGAGGTGAAGGTGTTTAGGAGGCATTTAGTGGCTGCACAGCAAGGGATGTTGGTTGAGATGGTACATAGAATCCTTTTATTGTTTGTTTGTTTGTAAAACAATGTGATTATGCGTTCAATTCCAGCTGTTTCTCCTGTTGTTCAAATGCTGTTTTAAGAGAGATTTTTAAAATAAAATAATGAATAAATAGAAAACATGCATAAAGTATATGTAGAAGAAAAGAGTAGTAATTTAATAAACACCCACATAACTACCATTCAGTTTGTTTATGGTTTGTTTTCTGTCTACAGCACCAGGTATTCCTAGGTAGAATCCTATCCAAGAACTAAAGAGGCCCCACCCTGCTTAGCTTCCCAGATCAGATGAGATGGGAACATTCAGGGTGGAATGGCTGTAGACTGAGTTTATTTTTAAAACATATATCCCTTCCTTTCTCTCTCAGGACTAACCACTATTCTATTTTTTAATTTAATTCTATTATTAGTTTCAAGCATATAGTATATTGGTTAGATATTTATATGGTTTATAAAACAATCCCTCTAATTGCCCTTTCTCTCCTCTGGTTTTCCACCTATTACATTAATGCTTACTATATTCCCTATGCTGTGCTTCCTATCCCTATGACCATTTATCAACTACTAATTTTTATTTCTTTAACCCTTCACCCCATTCTCCTATCCCCAACACCCCTTCCTCTCTGGCCATCACCAGATTGTCCTCTATATTCATGAGTCTGTTTTTGATTAATTTGTTCTTTTTGTTCCTTAGATTCTGCATATAAATGAAATCATATGGTATTTATCTTTGTCTGACTTATTTTACTCAGCATAATAACCTCTAGGTCCATTTATGTCATTGCAAATGGTAGGGTGTCCTTTTTAATGGCTGAGTAATATTCCATTGTATATATGCACTATAACTTTTTTATCCAATCATTGTTGATGAGCATTTAGGGTGCTTCCATACCTTGACTATTATTCTGCCATGAAAGTAGGGGTGCATAGTTCTTTATGAATTATTGTTTTAGTTTTTTTTGGATAAATACCCAGAAGTGCAATTGCTGAGTCAAAAGGTATATTCATTTGTAATTTTTTGAGAAACCTCCAGACTGTTTTCCACATTGGCTTTACCAATTTACAAACCCACCAACAGTATATGAGGGTTCCCTTTTCTCTGCATCCTTGCCAACACTTGTTGTTTTTTGATTTATTGTTGATAGCCATTCTGACAGGTATGAGGTAATATCTCATTGTGGTTTTAATTAGCATTTCTCTGATGACTAGTGACCTTGAGCATCTTTTCATATGTCTATTGGCCATCTATATTTCTTCTTTGGAGAAATATCTGTTCAGGTCTTCTTCTCATTTTTTAATTAGATTATTATTTTTGTTGTTTAGTTGTGTGAGCTCTTCATATATTTTGAATATTAACCTCTTATCAGATGTATCATAAGTGACTATCTTCTCCCATTCAGTTAGTTGTCTTTTTGTTTTGTTAATGGTTTTCTATTCTATTTTTTGTTTGTTTGTTATTCCCCTGCTTTTCTTTAACACCTGTATTTATTTTTAAATAGCATATTGCTCAGTATTGTTTTCTTTTGAAGTTTGTGTTGTACTGCATGTATTATTGTGACTTACTTTTTTTTTGTCAAAAGTGATTTCATGAGATTCATATGTATTATTGCATTTAGTTATATTTCATTCATTCTGTCTTAAATAGAATCCCAATGTTATACATTTATTAATGCTTCCTACTGGTAATGAATGTTTGCTATAAACAACATGTGGCTATTAATTATTCATTTACTCAAATATGCCTCAAAGTACACATATACACAGACTTCTCTTGGAGATAAACATTGTCATTCTGGTGGATGTATGCTATGTACTCTATTGTGTTCCTTCCCTAATTCATCTGTTAAAGTCTTAATCCACAGGACCTCAGGATGTGACCATATTTGAAGAAAGGGTTTTTAAAGAGGTAATTAAGGTAAAATGAGGTCATGAAGGGGGCCCTAAAGCAATATGACTGCTGTCCTTATAAGAAGAGGAGGTTAGGACACAGACACACAAATACTGAATGGTGACTATATGAGGACACAGTGAGAAGCCAGTCATCTGCAAGAAGAGAAGAGGCCTCAAGAGAAACTGAACCTTGATCTTGGACTTCCAGCCACCTAGACTGTGAAACAAAAATTTTCTGCTGTTGAAGCCACATAGTCTATGGTATTTCGTTATGGCAGCCGTAGGCAACTAGTAAAACTGGGCATTTTGCTGTGATTATAGCTTCCATTTATTGAGTTTGACCATCTTTTCATATGCGTATGAACTATGTGGATTCCTCCCACACGAAATTCCTAGTAATGTTATTTGCCAACTTGTTATTCTTGTTGTTGGGTTGTCTTTTTCTTGTTAGTTAACCACTTTAAAAAAAAAATCTATTCCAGACTTTGATTATTTGAAGATGTGTGTATAGCAACCTGTATCTTCTCTAGTGTGTGACTTCTCTTTTCACTTCCTTACTTTATTTTTACCATCCTCACTGGTTTATGTTAGAATATCTTACATTTATTTTTAAATTTTAATAATATAATGAATACTTGTGAACCTATTGCCAATTCAAAAACTACAACAGTAGTGATAACTTCAATTATCATATGGTCTTATCATTTATTCCATTCCTCTGCCATTCATTTTCTCAAAATAATAACAGTAGCTAACACATATGGCTCTCACTGCATGCCAGCTATTGTTTTATACACTTTATATGTGTTAACTCATTTACAACTTACCATAACCTTGTGAGTTAGCTATATTTTACATACAAGTCCACTGAAGCACAGAGAGATTAAATTACTTTCCAAGGTCATGCCAGCATTTCGTGATAAAGTTAGAATTTGAACCCAGGTAGTCTGTTCTTTCACTATTTTGTTATATTGTTCATTGTTAAATCATTACCCAAAATTTTCTTTCTTAACTGTCTTTAAAAATTTTTATTACATATTTATGTATGCCTAAATCATATATGCTTTAGTTTTGCTTGTTTTATTAACTTTATTAAAAAGGCATCATACCATATGTTGTCTCAGGAGTAACATATGGGGTTATTTTAATGAACAGAAGTTCTTTATCATAACATTTAAATTCTTCTGTCTTTTCCCATATGGTTTGTACTTTTTTTGTATCTTGTTTAAGAAATCTTTTCTTTGAACGTGTCTGATCTCGTCTGATCTTGGAAGCTAAGTAGGGTTGGGCCTGGTTAGTACTTGGATGGGAGACCACCTAGGAATATCAGGTGCTGTAGACGTTAAAATTTTTTTTCCTTACTCCAAAGCTATAAAATTCTGATTTTTGTACCACCTTCTAAAAATCTATAGCTTTGCCTTTCACTTTAGTGTGGTATTTTGTTTGTATGTTTCTTTTTACTTCAAAGTAATTTGACTCATAAAAAGTAGAGAAAAAGTATAAAGAGTTCCTGTACTCTTCACTCAGCTTCCCCAATGCTAATTACAGACCTTATTTAGATTTCAACACTTTGTACATGCAGGCTTTTTTATTTTGGTGTAGAGTTCTCTGAAATTTGACCCCAAGTATAGGTTTATTTCACCACCATCACAATCAGTATACTTCCTTGAATTATCCTCCCCTCATCCCTAATCCCTGGCAACCATTGCTATAACCTCTACCTCTATAGTTTTGTCATTTCAAGAAGGTTACATAGTGGGATCACAGTATGTAGCCTTTGAAGATGATATTTTTTTCATTCAGTATAATGTGCTTGAGATCCCTTTAAGCTGGTGTGTTTATCAATAGTTTGTTTATTTTTATTGCTGAGTAGTATCCCATTGTATGAGTGAC
Source organism: Cynopterus sphinx (assembly GCA_030015415.1). Lineage (NCBI taxonomy): Eukaryota > Metazoa > Chordata > Mammalia > Chiroptera > Pteropodidae > Cynopterus > Cynopterus sphinx. Next base: position 84,410,326 of record CM057388.1, read on the forward strand.
ATTTCAGTTGTTTCCAACTATTACAAATAAAACCGCTGTGAGCATTCATGTGCAGTTATGTGTGGACATAAGGTTTCATTTCTCTGGGATAAATATACATGAGTGGGATTGCTGGGTCATATGTACATGTGTGTTTAACTTCATAAGAAACTGCCAAATCTAATAAACTGCCAAAATGTTTTCCAAAGTGGCTGTACCATTTTACATACCCACCAGAAATATATGAGTGATCCAGTTTTCCACATTTTCAGCATTTAGTGTTATCACAATATTTCATTTCATTTCATTTGTTTATTTTAGTCATCCTAATGAGTGTGTATGGCTGTCTCATTGTGGTTTTGCTTCATATTTTCCTAATGACTAATGAACTAGTGAACATCTTTCATGTGCCTATTTGCCATCTGTATTTCCTCTTTGGTGAAGTGTCAGTTTAAATCTCTTTGCCCAATTAAATTGTTTGCTTTTTTAACTGCTGAATTTAGTTCTTTATTCACTCTAAATACAAGTCTTTTGTCAGTTATGATTCACAAATATTTTCTCCTATTCTGTGGCTTGTCTTTTTGTTCTCTTAACAGTCTTCCAGAAAGCAAACATTTAAAAATTTGAACTCCAATTTATCGATTTTTAAGTAATGTTTTTGGAATCATACCTAAGAATCTTAAGGGAAAAAGATTTTCTCCTATGTTTTCTTCTAAAGGTTGTATAGTTTTATGTTTTACATTTAGACTTATGATTAATTTGGAATTTATTTTTTGCATGAATTGGGTTCTGGGGGGAAGGGAGAGGGCACCTTGTTATTATCATAGAGTGGGATGGTCAATAGGGCTTCATCTTCCAGGGTCTGCAACACTGGGTGTGGAGGGGCCATGGCTTTTCTGTTATTGATGCATTCACCTGGAGTAGAGCAGGTTTTGTCAAAAGGTTTCTGTCCTAATCTGGTGAAGGCCAGAGGGGAGGGGGTTGGGAGGGCTAGGAGGAGTGAAGAGTTAAAGAAGTAAAAATTAGTTTTTGATAGATGGTCAAAGGGATGAGAAGCATGGCACAGGAATTGCACTTAGCATTAATGTAATGGCTAGGTGAAGAGCCAGAGGAGAGAAAGGGAAATTAGGGGGATTGTTTTATAAACCATGTAAATGTCTAACCAAAGTGCTGTGTACCTGAAACAAATATGAAATTAACTAACTAACTAATTAATTAATTAATTAGAAGAACATAAATAAAATATATAAAATAAAACAAATAAAATGAAATAAATAAAACAAAATAAATAATATGAAAATAAAATAAAATAATATAAATATAATAAATAAAATAAAATAAATAAAACAAGTAAAATAAAATAAAATGAATAAAATAAAAAATAAGTAAAATAAAAAAATTAAATTAAATAAATAACATAAAATAAAATAAATAAAACAAATAAAATAAAATGAATAAAATAAAAAATACAATAAACAAATAAATTAACTAAATAAAATAAATGTATAAATAAATTAAAAATAAATAGAAAAAAATATATAAAAATAATTAAAATAAATTAAAATAAACTAAACTAAAATAAAATAAAACAAATAAAATAAAATAAAACAAATAAAATAAAACAAATAAAATAAAATAAAATTAAATAAATAAAATAAAACAAATAAAATAAAATAAAATAAATAATATAAAAATAAATGAAATAAAACAAATAAAATAAAATAAAATAAAATGAATAAAATAAAAATAAATGAAACAAATAAAATAAAATAAAACAAATAAAATAAATTGAAATGAATAAAATAAAAATAAATAAAACATATAAAATAAAATGAATAAAATAAAAATAAATAAAAAACAAATAAAATAAAATAAATAAAATAAAACAAATAAAATAAATTGAAATGAATAAAATAAAAATAAATAAAACATATAAAATAAAATAAATAAAATAAAATAAATAAAATAAATTGAAATGAATAAAATAAAAATAAATAAAACATATAAAATAAAATAAAATGAATAAAATTAAAATAAATAAAAATAAAACAAAATAAAATGAAATAAATAAAATAAAACAAATAAAATAAAATGAATAAAATGAAACAAATAAAATAAAACAGAACAAAATAAAATGAAATAAATAAAATAAAACAAATAAAATAAAATAAAATGAATAAAATAAAAATAAATGAAACAAATAAAATAAAATAAAACAAATAAAATAAAACAAAACAAAATAAGATGAAATAAATAAAATAAAACAAATAAAATAAATTGAAATGAATAAAATAAAAATAAATAAAACATATAAAATAAAATGAATAAAATAAAAATAAATAAAAAACAAATAAAATAAAATAAATAAAATAAAATAAAATAAAATGAATAAAATAAAAATAAATGAAACAAATAAAATAAAATAAAACAAATAAAATAAATTGAAATGAATAAAATAAAAATAAATAAAACATATAAAATAAAATGAATAAAATAAAAATAAATAAAAAACAAATAAAATAAAATAAATAAATTGAAATGAATAAAATAAAAATAAATAAAACATATAAAATAAAATAAATAAAATAAAACAAATAAAATAAATTGAAATGAATAAAATAAAAATAAATAAAACATATAAAATAAAATAAAATGAATAAAATTAAAATAAATAAAAATAAAACAAAATAAAATGAAATAAATAAAATAAAACAAATAAAATAAAATGAATAAAATGAAACAAAATAAAACAGAACAAAATAAAATGAAATAAATAAAATAAAACAAATAAAATAAAATAAAATGAATAAAATAAAAATAAATAAATAAATAAAATAAAACAAATAAATTAAAATGAATAAAATAAAATAAAACACAACTAAAATTAAAATGAATAAAATAAAAATAAATGAAATAAATAAAATAAAACAAAACAAAACAAATAAAATGAATGAAATAAAAAATCAATAAAATAAAATAAAATAAAATAAATTGAATAAAGTAAAATAAATAAAATTAAACTAATAAAATAAAATAAAATAGAAATATATAAAATAAAACAAAATAAAATAAATAAAATAAAATGAAATAAATAAAAAAATAAAACACAGAAAATAAATTAAAATGAATAAAATAAAAACAAATGAAATAATGTAAAATAAAATATATAACATTATATAAAATAAATAAAATGAATGTCAAAAATAAATTTAATAAAAATAAATAAAATAAATTGTATAAATATAAATAAATTAATTAAAATGAATAAACTAATATAAATTAATAGATAAAAGTAAAAATAAAATGAAATGAATAAAATAGAAAATAAATACAATAAATAAATAAATAAAATTTTAAATAAAATAAAAATAAAGTAAATTATGTAAATATAAATCATTTAATAGAAACAAACTAAAATAAATAAGTAAATAAAATAAATGAATAAAATAAAATAAAATGAATAAAATAAAATAAAATGAATAAAATAATAAATAAATAAATAGAATGAATAAAATAAATTAAATAAAATAAACAAACAATATAAATATATAAAGAAAATAAATATAAATTAAAATAAATAAAGTAAAATATATAAAAATAAGTTAAATAAATAATATAAAATAAATAGAATAAATATAATATATAAACTACTAAAACAATTATATAAATAAAATAAAAAATAAAATAAAATAAAATAAAATAAAATAAAAATTATAAAATAAAATAAAATAAAATAGGTTCCTGTCTGACATTGCTGCCCTTTTCCAAATCCTAGAGAGGATTGGCCAGAGGAAATAGGCTTTCTGTAGGATTCTTTTTGCCTGTTTTTCCGGGTTATTAGCTGTCTCACACCCTAAGCTGTGAGGCAAAACAAACATCCTGAGAACTCCCTGCTAAATCACCGCTGGAGTCCGGAGGTCCTTCCTCATTCCTCCCCCTGTTTTCACTGTGTCTTCTGATAACTATGCATTTTGTCCTAAGGTTTCCATAGTAATTAGTGGGAGGAATAGAGTGGAATGTGTTTACTCCATCTTTCTGGGCCTGGAGACCCACATTTAAGTCTTTAATTCACACAGAATTTATTTTTGTATATTGCTAGAAGTAGGGACCGAATTTCATTTTTTCAATATATATAATCAGTTGCAAATAGTCCTCTCCCAACGATCTATAAAGACAGCTCTGATATCTGCTAAGGTCCTGCCCCTCACCTCATTCTCCTTCAGAAATTTCTGTTTTTCTTGGCCATTTATTCTTTCATCTAAAGTTTTGAGTTCACTTGTCAAGTACCATGAAAAATATATATTGGGGTTTTTATTAAAAGTGCATTAAATCTGCAGATTAATTTGGAAGAGAATAGACAATCTTAAATTGTTGAGATTTCCAAACTATAAATGAAAAGTATTTCTTAATTTATTTAGGCCTTCTTTAATAACCTTGTATGTCTTTTGTTAAATATATTTTTATTTACTTTCAATTTTTTTACACCTACAGCACCCAGTCTTCCTAGGTGGTCCCCCATCCAATTACTAACTGGACCCGACCCTGCTTAGCCTCTGAAATCAGATGGGATCAGGCATGTTCAGGGTGGCATGGCCATAGTACTTACAAATTTTTACAAAATTCTGAAGAGCTTAGAAAATTGAAAGATTATTGTCATTAAATAAAGAGTTCAGTAAAGTGACTCGGCACAGACTACATACACAAAAAGCCAATGGCTGCTTATAATTTGGCAATAATTTGTTTGAAAGCATAGTAGAAATAAAAGCTTTCATTCACATCACAATATAAAATATCCAGGAATGAACTTAACCTGAAAGATATAGTTGGCAGTAAGTATTTGCAACAGGCATTATAGACTAAGGGACACTACCCTGGAAGTACAATATTATTACTAGTTAATAAGAAAAATACTAACCTCTCAGGTAAAAGAATAGAATAGAATAATGATACAAGAAGTAATATAAATAAACAGTAAACATTAAAAAATTCAACTTTATTTACAAAGAAAGAGATGAAAACAATGAGATATTTTTCACCTATATGTCTGGCAAATATTCCAGAGTGTTTCTTCACAATGTGACATGAGAAGGGAAACATCTGTCTCCTATACTTGATGGAGTATAAATGCACATGTCTGTAGAACATTTGACCATGTATATCAAACACTTCTATTTCTAGACATTTATTCTAAGGAAGTCATCAGACTAGCATGCTTCACTTTCCTCACCTGCAAATGGGTTTAATAATGTCTTCCTCATAGAGTTGTTATGAGCATTAAAGAGATAATTCCCTTACGGATGCTAACCTGTATGATTCTTGAGGAAAATTCAAAAACGTCTCCTCTACTATGCGGATAAACTATGTAAGCAGGAGTCCAGGGCTTGGCAAGCAGTCAGGGCCTTTGTGCAAAGAAAAAGGTGTCCCTTACCCCAAGTGGATGCAATCCTGAACCCAGATAATTTTGCCTTTAGAGAAGAGAGTGGACTTGATGTAAGCACCTACTTTGCCAGCTGCCTGGAGCTTTTGTTCAGCACACCTAAAAAATGGCCCTGAATCTTAGCAAAATGCCTAGTATTTAATGACCATTAAATATTATCTATTAGTATGTTCACAGACATCAATGCAGTGCTATTATAATGGTGATAAATTGAAAAATAATCTAAATGTCTAATAATATGGGAATAATTATATTAATTTGGCACATTATATAATGGAGCTGTTTTAATTCACAGTTTTTAAAAATGATTGAATAATATTGGAAACTTCTTAATAAATGTTAAGTTAAAAATCAAGAACCAAACTGAATAGTGAATGTAATCCCAATTTTGTAAAAATTCCAGTACTATATATACAAGTACTATATGTAACTTATATCTATGAACAGTTATATTATTTTGCCAAAACATTTACAATAGTTCACATTGATTGGGAGGGTTAGGGCTGATTTTAATTTCATATTTTACCTTTGTGGTTTTATGACTTGCCTGGAATGTGTATACGTTACTTTCACAAGTGTTATTTTTGCAAGCAATAAAACTCATTTAGGAGGCTTCTTTCCTCCCCACCTGTTTTTCTCTTCCTGTGGGGTCCTGGTCCTGCAGCGCACTGCAGGGGTCCTGTCTGGGAGGCGGATCTCAGACCAGGCAGGAGGGGGCTGGTCTGCAACAAGCTTGGAGCTCTCCTTAACCTCACTCTGAGGATAGGGCAACTTTGCACATTCGCACACCAGGAAAAATGCTGTGCTTTTGCAAGAAGAGCCATCCAGGTGTGTTAGACAGATTCAAGGAGCAATTTCCCAACAACCCATGGGTGGGTGGGAATAACAACCCATCTCAAACGACAGGATTGAAAACAGAAGCAGTTGGCTTCTTTTTCTATGGATTCATCAGAACAAAAAGGGCCTAGCCAGCAGGCAGTAGAACAAAAAGGACATTCTGGAATCAGACTAGCTGGGTTCAGATCACCACAGACTTACTAGCTGTGTGACCTTGGTCAAGATACTGAACCTCTCTGTACCTCTGCATTCACATCCATGAAATGAGCAGAATAATAGTCTCCCTACCCCTGGAATTGATATGAGAGTGTTATGCACTCCTGCTTATAGTAAAGTGCTAGCACAGAGTCTGTCCTGCAGTAGTGGGGGTAATCGATGGGGAG